>CM028130.1:805575000-806775000 GCA_016271365.2 Neoceratodus forsteri | reverse complement strand
AGCAACTATCATTAGCCCTTCACCTTCTTGGAGCCGGAATCCTTCAACCTCTCCACAGAAATGGATGTTGGCTGCGAGCTTCCAGAGACCACTGAGGTTCCCATTGCTCTGAGTGTTTCCTGGGCCACAATCATGGATGAAAGCCAGCAAGTGGGGCCGGCCCGGTGGTGCTGAGGGTTGAGGCGCTTGACGCCACACCTCGTGCCACGCAAGCAACCCAGATTTGGGAATGAGCCCGTGTTGCTGGGGGTCGGCAGGGGAGGGAGAGGATTGAGCATCCAGAAGACAGCTCTCCCCTCCCGGGAGGGACAGGGGTCCCTGTTCGGTGCTCGGCTGACCTCGGGTGGAGACCAGAGGTGCAGCAAGCGCTGACAAGATAGAGAAGGGGTGGGAAGTGGCAGACATTGGTTCCATGCCTTGATGTCAGGACGCTGGCCACTGCCAAGAAAAACAGGAGGAAAATTTCCTTCAGCTCCAGTGGAGACTAAGCACCGGAGCTTGCACTCAATTTTCGGCTGCCCACCTGGCACCCTCCTGACTGATGTTACAGATTGCTCGGGGTGTTGGGGTCCACCTTGTCCCTACCCGGGGGGGTAATCTGAGGCTACATGGGTGACGGAGGATCGACCAGGTAGGGCGAACTGCAGAAGGATGACTCCTTGGCACTCCAGAGGAGACCGGAGCTGGGGGGGGGGAGAGAGGAGGAATAAAATAAGAAAATAATTAAAAAAAAAAAGCCAGCAAGTGCAGTTTGGTGAAGATGGAGGGCTCAGCCACAAGGGTACAATGCAGCAGAGGACAGACCAGAACGAGCCACCTGTCGAACAGCAATGGGTTGAGCCGACTCCATTACAGAACACAGCATTTGACTGATTCTCCAAAACTGATAACAGTCAGATAAGTGAAGTTTTTTGTGTCTTTTGTGGGAGATCAGAGGATGGAGGGTGAGATGGGGTTTGGGAGGGGGATACAAGGGTTTACCTGTTGCCACCAAGGCCAGATAGGGCCTAGAAATCCCCAGCCTCTGCATCTGCACTCCCTCTCTCCCTAACCCATTTCACTACAGGGTGCCAGGAGTTGTACTGGTGCTCACTCTCCCCCTCTGGGTCCACAAAGCCCAGTGATACAGCACCAGAACAAACTGAGACACTGCAAACTGCTCACAAGACACTTGTGAACATCACAAGGTATGATGGAGGTGCCAGTGTTAGATCCCTAATTGTCCCAAAAGGTGCCCCTGATTACTCTGTAGAGGGAAAATGAAGCATGGGAATTGTGGCCTACCTCTGTATTCTAGACTGCAGTTGTAGGCAGTTGAGTCCCCAAAACACTGTGTACTACCCCCCTTCAAGTAGGGGCAATACTTCCATGCTATGCTGGAGCTGCTCATTAGTACATTTGTACGGCTCACCTAATACCTTTTGACGTAGCTTGCTTTCCACAGACTGCTAAACCCTGAGAAGGAGGTTGGTGATTCATCAACAGGATTTATGCTACTCAGATGTTTTTTGTGCTGTGGGGGCTCACAACTGCACATATTGCATGCAAGGGGCCAAAGGTCTGTTCTGGTACAGCACAATTCACTCAGCAGCCCACTAAACCAGGCAAATTTATGGATTCCAACAACACCCCAATCGAACTCCTTGTAAAGCAGGTTCAGTAATATAGCAACGGAGAGGGTGTTCAGCCTAAGCAAGCTTTCAGCAAGGTACGGAGCAATCTGTTCACTTAAATGTCTCCTGTTTTAAATTCCCTGAGCTAAGACCAAGCCAGCTACCTCCATCTGGTTCCCGAGGCTTCGGGTGTTCTCAAATAAGGGCAGCTTGTGACCTCTATTAGAAGGGGACCCTGTCCCTTCACATGCCCCTCCAGGGAGCCAGGAAGGCTTCAGGGCTAAAATCTGCCCTGGCCCAATGCCTGAACATCACCCCAAAATATCCCGGAAGGGAAGATGTATATAGTTTTTGTTTACTGTTAACTGTACTGTTCTTGTCAATGTGTACTGCATGTATGCCAAATGTACTAAGGTTACTTGTGGTTACCTGACTGATGGAGAAATGCACAGGGGATTTGTGTCAGCTCCTTAACTTGCTTGTGAACAGCAGTGTCCAAAGAAGTGCTACCACTGAATCCTTCCATCATGAAGGAAGTGGGTCCTCATCTGTTTGTTAGCCCATTTAAAAAGAAAATGATGTACCCCTGATAACAGATTATGGATGATTTGATTTGCCTCACATGGAATGTCAGGGGCCTTAGCACCCCTGTTAAGAGAAAGAATGTGCTTTCTCATTTAAAGAAGATGAGGACCCAAGTGGCCTTCCTGCAGGAAGCCAAACTTACAAGAAATGACCATGCTTATCTGTTTAAGGATTGGGTAGGCCAGGAAATCCACTCTAGTCACCCTAGCAGGAAATGTGGAGTGGTTATGTTACTCCACAAAAATGTTCATGGTCAGTAACAGTACATTGGGCTGACCCCATAGGCAGGGGGGTGCTGGCCCTTTGCAAAATCCCCACATGCCCAATGCTGCTGTGTAATGTATATGTACTGAATCACGATGCCCCTAGTTTTTTTCCATGAACTAGCCAGCAAGATAGGCTCCATCATATCACCCCAATGCCCCTTATAGAAAGGGGGTATTTTAATCTAACTTTAGTCCCACTTATGGATAGAAGTGTCACTAGAAGAGAGACCCACAACAGGGTGGGACAAGCCTTGAGACACCTAATTGCAGAACAAGGCCTTGCAGACACATGGCCCATGTTCCACCCCAGAGAGAGGGATTAGAATACACGTACCATATGGAGGTGCAAAAGTCCTTCAGCAGGCTGGATTTCTATCTCACAACCCCCCCCCCCTTAACTCACAGTGCACAGGAAGCGTCAATTCATTCTTATGGTATTCTCAGACCATGTTCCTGTTCAGCTCATGATGGACTGGGACCCCCAAAAACTTCCATCCAATACCTGAAGAATAGACCCCATACTCTTAAGGGACCTGGATTTTATCCCCTGGGCACAAATGGAGACATCATTGATTTTTCAAGAAAATCCAATCTCCGCTACCTTAGCAGAGGTGATGTGGGAGGCCTACAAAGCCACCATTGGGGGGAAATGATGGGGTATACTGCTAGGAGAAGGCGAGAAAGGGAAAATGGGCTCCTGGACCTGGAGAAAGAATTAAAAGGAGCAGAAAGGGAATACAAGGCCCTACCTGTCCCAGACCCACACTCCCAGCCGGATAGAAACATTCTGGGAATCTGCCTTGAAATCAATGAACTACTTAGCAGGAAAGCTGAACTTGCTATCTTTCAACTTCTCCACAACTTCTGGGAGGGGGGAGACAAGGGGGAAGGTATTGGCTTACTAGCTGAGAAAACAACAGATGGATAAGCACATTCCCTGTCTGAAAACCACGCAAGGTGAGGTCAAATCTAACCCTCAGGAGAATAACAACATAATGCAAGCTTTCTATTAACAACTTTACTCATCCTTTCACTGTACAACACATTTGGGGATACAGCACTTTTATGATGGCTTAAACCTCCCCAAGCTTTCACCACTGCAGGCTCAGAGCTTGGATACCCCCATAACACCAGGCAAAGTGAGTAAAGCGCTCCTGTCCCTCCAAGTGGGCAAATCACCCAGCGGTGATGGTTTCCTGGTTGATTTCTACCAGGACCTTGCCCCACATATAGTTCTGACTCTCACACAGATGTTCATAGATGCTGAGGAGTCAGGCACCCTGCCCAGTATGCTAGGAATGGAGATACTCATGATCGTACCCAAAAAGGGGAAAGACCCGGCTTAGCCATCCAGCTATCAGCCTAGCTCACTAATTAATGCTGATAGTAAATTCTATGCTAAGGTTTTTGGCCAACAGGCTCAACCCTTTATTAGATGCCCTCATACTCCCCTCCCACATAGTTTTCTTTCCAGGGAGATATGTCCATCCTTGCTCCCACTCGAGGTGGTGCTCTTCCGTTCCAAGCTCCTCCGTATACTAGCTCAACACCTATCCTTCACCCTCCTCCTTCTCGTAGCGGGAGACATACACCCAAATCCTGGACCCTCAACCACCACATCCTCACCAACCTCAGTCGGCACCCCCACCCCGCATCCCATCCCCTCCCAACTGCCAGGTTACCCCCTCCACAAAGGCCTCCATCTCCTTCACCTAAATATTCATAGCCTACCACTTAAAATCGACCAGCTACAAGTTCTCGCTGCCCTACATGCCCCTGATGTCCTCATCCTCTCTGAAACTTGGCTTAAGAAAAACATTCCTGACTCCTCAGTCGCAATTCCTGGTTACACAATGGCCCTCCAAGACAGGGCCGCAAGAGGTGGTGGGGTAGCCATCTTCATAAGTTCGGACATATGCTACGAAATAATCTTATCTAAAACTGAACCTAAAGAGTACGAAATCTTGCTACTCCAGCTCACACTACCTTTCTTGCTGCCAATATTCATTGCCGGAATCTACTGCCAACCAGGTACCCCTGCCACAACTGTTACTGACCTTCTTACACAAATCAGTTCACGAGCACCCACCAGGGAATTATATGCTATGGGTGACCTTAACCTAAACTGGTTAGCCCCAGCCCTCAACAAAACCCAGACGGATGTCGCTGCCCTTAATTTAACCCTACTCATCATCACTGAGCCCACCCGCCTAAACCTTAAATCAGGTAACCACTCCCTTATCGACTGGGCTCTGACCTCCTATCCTCACAGAGTCATCCAAACAGGCCTGCTCCCTGACTTATGAGTGATCACCATGTCATCTACCTTGTTCGCAAAATCCACAGTCTCAAATCCCCTCCCAAGTTCTTAGTTCAACGGTCATTCAAATCCCTAAACCTCGCTCCCCTCCTAAATGACCTTGTTCTAGCTAACTGGCTCCCCTCCCCTCCCCCAACCTGATAGATGACACCCTACTTCACTTCAAAAAACACGTTCCTTAAGATATGGGATTCCCATGTCCCACTATGATGTACTAGGGTACGTGGTACCCAGCTGCCTTGGATCTCCCCACAGCTTATATGAACACCCATGACTCAGCATGGCAAGCCTTCAAAGCCTCAGCCGTACCTCAGGACCTCTCCCAATACCGGTATCTGCGCAACATGTGCTCTAGAGCAACTTGGCTAGCTAAAGCAGAGTACTTTAGATCCTCCCTCCAATCTAACCTTAATAGCCCCTCCAAATTCTGGAAGGTCATACACTCCCTCTTCTCACCCCCAGCGGCCAAGCCCTCGCCTCTTCTTAATGTAAACAACTCCACACTCTCGGATCCTATTTCAGTTGCTGCTGAGTTTAACTTATATTTCTCCACCTACGCTTCCTCGCTCCTTTCCTCCTTACCCCCATGTCACCATCTCTACCACCTACAGGGCATAAACTACCTCAAAATATAGGTACTTTCTCCTTCAGGGAAATCTCTCTGGATGAAGCTCTAGAAGCCCTGCTAACATTAAGCCACTCAAATGGGAATTCCTTGGATGGGCTAGACCCCAAACTTCTGTTCCTCTCAGCCTCTACCATAGTCACCCCTATTGCCTACTTCCTAAATCTATCCTTTCACCACTGCATCTGTCCCTCTTTCCTGGAAGCACGGCATTGTCATCCCTCTCCACAAAGGGGGTGCCTCCTCCTCCACCTCAAACTATCGGCCAATATCCCTTCTCCCTGCTCTGGCGAAGCTGCAAGAACACTTAGTGCTTAGCCAGCTTCCTTCCTATCTCACCGACTCAAATTTCTTCACACACTACCAGTCCGGATTCAGAAAAGTTCACTCCACTGCCGCCTTTTTACTAAGGCTCACTGACACCATCCAATCTGGAATGGATAGAGGTCTCATTATCTCTTCCATTTTCATCAATCTGGCCAAGATCTTCGATACAGTCTCCCAAACTCTGTTACTATCTAGCCTCTCTGACTCTGGCCTCTCCACATCTGCTACTGCCTGGTTCAGTGCCTATCTTACAGACCGCACTCAATCTGTCAAGATTGCAGATACCATATCCCCTCCCCTCCCCACGTCCACCAGTGCCCCCCAAGGATCGGTGCTTGGGCCTATCCTATTCTCTATTTTTCTGAACAACCTGACCCAAACTTGTTCTGCCTCCTTGATCCACATGTATGCTGACGATACTGTCCTATATTCTTCTGGCTCCTCCCCAGCCTCAGTTGCCTCTATCCTCCAGGTGGATTTTAACAAAGTCCAGCTCTGGTTCAACTCTCACAAGCTCTTTCTAAGTGCTAAAAAAACTGTAACTATGACTTTTTGTACATCCCAATGACTAGCCAGGCTCCCTTCCCTCCCACTTTTCCACACCCTTGATGGGCCAGAGCTGGAGGACGTCACCTCCTTCTGGTATTTTGGAGTTTGGCTTGACCGCCACCTCATCTTCACAGTCCATGCTGTCTCTATACTAACAAAACTCCACTCCAAGCTTGGAGCTTTATATCAGAACCATTCTAGCCTCCCCTATCCGGTCCATCGTGAGCTTATCCAGAAGTTGATATTTCCCTCCTTCGATTATTGTGATATTGTTTACAGTGCCACCCACAAGTCAGTTTTATCCAAATTGGATACTCTTTTTAATGCTTTCTGCCGGTTCGCTCTTGACGCTCCTCCTCGCACTCACTGCTGTGAGCTATACCACTCCCTTGCTCTCCCCTCCCTCGAGAACTGTCACCTAATACACTGTGTCAAGTTTATTTCAAAGAACTGGTTTGGTACCCTCCCAGAGTATCTGACTTCCGTACTATCGCCCCCTCTGGAACCCACCTATGCTCTGAGGTCCCTAGACACCCGGCTCCTGTTAGTCCCCAGACGTCAGACCCAAGCCGGCCAGGCCACCTTCTTTCACCGCTTCCCTCAACTCTGGAACTCTCTCCCCTCTGAAATTCACCACTGTTACTCCATCTGCTCACTATCCTATGCCCTTGCCAATCACTGCTCAGTAAACTGCTCCTGCAGCTAACTCTCCAATCTAGTCTACCTCAGAAACTCCTATATTTCTTCTCCCAGTAGGCCCAATGGTGCTACTTCGCTAACCACACCCAACTACTGCACTTGATCCCAACTTTTGAGCTCGCTAGCTTGCACTTACCCCTATCTCATTATATATCACAACCCAATACCTTAGCAGGATTTCCTCATTGTAACTGTTACTCTCAACTATTAGGGTATATGTATTAATCCACATTCACCTATTCCTGTCAAACATATGCAGCTGTATTATTCAATTATATGTTTTCAATGTATAAAGCATGACTTCCCCATGTAATTGCTACTATATTATAAGTAAGGGTAAATTGTCATCTACGCCCAACTATTTCTGTCAAATGTTTTCAACTGTATTGTAATTGTATGTATATATGTCAGGACCTGGACTACCCTTGTCCTCTTCCCCATTGTACCCCTCCCACCAGGTCGCACCGGTAGACGAGCAGTTCTTGCTCAGTGTGCTTTTCCTGGTGAAACAATTTCAATAAATAAATATAGTGCTGACAATATTAGATCTCTGCTTATAGCAAAAGGGAGTCAGTTCCCCACCGTGGCCATTGCAGTAGACTTTGAAAAGGTCTTCAACTCCCTCAAATGGGACTACCTCCACTTGGTGCTCAATCATCTGGGCGTGGGTGGCAGGTACCAGGCCTGAGTATGCACACTATACTCCTCCCCCACAGCCAGGATTACCATTAACTGTATGGTATCCTCCCCCTTTTGTCTGAAAAGAGGCACCAGGCAAGGTTGCCCCCTCTCTCCTTTGGTGTTTGTGCTGTTTTGAATTGAATCCCCAGCAGCAGCTATCTGCCAACACCCAGGGATAGAAGGGGTTAAAGTGGGGAATAGGGAGTACTCCACACTCACATATGCCAATGATCTGCTGTTACCTGTAACAGATGTCCAGAAAGCTATAAACCCGACCCTCTCCATACAAAACACCTTTACCACTCTCTAAAGCATTAAAGTAAATCAGTCTAAGACTGAGATCTTACCCCTGAATTCTTGGTGCCAGCCCAGAATGGTGCAGGAGTCTGGTCTTCACTGGGCCATGATGGGCATAACATACCTGGGTATAAAAATAGTTCCTCCACTGGAGAAATGATAGGATGAGATCCTCCTACCACTCCTCCAGGCTTACAAGGTGGACTTCGATAGATGGAAACTATTAAACCTCACACTAGCCAGAAAGATAGCGGCCATAAAAAATTATCACAGCACCTGAACTGTTTTATCACTTTACCTATATACCCACATTTAAAAATCACACATGGTTCCTGAGAATAGATAGGGTAATTGAAGATTTCCTTTGGGAAGGAAAAAAGACCAGGTTTAGCTGCAACAAGCTCGGCTCTCACTGGAAATTGGGGGTCTGGAACCTCCCATGGATGGAAGAGTATAATTAAGCCTTCCAGACTGCCCAAACCCTAAAATGGTTCAGTCCTTGTACCAATCAATTCCCACAATGGGTGCACATGGAAACTATGCTGGCAGGGGTGGCTACCCCAGCCTCTATTCTCTGCATGTCCCTGGAGAAACATCTCTCTAATCATCCCACTATACCCCCCCCCCCAATCAAACACTGGAACTGGGTCCACAAGTGATTAAAATCTCCCTCAGTCCCCACAACATATTCACCCATTTGGAAAAAAAAACATATTCAGATAGACAGAAGCCCAGTTACTTGACCTCCTTGGGCTAACAGAGGTGTACTCCTGCTAAAGGACTTACTAGACCTAAATACAGAAATGGTGGCCACCTACCAATGCCTGCAGGATAGATGGAGGCTCTCTCACAAGGAACTGTGGTGATACTTGCAAATAAAGGAAGCTGTTAAGCCACTCCTCCAGGGACCCGTCTCTCAAACTCTGGACAAGCTACTAGAAAAGTGGCTTGCCACTCAGAAAGGCCTAGCCAGTAAGATATATTCAAACATCAGGGACACGCTGCCTAGTCAAGCCAATGACACTAGACTCAAGTGGGAAAAGATGTTATGGTGCCTGATTACTGCAGAACAATGGACCCAAGTCTGGAGAAATGCCCACTCTACTGTAATGGACTAATTCAAAATAAAATACTCCATGGCTGGTATAGGACCCCCACAGTCCTCTGGAAAACTTGCATAACTGAAAATGATAAATGCTGGAGACACCTCTTGGCCGGGGCTTCTCCATATACTGTGGGCATGTCCCGGGATTCAGGCATTATGGAAACAGATTTGCAATACTGGGAGCAAGGTACAGGTACTGAGGAAGTAAATTCTGCTCTCCCCTTCCTTCCTTCTGCTAGGGATGAATCCAGAAAATGTTAATATGCTCTATCCTCAATTCAGATGGCTGTCCCTATTCATCATGCAGGTCAAGAGGGCTCTGTTATGTAACTGGAGGTCTGCCAATATACCACCCACAAATGAGATCCTATCATCCCTCATGAAAGTTGTAGAATTAGACAGGATCTCCCAGTCCAAGTTGGAACAAAATGACCCCATATTATAAATGCTGGTCCTCATACATGGCCTTTGTAAACCCGCCTACTGGAGTTGGCTAATGTGTAGACTAGGCTTACCATTTCCTTCCCCCTGGTCTGCCATTCCATGTCATATACTACATGCACTTCTTCAGTAATGGAAGTGCTTAGGTTAGGTGGGTGGTAGAACAGCATCCCCCCCCCCATAAACCTTCAGTATGCTTTACAGATCAAAGTTAATCTTAGGCAGGCAAGGCAGTTAAAAATGTTATGCTGCATTTAAATGATAAATGCTTTCCTACTAGATACTTTTTGTATAAATATGTTCTATTCACAGTGGTGGGATTCACTGGTGCCTTGAATACTTTAGGCCTCCAAGCAGGATCAAGCATGAAGCCTTGAAGTACATGTTAGTGGAGTTGAATAGAGGGCATGATAGGATGGCCTCGGGTGCAAAGACAGGACTTGTCCTGGGATCTGTGCCTTTGGAGGCCTCCTCCAGGATGCGTAACCTGGGCGTCATTCTGGATAGCGGCCTGACACTTGAGGCTCAGGTGTCACCCGTGGTCTGTACTAGTTTTTACCATCTGAGGAATATCACCAGGATTAAGCCCCTGGTTCTGCCCCTGGACCTCCCTACCTTAGTGCATGCCTTTGTGATGTCGAGGCTTGATTACTATAATGCACTCTATCTTCAGGTCTCATTGAGGTATCCTCCACTGGCTTCAGGTAGTGCAGAATGCAGCTGCCAGGCTGTTGATGGGGCAGTCAAAGTACTGCCATGGTGCCCTGAAGCTGCGTGAACTGCACTGGCTACCAGTCAGATGGAGGATCCTCTTTAAGGTGGGCTTGCTCACCATTAAGGCCCTACATGGCCTGGGCTCTGGTTCCCTCTTCTTATACCTGCTACCTCAGACTACTCCCTCTGTTCCTCCTCAAGGGGTCTCCTTGCAATTCCCAGTATGAGGTTAAATACTGCTGGTGATAAGAGTCCTGATTCCAGGATGGCTTATGCTGGTGCAAGCCAAGTTACGCCAATCCCCATGGTGTAACTCACAAACTGCGCCATGCATTACACTGGATGCAATTCCAAAAGGTGCCTTGCACCATGCCCTCTGCGTGTTACACCAAATGTGAGATACACCACCCCCTACACCACAACCTGCAATAACATGGCGCAAGAGTGTGTTATGGCAGCAACTTCACCCTATTCCAAAAATGCGGCTGCCGTAACTCACTTATGCTAATCCAGGAGCTGCAATGGCACAGCTGAGTTAGAACATCTCATAGATGCTGTAAGGGGCATCTGTCAGTGCCATTCGATGGATGCCCACTGTGCAGCACCAGGGCAAAGGTCCTGCTGTGCTCCCCATGCCCCCATGAACACATCCATGCCCCCACTCTCCCGAATGTTGGGGACACCGGGGTCCATTTTCTAATGTGCCCTCCCCGGACTCCTTTGCCACCTGTCCAGCCCCCCCATGCCCTCTGGTGCTTGCCGTGGTGTTTCAGGGTGGGGGGGCTTGGGGGGGCAGGTTGCAGTGAGCCACAACTTGCAGGATGCAGGGCTGTTATGCCATGCCCATGGCAGTAGCCTACGCATGCCACAAGTCACAGGTCATAAGTGCCGGGACCCTGCCACTCTTAGAATATGGCACAGGGTCCCCGGCATAGCCACAAATATCGCAACTCACATACATCTGTGAGTTGAGACATTCATCTTGGAACCTGCCCCAGAGCTTTTAGTATCACCAGCCCCGTCCTGTGGAATTCGCTACCTCCATCTATAAAGGAGGCCCCTACAATGGAGGTTTTCAAGGCATGCCTCAAGGCCTTCCTGTTTAAGCAGGCTTTTACTGACCCAGTTTTATAAATATTGCCCTGCTCTGACCTGCTATATTGCCCATTTCCCTGATTTTCTTTTTATTATTATTTTGTTAGCCATTTTTATTTATTAGTTATTGTGTTTTTTTGATAATGTTTTATTTATTGCAATCTGTTTTATGTTGATTTTATGAACGGCACCCAGAGCCTCAAGAATTTGGTGTCTTTTAAATAAAATTTGCCTTGCCTTACATCCGACCTGCAAATATGCCCATCTCAACAAGGGAGCATAGCTAGTACATTTGGCAATGTAACTAACACATCTTTACTCCTTTCTTTCAGCTGACAGTCAGGATCTTATGCTATACAAGGGATGGGATACCTTTGCAGGCACAGTAGTGGAGTCATATCCTGCCCCTTAGGCTATAGACAAAGCAATGCAATGTAAGGTATAAGTTGAATCTGTAACGTACCACTCAACTTTGTTTACAGTCTTTCTGTTTGTATTTTTTGTATGCTCTTTTTTTGAAAATCAATAAAAATCATTAACAACAAAACAGCATGTTGATTTACTTTGCATTATGGAAAAGTATATTGATTAACATTTATTTTATAAAAAAAACTGTTGTTATGTAAATATATATATATATGTATTGAAAAAACTGCCTGTTTCTATATCAATAACATAATTACTGTTGTTACATGGTAATGATATATCAGCAGCATTTCTTTATGGTCAGACTCCAAACTTTCATTTGAAAAAAAGGTTGGATTTCAAAGAAACAGTATGGTACATAACGCTTAGATTAAAAAAGCAACCAGTGTTACAGGCATTCACTGGTGGTACACGCTTGGTAATAGGTAGATCACAGTAGTCATAATATAGGTCCATGAGTACCACGTCAGGTAGCATATTTTCTTTGAGATGTGTGACTTTTGAACCGTTGAGGCTGGACACTTAATTTTTTTTAAGGAAGGTTGGAGTCTGCTACTGTAAGTACATATTTTGTTAAAATATCATTACAGCAACCACATATTGAAAAATATATATATATATAAAAAAGTTTCATATTATTAGAAAAACATAAAATGGTTCACTACATTTTTAAAGTCCAGTCATTTTTAACAACATATTATATTGACATGTATATGCATGTAGCAACACAGATAAATTACATCCTTTAAGGAGTCTATGCATTTAGATGGGACTCCAAACATTCAATTTAAAAACAAACGTTAAGCTTCTATGAGAATGATTCTCAAAATCTTTGACTACAGAGATGTGGTCTACTTTGCTACCCCCAGTGTTTTCCTTGCTAGACTGAAGCCTCTCTTCCACTCTTTCTGCCTCTTTGCACTTGACTGTCCCCCTCACATTCACCACTGGTCTCTGTACCAGTCTCCATCTTTCCTCTCACTTGAAGTCAGACGTCATGCCACACCCATAGTGTCAACATTGTTGGCAAATTTTGGTTTATTTCCTTCCCCTCATATTTCTCTGTCTCCCTTTCCCTACCCCCTCCCTCCTCACACACCCTCAGGAACTCATATGTTGAGACCCTGCCTGTCCCCTCCACTTCAACAGCCATTGGCCAAGTTGCTTTCAGTCACCATTTCCCAAAGCTCTGGAATTCTCTCCCTTTTGCCATCTGGAATGCCCCCTCATCTCGTGTCCTCTCCTACCTCCTTTGGGACCTCACCTTCCCCTCCTGCATCTGCTACTAATTCTTCTGTTGCCCCTTCTCCAGTGCCTCCCCTACCACTCCCCCTCTTCTTATTCTCCCCCTGTGAATTCAATCTCTTTGTGATTCAGAATACTTCTCCTAGTAGCTGGGCACTTTGCACTATGTAAATGCAAATTTACTTGTTATATTGTATCATATATTGCTACAGTATATTGTAATTGTCATTGGTGATGCCTGTATGCCCTGTTTTGTATCTGTACCCATTTCTCCTCCCCCAGGATGCACGTGGAAATGAGCAGATTGCTCATTATGCCTTTCATGCTGAAACTTTTAAACACATAAACAGTTAAAAAAAATCACCTGCTGTGGCTAGCGAAGTAGCTGTCATTTCCAAGTCAGCTCCATTGTTTTCCTTGTAGCATGGCGAGTGCTTCTAGCGTCTGCATTTGTAGAGATGACAATAGCTCTAGGCTCAAACTGATTTTGCTGCTATCAGCTGATGTGGTCCCCTCTGCATTCTTCTTTACTCCCCAGTTTTAAAACTTCAAGGATTTCAGTCCTGACAGTCTCGTGGGTGGACACGTTCCAGAAAATCACAATGCAGACCCCCACTTCTTCAAATTCATGGGAATTGAATGTGTCAAGCCTCCTAGGATAGGGGGCAGGACTAAAATGTTGCTCAACAAACAAAGCTTTTGGATTTTTAATTTAAACACAGTAAATCCAAATGGATTGAATGGAATGTGGGACTTAAAACCTTGTCTGTAAAACCTCTTTCTAAAACTATTTTTGTGAAATGTATATTGCCACTGAAGGAATTTAGGCAATGTCTTTAAATTGCCAGTGACTGTGGGATTTAAAACAGTTTTGGTGAAAAATGTATTACTATTGAAGTAGTTTAAGCAAAGCATTCATGATGCCAGTACAGCAAAAGCTGTAATACAGTATCACTCCAATTATCCAAAACCGTATTATCCAAATCTCTAGCTTTTCTGAAACCGATCTGTGTCCCCCATTTAGTATGTGATAATCGGGGTTATAATGCATTACAGTTCAGTAGCCTGTTGTGTTCATAATTGCTTAATGGCTCTATAAGCAACTTGTTAGCAGCTGACTGTTACAGCATAAATTTAGTCACAATAATGCTTTCACCTGATTGCTGAAGGGGGCTATATCAGTTTGTTAACGGCCCCTACACGTAAACAGGAAGTTGACAAATTTAACATGTCTAAATGGTCTAAAACGTAGGCTGCCATAACTTTTATAGTCATTTACAATATTATCATTGACAACTAATTTGGCATTTACAAAAGTGCTTACTTAATGTTGATGAGTGCTCTGTAGATGCAGTTGCTGCTTTTCTGCCTGATGTGCACCTAACGCTATGCGGCTATAAAACACACTTTGCTAATGTTAATGCTTACAATTGGTGATCTCTCGGTTTTGTAAAAACTCATTCAGGTTTTACTAAAGTGCTTACTTAATGTTGATGTGAGCTCCCTAAATGCAGTTGCTGCTTTTCTATCCAATGCGCAGATATCATTATGAGGCAACAGATTATGCTACAGTATGAACTGTTAAATGCACTTAGCTAATGTTTTTAAACCCCAGAGTATCAACTCCATTTTGTAAATGTGTCTAAACACTGCTCCCCATGATTGTTTGTATAGGTGCACCACTGCACCCATGCTGTACGTTAAACTTAGTGCTGTATTACAGACTGGAGTAGGTTAAAGTTAGTGACCTCCCAGTTATCAGAACCAGGGCCGGTTTTAGGACTTTGGGGGCCCCCAGCAAACTCCATTGCTGGGGCCCCTCGATGGGCCCCCGCATCCACCTCCCCGGGCCCCCTTCCCCGGGCCCCCTCCACAAACCCCCCACAAACCCCCCAGTAATCTTTGTACATCAATCCAACTACTGCATGATTTTTCAGACACAATGACCTGGAGACACTAGAAGTATTACATTTCTAACAGATAGTTAATAGAATAAATTGCAAAACAATTGTTCCTCTCCAGCAGCTGCAATATTTGTCTTTACCTCTGCTGTTCTGCTCTCTACCTATCCAGACTCCCATCTTCCCATACTTATGCTGCAGACACAGACCTGAGGGGGGAACAGAAATTTTCAAGTTGAGTTGGAGGAGGTGCGATAAACAGCCACGGACCTATTGGAGCCCTGTGATTGGTTCCAGCACAGCACCTCCTCCCACATCAGCACGTTCTGTGCAGCACAACAGAGGAACGTGGGGAGCATGAAACTTCCCTGGGGACAGAATTGAAGGCAGGATGGTGGCATGGACCGCGTGGAGTAGTCTGACGTTCCTTCGGGGAAATTGAGGCCCGATTTTCGGGCACAATGGGAAGCCGGCAGCAACAAATGTAAAGCTTCACAGACTAAACCACACAAAAGGGCAAATGGATGAGGACATCACAAGTTGTTGATGGGGAGCCGGAGCGGAGCCGGAGAGAATTCGCTAGTGCAGTCAGCAAGGAGCACAGGGGCTTGCCAGGTACTAATAATGCTGCTCAGCAAGCCTATGTTGATCGGGGGGGCAGTATTTTATTTTCTTATAGGATGCTGTGGTGATCCAAGCAGGGAGTGGGGTGGGCCGGACAAAAAAAGTATGCTGCTGGGCTGGTTAATGTGTTGCTGCTGGTGCCCGCCGCCAGACCCGCTACATATGCTGCCTGCGACCCGCTACATTTGGGGGGCCCCCGCGGCTGAAGGGTTCATGGGTGCCTAACGCCGGCCCTGATCAGAACACCTTATTATCAGAAAGACTTGTGTGTCCCTGAAGACTTTTGGACAATCGGGGTTATACTGTATAGTGAGTGGTGGAACATAGTTCAGCATGGATTTCCATACTCTGTAAAAAGTCTTTCTGATGCACTAGTTATGTCCATACTGCAGAAGAAGGACTTTTCATTCTGCTGCAGTAGTGATGTCAGCTGACAATGCTCCCAAGCTGTTTTTCACTCGTGCTGATAAGGAAGTAGCTACAGAATGAACAGACAAATGCAGATTCAATGAGATACCAGGAAAAAAAGGCAGGATCAACCAGGTATGACACCTTTTATATTAATGTGCTGCAGGATCAACCAGATATTTAAAAATACTTACAACACCCGGTCCTCACAATAAATGTCCCATAGCTAAGCGAGAGGAACAGCTGCCATTTTTTTATTTTAAAACCCCACCCAAACTCAAAAGTCAACCAATTAAAATGTGTGATTAAAGCATAGGGATGCCAGGTCCCTAACAACCATGTAATGCGCCCTAGCAACCTGGGCTAACTCTCTGCAGAAAACAATGATCTTCTGTTTGAAAAAAACAAAAACAAAGTGATCACACTATATATTATTTGTTTTGGGAGACACCATACACAATACAGAACAGTGTATAACTCACTATACACAACAAGGCTATTCTCAACATCGTGGTTACTATGCCAACCGGGAGACCTCTCGTGCTTCGCTTTCAAGGTCATTCAGTCGGGATAGTAACCATTCAGTTGAGAACAGCCTTGTTGTGTATAGTGAGTCATACACTATCCTATTTGTTCTTCTTTTTCTATATTATTTCTTGTAATATTGATTCTGGCTAAAGCACTTCTATCTTTCTCTCTGCCCCAACCTAGATCATGGATATAACATGACAGTAGGTCCCCAGGACTGTCTGTATGAAATTGTGGGTGATTGTTAGTTAATCCTGATAAGGGGTCTTTTTCAAATCTGCTTTCTGTCTTTAAAATGTACTTAACTGGGTCAGTACTCCACGAATTGTCTTTTCTTAAAGTTAGTTAGTCACTTTTTTCTCTTTCAGATTAATTATACTGATGCACTCTGATATAATGAATAATGTCATGAATTTGCTAACATATAAAGGACTGGCAATTTTTGGACCCCCCCTCCTGATGAAGCTTTTACTGGTGAAGCACTGGGACATCACCTCCTGGGTGACTAGCCTGAGTTTAGCCACTTTAATGTGTATGTCATGAGTGGACAAATAGAATTACAGCATTTGTATTTTTGTGTCTAAACTCTTCATTTTCTGACTTGCATAAGAGTGTAACACTATTTTGGAAGTTGGATACTGTGCGGGTAGCCACTCCTGGTGCTGCAGTCCACTAGGAACTACCTGAGCATGGCAAAAACACAAATCAGTTTGAAAGTATAACTGCTTGTTTTTCAGAGGGATTTCTGTGAATATTGCTTTGTTTGCACAAAACATTTGACAACATTATACCCCTGATGTCTGCACAGTTTGTTATTTTGAACCTGATGTGATCTACAAGGATATGCTGCAGCCTTGTGTTTGGTGTTTACAGAAGGGCTAGACTCTCATGCAGCAGTAACAGGTCTTGGCACCAAGGACTACCCACTGCTGTTGCAGTTTGTTGGTCGAGTCTCAAGGACAGTTGTTAGGAGACACTTTATACTTGAACACCACTAATTTGTGGTCCATACTGCTGTGACAGCTTCCATGGGAAAGCTTTAAACAAACAGATGCTCCAGATGGTAAGGGAGAATGATCAGAGATAAATATAAGTTTCAAAACTAAGTGTTTAAATATGGATATATTTTCAGTCATAAAAGGGCTGCATGGGTAGTGGAGGGAGATTAAGAAGGGAGGCTGAAGAGATCATAATGACCAGATCAGGTTCAGGAATCTTCTAAAGATCAGATTACAGCATAAGGTCAGCCCCTGAATACAGTATAGTAAGGTGATAGGAGATCACCTGAATCCTAGCATCGGTAGAGTAGGGCAGTAAGTGGGCATGGAGAAAGGTGAGATCTTGCCTGTCTGCATTGCAGTTGTGAGAAGAAGAAGAAGAAGAAGAAGAAGAAGAAGAAGAAGAAGAAGAAGAAGCAGCAGCAGCAGCAGCAGCATCTGCTTCTTTGGATCAGGATTAGCACCTCTGATCTTGAACCACTACTACTCTTCACAGTATCATCACCTGCATTTACAGTCCACAGAATGTTGCTAATCATACGGATACAAATGTCTTTTGCCATTCATACAGTGATTTGTGTGGGAGTTGCAGTTTTCTAGGGAAAATGATGTAAAGCAAATGTGGATATGAATGCAATGCATGAAGTGCAAGCAATATTTGCCAAGATATGGAAGTGGAAGGGGAAATTGTTTCACCAGGAGATGCACACTAAGCCAAAGCTTGATTCCAGGCGTGACCTGGGAGCACAAGGAAGTTAAGTGACTTGCTTAGGGTCACACAGTATGCAAGTGGAGGCTGTAGGATTCAAACCCAGGTCCCCAAGTTTGCAGCTCAGAGCCTTAAACCACTGTGTCATGCTGCCTCCTTAGGGAGATATAGCATGGCAATGGAATAAGGAACACACGTAAGACTACATTGATTAAGACATTTTGTGCAAACACATTTTTTGAGATGGGTGAGAACTGTCTTGCATTCAACAAGTGAATTCAAGGCTCTGGTGTTTATTTCCAAGTAGCATACTGGATGTTAGCTATTGGGTTAGAATAGAAAAAAGGGGACATGGTGGGAAAATTACCATGTGTGCTGTCGCTTAAGTCAGAGCCCAAGGAACCAAGCCTGCCCAGTGGTGCTGAGAGCTGAGGCACTGGACACCACACCTCAGGCTGTGCTGATGACCCAGTTTCAGTTATGGATCATCAGGGGTCAGCAGGGGGGGAGGGAGGAGCTGGAATGAGTCACCATATGGCAGCTGTCCTCTCCTGGGGAGGTGTTGGGAGGGGGTTTGTGTGTCTGTGGTTCAGTGTTCCTGGGTGACCACGGGATACACAATTCACTGGAGCACCACCTAGTGTCTCACCAGGGGGATGGGTTGGATGCATGACATGGGTGTGTCACAAAATCAGTTGGAACTGCCTCCCAGCAAAAACACAAGGGAAGAAAAATCTGGCCACAGAATGATACTGCCTCCATTGCTGAGCCTAGTGCAGTTGTCTGTGGCACAGCACCACTGGATCTCAACATGGTACAGCTTGGGGTGCTTTGGGGAGGGCCTCTCAATGTCTCCACCCTGTGAGGTAATCCAGGGAGTACTCCAGTGTGTGCTGGTAAGTTCCAGGCTCTGGGTGTGGTGTTGGTAACAGTGGGGGGCTAAGGTATCGGTGGCGGCTAGGGGATAAACAGCAAAGATAAAAAAAAAGAACCCAAGGAACCAGTCAATGAAACATTCTGAGGCATCTAATGTACCAGTAGAAACAGCTTGGGACTCATTACTCCACAGGAATACTGTACATGAAAAAATACAAACATTAAAGTACAGTAACATAACAAAATATGCTGGGCTAGCCATCTAAACTGGAAATCAATAACCACTGAAAGGTTGCTCAGCAAAATCATAAATGCTGGCTCAGTAGAGCCATTTATTGAACACATTGAATTGCAGAACTTTTTCTAATCACCGGATTAACTTTGTCACCCAAGATGTCAATGACCTACATTCCAGAGAGTAGACTTGTCAATAAACCAACTAGAGTTTGTACAAGAATAAGAATAACATGGCAGCAACTAAACAGAGTCCATGCCACTCCTACCATAACACGTGCATTACAGAAATAAAAAAAGACATTTCAAATCTATTAAAAAAACAGTTCTGTGCAGCGAACCAGAACACTTGACTGGGTAGTTTATGGATGCTATTACCACAACGAAACAAGAGGGAGGACCAATAAACTTGGTATGTGCCACAGGTCACAGTGTGGGAAGAGGGAGGGGGAATGGTCACCCTCATGCACTACAAGGACTCATGTCAATGAGGGGAAGATACCAGGATGGCCCCATTAGTGCAGAACTTCAAATTGATTGAGGGGATGGAGATGGCCCCTCCATAAAAGTACCCTTTAATGAATCTGCCCCTACAACTTCAGCTCATGGCCATTGTACCACATCTAAGGATGGAGATGCAGAGGCCCATAATAAAAGCCTCATGTCAGCAGGGGATTGTCCCTTAAGGAAACACTAAAACAGAGAAACATAGAAAGGTGACAGCAGAAGGAGACTAATGGTCTATTTAGTCTGCAAGTAGGTTTGCAGGGACCCCTTTTGGACCCTTGAGACTATCCCTTATAATATGCATTTCAGGTAATGCCCCTACCCCTACCCATGTTGCTTGTAGGTCCTGTCCCACCCTAGTTTGAATGAAGTGACCATTTTTGCCTGTACTACTTTAGAGAGCAAACCATTCCAAGGTACAATCATCCAATCTGAGAAAAAATGTTTCCTGATGTCGCAGTTGAAGTTCCCTCACTTGAGCTTCCAGTTGTGTCCTCTAGTATCAGTGTTATTGGGCCTAGTAAACAATTCCAAGTAGGGAACTTGGTTGACGCCCTTAAGGTACTTGAATGTCTTGATCATGTCTTCCCTCTCTCTTCTAGAGTCTAGCAAGAATAAATTCAGTTCCTTCAGATTTTCGTCATATGGCAGGTTATGTAATCCTGACATCACCTTTGTGGCCCTTCTCTGGATGGTCTCCAGCTTACTGATGTCCTTCCTAAGGTGAGGTCCCCAAAACTGGACACAGTACTCCATATGAGGTCTCACCTGTGATCTATGAAGAGGTACGATTACGTCCCTGTTCTTGCTGCTGAAGCTTGTGCTGATGCACCCCAACATTCTGCTGGCCTTGCTGTATGCAGAGTTTCACAGATTGGATGCTTTAAGGGTTTCCAAGATTAACACTACTAGGTTATTTTCTTAAGATGAGGTGATGAGTTTGATTCCATTTAACCAATATTCACTTTTGGGGTTATTTTTGCCCAAGTGCATCACCGTACATTTATTTGCAATAAAGTTCAGCTGCCATTCTGTGGACCATGATTCAAGCTTTTTAGGTCGGCGTGGAGACTTCTGATAGACTCTTCTGAGTCCACTCTACCTCTCAATTTTGTATCGTCTGCAAAGAGTGCTAATTTACCTTTTATATCATCCCTGATGTCGCTGATGAATGTGTTGAATAGTACGGGACTGAGGGCTGAGCCCTGGGGAACACCACTGATGACATCTCCATTTTTTTATCTAAGTCTGTTGATTACCACCCTTTGACTTCTGCCCTGGAGCCATGCTTTTATCCAGTTAATAATGTTTTCTGCTATGCCTGTGTACTTAAGTTTAGTAAGTAGGCAGTTGTGTGGAACCGAGTCGAAGGCTTTACACTGGGTGTGCCCTGTCTATTTCTGTGGTTACCCAATCAAAGAATAATATGAAATTTGTCAGGCATGATATTCTGGCCTTGAAGCCATGCTGCCTTGTATCCCAGAGATCATTTTTATCCAGGTATTCCATAATTCCAGGAAATAGAAAAATAATTGCCTCCTCCATGACTCACCTCCCATTGCTTCACTGCACACGCTCAGGATCCTTAGCAAGGGCTGGAGATAAACCCAAAGACCATCTGAGTTGGCTAGTAAATATGTAAGATATACCCCACCATAAATAATAGAAGTTGGGGAGGACCACCAAGAAACAGCAGGAACAAAGGTAGGGGGGAGATGGACACAAAGGCATGTGAAACAGGCAGGGGTATGCAAACTGATGTTGTGAAAGTTATCATATGTCATAGCAAACCATTTCTAAACATAGTTTGATTGTTGTGGTACAAAGGTAGCATGGTTTCCTACCATACTAGACACAGCAATGGGTTGGAAATGGTTTTATAAAGAACTGGATGTGACATAAACCATTTCAAACTAATTAGCACGTAGGAATGGACGAAGTGGTTGAACTTCACTTTGCAAATTAATTTTCAAATTCTGTGGAACTCCTAAAGTTTTGAACAGTGAAGTTGCAATTTTTTTGGGTGACTTTATGAAAATTCCCTGGCAAAGTGATAATTTCTCCAGACAAAAATGACACTTTGTAGTAAAACTTCACAATTTTGATGAAGTCAAAGTACCTAGGGTTCATGAGAAGTTCATGAAACTCAACCAAGGCAAATTTTGGCTACTTCATGGCCACATCAATGGCAAAGCATCTCTGTCGACATGTTTTTTTTTTTTTTGTAAATTCTATTTTTGCACTCGTGGCCAGGGCATCTCTCAGAGGTGCTCGCTCAACCATTACCTCTACTCCCCGCCTGGGACCTCTCTTCCTGGGACCCCCCAGCAGGACCTTCTAGCCCCCCCGGATCACCCTGGAGCAGGGTCTGCCCCACTTACATGGCTGCCTTGTGCAATTAGAGGGTCAGTCTGGTGGAGAGCCAGAGGGGACCAGTGGAGAGATGGTCTTCTCCTGCGGATGTGGGTGACGTATCTGGAGCCTTCATCACCTCCCTGATCCGGTGAGGGTTTTCCTCATAATGGTGGCCCCAGAAGTCTGGACGTGCAATGATGTCAGCCCGATATCTGCCACCACCCCTCCCGCTTATTGTGACACTGCATATTCCTGATGCTGCTCCCGGTCTCCACCAGGGACCACTAAGAAGTGGTGCAAGCCACGGATCCCTCCCCAGAAAGGAAGGAAGAGAAGTCCTCTGGATGCTCAATCCTTTCCCTCCCCTGCTGACCCCCAGCAGCCCGAGTCTGTTTCCAAACCCGGGTCACCATCATGGAGCGAGGTGTGGCATCCAGCACCTCAACCCTCAGCACCACTGGGCTGGCTCATCTTTGTCAACCTGTTGCTTATTGTCAACCATGATCTGCAAATATGTCATGTCAGGCTTCATATTGCACATTATCAAAACATGCCAGTTCCATGGCATAGAGTGGTGGGGAACCACTCAGTCATGCTGGCTCTCCAGGTTTATTACAAAGGCTAGGACATCAGGAGAGGAGACAAGCGAGTTAAGAATTTCTCTGTGGGGATGCTTTCCTTCTGAAAGTGGGTGGCATGATGTGCTGCTCTTTAAGTGATATCTACAGTAGGTGTACCATGGTAGAGGGACAACTGGTAATGTGGGTGATCATATGAGACCAAACACCTCCCTACAGTGTTGTGAAAGTGCATGCAATACAGAGAGACTGGTGGACCTTAAAGGGAAAAACTTTCCTTCATATGAATGTTAGGCACCAGTTCCGGGCCATGCCCTGTGGATGCAAGAATGTGCTGGCCGTTATCTCCATCACCACACTGCCACTGGATCTTGCATTCTCTCTGCAGTAGTCATGCAGGAAAGAGAAACCCTGCTTCTAGGTACAATCTGTGGGACATAGGCACTGAAGATGGTAGAGTGGAGATCCTTGCCAGTGAAGACTGGTGAGATTGCAAGAAACAGAATAAAAAAAAACAAATGCACACACACACAAAAAAAAAACAAGGTCAATGCATGATTGGCAACTGTGTTGCATTCATGACTGTTTGTTGGCAGATCATGATTTGATAATGAAAACTAGATTACACAGGCTCCAGAGGATGTAGAATGTGTTTTGCTGTCCTTCAAAGTAATCACAGTTCTCAGCACCACGAAAAATGTTTCTTCCTCCTTCAGCCCCAACTAATATAAAGGCATCTGGGGACCTCAGAGCACCTATTCACAACTTCAACCAGAATTTTATCATTCTGATTTACCACACTAGTTCAGGAATATACATTGTACTTTCAGAACCCAAACTGGTGTTAATACAGTAACTGGGAATATTTTATAGATTCTTTCATGACATCTTAGGATTCTTTCTTGGACATTTTCTCAGTAGTTCTAATAATATGTGCACAAAAGCGACTCAAAAGAAAATATCAACAGATTTTCTCTATGAGGTTATCCTTTGGTTAATATGCCAAAACTGTTATTGATTCTCTGTGTATCCCAGTGCATATTTAATTAACTACATACAGGCAGCAAGTTACATTTAACAGCCAATGTCTTGTACCGTGCATTTGCAAACAGTGTTGCTATTTGTATCCAGGGACCTGTAATCACCATTCCAGATATAATTACACAAATCATGTGTTTTTTTTCATCTATTCATATTTCAGTTTCATGTTGCATGAGAGAAACTATGTTTGTTCATTATTATTTTACTGTTTGTTATAAACGTAATGCAACACTGCAATAACAATAGCAATAATCTGCTTGCTCAGTTTCAGTAGTTGTCCTTATTTCACTAGTAATGAACTGCTACTGTAATGTAAACAGATCAAGGAAATAACACTTTTTCATAATGAAGTGCTACCAATAGTGTGTCAAAATGTCTATCCAATATAATATTCAGGACTGTACCAATTAACTAAATTACCTATATTTTCAAACAAAAATTAGTTCAAACTAATTTGTCTGCTTCAGAAAAAAATATCTGAGAGCTTTACTTTCTGAAATAACAGGGATGTATTATGAAATTTAAAAAAAGGAACACGCTCTCTCTGTGGGAAGTGTCCATTTCACAACATACAGAAAAAAACAATTTCATATGTTGCAAGAAATGGATATCCAATGGAGCCCATAGATTTATTTACGCATTAATCATGATATTTTTTAATAAAAATAGTTTAGTTAAACAACACTGTTTGCAAGAAAAATATTATTCAGCAAATTTGTGTTGGCTCATGCATTATAATGAATGAACATGTTTGGTTTTATTTCACCACAGACAAGCCCTTCACACATGTAATTGTTCAATAATGTACAACATTCATAGGTACTACACTATATAAAAATTGAGGGGGACATTTTCAAAGGAGATACGCCAGTGCATCTCAAGAAATGCACTGCAGCGTGATATTCAAAGGGTGGAGATGTGTCGCACATCTCCGGCTGCACCAAAATGCAGCCATAATGTATGTGTTGCATCTCCAGGGGGCATGCCCATGAATATGCAGCACATCCCCATTTTCAGCCAAGATGTACAGTGCCCAACCCCTGCAGTCCAGTGGCTCACCCCCCCATCCCATGTACATGTCTATCCCAGTTTGCCCAATCCCTGTGTGAAGCAAAAATTATTACATCCCCTGACCACCTTTCCTTAGTTTAGGAACCCCTCTCCCAACCCGATCGCCATGCAATATAACAATAAGTCCATCCCCAGCCCAGCTTTCCATAGTGTAGTAGCTCCCCTTCTATCCCCAAAACCCCCCAATCACAGCATCTGCATGATTAAAATAACTCCATTCCCTAGTTGTCTAGTGGCAACCCCCCTCCGAGCCCCAAAATCCGATCACAGTATACACATCGGATAATCACATCCCTGATTCCGTGGTAATCTAGTGGACCCCCCACCCACTCAGGACCCACATCCCAACCTGCTCCCCCTTTTCCAGCATAGCCCATCAGTCAGCAGGCAGCACAGCCCTCCACATGCCTCAGCAGCTGCATGCCAACTGAACTATCAATGAATGACAGTGTAGGAAGGGGGCACTCAGATCAGTTTCTTGGTGCCTAGAAATAAAAGTTTTTTCTTGTTTATCCTACTGCGTCTGACTTCTCTATCTATGTTGGGACAGTGACAGTGTAGCCGACAAGACTGTCTGCTTTGTGAGTACCTAATGTGTTTTGGCTCCATCTTTTGCTTTTTAGAGCCGCTTGACTGTTGGAATTAGCAAACATTATGCACTTTTCATTGTTAATTCAGATTGACTGTATGGTAATTATAAGGATGGGCCAATAAAACAAAACTGCTAAAAAATATTAACATTGACATATAATCATAACCCAGTGCCATTTCCTGACCCCTTGACACGCACACGCACGACGCACGCACACACACACACACACACACACACACACACACACACACACACACTGCTGTCACAATATAATAAATGTTAACTTTTTAAGTAAATACAGTTTTCTGACATTTTGTATCTAACAGACTCCAGGCTGGGTTCCAGATTTTGATTACAGTGCAGTAATTGATATGGTCAAATATTTCCAGAAATTTCTGTGATGTTTCTAGAGAGAAATTCCTTGCCTTCTTTCAGTACTGCTGTAGGGCCCCTAAAGAGAATCTCTTTAGAAATATTGCAGAATATCTGAAAATAATGGCGATGACAATTGTTACAACTTTATTTAGAGCAAATGTTACAAATTTCCATAATAAGCATTTCCACCTTGTTCTGAGCTCCTGTCTTTATGATTTTATTATGTTTTCCACCATTTTTGCTTCTTTCCACATATTATAGGACAGTGCTTGAATCTGGATAATGTATAATTGAGAGAGGCTGACAATTGTGCCCACAACATCAATGAAGTTAAACTTTACCAGGGCACAGGATACAGCAAGAAATTGGCTCACAGACACTGGAGCCACTTACAAGAGACCAGGGCTTGGTCTTAGGATAATGATAGCAGACAAGTTTTATTAAAACATAAGAGCAGCACTCACCACTGCCTAACCTGCCGGGTGTTTTTGCATGGATTAGTGCTTTTTCAAAAAGCCTTGAAAAAGCAGTTGTCTGTGTGAAAACATTTGGTGGGTTAGGCGGTGGTGAGGGCTGCTGTTATGTTTTAATAAACTTGTCTGCTATCATTATCCTATGACCAAGCCCTGGTCTTTTATAAGCAGGTCTAGTGGCTGTGAGCAGACTTCTTGCTGCTTTCTGTACCTTTTGTCTGTTGATTCTAACTGCAGATCCCTTTTAACCACCTTTACTTTTTGATTCTTTATCAGGGCACCAGAATATCCAGATTATTGTCCAGTGCATTTCCTACAGCTTTTCTGATGTCTAACATTTATGAAACCTGTTATATGGCTGTTTAGAGTAGACTAATATCAATGCGTATACCTGTTTGATGGCCCAGTCATTGTCTCTCTACTGATAGTGAAGTCACCATACTGTCAGTTTCAGTGGCTCAGTAGGCTGCATACTTATCTCTGGGACTACAAATAAGTAGGTGGTGGATTCTAGTCTTACACCAGGAGCTTGACTAACACCCAACAAAGGCACTATCGTGGAACACTAAGGAGGTGCTGCACTGTTGAAGTGCCATCCTTCAGATAAAACTAAGCTGAGGTACCTTTTGCCTATCTCAGGTGCCTGTTTACAGGCCACTAACAATCCCATGACACTTATCAGAAGAGTATGGAGGTTTCATGTGAGTACTTGACAACATTGCCCTTGTTCTCAAAACAGATGAATGTAACCAACATCCTGGACACACCTGGAAAACAACTAACATAAATCAGTATACCTTTCCTGTATATAAACAGAATATTGACCCGATGGGCAAAGTTCTAAAGAAACTGCACTTAATTCCCCTAAAATATTGTATCATATAGTAATTAGTGAGCAAATCTTCCTGCATTTTTCCAGGGACTTTCTGGGAGTTAGCTGTTAATTGTAAAGAAATTCAGAAGATTATCCAACTTTGTGAGGAAAGTGAGTGTTCACAAACAGTGGGCACATGCAGGATGAAACTGTCAAGGAGCATCTGGGTGGAAATGACCATTGCTCAGTGTGATTCCAAATTGACATGGACAGGGAAAGTGCCCCCACAAAGACCAAAATCCTGGACTTCAAAAGGATGGACGTTAAGAGAATGGGTGAGGTACTACATAAGCAGCTAGCAAAAATCACAACTATGGAGGTGGATCAAAAATGGGCTATTATTTATTATTTTTTTTTTGTAAACGTTATTTAATAAAAACCAGCAGTTTGGAAAAAAACTGTTACATACATCTAAGTGCATCACAGCCATCAGTACATATCACATTGTACAAAGATTTCTATAGTTAAGGTTGTCATTTAAATAAAAAATGTAAATAAAGCAGAACCACAAAATTATTTCTGTGTTAAAAAGAAAAAAAAAACTGTGAACCTAAAAGGGTCCCATTGTAGGCTAAACAGTATCCATCTACAGTAAACCAATCTAACCCTGGAGTGTCAATGACCCAAAAACAAGTGAACATCAGATTATAAAGAACCAATCAATCTTCAAGGCTACTTCCAAAGGAGCCCATGTACTGTGATATTTATCCAGTTGGCCTCTTACTGTGTATTGTATATGTTCCAGTTTCATACACTGGAGCAAGGATTGAGCCCATTGGGCAATTGTAGGGACAGATTCCAACTTCCAGTGCATGGCAAGTACCCCCTTCCCCACTGTATACCCTAACCTCATAAGGGGATACTTAGAGTTACTCCTACCTCCCCATCCTCTAGGGAGACCTAACAAGACTTCTGTCGGGCCAGTACTTACTGTGGTGTCAGAGTTCAGTGCCAAGATCCTAGAGGTCTTGGTCCAAAAGTCCAGAACCTTAGGACCTAACCATATTAAGTGATAAAAGGTACCTCTGTGCACCTTACACATCAGGCAAACATCAGTGATGGATAGGTCTATTGTATGGGTTAGACTGGGGGTAAAGTAAGATATGTGCAGATAATTCAGGTGTATGGCCTGGAGCCTGTTATTTACCAAGCACATCATGCCCTGTTTCAGGATCCTATCCCAATCTCCCCCTGTGAGTCCCCCAGAATTCAAGTCTTCCTCCCATTTGTGTTTTAGTTTTAACAGTGGATCCGGTAACGTCCCCAGCAATAATTCATAGAAGCTACTCAACAGTCTAGCTGTCAATCACGAGGCTACCGTCATGAATATTTCTTCAACAGGTGATCGGGTGAGGTGACTGCTTGGTCTCTCTCTCCAGACAAAAGTATAGTCCTGATTTTACAGTATACAAAGAAATGGGAAGTGTACAGGCCATACTCCTGAGAAGCTGAGGAAAGTCCAACAAGGCACCACCTTCATAAAGGTGAGAAAGAAAAGACAGTCCCCTCCTGGACCACTCTACCAGAACTCTCACCTCCATGGCAGGCAAGTCTCTCTGAGACCTCAGACTGGCTTCTATTGAAGCCTCTGGGGAGAAGGCATTTACCTGAACTAGGAGTTTATGCACTTTTACCCTGACCTTGACAAGGTTTCTCAGAAGATGGTTCTTAATTAGAGTTAATTATTGACTGGCAAAACTGGGGGTAAGGAGTGAGTGATATAAGGGCAGTTCCCCCTCCCCAGTCTCCAGGTTTGTCCAAGCTCACTTGCAGGTGCCCCCTGGGATCAATTCTTCAATAAACATCAATTGGGTGGCCGGATAATGTAAGTGTAGATTGGGCAAACTTAACCTGTCCCTCTTCACTGGAGACCACAGATCCTCTTTTTTTTTTTTCCAAGGGCATTGTCCCTGCCATAGTGAAGAGGTGATTGCCTCCTCTGGTGTCCTTATATATTTCATGGGGACTTGAGTAGGAATTGATTGAAATAGATATCAACATTGGGGCAAGATACACATTTTAACCAAACTGACCCTACCTACTAGGGTTAGAGAAAGAGACTGCCACCTAGCAAAGTCATTCCTCACTTTATGAATTAGGGGTTTATAATTAACTTCATCTAGTTTAGACAGGTTACTAGTGAGCCTAATCCCCAAGTACTTAAGCTCAGTTGCAGGATTAATACGGGTCCTCGCTATCAATACTGATTTCATTTGTTTTCCCAGAGGAAGCCATTCACACTTGCTCCAGTTGATTTTATGTCTCAAAACTGGGCCATATATTGAGAACAATTGAGTAAGTGCCTGGAGAGCCCTTTCCAGTCTGGCCAAGAACAGCAGAATGTCATCAGCAAAGAATGATACTACATGGTTTTTTTCCCTCCATCGAAACCCCTCTAAATCTCTATGATTCTGGATGGCAACAGCCAATGACTCTATAGTGAGAATACATAAAAGAGGGAATGGGGGTACCCCTGTCTAGTGCCTCAGGTGAGGGGGGGCATGGTGTCATTAGTTAATATTTGTGCCATGGGGAAAAGTGTAAAAAGAGTAAATCCATGATCTAATATTTGGGCCAAAATTTAATTTTTCAAGGACCACAAATATAAAATGCCACATGACAAGGTCAAAAGCTTTCATCGCATTGAGGGCAAGGAGACCTTGGCAATTGCCTCCTCCCCTCCCTGCCCAGTGGTGAATAATATTATTGGCATGCCTCAGATTGTGCTTGGCCTGCCTCCCCCCCGATGAAGCCCCCTGATCAGGGTGAACCAGCTCTGGCAGAAACACCAAAAATGGGCTATTATTAAGGAAGGATTAGAGGCTACAATGGAAAATTGTGCAAGATACAGGAGGAAGAACACAAAAAACAATACACCAAGCTGGTTCAGCCCTGAGATAGACCAGGCAGTGAGGAAAAAGTGGTTGGCCTATAAGAAATTCTAGAGGACCAAGAGAGAGGATGACAGAGAATTATACCTAGGGCTAGTGAGGAGTGGGAAGGGCAGTCTGGAGAGCAAAGGCACTGAAAGAATTGCAGTTAGAGCAGGGCATTAAGATGAGGGAGAAGGCTGTCTTTTGCTACATAAGTGAGAAAGAGGAGGGGGTGTAATTGTTTAACCAGGAAAGGCACACTACAGTAAGCCAGAGTTTGTTTCTATGTGTGACCTGGGAGCACAAGGAAGTTAAGTGACTTGCTCAGGGTTATAAAGTATGCAAGTGTGGGCTGATGGGATTTAAACCCAGATCTCCAAATTTGCAGCTCAGTGCCCATAACCACTGCACTATACTGCCTCATACTGCCACATAAGTGAGAAAAGTGACAAGAACGAAGGAATAGTCAGACTGAGAAGAGAAGAGAAGAGAAGAGAAGAGAAGAGAAGAGTAGAGGAGAGGAGAGGAGAGGAGTGGGTGGAGGAGAATAAGGAACAGGCAGGGTTAATGAATTAACACTTATGCTCTGTCTTCAGAAAGGAGGAAGAAGGACCAGTACTGAATGGGGGAAAAAGGGGTCCAGAAGGGGAAGGGGGGACAGATGGGGTAACAGATGGAGAAAGATTGAAGAAAGGGTTGCTAGCTTTGAAGACAGACAAGTCACCAGGCCCTGATGGAGTAAACCGTAGGGTGCTGAAGGAGCTGGTAGGGAAGCTTGCACAGTTGGCAGACCTGTACAATTGTTCACTGGAGTCAGGCATGGTGCCACAGAACTGGAGAATGGCACATGTGGTGCCCCTCCAGGGACTTACAAGCCAGTCAGTCTCACTTTGATAGTGTGCAAGATTATAGAGACAATACTGAAAGAAAGATTGATAGAGCACATGGAGGGGCATGGCCTTCAGGATGCAAGGCAGTATGGATGTATGAGGGGGGTCTTGTCAAACTATTCCAATCAACTACTCTGAGTGGGTCATCAAAACAGTGGATGGGGGCCAGGCAGTGGATATTCTGTACCTAGATTTCAGCAAGGACTTTGAATGTACCACACAGGAGGTTGATCAGGAAATTGATGGACCTCCGAGTAGGAAAAAAAGATGGTTAAGTGGGTGGAAAACTGGCTAGGGAACAGGTCAAAAAAGGTGATAATGGGAGGAGAATTGTCTGGTACCAGGGCGGTCACAAGTGGTGTCCCACAGGGCTCAGTGCTTGGGCAAGTGCTGTCAACATGTTCATTAATGACACTGGAGATGGCATCAAGGGCAAAATGTGTTTGTTCACAGATGACACCAAGCTCTGTGGGAGGGTGGACACAGTTGACAGGATACAGGACCTTAAGGAGGACCTAAGAAGACTTGAGAAGAGGTCCAGGATCTGGCAGCTGGGCTTCAATGCCAACAAGTGCAAGGTCACACATGCTAGAACCAGAAACCAAAGGACAGATTACTGCCTGGGAGGGGTCTGAGTATCTCCCACAACGGAGGAGAAAAATCTAGGAATAATGATATCTAGTGACCTGAAGCACTCTGCACAATGTAGGAAGGCAGTGGCAAGGGCAAACAAGATGTTGGGGTGCATTGCCGGGGGGGAGGGTTAGCAGTAGGAGACAGGAGGTGAATTCAGCCCTTGCATATGTCAATAGTGAGGCTGCATCTGGAGTATGCGGTGCAGTTCTGGCGTCATCACCTCAAAAGGGATATCAACCTAATAAAGACTGTCCAAATGAGGGCTACAAAGATGATTGTGGGGCAGCAAGGTATTTCATACAACGAGAGACTGGGGGCCTTGAACATGTAGAGGGCCTAATTATACTCACAGTCTTAGTCAACCTAGTCAAGGTATTTGACACTGTTGCATACCCCATTCTCTTGGACAAGCTTAAATGGGCAGGGTTCATCAACCTTAGGTTAGTTGGGTCTATTCCTATGTTGAGGGCAGGCCCCAAGCTGTCTGCATTACAGACTAACCCTTTCCCTCCTCTTATCATCTCCACAAGTGTTTGCCAATGCCATCTTTGGCTTGATTGTCTTCTCCATTTCCTTAATGAAATAGCACATGCCTGTACATCTGCAGCCATCCAAATTTACATGGATGATACAGTAAGCAATGCCTCTGAATCCTTTGCTCCTGACCTGGTTGCCAAGTTCCCACTGGCTTCTTCCAACATTCAGCATAGGTTCTGGGATAATCAATTATTCTTCAATGCCACAGAAATGGTTTCTATGACTCTTGGCATCAGCTCAAGTTTGGCAAGACTCTATCCCCTCCTCTCTTTCAGTACCCTTTATGGTTGGCTGATTGAGGATGTCTCCTCTTTCAGATATCATGTGGTTTGGTTGTACAATCACCTTGACATCTCTGTGCATGTGGACACAATCATCAAAAGCTCCACCACAAAACTGGGTCTCTTTACAGGAACAAAATCATTTTGAAAATAATCCTCCCAACTTGAGACTAAGGTGACAATGCCTATAGTGCTGCTCCCAAGACCATTCTTGCCAGATCAGGCCCCTTATTTCACTCTTTCTGTAACTTTGCCTGAGAATGTTCCTTTTACACCCACCACTTTTCCCTTTATTCCTCTCTCTCTCTCTCTCTCTCTCTCTCTCTCTCTCTGCTTCCCCTCCCTAGAAGGCAGGTGTCTCATTCACTGTGCTTCCTTTATTTCCAAATTCTTGCTTGGCAGCTCTCCCTCCTTCCTTTGGTCCCCCTCTGTCCCTACTTACTCCCTCCATAACTTTGACACTTGATTCCTCACCCTCCCTTACATGAAATTTTCTGCAGGTCAAGCTGCTTTTTCATTCTGGTTCCATAACTCTGGTCTTCCCTTCCCCCTGCTATCCACTCTGCCTCATCCCTCTTCTCATTCAAATCCCTCATTCATGACTTCTCTACTCACTCCTGTAATTGCCCTTGACTGCATTGTGACCTACCATTCTTGCAGCCTAAGAACCTCCCTTCATAAGTACCATCTTACCTGTATTTTTGCTCATGATCTGTGCCAAACCTATTATTTAATGCATTTGTCCAGTAGTCATAGCTAATGTGAATTTATTCTATTTATGTTTTACTCTTCTAATAAACTGTAACTGGCTACAGGCTCCATGAGAGGAATTCCTGGCCTCAGGAAAAGTTCAGACTCTGGAGCCCCATGCAGCAGCATACAGTAGCATGCCAGGCAGCATGGGCCCCTCTTTGGTGATGGACCCCAGGAATTATCCCCGGCTCCCCCACTCTCCTGAGGGCCCTGACTGGCTATATTTGTATTATTTTATATTATGGTATCTGATTTATTGCAAGTTGATGTCAAGTTTCACTGTACTCTATTTCCCCTTGCCCCCAGGATGCATCTGAAAATGAGCTGTTGCCAGCACAGTATAGCATTAAGCTGTTGCCAGCTCAGTATGGTTTTCCTGGAAAACTTTGGAAAGAAATCAACAAACACATCATTCAATCAACAAATAAATAAATACATAAACAGAAAACTATGACTGGTGACGGGTACAACATAACAAAGTAAAAAATGTAAATCTTCAGTGTGGATTGTTTGGAACACTGTGAGGCCTTCCCCTCCCCATGCAGGAAAGCTACACATGCTCAGTTCAGGCACCCTAAGCTAATTCCCTGCTTCTCTTCCTTCGCTAGGCCTCAGCCAGGATCCCCTATTACAGACATAGCCAGCATCAGGAGTGGAAGGCTGGGCATGTTCTAAAGGTAATCACTGCTCTCCTACCTGCAGAGATACCATGGGAAGGGTGTTTACCCATTGAAGCTTTGCGTCGACTTCCCACCCTCCCCATCCACCCTCCCACACAAGGCTGACTCCCCACCCACCGCAGCCACACTCCCACCCAAGGCTGACACTCCATATATTACATCATCTTGTCACATGACCAAGTGCCCACTTCCTCATTAGCAGGTTATCTTTTCTGGCCTCCATGGGTCGTTCCTGAGCTCCCTCCCTCCCTCTAGCCTCATTTTTTTTGTTTACCCCCTCTCTCTCTCCCTGTCTTCATTACCTCTTTCTTGCTCACCCCTGTACAGCTAATGCTTTCTGGACCCTTCCTCTTAATTTACCACTTGCTCCCCACCCCAGACTCAAACACTGCACCCTGAGCATCATAGGCACCAATGCTACCACTACTCCATCTGACCTGGGATCACTTAAGAGGATACCTTGTCAATTTTTGAGTCCTGTGGCCTCTGGGCACACTGTCCTCTTGTGGTTCTTATCCCTCTTTTGCACTGTACTCCACCATGCCCCTCCTTCTAATCTTTGGTGTGCTCCAAGTACTGCTTACTCCCTGCCCTCCTCTCCCCTCCCCAAGTCATCTGCCTGTCAGCGAGGCAGGTACTCAACATTATGCCACCAGGTGGTGCACTACCAGCAATGTTCTGCACACCCTCCATACCTCGACACCCACACCTTCCATACCCCAGAACCTAACCCAGCATACCTCATTAGCCCCCTTAGTGGCAGTGCATATCTTCACCCTACCCATACCTGTGGCTACCTACAAACCCTGTCCCCAGCCATGTAATTCTACCATAAAAGTCAAACTAATTAGACTCGCTCTTCTCCGCCAGGCCTTCCTACTCCTTCTCCTATCAGGCAATGTGCAGCCAAACCAGGCCCATTCCCTTCTCAGCACCTCCTGTCTGTCATCAAATGGACTCCTGCTAGCCACCGTCAACATCTGTAGCCTTCAAAAAAAGCTTGATTTCCTTCAGGGCTGGATGGCACAGATCTCTCCAGATATCCTTGCGGTTACAGAGACCTAGCTTGATCCTGATACCCCGGACTCAGCTGTTCATATTCCTGGGTAGTCTATCCTCAGAACTGACAGACTAGCTAAGAGGGGTGGGGGCTGCACTCTTTACTATAGAGATTCCCGTTAGGCCTCACTAGTCTCTGATGCTCCCACTCCATCCCACGGTGCACAGGTTCTCACTGTGAAACTGCAACCTGACACATTTGGCAAAGCCCTACACACAGTCACAGTTTATATGTCCCACCCCCGGCATCAGAGGCCAGCATTTGACTCGGTAATTAACTGCCTAATAGAGATGGGTGAAGTGGCAGGAATTCACTCCATGGAGTGATTCGCAGAGTAACGTGGAATCTGCGGAGTGTCCGCAACATGAAGTGCAGTACTTCCCGTTATAATGAGGAATGCAAAGTCCATTGAAACCAATGACATTGCGTTATTCTGCCTTCCCCAAACCACTTCTCCACCAATTTTAAGGCGAAGTACATTGAAATCAATGTACTTCGCATCAATTCGCCTTGTAATTGAGCTCCAAGGTGAATTTTGCAGTCCTTCATGGGATTACAGGTCACATGGGCTCTAGATTGTTCTGCACAGCCTCTGTTCTGTGTAGTGTGTGTGTAATGGAAGATAAAGACAGTTTCCTTTCAGAGCTCCGCGATTCAAATCCTCTAAAAGCTGTTAGAAAAGTCTTTTTGAGCCATTTTTTTTCTCAAAATTTAGTACATTGATTGTAGGAAACCCACCTGTGCTCATATCATTGAGTGTTTATTGTTCGTGTGTGGATTTTGAATGTTAATTTAGAACAGTCGGTCTGTGTACTGTGAAGAGTGCTTCAGGGGAGGGGCGTCTGTAGTATAGGTAGATTAACTGGAAAAAAAAGGCAGTCTTTCTGTTTTGGTTATATTTTTCTTGTATAACTGTGTTAATGTACACACAGTAATATTTTCAGTAATTTTTGACTTTTTTTGCTGATTTTTGTGGTGCAGCAGTGTGTAATTTCAGTTTGTTTAAAACATTTGGTTACATTACTAAAGGTTTTCAATTTGCTATGCATTACTTGTGTGTGTGTGTGTGTGTGTGTGTGTGTGTGTGTGTGTGTGTGTGCACGCAATGCGTGCCATTAAATCAGACTCCTTTTATTGTGCCACAGAGTAATTGTAGCGGTGTGAACCTGCTATCCACTGCACCTACATTAATTTTTTATACTGCTTTGTGGTATCTTTACTGGTAGTGGATTGTTACTTCTGTGCACTACCCCTGCAACTGGTAAAATGTATTCATTTCCAGATTTGGATTTGTGACTTGTGAGCACTGGTTAGGTGTTGTTGTGCCTTTACGTCTGCATCTCCTAAGTGTGCAGTGCAATCTTAATCTCTCTGTGCGTTTGCACTTTGCAGTACACTATTAATTCTGAGAGACTTTGCATTTCTTGTTGTGCTATCATTTCACTTCGTCAGCACTGGGGAATTTTCTGGACACAACACAGTAGCATTTTGGGATGCACATTAATTCTGGTGACTGTGTGTGACCACTGCACGTATGACTGAGTGCACCATTAATTCTGGGAGACTTCACATTTCTTGTTACTCTCTCATTTCACTTTTCTTCAGCACTGGGGAATTTTCTGGACACAGGACAGTAGCATTTTGATGATGCACATTAATTCTGGTGACTGTGTGTGACCACTGCGCACATGATGGTGTGCACCATTAATTCTGGGAGACTTTGCATTTCTTGTTGTGCTATCATTTCACTTGGTCAGCACTGGGGAATTTTCTGGACACAAGACAGTATCATTTTGGGGATGCACATTCATTCTGGTGACTGTGTGTGTGTGTGTGTGAGTGGCTGCCAGTATTGTTGTCACTCTGTCTTATTTCATGTTAAGGCAGAATGACAATACAAAGTAATAATTACAAGGTGAAGTGAGCCTTTTGCTTTGACCACTCTGCATAGTGGAGTGACAGCGCAAAGTGGCCACTTTGCATTCACTTCACCAGCAGAATTTAATTTTACTGCATCTCTACCGCCTAGCCCACCTGCCCACCTCCAGTGAAATCAATGTCCTGCATGATTACAGTGTCAACTGGCTAGTGACCTCCTCTTCCCCCTACAAGGATGCTGTTGTGGCACTGGACCTCACCCAAGTCATCCAGTCCCCCACGGGGCTTAACCATAAAACTGACATCTCCACACTCATTGACTTCATATTCACAAATTGGCCCACCCCCATATCTGAGGTCTCAGTGCATCTGGATGCACTGAGTGACCACTTGCCAGTCATCTGTAGATGGTCCTCAATAAAAATCCCAAAGTGGCCACTCAAATATACTTTTATACATTGAATAAACAAGGGATCTCTCTTGCACCTCAAGCAACACCCATTACAATGTGACTGGACCTCCATCAGAATTGCATAGTCTACTGACAGTGCCCTTGATTACTTTATCTCCATGTTTAACTCCACTTGTAACTGATATGCCCTGGTCTCCAAACAGAAACTCAAAAGTCAGGACACCCCCTTGCTCTCCCATGCCCTATTTGACCTCATGAAGTAACGTGACACTCAATGACATAAAGCTAATGAATCTGGCAAACTACATGACTGGCAACTCTATAGGGAACTTAAGAACAAATGTACCTGGGAAATTCAGAAAACAAAAGCTACCCACTACCAGGAGACAGTCTCCTCCTCCTGGGGCTCTGGGAGCAAATTTTGGAACAACATTAAAGAACTGAATGGAAAATCTGTCTCCCCCACCTATCTGCTAGTAAATGGCTTACTCTCCCAGGACCCCCCTGTTGATTGCCGATACCCTCAGTACTGCATTTTCTGATCTTAGTGGTGTCCTTCACCTAACTTCTTCCACCCAGCCCCAGACCTACCCTCCAGCCCACCCCTTAAAGTAACCACCCCCACTTTCAGGCTGTGAACAAACACCCCTCTAGAAGCAAGATCATATTTAACCAAAACCCTTGGGAAAATGCGCTTTAGTAGTGACTTGCCAGACATAAAACTAGTCCTCCTCACATTAGACTTCATTATCTCCCTGCTCACTGGCATCCTAAACCAGTCCCTCTGTCATGGACAATTCCCCCCATGCAGGAAAGCAGCTGTCATCACCCCAATATTAAAAGGTAGGGACCGCTCCTCCCCAGATAGCTACTGCCCCACCTCCATTCCCCCCCCAAGGCATTAGAAAAAATTGTGTCAGATCAACTCTCGGACTATCTCACTAAATACAACCTTCTCTGCCCTAAACAGCATGGTTTCAGGAAGGGACACAGTACTGCAACTGCTCCTCTTGAATATAGCACTTTCATCAGCAAAGCCCTTGATCCAGGGCACCTAGTTGGATCTGCCTATATTGACTTAACCAAGGCATTTGACTCTGTCAGCCACACACTCCTAATCCAATGGCTGCATTTCATGGGCCTGTCCATGGATGTTACGGTGTGGTTTAAAAGCTACCTCAGTGACAGAACTCAGAGGGTCAAGTTAAACTCTACACTCTCGGCCAGTAAACTGGTACTTTCAGGAGTTCCCCAAGGCTCAATACTGGGCCCCCTCCTGTTTAGCATGTACTTGAATACTCTCCCAAATGCTTCTGTACACCAATGATGCAGTTATATTTGACACCCACTCAGACTCCCACTCCCTTCAATCCTCCCTGCAATGCTTCTTTTTGAAGCTGAGGCCTGGTTCTCAGAGCACCGTCTTGTCCTGAACTACAAAAAGACCAAGGCCATGCTTTTCACCCACAGAAAAAATAAGCTTAAAAATGTTCTCCTCAACATCATTAATGTCTAGAGTCCCCCCTCTACCTTGTGCCCACCTTTAAATACCTGGGCATCACCCTTGACTCCTCTGTCATGTACCGTGATCACATCAATCTGCTCAGCTGAACTATCAATTCCAGACTAGGTCTTCTGTATAGGCACAGGTGCTGTCTGCCTCCCGATGCCATAGGTCTTGCCATGACATCATCAGTGCTCTCCCTTATTGACTATGGGATTATTATCTACAGCATGGCCGATCCCACTGCCCTGTGTTGAATCATGATCTCCCTAAATAAAGCTTGTCGGTTAGTCACTGGATGCAACTGTTGGACACATACCTGTGAGCTCTATAGATGCACCAACTGGCTTAACTTTAAAGGCAGATTCAGATACCAGACCTGTCTCCTTGCTAGGAAGCTCTCTCTAAACACCCCTCCAAGGCCACCACCACCTTGTTCAGCCCTCTACTCAGCCATGGTCTACATGGAGCTCCCTGCTAGCCCCACTCTCTGTACCCCACTGCAGAACCACTTTGGGCCAACACTCCTTTTACTACAGTGCCCCCCCAGTTGACCCTGCAGACACCTCTTGAGTTGTTTGCCCTCAGTACAAAAATAGCATTAGTCATGTCAAGGGGACATAGTTTGGCACATCAGAATTTAAACAGCGGTGTGCTCAAGGTAATAACAGCTGGTGCGGAACAAGGCCCTACATAGTGACAAAGAATAGAAAAGCTGCTCGGCACTCGTGGAGTCAATAATCCAGGCAGAAATCTCTTGGGCATTTGGGTGCTAGTCTGGACCTCTATGGTGATGTAATAAACATTTAAAATTTGTTTCAACCTGGATTATTGACTCCATAAGTGCTAAGTCATTTTTCTGTAGTTTGGCACATCAGCAATTATGTGTCATGCTATGGGCAAACATAAGTGATGCAAGGTAACAAGTTCGAGGAATGTGACATTGGTGGGGTGGCTTTAAGTGATAACAATGAATTGGGAGAATCAGGTGACATTGAATCTGTGCCAGCTATATCTGAGCAGACTCTGTGTTCTCAGCAAAACAGCAATGGAAAATCCCCTAGCTCTGCCTGTGAGAAAAGCAAGAAAAAATACATCCCCCAAAGAAATAAAAAATATCTTCTCAAATAACAATGAAAAAAGAGCTGCAAGTACATCAAAATATACCTGCAAGCATCCAACATACCTGCAGTTAAATAATGACATTGCAGAGCTGTTCTCAATTACTGTACCTTTTGCTTTTGTTGCCCAGAAAGGTTTCATCATGTTAGTGCATAGGATTGGACTGTAGCACAATGTTTCTTGCTGAACATACTTTTCAAAAAAGGTTGTTCCATAGTTGTATGATGTGTTGCATACTGAAGTCATTATGGAACTGAAACACTCAGAGAAGAAGCAGTTTCAAATAATGACATGTGCAGTATATGGACCAATATCCAAGCCAATTGACTGCAAGAGTGGAAAAGCTCATTAGCACAGTCTTCAGTTGGTTTTATGTGATAACAGTGACTATTTCAGAGTGTTGACCAAAAAAAGCGAACAAAATATCACCCGCCATCAAAAGGGCAACCAGAATTACAGCGACCGCTGAAACAATGAGTCACTTACATTCCCAAATGCAGCAATACAAAAAAACATGTTTATGTGGGGTGCTATGCCCCCTGCATCCCTAATTTTATAATAATCAACTCCGGGGATGGGGGGTAGACATGGGGGGAAAAAGAAAAAACAAACAAAAAAAAAAAATTCTAACCTAGCGGGACCCGAACCTGGGTCCACCAGTTCCAGTGGGGATGACTCAAGCCACTACACCAGATGGCCAGCTTGGTAGCACTTGGATGAACACAGCCCCATAGCCTGCTATAGTGGGTGTTGTTCACTGCTACACTCACTATACATGACTCCTCACTACATTTTCTACCTCACTATTCCTACGGGCGGTCAAATTGAGTTGCTCAAATTGAATGTCTCAATTTAACTCATCCACATCACATGCTACCCTTCAGTCAGAGCGTAACAATCTCTAGTCAACTAATACATAGGAAACAAATTGTATTGTGTGTCACCACTCTGAGGAAAACAAAGCCAAATTCCAGAAATAGCTCTCCAATATTCCCTCTAACAATGGTTCATACTGTCAGATACTGGTACCAACATTGTAAAAGCCAGTTGAAATGGCAGCTACTAACACATACCATATTTTGTTCATTGTTTAAACCTTTTTCTTCATCATTGTTTAAGTGGTAACTGAAATGTGAAAAACCTGTTAGGTCTCACAAGGAAAATGTGAGGACATGTTGACCACTAATGAAAGTACAACCAGATTTAAAGGGGCTACATAGGGCAAACAACTTATCACTACATAAACTGGAGTAGAACATTCTAACCCCTTGGAATTCAACATTTTACATGTTGGAAAGGCTTCTTGAATAGAAAAAAGCTGTACATGACTACACCATGAAGAATCAAGTAGATAAAGTACACATCATGTTCAGTTACAGCAGCTGGTGTCTGGTTAAACCTTTGGTCACCTTATTGGAGCCCTTTGAAGCTACCACACATAATGAATGTACAGAGTACAGCTCTGAGTCATGTTCTTCTTCAAATAAGATTTCTTCACATTTTCCTGGATATATCAGAAAGACTTCCAGGCAAATGAAGACAGCACCACTGTAATTATGGTAGATGGTATTACTTTCAAACTGTTGACTTAATAGAGAATATGACTGAATGAAAACTGTTTTGGCTACATAGCTAGATCCTCCTTTTTAAGGACAAAATAGAAGCCATCCTTTCTGCTAGGAAAGTCATTGACTATTAGAGAGATGCTCTGCAAACCACATTTGACAGTGTTCCACCATTAACTGGTGCACAGGAGTTGAAAACTGATGAAGAATTAGAGTATGTCTCTGGTGCAGACAATAGTACATCTATAAATTCTTCACAATCACCAGAACCATCAGCAAGGAGAAGAACAGCTGCTGAAACTTTTCAGCAGGGACACTGGTTTCCTGGGATTGAGAAAGGGCATATTCCATTTTGCACATTGTAAAAAATGGTATTGTCACCGGTGTCTGCCAAGTCAAAATCCGGTTTTACCGGTGTTTGGTTTTGGGTACTTTATTTAACAATTTTTAACTCTGCTAACATGCATTTTAGCAATTTTGACCTCCACTATTGCACATCCTTCCATCCTCGTACCAATTTAAAGTTATTTTAGGTACAAGATGTGATGGCAGCAGCAACACTACAGCCCCCATCCCTAATGTGTGATGGAAGCAGCACTATGGCCCACATACCACTGGTGTGATTGCTGCAGCAACAGCACTATGGCCTCCCTCCTTCAAGTTTGACAGAAGCAACAATACTACGTTCACCATTCCTCATGTGTGATGGCAGTATCAGCACTATGGCTCCCATCCCTCAGGTGGGACAGCAGCAGTACTGCATTCCCCATCCACCAGTGGTGATGGCAGAAGCACTACAGCCCCAACCCCTTCGGTGTGATGGAAGTAGCAGAAATGCAGTCCACATCCCTCTGGCGTGATGGCAGTAGTAACAGCACTATGATCCCCTTTCTTCAACACCCACACCCCACATGCACAAATTACAAATGACTTGGTCTCTTTGCTTGTTAGAACTCAGAAGTGAATTAATCTGAACTATCACTGCTAAGGTGGACTACCTTTGTTTTTTTCCCATCTATAATTTAACTGCCTGAATTGGATTTCTGCCTGTGACACTACTGACCAGGGTTAGGGAACAGATTTGGGTGTTGGAGGGCCAGCTGGTGGGTGAAGGCTTGAGTGGGTTAATGGCTCAGCATTTTCTGGCCCGTGGTGGAGGCCAGATACATGACAACATGTCAACCCTCACTGCAGGAGGGAGCATGATGGACGTTGGCTTGTACCTTGACATCAAGTGGCCTGTCACACTCCCAAGAAAATGGGAAAACACCCGCTGACCAACCGAAGGATGGCTGTTGGTCCCTCCATAAGCCAGAAGCCCCAGACATGTGTCTGGTCTGACCCTCTGCCATGCCCAGAATACACAGGAAGCTCTTTGGGGCAATTCTCTTCCCCATGTAGACTCCCACAGGGGTAGGGGCTCACTCAATGAAGGGTTACTTTGGGTTACCTGGTAGCACAGCAGTAAGGGTCAGTGGATGGTGGTCGGGACTCAGCAAGTGGTAGGGGGCCTTGGCAGGCCTGAAGAAGTGGATGGCCAGGGGGTAGGAGGAGCAAAAAAAACTGCTTGAATCTGCTTCTTTGAAATAAAGTGTCTTCACCTAAAAAAATCCACAAGTGATTAGTGGAGGACCTTCAAATGGATTCATGCATCTCCCAGACATGTGGATGCTTTTTTTTTTTTACTTGGTGTCAATGAAAGGGTGTCTCCCAGTTTTCATTTCTTTGTTCAGATGTGAATTGAACACTACTCTGCCCACCAGCATTATACAGCCCCTTGGGGTCTTACCTTCTGTATGTCATTGACAGTGCTTTCAAAATCCACTGGCCAAACATAAGTACTCTTAAATACTTAACATTTGCTTTTTGTTGAAGCAGTCTATCAGAAAACTTTTTGTTGTCACAGAGACTGAAACAGCAGGTGGGGGAAAGGTGTAAATTATCCAATTCACCTAAATGGGGTGCTAACTGTGAAGTCTTTTCATAAGTAGTAAGACAGTTTCTTCTTCTTGAACATACTTTCATTCAGACTAGTTTTCATTCAAACAACTGAGGATTTTGGATGGCCCTACTGATTATAAACTTGAATAAGTTAGTTGGTAACAGTGATCCTGCATTTAGCAATCTACAACCTAGATGCTTATATGCAAAGAATACAATAAAACCTGACTAAAGTCTAAAACAAGCTTATAAAACACATAAAATGTATCTGAACATTTATCCTTACCTACACAAAATCATTGCAGCCCAATTAAAACTCGGGTAAATTACATGGTACCCTGACTACTATTCTATGATGTAGTAAACATATATTGATATTTTTTTTATATTCTTTGTAAAGCAGGTAAGGTCCACTAGGTAGAACTGTCTATTTTAAGGAGTGACCTAAAAGCACTGGGGAGGTTAAGTGACTTGCTTGGAGTCACACAGTATGCAAGTGGAGGTTGTGGGACTCAAACCAAAGTCTGTTGGATGTACCCAGTTCAATCACCATTTGTTGCTCTAACCACTAGGCATGGGTGGTTAAACTGAATGGCTGATTACAACAAAGCAGTGCGGGTCATTTCCTTACTGACTCTATATGCAGCAAAGCAGAAAGAATGCAAAGCACAGCAACATTCATTTTAAGATGCTGAAATCTGGGTCAGCCCACTGGTGCTGCGGTAGCACTATTGCTTGCCTTGCAATGCCAGCGACCCAGGGTCAGAAGCAAACTCGGGTTGTTGGAGGTCTGGTCAGGGGAGTAGGATTGAGCACCTGGGGACTGCTCTCCTCCTCCAGGGAGGGTGGGCTGCAGGTCCTGCTTCTTTACCACCACCTGTGTGACCATGGGTAGTGGTGCAAAGGTGCTGCAGAGTGATCAGGAGGGGAGGACACTAGCCAGGATCTGGAGCAGTGGCACGTCTCTGTGACCTACCTCCTTTGATCTCTAGTGCTGGTGCCCTCAGGGACAGAGACCAGAAAACTAGGAACGATCACTCCACATCTGCCACTGGCAGAAGGGACCCAGATGCCCCAGACTTCATAACCAGGCTCCATGAGGGACCCACTGAGCTGCCAGACACACACTAAGTGAGTGTGGAGGGTGACCTGGGGTCCCTCCCTTCCACCTGGGGGTGCAATCCAGGCAGGATAGGGCAGGCCCACAGGAGCTCCTGAGCATTACCTGGGATGAAGCTTAGCGGATACCCAGCCTAGGGATCTCTGAAAAGTGGAGACTGATGCTGTGAGAAGGGGACATAGAAAGAGAAAATAAAAAAAAATTTAAAAAGATACTGAAATCTTAGAGATTCTGTGCAGTGACATGCAATTTCCGTGAGGCACCGGTACAAGAATTCAAAATCCGCAAACCAAGCCGGATTCTACGATTGTTACCGGTGTTACCGGTAAAAATGGAAAACCAGGGTCCCTGCTTTTCAGGCATCCTATGTTTAGGGCAAATCAATTTGGAGTCACCTAAAACAACATGGGTTAGTATTATCTATGGAGAGTGCTGCTGGTTCTTCTGCCAGACTGTTGAAAACTATATCACCCAGCACAATTATCTAGACGTATTTAGCAGATGATATCACAGATGGCCTGGAGGAAGTTCCATTACCCTGTTTGAAAAAAAAAAAAGAGAAAACTGTGTCCGACCTAGCAAATCTGCAATAATGTACCTGAGTTATCTACCTTCAGGTATATATTCAGAATGCATATTTAGTGCAGCTGGAAGAATAGTCACTGACGAAAAGAACAGCTAAGTCCTGCAAATGTGGAATGGCTTAAATTTCTCAAAATGAACTCTGATAATCCCCACTGATCATCTCAACCAAGGCTGAATTTATATATTGCATCTTGTGCTCAACATTTACCATTGTCCCCCCCAACTAAGAAGCAATGTAAATGTGACTGCTGTTCTTAGTGCAGACAAAGTTTTTACCCACTAGAATGCTAGACTGCACAACTCATGAAGGTCTCAGCATGACATACTACCAGTTATATGGTGCTATGTTATGATCTAGGCTCCAGGGATACAGTACAAGCCCCAAATGTTCCCCAACCCACTCAAGCCTTGCCTTAAGGCCCACATCTGGGTTGCTGATACTTTTAATTTTCTTTGGTCATGTGGTGCTCTCCTGGTGGTTCAGTGTCCCCCAATCCCATCTAATAATACAGACCCTGGCATCGCATGGCCCCCATTCCCTAGCCCAGTTCTCCTGAGTGCTACTTGTTACTGTCTAGTTCTTGATGGATCTCTATGCTCTGCTGATTCCTCAGTAGCAGTGTGAAGAACTCCAACACCCAAACCACCAGACTGTATTGGTTCTACAGACAGGTGGCATCTGAAAGTCTGTGCCCACCACTTTGAGGGTTGTGATGCTGTGTACATAACTCTACAATCCATTTTTGTAGTAACCTCAATCCCTTTTCCCACCAGGTTGCAATGCCACTAGCAACCATAAAGAAAAAGATTTACAAATGTATGAACATATGAAATTGCCAGCAGAAGCAGGCTGTATTGGTCTATCAAGTCTGCTTCAGTGTGCAACTCAGTCTAATTTACTGTGGCTTCCCCCAATCCTCTTTCCCCCCTAAGAGTTATCCTTCCCCTCCTTTTTTTCTCCTTTCTTCTTCCACCCTTCAGCTGTAACTCTATTTTTTTACCCTGTTCACCCTTCCTTGAAATGTCCCACCATTTTCTCTGATACCATCTTCTCTGGCAGTTCATTCCACCCTGACACCACCTTTTCTGAGAAAAAAAGTGCCTTCTCATTTCTTTTTTGAATCTACCCCCACTAGTTTCAGGCTATGCCCCCTTATGGTCCCCTCCCTTTTTAAATATAAGATGCCCTCCGTTCCAACCTTTTTTATACCCTTTAGGTACCTGAAGGTTTCTATCTTATCACCCCTTTCTCTTCTGTCCTCCAGGGAGTACATATTGAGCTCCCATAACCTCTCTTCACATGGCTTGTCCCCCATTCCCTAGATCATCTTGGTCTCCCTGAACTCCCTCTAATAGTCTGATATCCTTCTTCAAATAAGGGCACCAGAACTGTACACAGTACTTCAGGTGTGGGCTCACCAGTGAACTGTAGAATGGTAGAATGACTGCCTCCCTCCTGGAGGTGATTCCTCTGTTGAAGCATCCCAGCATTTTTGTTGCTTTGGCTGCTGCCTTATGGCACTGAGCAGAATGTTTCATGTTGCTCCTGACTATCACCCCAAGATCCTTTTCCTCCTCTGAGCTGGTCACCTTTATGCCCCCCCCCCAGCCAGTAACAGGCCCCTGAGTTCTCATGCATGACCTTTCTCTTCTTAGCATTGAATCTCAACTGCCAGATGCCAGACCATTTCTCTAGCTTAGCAAGACCCTGTCTGAGCTCCAGTCTCCTGTCCTCTGTGTCCACCCACCCTCCCACCCACCCACAGAGCTTAGTATCATCTGCAACAGGCAGGTTTTACTTTGGACCCCATCTGCTCTGTCACCAATAAAGATGTTGAGTAGTACTGGCCCAAGTACTGTGCACTGTGTGACCCAGCTGGTTATAGGTCTAGGCTTGGATAGTACTCTCTCTATCAACCCTCTCTGGTTCCTGTCATACAGCCAGCTCTTGACCTACCCCAGCAGTTTGTCCCCTATTCCCAGGCTACTTAGCTTGCCGGTTAATCTGCCATGTGGCACAGAGTCAAAGGCCTTACTAAAGTCCAGGTACAGGACATCTACTGCCTGGCCATTGCCCAATGCCCTTGTGACCCAATTAAAAAAGTCAATCATGTTTGCTTGACAGGATCTCCCCCAACAATCCCATACTGCCTATTGTCCAGGAGATGTTGACCTTTAGGAAGGTCACCAGCCTTTCTTTTAGAATGGATCAACTTGTCCACGATGGAGGTTAGGCTGACCAGTCTGTAATTGCTGGTTCATCCTTGGGACCACCCATGTGGATCGGCACCACATGTGCCATCCTCCAGTCCTGTGGCACACACTCCTTCTCCAATGAGGTGTTAAATAGATCTGCTGGGGTGCAGCCAACCCTCTGTCAGTTCCCTCAGGACTCATAGGTGCATATCTGGGCCAGGTGCCTTGTCCAGCCAAAGGGCCCCAATATCCTTTAAGACCCTGTCTATTCCAATCACCCCATTGGATTCAGATTTATCCCCACTCCCCAGCTTTCCCCTATCTTTACACTGTGGCAGAGGTCTGTCCTTTTCCCAAGTGAAGACAGAGCTGAAGTGCTTATTCAGTGTTTCTGCCTGATCCCCACAATTCTCTGCCCATCCCCTCCCTCCCTCTTAATCCTGACAATTCCATTCTTGCTGCTTCTTCTCTCCTTTATGTATCTGAAGAAGTTATTTCCCTTTCCTTGATCCCCTGCCCTAGCCTTAATTCTTTTGCAGCTTTTGTTGCCTGGACCATCTGCCCTGCCTCTTGGGGTTTCACTGTGTAGACCTCCCAGTCCACCTCCCTCAAACTACATTTGTACTTCTGGAAAGCTGCGTTCATCTCTCTCTCTCTCTCTCTTTCACTGCCACATTCCTGTTGAACCAGCTTGGTCTCTTGGTCTTGGAATTTTTACTCCATGTCTTCATACAAGGGTTTGTGGCCTCATTCAGATCCAGCTTGATGACAGACTATTTCTGATCAGCATCTATCTCCAGTCTGAGATTTGCAAGATGTCCAACCAGGATGTCACCCATCTTACCAATGTCATCCCTCTTGAAGTCCACCACCCTCATTTTGGTCTTGGCTGCTTCCTTACTGATACTGATGCAAAACCACTCAGTGCAATGATTGCTACCTACAAGGGGGTCACCACTACTATCTCCTGGAGATGCTCTTCATCTGACAGTACCAGGTCCAGTATGGTGTCATTCCTGGTTGGCTCTGTGATTCCCTGCACTAGGAAACATTCCCAGAAAGCTTCCAAGAGCACCTATTCTCTGGCACAAGAGGAAGTTGGGATACTTCAGTCCACTCTAGGTAGGCTGAAGTCACCTATTATGATGATGTTTCCTCTTCTACCTAGCTTTCTGATCTGGTTCCCCAGCTCCCTGTCCAGCTCCATGCCTTGTGAAGGTGGTCTGTATACCATCTCTAACTGAATCTTTCTCCCTTTGGGTTTCTGGAGCATTACCCATAAGGCATCTGTGCTGCCCTCCTCCTCCACATCCCTGGTACATATTATTCTTTCCCTTATGAATAAAGCCACAATCTTGCCAAAAGCTTGAAATCCATTGAATGTAGTGCAACAGCTTGTAATCCCATTGTACTTCATGTAACAGGGTCACTACTGAGGGACTGTGCTAAGTGGTCCATCTGACAACTTTGCGATGTCCCATGTGACTATGTATTGGGCCCCTAGTCTTTCAAGTCAGGCTGCAGTAAATCTTGGACTCTAAGCACAGGTGTAGTTTGTCTATGTGTAACTCCTACACTTATACCAGCCACTGATTTATGTGATTCTGACACTGAAAATGAAAGCTATACTAACAAGCATTTGTCAATGCCAAATGCTTGCTTGCTGGCATTGGCACTGGTAGTGTAGTAGTTAGAGAGATGCTTAATAGGAATGGCAGTGAAGTACTGAACTGAAGCCAACCCCACCACCACCCTGCAGAGATGGACAGGCACTAGGGTGTGCCTTTGGGTCATCAGGCATAACGGCCATGCCATTCCACTACACCCTACCCTGCAGACTCTGACAAGTGTCACAGTGTGTCTTGGGGTCTTTGGGCCTTATGTTCACCCCATTCCATATGGACATACAGTGAGATGGGTGCAGTATAGGAGAATGGGGTGAACTTTGGGGCCAAAAAGTTCAAGGCACACCTCATGCCTGTCACTGGCTGCAGGGTGTGGGTGGGGGTGGAATGGCATGAGCATTACAGGTGACAATCCTGAACCACACCCCTGATGCCTGTCAGTCTTTACAGGGTGGGGTGCTATGGTTGGAAACCCTAATGCCCCAGGCGTTCATTGGTATTTTCGCTCCACATTTTCAACCTGGGTTTTTTTGTAACCCCCACCTCATGAACAGTGGCAATATCAGTTTGTTAGCCAAAAGCTGATTTTGTACAGTGACTATGCCATTTGGCACCACAGATGTAAAAACACATTTTGAACAGGATGTGAAAAATGACAGCTGTACTGTTTATGGGGAGATGTAAAAAAATGGCAATGTTGAAAATCTGGAGTGAAAATATAAAAAAACTGAAGTCATGACCATGCGGAGAAACTGTGCAACGCACACCCATAATGTAATTGCTTTGGGGATATTTTACAGTAGATTGTCAACGCAGGCATTTTGGGACCTCCGCTCATGAACAGTGTCATTGTGATTTTCTTACTTTGTCCTGAACAATGATTTCCCATAGCGACCATGCATTTCTGTGCCGGAAGTTCGAAAACACATTTTGGCCAGGGTGTGAAAAAATGACAGCTGTACTGTTCATAAGGAGGTGTGGAACAATGCCAGTGTTGAAAATCTGGACTGAAAATAGTACAAATTTGTGAACTTATGAGTGTGCATGGAAACTGCGCAATGCACGCTCATAACACAGTCATTTCATGGACTTCTGTCACCAAATTTTCAACATAGCCATTTTAAGACCTCTGCTCATGAACAGTGTCACTGTGATTTTCTTAATCTGTCTCTATCATTGATTTCACACACTGACAGCGCCATTGGGCGCTACATGCACAAAAACACATTTTGGACAAGATGTGAAAAATGACAGCTGTACTGCTCATAAGGAAGTGTGGTAAAATGGCAATGTTGAAAATCTGGAGTGAAAATATTAAAAAGTTGCAAAGTTACTAATGTGCGAAGGAACTGCGCAATGCACGCTCATAAAACAGTCATTTTTGGGAATTTTTTCACCAAATTTCAACATAGGGTTTTGAGGGGTGTACCTCATGAACTGTGATACTGTTGTTATGCTGCTTGGTCCCAAAAGGTGCTTCCGCACCATGACCGCGAAATCACCTTTTGGGACTGAATAACAAAATAACTGTGACAGAATTCATGAGGTGGGGCCCCAAGAACCCCATGTTGAAAATTTGGTGGAAAGATTCCCCCAAATGGCCAAGATATGCACTAAAGTTGAAAAAAAAATATTTATGTCATTATACAGCTTACTGGCATTTCTTCAGATCACGGTCAGCTTTGAAGAGTGCAGATATGTTCCCGGTCCACCAAAGATTATTGCGCAGGACTCTAGAGGTAAGTATGGGGTGGGGGGAGGTGGATGTGTAGAGGGTGGGCGCTGGTTGGGTGGCAAGACAATCAACGAGGGACTGTTTTTTTCCTTTTCAGGTGTTTGCTTTCTTTTAGGGCGACGACGCATAACTCGTTGCCATGCTGGGGTGGGCTCTCAGCATGGCAGCTGGAAGTTTTTTGGGGGGCCGTGGATCCATGGGGATTAAGCACCCTCAGCACATATAGACATTTGCCACACTGAGGTGGGCTCCTGCATGGCAACTGGAAGTTTGTTTCTTTTGGGAGGGTTCAATTGAGCCGATGAGGTATTGGGCACCCCTGTCAGCCATACTGTGGGGGGGAGTGCATAAGCACGCTGGGTTGGGCTCCCAGCATGTTACTTGAGTGTTTGGGGAGGGGGTGAGTAGACACAAAGGAAGCTGTCTATGACAGCTATTCAGGCTGCAGTGCTGCATATAGGCACTTTGCATTCTGCTGATGGCAGTATGTAAATTACCTGCCGATGCCAGTATGCAAATTGCCTACATGTTACAACCACAGATTGCAGCTGTTTCTTACTTTCAGCTGTATGCTACTGCATTCTGAATGGCTGTCATAGTTCAAGTTCAAGTTCAAGTTTATTGCAGGAAAACTCCATTGAGCAAGCTCATTCACAAGGAGGTCCTGTGACATAAACACTTAAAGTACAAACACAGATAGGTAATAACAGTATATACATGAAATACACGTTACATGATGCAGGCTGGATATACATACAAGGGTACCACACAGGGTGACCGAGGTGGTAAACATTGATATGAGATAGGGAAGCACTCATAGGTCGTACATGATAAATGAAAACATGATGACTGGTGTAATTAGATTTAATCAAATCAAATCAAATCAAATATACAGTATTTTGGCAGCTAGAACAAACAACAGTCTACAACTGATATGGGAGGAGGAGAGATTTGATAGAGTAGCAGTGGAGCGAAACAAAGATAAAGCCAGGAGTAGAAGGGAAGGAAAGCAGTTAATATGACAAATCAATTATACCTTACCAGTGGATAAATATGGCACACATGGGGAAGGAAGAGACTTAATGACAGTTACAGGTGTCTTTTATTTTGGCTGAACTTAGCGATTTGTGAAGTTTATTGAAACTGTGCTAGTTAGTTTCAGTGACGGTTTGTAATTGGTTCCAAATGGAGGAAGGGCACATGCTACAGCATCGCCATCAAGGAAGTCCGCTGTTCTTGGTATGTCAACATAATAAAGTCAGATTTTCTTAATGAGTATGCACTATGTGAGATACTAATAGGGGAAGAGAGATAGCTTGGCAATTTCTGCAGGAGCAGTTTAAGAGTCCATAGCCCAGCATGGAGCAGGCGTCTAGTAGTAACGGATGTCCAACCAACAGCTGCATATAAGTCACAGTGGTGCGAACGGTAAGGGGAGTTGGTAATGAACTGTAACGCATGGTGATAAAGGATGTCCAGTTTACCCGATTTGCAAGAGTGGTGGAGGAATAGATTACATTGCCATAGTCGAGTAGGGGAGAAAAGTGGCCTGTACAAGCTTGTTTCGAGTTTCAAGGGGAAAAGGCCTATTTCTGTAGAAGAAACCTAACCTTGCTTTTTAACTCTTCTAGAGACATCTTCGATGTGGTCACTAAAAGATAATTTATTGTCGATCCAGATACCTAGATATTTAAATTTGGTTACAACTTCCAGAGGCTCGCTTAGCATGGTGACAATGAAGTCTTGGGCAAGAGTATTGGGGCCTGAGACAGCACTGCGGGAGAATATCATCGCTTTAGTCTTCTTGGCATTGAGCAGAAGCTTTGCCTTTATTAAATTATGCTCAAGTTGTGCGAAGTCCGCTTGAAGCACTCCCTTGACTTCAGATAACGATGAGCCAGAAGTATACAACATAGTATAATCTGCAAAAAAGTGCAGATTGGACGTAGATATGTTAGCATCTAAGTCATTGATGTACAGACAAAACAAGATAGGGCCTAAGATGGATCCTTGGGGGACTCCTTTTGCAAACATAGACAGCTCAGACATTCATTGGCACATGCGGCCGTGCCTGCAAAAGGGAGCAGGGCATTGGAAGTGGGGGAGGCACACCTACTAAAACTCATCTGGTGGCACTATGTTTCTTGCACATGCGTGTAAGCAAATATTAAAACAGCATTACTGAATAGGAAAGCCAGGTTTTGTATAACAAGAGAATAATGCATGGATTGGCATGCAGTGAAGTCTTGTTAACAAAACTTCTTTCTATTAGCAGTTGCAACTGTCCTTCTAAACTCTAACCTTGAGTAAAATTTATAAATAAACACACATTTGTCATGTTTGCATTGTTGTCTCCAGTATCATTGCATTTAGAGTGAAGCCCACCAGGGTGAAGCGCAGTGTTGCAGAATTCTGCAGTAGAGTTAGTGCAGGAAACAATGCAATTTCAATGAGAGTTAATCACTTTCATCGTGCAGAGAGGTTGTGACACTGCGCTTCATCCTGGTGGGCTTCACAGTATGTTATTTACCTTTTATTTCATTCTCACCAATCTTGTTCTCTGATATACTGTTGTTGTCAAGCTCCCCTTGATGATAAGAAGACCCCATCCTCAGAGAAGCATCTGCTCTCTCCCCTGGTCTTACTGCAATGCCTGGGGTACCACAATGACTCTTGAATTTGTGTTCATCATGTTGACTCAAGAAATTGTTTTAGTTGTAATGTTGTATGCAAGCACAGTGCTGCCACAGTGACTTCTGTGTACATTAATAACTACCTGAACTAATGTCACTTTTTCCCAATGTGTTCATACCTGTGCCCTATGTTTTTATTCACTCAAAGTATTTTAATAACTGTACACTGTATCTCATGTACTTGTTTTTAAACTTGTTTGTGCCTGTTTGTGGCCCTGGTCATGCCTAAAAATGATCTCTGGGATCAGTGTACCCACCAGGTTAACAAATAAATAAATAGGAGCAACTACAACAGTACTGGAAGACAGTTGGCATTCATCAGAATTGTTGTCATTGTTTGCATTGGCATCACTTACCTCAATTTTGCTTACATCCTCTTTAAAGCACATACTGACAAACACAATCACCTTCACCCCATGACAGCCACACTTGCCCAACTGCTCTTGTTAATCATCTACTTTAAAAAATCAACAACAAGCATTTGTCAATGCCAAATGTTCGTTGTGTACACTGGTATCATTTTGTGTGTGTGTGGGAGGGGGTATTACAAGTCTGCATTGGCAAATTTCAACATGGGTTCATAACTTCATTGTTTTTTAATATTTTTACACCACATTTTAAACATTGCCATCTTATTACCCCAACTCATGAAGAAAGGAAGAGCACAGTTTCAATTCCTGTCCGAAAGGTAATTTCACGCAGTGGCTCTTTAATCACCTTTCAGAACGCAAAAAAACATTTTGGCTAGAATCGGAAAAATGGCAGCTGTCACATTCATGAGGTGCTGTGAAGAAATGGCTATGTTGAAAATGTGGCGTCAAAATATTGAAAAGTACCAAAGGTACGAGCCTGAGTTTGCTAATTTAAGTGAAGGCTCGTAACTTTGTTGTTCATTAATATTTTCACACCAGATTTTCAAGGTAGCCTTCTTATGACCCCACCTCATGAACAAAGGTGGAGAACATTTTCAATTCCTGTCCCAAAAGGTAATTTTTGCACAGCGACTGTGAAATCACCTTTCAGGATGCAAAAAAAAATTTTGCCAGGATCTGAAAAATGACAGCTGTGATGTACATGATGTACTGTGAAGAAATAGCTATATTGACAATTTTGGGTAAAAATATTGAAAATTGCCAATGCTATGAGCCTGCATTTGCAAATTTCAATGCAGGCTCATAACGTCTTTGTTTTTTTAAATATTTTTACATATAGTCTTCTTACGACCCCGACCCATGAACCCTGCAGGTGAAAATTTTCAGATCAGTGGGAAAATGGCATTCCACCCAACAGGTGCGAAAATACCCCACAGGTGTGAAAACACATTATGGGTAGGATGTGAAAAATGGCAGCTGTATTGTTCGTGAGGTGGTGTGATAAAAAGGCTATATTGAAATGTTGAAGCGAATATATTAAAAATGACCAAAGTTTTATTTTTATTTATTTTATTTCAGAATTCAGAAAATACCTTTGAGTCAAAGACTCCTTTACAAAGGTTCCACGTCACATATATTAGATACAGACCCACAATACAAAAGATGTTACAGAGTACAGTTAGGTTTGTCACAGGTACAGTTTGGTTAACATTCAGTCACTAGTGCTGATTAAGATTGTGATACAACTGAATGATTAACAATCCCTGGGAAAATTAAGTTAAGAGCTGTGGGCAGAGGCAAGCTGGTGACCATTGTCAGTGGTAGAGGCACAGGGGGCCCGGTTCAGGTACAGTCGAAGTCACTTGTGGCACTAAGGTGGGCCCAAAGCTGCATTTTAAAATATCCAATTCTTTGTTCAAAGAGCAAGGAGGAGGGTAGGTTATTCATCCACAAAGGTGCCCTATAGCAGAAGGATCTTTGGAATTGAGCTGTGCTACAAGAAGGGATGGAAAAAAGATGGGTGTCAGAGCTACGGGTGTGTTTAACTTTTGAGTCTGTAGTGATTAAGGGGGTGACTGCTGAGGGGGAGAGGCCAAGGGTGATTTTCTTTGCCAGGACACAAGTGTGGAATTTGATTCTGTTATCAAGGTTAAGCCAATTGGTGTCCTTGTATAGCGAACAGGTATGGGTGAGTCTATTGCACCCCAATAGAAGTCGACAGGCCTTGTTAAGGACAAGTCTAAGACTACCTAGGGCTGAGGAGCTTGCCCCTTCAAAAGTCAGAAGGCCATAGTCGAGCAGGGAGAGTACCGAGGAGGAGATAGCGAGCTTAAGGGCCTCAGGGGTAAGGCAATGTTTATAGTGGTGCAGAAGCCCTAGTCTAATATTTAGGGCCTTGGATAATTGGCGTATGTGCTCATGATAGGTAAGACCAGTGTCCAAAGTGATGCCCAGGTATTTAAAGGAATGCACAAATTCCAGGGGGGTCTGTGAGGCTGATAGTATTTGTGGGAAAAGCCCTACCCTGGAATTCTGTGGATGTGCGAATAGCATACTTTTGGTTTTATTATAGTTAATAATAAGGCGTTGTGAGAAGAACCAGCTTTCGATAGTGTTGAAAGAGGACTGGAGGGTCTGGTGGAGTTGAAGAGGGTCTGAGTTGGAGGAGAAGATGACAGCATCGTCAGCATAAAGTAATAGGTTGGAGGTGCAGGATGCGGGAAGGGAGTTTAGGAAGAGGCTGAATAGAAGAGGACCCAAAATGGACCCTTGTGGGACCCCAGAAAGGACAGGGGATTTGGATGATAGGGTATTGCCAATCTTAACTTGAAGGGTCCAGTTGGCAAGATAGTCAGCGAACCATCCCACTGCTTCCTGAGAGAGACCCAGGTTGAGCAAGGAGGTTTGAAGAAGCGGATGGTGGACGGTATCAAAGGCCTTAGTGAGGTCAATGAGATCGCACCTGTGATGTGGCCTTTATCCAGCGCAGTATGGATGTGGCATGTAAGTTCAAGCAAGGCAGTAGTCGTGCTGTGTCCTTTTCGGAAACCATGTTGTTGCTTGCAGAGCAGGTCATATTTATTGAGGTGGTCAGTGAGCTGATCCGAAACTATCCTCTCTAAGGCCTTGGAGAGGGAGGCAAGTATAGAGATAGGGTGGTCATTGTTAGTAGAGGAGCAGTCACCACCTTTAAATATGGGCGTGATAGTGGCAGATTTCCAAATGGCAGGGAATTTGCCTAGTGCGAGGGAGAGGTTTAAAATATGGGTGAGAGGAGCAAGGACTTCCTTAAGGGAGAGCCGAAGAATTCTGAGATCAAGAAGTCGGGTGGAGGAGGAGGGCTCGACTAAGAGGCAGTAATAAGGATGCGGTTCGGCTGACTTAGAGAGATGCTGCAAAGGTAAAAGGGGGGGCCGAGGTGGGGGGCAGGTGAGCTGGGTGCTGGTGGATCGTAGAAGTTCAGGGAGAGAACATGGCTAAGGTTTGAGAAGGCATCACTGAAAGCAGCAGCAATATGAGTGGGGTCGGGGAGTCACGTGATGCTAGCTCTGTGAATGTAGCCTGACCCGCCGGCTCCAGCCTCCTACCTCTCTAAAAACTAATTTTATTTAGGCTTTGAGAAGCCAGCGACTCCAGTACAGCCTAGCAAGTGTTCGCAACGCTCCTGAAACTTTTCAGTGTGAGACTGGGCGTGAATGGAGGTGGAAATGCCAAAAATATGCCCAAACACACCCCGCCTGCATCCCCAGCAAAGGCCTTGCCGAAGAAACCGAGGGTGTCTACAGCGACTGCAAGCCCTGACAGCGAGTGTGTGAGTCAGGAGAGTGAACCTTTGACATTGGCACAATTTCTTGCAGAGTTCAAACCTTTCCGCGCAGAACTATGTGCTGTGACTGAAGAACTTAAAGCCGTGACAGTAGCTCTGGAGGATTTAACACGTCGCACGGGGGATACCGAGGCGAGGGTTATATCCCTCGAGAAAAAGATTGACAAACAGGAGCCTGAAATAGTAAGCCTGAGGCAGAAATTAAATAAAATGGAAGCAAAGATCGAAGACCTAGAGGACGGAGCAGGCGAAATAATATCGCCATCATCGGCCTGCCTGAACGAGTAGAGGGAATCGGATTCCATTCAGTTTGTGCAGCAGTTTTTAAAGAGACTGTAGGCCCCACGCCTTCGTGATAAATTTCCAGTCGAGTGGGCGATAGGGCACTACGCGGCTCCTCCGCCTGGTTCCCCCCCGCGCACCATGATAGTGCGTTTCCTTAATTATCAGGAGCGCCAGTTTGTACTGAACAAAGTAAAGGAGCTGAAGGAAATTAAGTGGAAGGGGGCTCTGGTGAGAATTACACATGATTTGCCCTTGTCAGTCTGCCAGAGAAGAGCGGAATATCACACGTTGATTTCGAGGCTAGTACCTGCGGGTATTAGATTTAGGATGCTGTACCCGGCTCGATTACAAGTATCCCTCTCTGGGCAATGGTCCACTTTTGAAGATCCTGCTGCGGCACGGAAAGGACTGTCAACAACTCTCCCGGAGCTTTTTAGATAATAACAGGGGCTTCAGTTGTGTATGGGCAGCCTGTGAAGTGATAAGAGGCACTGGTTTGGAAGGGCAGACTTTTGTGGGGACTGTGTTTCTCAACTAATTATTTCTCCTGGACTTTCGTTACAGTGGTTGGTGGTCTTATCGAGGAGCCTCATGGACTTTGGGCCTTTGGGGAACATATGTAAGGCTGATGAATAGTGGAGCCCGTGAGTAGCAGAAAAATGTCTGGACGCATGCTGTGAGGGAGGATACGCCCTTTCAAGGAATAATGGGCTTTCGAAGGAATTCTAATCATGGCTTTAGTGGGGCCATCGTTGTGGATATTGTATATTGGTCATCGAGGCCCCTGGTTCTCTGATGGGCCCTCAGTGATATCTGGCATGCAAAGTGACTTTGTCCAATTGGTTGGCCATTTTATCAGTGCTCAGGGCTCAGGCTCTTGAGATCTGGACAATCGCAGCACATCATTGGTCCCAAAGGAATGAGGGAATTTTATTGTTCAAGGCGCCCTCGACTTATGGACTAGTTTCTTTACTGACTCGATGTTTCCTTTTTTCTATGACAGCTATTTTTTACATTCCCTGCATCTCTGGTTTAAATATCTCGGGTTCAGAATGTATTGCTGGGGTTATACGTGCTTGAGGGATTATTCCCTATGTATTTAGTATATTTCTCTCTTTTACCACTAGTACCTCAGTCGTATTGAATGCATTGAAGTTCAATTGTCATGGACTTTTCTTTTTTTCTTTTTAATTCATGGTCTTGGGGAGAACCTGTCAGGTTTTGCTTTCGTGGGTCGCTGGGGTACTGTTGGTAGTTGGGTGGACTTGGGGAGTGATAGGTTCTAGCACTGGAGTGTGCCTTTATGAGTTATTTTATTTTTTTATCTTTCCCTCTTTGGGAGGGGTTAAATGGATATTTAAGGGCCTTTAAGAGGATTGTTTTGAGTGTGCTAGGAATCTTGATGGCATTATGGGTGGGAGGCTGAGGGGCGGGTTCGGATCTTGTGGATCTATGAATGTCATGGGCCAACTGGGTGGGAGGGGAGGGAGGAGGGTGGGGTGAGGGTGGGGGTTGGGGTGGGTGGTTTGGGGTTTTTTTATACTGATGTTTGGTATGGGAAGGGAGGGTGGGGAGGCGGTTTTGTTATGATGGGATGGAGTTGGAGGGGGAGTGCTAGGGAGGATTCACCCAGTGGGGTTGGACGGACTTGGGATTGGAATGATTGAGAGTAGTTTGATGGGCCTATGATGATTATTTAGTGGATGGGGAGTCTTCTTGATTTCATTACGGGAATGTTAAAGGGTCAGACAAAAATAAAGAGATATAAGATATTAAAACATCTTCAATTACAAAGAGGGCAGATAATCTGTCTACAAGAAACACATTTACTCGTGAAAGAATTAAATGCGCTTAGATGTCTATTTGTTGGGCAGGTATATGGGGCTGGAAGCAGCACAACGGGAAGGGGAGTGGCACTCTTAATTCATAGGAGTTTGGCTTTTATTTGTGAGAGCAAAATAGTGGACCCGGAGGGAAGGTATATATTAGTGGTTGGGCTTTTGAATCAAACAAGATTAGTAATTGGTAGTATTTATGGGCCCAATGCAGATACTCCGGGGTTTTTTACAGACTTATTAAATGTTTTGAGCCCGTTCCACCATCTTCCAATATTGTTGGGGGGTGATTGGAATCTTCCTTTCACTCTGGATTTAGATAAGGATAGTAAACGTAATCAGGGTCTTTCTCCTGCACAGAGAGCTATTAGGGACCTGTCTGACAGTTTGGGTTTAAGTGATCCATGGAGGGTTTTATATCCCTCAGGTAGGGAATATACATTTGTATCGGAGGTTCATAAGTCTAGATCTTGGATCGATTATTTTCTGGTGAGCCGTGGATTGCTTTCTGGTCTGGAGCACAGCAGTATTATCCCGGGATTTTTCTCGACCATGCCATGGTTCGCTGCTCTTTACATTGGTCCCTAATACTCCCAGGCAGACTATATGGAAGTTAAACAACCAGTTGCTTCTCTCTTCGGAGATAAGGGAGTATATTGGTCGTCGGATTAAACAGTATGAGGAGGAAAATTCCCACTTGGCTACAAGAGGCGATATATGGTGGGCCGCTCTTAAATGTGTCTTGAGGGAGAGTTTATACAGCTGGGGTTGCAAGGAAGAAGAAGAAGAGGGAGGAAAGGAAAAGGCATTTGCTGGTACAAATTAGAAATATAGAGAAAGTTCTTTCAGGGGACACCTCTGTAGAGACCAGGGAGTCATTGATTAAGTTGTGTCATGAGCATGAGGGGATATTAGGCGAGAAGGCAGAATACGCACTTAATAAGACTAAAGCTCTATATTTGGGCCAAGGGGAGAAGTCAGGGAGGTTATTGGCAATGCGGCTGAGGGCTTCAGAAGCGTCCAGGATAGTCCAGAGCATTACCTCTCGGGTAGATGGATCTGTTAAAACATCGTCAACTGAAATTGTGGGGGAGTTTGAGAGTTATTACAAGACCCTGTATAGTCCTATGGACCCTAGACCTAACTTGAAGGAGGTGGAGGGATATTTATCTGCCTGTAACTTGCCCCAAGTAACTGAAGCTCAGAAGAGGGAGCTTTCGCTTCCCATTTCTGAAGTGGAAATCCTGGAGGCAATCCAAACGTTAGCAAATGATAAGGCACCTGGCCCGGACGGCTTTTCTCGAACTTTTACAAATGCTTTGCAAACCTGTTATGCCCTGGTTTACATAGGCTATTTCGAGTATTTTCACTTCTGATACCGTAGATGGTCACTTACTTGAAGCCCTGATTGTACTTATCCCGAAGAGGGAAGGAGTTAGATAAAGTTAGTTATCGGCCTATCTCCATGATTAATTGTGATATTAAGATCTTGGCAAGATCTTAGCAACTAGGTTGTCCAAGGTCATGCCCAGTTTAATACATCATGATCAGTTGGATTTATGAAGGGCAGACTGGCCTTGGACCACTCATGAGCTGTCTCACATCTTTCTGTATCCAAAGACTGCAGAACTCCTTGTGGTTTGATGTCGGTGGATGCAGAGAAGGCATTTGACAGAGGACTGAGGTTCCTGTCTGTTGCTATGGAGAAATTTGGTTTCCGCCTCAATTCATTAAACATGTGTTTGCTTTATATAGGGACCCAAAGCCAAAATATATTGTAACGGGGTTTTTCAGCCTGCTTTTCCCTTTATTCTGGGACTAGACAAGGTTGCCCCTATCGCCCTCTTCTTTAATTTATATTTAGAGCCTCCTTACTAAAATTAGATTGATCCCAGGGTTTGGAGTCTGAATTGGGTCACAGAGCTAAAGATTTCGCATATGCCGATGATATTTTGCTACATGTAACCCAACCATGTAACTCATTTCCAGCGGTACTGGATATTATTGAGGAATATGGTAGATTATCTAATTATAAGATTAATGGGAAAACTCAAATTTTCCGCTTAATTTGCGAATGCACAAATCGGACGTTGGAGGTATGCAATGGACCCGCACTTTTGAAGTATTTGGGTATTTACTTGGCTAGATCCGATTCAAATTAGTGAAGCTCAATTTGGATGCCGTTAGGAATACTATTAAGCAGGATTTAAATAGATGGGCCGGCTTACCGCTCTCTCTCTGGGGCAGGATTAGCATAGTTAAAATGAACATTCTCCCCAGGATTTTTTATCCACTCAATATGCTCAATGTAATGTTGCCTCTAAAATGGTTCAGGGAGTTGCATCTGTATATCTCAGATTTTATCTGGAATGGGAGAATGCCCCGGAGGGCTTACTGCAAGCTAGTTGCCCCTAGGGAGAAAGCGGGGCTGAGACTTCCACATTTTGGTTTATATTACTGGGCTAGCAATTTAAGTAAGTACTTAAAATGGTTAACACCCATAAGTAAGCTTGATTCTTTGCCCTATGTACCCTCATGGGTTAGGCTGGAAATAGAGGAGATTAGAGATAGTGGAACTGATCCGGTTGCATTACTTTATTCCGTTCCTAAGACAGTGCCCTCTAAGTTGTTTGTCACCCCAATAGTGAAATTCCTGCGTATTCATTGGCAATTTTGTGCGAAGTTGGGTTTTGTCCCGGACAAGGATAAACATCAACCGATTTATCATAACCCCAATTTGAAGATTGGGGGGGAAATGATATTTGTTAAATGGTTCCCACAGCTTGAGGGATTACGGATAGAGGATTTCATCGGGGACGATAGGATGCTGTCAATAGAAGAGATTTTAGAGAGACATAATATTGACCGTAAGCAAGTGTTTAAGTTATTTCAGATAACTCATTTTGTAGCATGAGGACTAAACTTAGGGTTGCGGGTATAAATGGTAGCTGGTTTGAGTCATTAGATCAGGTGGTATGGGAACCGTATTGGTTTCAGAATATATAATTTATTACTTGACCAATCTTCTGTTGGTATTGAGCATATACCTAGATATTGGTTTGGCTGTATGGAGGAACAAGAGAGGGAGTGGGTTCTGATTCTGAGTCACTTGTACAGATATGTCAAACAAGACAGGTTGAGAGTGATGCAATTTCACTTCCTGAATAACATGTTTTGGACCCTCCAAGTTATATAAAGTAGGTCGAGGCTTGACCATAGCTGTTTCCGGTGCCATAAGGCGGTTGGAGACTTATACCATATTTTTTGGGACTGCCCATTGATTAAGCAGTTGTGGATGCAAATCAAGCAGAGAGTGGACCCATTGTTGGGTATTGACCAGTATTTTACTCCAGAGATCTGCTTGATAGGGGATTATTCTAAAATTAAATCTAAGGACCGTAGATATTATATGGCCCTGATCTCATGTTCACTTAAAAAGGTAGTTTTGAGACATTGGATGACGGATACCTCGATCACTTATCTAGAGTGGTTACAAGAGATGTTGTTCAATTTGAACATGGGTAAATTTGAGGCAGGAAGGAAAAATCAGCTTCATCTACATGAGAAGATATGGAATTGTTTTCAGACGTTATACCTTCCCCAGATGGTTGGTAATTGGCAAGATAGCTTGGATCTGGGCCGGGGTGAGCAGATCTTCCTCTAGGGGTTTAGGGGAGGGGTGGTGGGGGATGATTGGGGTGGAGGCCTTTTGGGGGTTGGAGAAGGAGGAGGGAGGAGGGGAGAATGGGTGAGGGAGAAATAATATGTCTGACTCAATTATTAATTCAATTCTTACGAGGATGTAAAATTTTCTTGTCATGTATTTGGCTTTGAATGTTTGGCTTATCATAATAAAAGTTCGAATTTTAAAAAAATGAGTGGGGTCAGTGGTCAAGGACCCGTTAACCATAACTTGGGAAGGGACTGGATTGGGGACCTTACCACATATTTCCTTAATATTGTTCCCGAACTTGTAGCCTGAGCCCCAGGACGAGGTTAAGGCAGATTTGTAGTAATTTGCTTTTGCTCTTCGAATGGCCCAAGTGCACTTGTTCTGAGCCATTCTATAATTCAATCTATCAAGGGGTAGGCCGGACTCATTGGAGAGCTGCCACAATGAATCCCTGGTTCACAACAAGGACTTTAGTCGTTCAGTGAACCAAGGTGCGTGATTGCCTTTTACCTTTCTTTTAATGAACGGGGCATAGAGGTCGCATATATTATTGAAGGACTGGGTAAATAGGTCAAAGGCACTGTCAGGGTTTACAGTGGTCAAAACGAAGGTCCAATCCAAGGTCCTAAGATGAGCTTTTAATTGTGTCAGCTTGCCAGGACCAAGTTTACGTTGCATAATTATTTTGGGAGGAGATCTTGGGATTTTACAGGACCAAAAGCAGAGAACTGGTGAGTGGTCACTAAGGGCATTTGGAAGGACAGAGACATTGGTGATCTTGTGTGGGCTATTAGAGAAGATGAGGTCAAGTAGGGAGGAGGATCCTGTACGTGGATCCAACCGGTTGGGGGAAGTGACCAGTTGAGTTAAAGTTACATGTGTGCATAGAAAATTTTGAACAACCAGGTGTAACAGCCATTTTTTGGAGTTGTTTCTCCAAATTATCAACATGGACTTTTTGGGACACTGCCTCATGATAAGTGTCACTGTCACTTCGTTCACTCATCCTGAAAGGTGATTTTAAAATGTGACCATGCCATTCTGCACCACAGATGCAAAACCACATTTTGGGCAGGATGTGAAAAATGACAGCTCTACTGTTGTTGAGGAGGTGTGAAAAAATGGCAATACTGAAATTCTGGAGTGAAAATATTAAACATTTGCAAAGTTAAAAGCGTGTATAGAAACTGTGCAATGCACACTCATAACAAGGTCATTTTGAATTTTTTCACAAATTTATAACGCAGTTTTTGGGGACTTCAATCACATGAACAGTAGATTGTTGTTTTGTTAATCAGTTCTGAAAATGATTCCTGCAGTGACTGCAAAATCACTGTTCAGGACTGAGTAACAAAATGACAGTGACAGTGTTCATGAGGTGGAGTCCCAAAAACCCCAAGTTGAAAATTTGGGGCCAAAATTCCTAAAAATGGCTGAGATATCAACATAAGTTGACCCCTCATTGACTACCATTATACAGCACTTACCGCTGATTCTTCAGTTTGCTGGTCGGCTTTGAAGAGTGCAGATGAGTCTCGGTCAGGAGACGATGACAGCATAAAACTCCGGAGGTAAGTATGGAGTTAGGAAGGGTTGCAGGGTGGTGAGTGCTCAGTGGGAGGGTTGGGATGGGGAGGGAGGACTGGGAGATGATGAGGGACTGTTTTCTTTTTTACAGGTCTAAAAAAAGACAGTGGGGGGACAGTTTTCTTTATTTTACAGAGAAAAATATGCATTATTTAGGCACACTGGGGTAGGCTCCCAGTGTGCCACAATAGTGGTTGTGGTGGTGGTGGGGCAGACATGCTAACACAGGGAATGGGCACCCTGATGTCAGCATAGGAATGGGTACCAGAGGGTAAGGGGTGGACAGCACACAGTGGGAGGGTATGGGAGGGTTTTATTTGTTGCTGAGGGCTTGGATGTGAGCAGGGAGGACAGCATGCAGTAAGAGGTAGAGGAAGCATTTTATATCCTTCTGTGGGCTGCTGGGGCCTGGGATGGCAGCTGGGAGGACAGCAAGCAGTGGGAGGTAGTGGGAGGGATTTATTTGATTCTGGGGGCTGCCAGGAGCTGGGATGGGAGAGGGAGGACAGCATTCAGTGGGAGGTAACGGGATGGTTTTATTTGCTTCTGGGGGCTGCTGGGGCTGGCATGGGAGCAGGGAGGACAGCATGCAGTTCAAGGTAATGGGAGGGCTGTCCGCTTGCCTGACTGATCAGACTGCCTGTACTTCAAAGGACTGAGCCATGCTACTACTATGTCAGCTCTGTCCTTTGAAAACATTGCCCAGACCAGCCCTCTCACAAAACTGGTGTCATCAGGCCACTGCCTGCTTATTCACCTGCCACAGACCAGCCCCTACAACACCACTATCCATTGGGCTGGCATCCCTCACACCCCTCTCTAGTTACTCTCATATCAAAATGTTCATTTGCATTTGCACGCATGACTGATGAACATAAAAAGAAGGAGCAGGCTGGCTCAGAGCAGCTGTGCCTCTGCTACCTGCATCAGTAATGCTTGTCATGTGTACACATTTTTGGAAAAGCAGCAGTCTCACTTAGAGCAGCTGCACCTCCCCAATCTGCCTCAGCAAGGGCCGTTAAGACAAAAGTAGCAGGCTCGCTCAAAGCAGCTGTGCCTCTCCTACCTTCCTCAGCAATTTCTGTCACAGGTGTAATTTCTGGAAACTGTAGCAAGCTTGTTCAGAGAAGGTGTACCTTGCCTACCTTTCTCAAGACAGACTCCTATCAGGACAGTTTTCTCTTTTTTTGGGTAGTCAAACCAAAGTGTTTCACTTTTATGTTCATGTGTTCACAGTTTGTACTTTATCATTGGAATGCTTCTCTACTGCTGTTTTTGATTTATTGTATCCTCTTTCCCTTTTCCCCTAGTCACACCTGGAAATGAGCCCTGGCTCAGCATGCCTATTCTGGCTACAAATTCTCAAATAAATACATTTCTTTTTGCCAGGGTAAAGTAGTAGAAAAAAGAGGGCAGTGACTATCCTGCCATAACCAGCTATCTGTTGTTTAGAGTATTTTAGAGTAATTTAGATGTACCTGCAGGTAACATACAGGGGCTACCCCCCATACCTAATTCTGAGTTACCTTATTCCTTAAAAAACACAATTAATTACCTTGGGATGATAAATTGCATCCATATATTTTATTTAATATCAGAAAAATTCTGATGCATTCATTCAATGAATGTCAGTTTCTCTGTTTGATAAATTTCATTCACCATACCCCACCAGTTCAAAGTTTGGTCTGTAAGAGAACTTTTAATTCTTATAAAGCACTTACAGTCAAAACAATGCTGGACCTATGTCTTAAACTGAGGATGACCCTTTGGAAAGTTTCAAATGTATTTCTCTTTGAAGCGAACGAGTCTTTCATTGTACATAGGTATAAACAAATGTTCCACCCACTGGCTAAACTTGTCCAGAAGATAGATTCAACACATTTTATTAAAACTGCAGCCTTAATGCAGTTTGAAGCTAACAGTCATGAGTCAGAAAGTATTTCAATTCCTTCCTTCTACACAGAAGGTTGGCATCATCTTTGGAAACACTGGAAATTTACTTAGATTGCTCACAATCAAGATCAAGCTCTTGTCCTGACTTCGTTTTTGAAAGATAAAGATGAGATCCGTCAGCACTTTTTATTGGCAAAGGGTGGCATCACAGTCTAGATTTGTAATTCTAAACTGTCTCCTTTGAGACAGTTTCTGAATCACTGAGCTGGCTAGCAAAGCTAGGCATACATAAATGGCTGAATATTTATTTCTTGACAGAGAGCTTGTCTTTAGAGCTACCATTTGTCTCTGAAGAGCAATGACTGTAGTACATGTGCACTACTATTTTTTGCCTTTGAGGTTTCTATTTGTCACTGCCAAACATCACAAGCCTTGGGCTTATTCTGTAATAGTGTCTTGCTCCCTATTGGTACTGTTTGAGAAAACCGCAGCACTTGAGTCACAGAAGATAAACCAACTGCAATATTAGAAACTTAAGGTCATTAGGTATAGGTTTTTACATTTCTAGAAATGAATGTAGGTCAGATGTGTCTGTATCAAACATTCTTATGGACATCAATGTAGGTCAGATATGTGTGTGCATATCACATCACTATGCAGCTTTAAAAGTCTTCATAACTCAGATCTCAGGAGTTGTAATTCAGTAGTAACATATTTCAAGACCTGGCAAAACATACAGCTGGAAATGCTGACAAACTGAAACTGTTATTTTTCTAATACCTTTCCTTATTCATGTTATATCCCTACCAGTACTGTTGGTATGAGGGTCCACAGATATTCATGAGCTATGGCACTGTAGTACTGATGGGAGGTTTGTTGTTTTAGAACACTAGGCAGAAGCAAACTCCAAATGCAAGGGAGCTGTTAAGTCTCTTTTTTGTTATTAAAGGTAAATACAGTAAACGTAAAGAAAGTATGAAGTATTTAACTTTAATTGCAATGCCAAAATAATGTGGATTTTAACAGCCATTTCTAGATAATATTATGATTTATAAAAATTAACCCTTAGGTTCTTGACAGAATTAGAACACATTGGTGATCTGGGCTGAAGCTTTCATACTTCCTTAGGTTAATAAGGCTGGAATTAGTAAGGGAAGTGGATCATGTACACATAGTGAATTTCCAAAAAAGAACATGTTCTTTTTTTCATTCATTATTTCAATTGTTATGCACCCCCATTTAAGCAAAAAAAAAACAATTAGCCATGCTGAGACTTTGTCTTATTTTAACAGTCATTCTATATCAGTACCTAATCCAGTACCATATCACCTTAGATTATTCCTGTATTTCAAGAAGTGCTAATGAGGCTTGCCACTAAAAGGTAGGCTAGGTTGTCTGATGACCCCTGCCAGGAAGGAGCAAGAGGGAGTTGGGGGAAGGGGAAAGGATAGGGAGGGGAAAGGATAGGGAAAAGGGGAGGAGGGGCTTAGTGGTGACCTTACAGGGCCGGGCAGAGAGTCATATGACAAGGTAAAAGCCAGAGCCCCAGGGATTGGCTGGGGTGGAGCCTCAGGGGTCCTGAGGAGCTATATCCAGCCAGGACACCCTCAGGATGACCATTTTTTCCTGGAAAATTCCATGGACTTTGATCTCAGCACATCATTGGCAATATAAATAAGGTACATGGGCAGCTAGGCCTGCAGGCCAAGTGACCCAATATGGTTTTGCTGATCTTAAAAATGTTTGTTGGTTAAGTAAGCAGATGTAAGAGCAGCAAATTGTAGCTATGGTTAGGGTAGGGTAGATTTAAAGGTAATAACAAGGGGGTGATAACAATAGTTGCATTGGTTGGTTTGAGACAGGATGGGGTGTCAGCTCTGGGCCTGGATGCTTTCTCTTATGCGATAGGCAGCTTTTTTTTAAATGTTAGAATTTGTTATGTTAGGGTAGAGAGTAAGGTGGTATCTGTTAGGAATTATTAGTATTGGTTGGAGCCAAGCTGGTGAATTGGGGAGAAGGTCAGCCCTTGGTGCCCTCATGTGATGACCAAGCAGAATGGTGGGTCAGCGATGGCTTTAGAAGCCAGAGAGTTATGTGTGCTAGGCTGCGGGGGCTTCTCTCCATGGTTGCAATGACGTTGTTTTAAAAAAAAAGAAGAAGAAAGTGTGCGAAATTAGCTAAAATCTGCCGTGTGCTTACCTTGCAGTTTGGGATTCTGCATCCAGAGCTGTTTTCAGGGATGCTTTGACTTGGAGTTGGTGCCATGTTAGCTGTTTTCACATGGCATATTTGTATGCCTTGGATACATATGTGCAAGTTGATTAAGTGTAAGGGGCTGGCCTGGGGTATTTTCTCATATTCCTGTGATCAATGCACTAAACATGAGTTTTGAAATCACAGATGCTCTGTGTAGTCAAGGAGAGCTCAAGTGAGATGGTGACACCGGTCAGAAAAAGAGTCTGATTTTCCTTTCAGGGCCAAAGAAGGTACAGATGGATGTGAGTACACTGGTGTGCACCTGAAGGTACTTAGAAAAGGGAAGGGGTAGAACTGGTAGGAGGCAGGTGGGGGACTGATTTCATGTGTAGTGGAAAGTCTTTTCAATGAAGCTGAGTTAGTCTACATTCCTGAAAAGCTGAATGTCATGATTAAAATGCCAGTTTTTCATACATGTGGATAAAAATGATTCACACATTCACCCAGATATGAATATGTGGACTAGAGATGCAGTGAATTTTTAATCTGCTGGCGAAGTGAACACGAAGTGCCCACTTCGCGTTGGCCGAGCACAATGCGAAGTGGGCACTGCAAAGTGCTCACTTCGCATTATCATTATTACTTCATGTTGCCATTATGCCTTAACATGAAGCAAGGCGAAGTGAGAAGTAACTAGGCAGCCCCCGACACATCACATGGCTTATAGTATTGTAAGTCACACGCTTTAGCCAGGCAGGAAAGAAGTGAGTCAGAGAAGCAGTTTCACTTTCTCCTTTGCATTCATAGAGGGAGAAGGCTTGTGAGAGAGCAGTGTAGGAGTCAGTGACAAAGTGCTTATTGCCTTTGTAAAACAACAGCTTTTTTAAAAGCTATCTTTATTTAGTTTTTGTATTGTGTTTGTGATTTTTTTTTGGTAGTTAATTGTTTTGTATAAGTGTTGTTTTGTTTTGTGTGTGTGTGTGTGTGTGTGTGTGAGTGACTGTTTGTGAGTGTGTGTGTGTGTGGGGGGGGGACTTGTGTGGGAGTGATGGACGTGCACCCTAGAGAAGGCAAGACACTGGCCTGTGGGTGTGGTTGGAGGGGAGTGCGGACATGTGCGGGTCGTTATGTCATGCTGGACTGCTCCTGACTCCTGGGTGTTGCTTCTCCCCCAGCCCCATGTTGAAGCAACAGCAGTAGTAGCAGCAGTACCAGTGCCACCGGTGGCTGCTGTGCATCCACCTTGTCTGCCACTGCCACCACCACTGGTAGCAGCTGTAGGGGCTCCAGCAGCACCCCCTCCACCACCTCCACAGCCACAGGAGGTGTCCCTTGAAAATCAAGGTGTTGCAAACTGTGAGACTCATGCGAGGACTGTGTCTGGTCCCCCCCACAGCTCCCCAGTGTGGAAGTTTTTTAACTCTGTGGGGGGAGACAGCACTGTCGTGGTGTGCCATGTGTGTGGTGTGCCGGGGCCCCCATGGGACACATTTGGGGACCAGTGGCCAGTGTACCCATATGCTCAACCACCACAAGGCAGAGTGGCAGGCTGCCATGGAAGGGGCCAGGTGTCCACCTGCTGACCCTTCCATGGCAGTGGCTGAGGGTGCTGCTGGGGTTGGAGTAGTGCCTCGCAGTCACTGCTGCTGCAGGAGGAGGGCCAGTACAGCAGCTGCTCCACCACTACCATCACCACCACAGCCACCAGCAGAACCCTCTCTACCACCACCTCCGCTACCTGGATTCCCAGTTGCAGTGGACCCCACCACAGTCCCTGCAACACAGCATGACATCTCCCTGGTGTGGGCAACTCTGGAAAAGAACAGTCAGAGGGTTGGTGCTTTGCAGCAGCAGGTCCACACACTAGAATAGCAGCAGCAGCAAACAGTTCAAATGCTGCACCTGCTGCTGGACCACCACTGCATCCCATGGCCACAGTAACTTATGTGATTGTTTTCTGGCCCCCCCACCCCACTACTGTGTTGTACTGTTTTTGTGTGTTTTTTCTTTGTTGTTGTTTAATAATACACATTTTCCCTTCCAGGGGAATCTTTCTTGTGCTACATAGTGCAATACATTCCTGTGAAAACCGCCCATAATTTCATTACAGTGTGTCATGTGATGGAGGAACTCCCATTCTGAAAAAAGCTGCCCACATTCTGCCTCCCTTCTCAGCAACGTTAGGATGTGATGCCAGGGAGAGCGCATGTGCGTGCTCCATTACAGTGAATATCCGATTGTCCGTCAGCTTTCTGAATGTTTCTTTATGTTATAATGGTCAGTTTGTGGTGAAACGTGTGGGCAAGTTTCCAGTAAGAAGATCCTTTTTAGTGGAAACGTTTCCACATTTCACCACAAAGTGAACCTTATAACATAGGAAAACATTGGGATAGCTGCTGGACATTCACTATAGTGGAGCATGCACCTGCGCTCCCCCTGGCATCATGTTCTAACCTTGCTGAGGAAAGGGGGGCAGAATGTGGGTGGCTTTTCTGAACAGTAATTCCTCCCTGACATGACACACTGTAATGAAATTATGGGCAGTTTTCGCAGAAATATATAGTACTCTATGGAGCAAAAAATATTCCAGTGGGAGTAAGGCCCCCACATATTATGTTATGTGCATCACCATAACGATGTAATGTGGTGAATCTCTGTAAAGCAGCAGCAGAGCAGCTATCTGTTGAGAACTCTGAGCTATATTTTTTAATGCTATGTTACAACTTCCTTTACTTACATCCTGACTGACCGGAATGATATGAGAATTTGCAGTAGTTGAGTCTCCTGTACTACCTTTTTTCATGTATGAAATAATGGAAGGAACATTCCTTTTAAATTGGTGCTGACCAGGTCTTTGTCATTGTTTTCCTCTGCTTTTCTCCATCCCATCAGTTAGTTGTTATATATCACTTCTGTTGTTAATTAACAGTTATGCAGCAGGCAGTGTTTTATGACACCACGGAACAATAGTTGTTGAAAAGCAGCTGCAAATAAATACAAACCTAGTCAGAATAATATTGGAAGGCATGTTCATTTTGTTTTCATACATGAAAAGAAGTAGTCAACTAAGTAAAGCAGACATAAACTGTGAAAAGAAGCGTATCATTCAAGTCACGACTCGGAGGTAACTAATGGCTGTGGCAATATAAAGTAGCATACAAAAGTACAGTTCAAAATAGTCATGACATTCTTGCAATGCTGCTTTAATTGTAATGTCAGTATGACATCATGAGCTCACAACAATCACACAACACACAATAGCGGCACAGAGTACCAGACTTTTTCTGCAGGCCCAAAATGCATCCTCCTTGTGTGCATAAAATTGACAAGTGGTAACACAGTGAAATGGGAGTGTTTCAGCATGTACAAAGTTCCCCAGAATTAATGATGCACTCAGTCACGTGCGCAGTGGTGGCACAGAGTCCCAAATTTTTTCTGCAGGCCCAAAATGCATCCTCCTTTTGTGCAGAAAATTGACAAGTGGAAACACCATGAAATGGGAGTGTTTCAGCACATACAAAGTCCCCCAGAATTAATGGCACAGTCAGTCATGCACGCAATGGTAGCACAGAGTCCCAGATTTTTCCTGCAGGCCCAAAATGCATCCTCCTTGTGTGCAGAAAATTGACAAGTGGTAAAACAATGAAATGGGAGTGTTTCAGCACATAGAAAGTCCCCCAGAATTAATGGCGCACTCAGTCATTTGCGTTGTGGTGGCACAGAGTCCCAGATTTTTTCTGCTGGCCCAAAATGCATCCTCCTTGTGTGCAGAAAATTGACAAGTGGTAACACAGTGAAATGGGAGTGTTTCAGCACATACAAAGTCCCACAGTATAAAATGATGACCATGAGCGTTCTGTTGCTGGTCCAATGTATTCTGCAATGCAATTCGACCAAATGCAATGTGATCATTTCAAATGGATTGAAGGGTGCCCTTTGGCTGTACACTAATAGTAGCCTTGATATAGATATATATATATATATATATATATAGATATAGATATAGATATATGGTTGTGTATTAGGTGAGGAGGGGTTGACATGGACATGTACTCGTGGTATAGTTCTGCATCACAGGTCACAGAAACTGTTGGTGTATACATTCCAGTGTGCTCAATAAGAATTTTTTGTGCTGAAACTGGAAAAGGATAACTCTCAAGCACATGAAGGTAAGTATTTTTTTGGGGGGGGGATCATATTTGCTGGTTTGTCTGTAATGGTTTCTTATTTTGTTACTTCTTCACAGATTTCATCTGCATCCTTCTGGAGTCTGGTTGTTGTTAATGATGGTCATGATCATCTAATGAAATGACTTCTGCATGTTGCATGTGTGTCCAAGCCCGGAGGAGGGGGGTGCCTGATGTTGAAGAACTTTTTGGATAAGGCCAGTTTGACAGAACAACAAAGCATCTGGAAGTTTCCTTAAAAAAGCAATTAATGACTTCTTACAACTTAATTGTTATTTCCTCCCTGGTTCTGAATCTCAAGTCAAGTTACATTGAAACACACATTTTGTCTACTAACACAACCTGTGTGCAATATTTGCTGCAGTCTTTCCAAAACAATGAAATGGATAAAATAAAATCTTCATACTTACCAGAATGGATTTCACATGGATATTCCATTGGTTCCTCTATGTACGGTAGAGCTGCAGTACCATTCTCACAAGTTTTAGAGATGTAGACTTTTTTTGTTAACCTGTAAAAGAAACAAAATAAGTGTACCGTATGTGTTTTACCATTGCAGCTCTGAAAAGCTACAGAAAACAAAACATACAACTAAAGGAAGTGAAGCAGCATAATGAACATGAGTACACATACTCACTTTATGGTTTAAATAAGAAGCTTTGTGTCTCTGGCTGATGAATATGGAGATCCGGGGGGGGGAGCAGACAGACTCAGGCTCAGTGGTGGCAGTGGCTAACAGCAGTCCTGGTGGTGGTGGTGGTGGTGGTGGTCAAGGCAGGACAGACTCAGGTTCAGTGGTGGCAGTGGCTAACTGCAGTCCCAGTGGTGGTGGTGGTCCGGGGCAGGACAGACTCAGGTTCAGTGGTGGCAGTGGCTAACTGCAGTCCCAGTGGTGGTGGTGGTCAAGGGGGGAGGACAGACTCAGGCTCAGTGGTGACAGTGGCAGTGGCTAACAGCAGTTCCGGTGGTGGTGGTCCGGGGGGGCGGACAGACTCAGGCTCAGTGGTGACAGTGGCTAACAGCAGTCCCAGTGGTGGTGGTGGTCCAGGGGGGTGGACAGACTCAAGCTCAGTGGTAGCAGTGGCTAACAGCAGTCCCAGTGGTGGAGTTCCGGGTAGGCAGACAGACTCAAGTTCAGTGGTGGCAGTGGCAGTGGCTAACAGCAGTCCCGGTGGTGGTGGTCCAGGGGTGAACAGACTCAGGTTCAGTGGTGCAGTGGCTAACAGCAGTCCCAGTGGTGGAGTTCTGGGTCGGCAGACAGACTCAGGATCAGTGGTGGCAGAGGTTAACAGCAGTCCCGGTGGTGGTGATGGTCCAGGGGTGGACAGACTCAGGTTCAGTGGTGCAGTGGCTAACAGCAGTCCCAGTGGTGGTGGTGGTCCAGGGGGGTGGAAAGACTTAGGCTCAGTGGTGGCAGTGGCTAACAGCAGTCCCAGTGGTGGTGGTCTGGGGGCACGGACAGACTCAGGCTCAGTGGTGGCAGAGGCTAACAGCAGTCCTGGTGGTGGTGGTCCAGGGGTGGACAGACTCAGGTTCAGTGGTGGCAGTGGCTAACAGCAGTCCCAGTGGTGGTGGTCTGGGGGGGCAGACAGACTCAGGCTCAGTGGTGGCAGTGGCTAACAGCAGTCTCAGTGGTGGTGGTCCAGGGGGGCGTACAGACTCAGGCTCAGTGGTGACAGTGGCAGTGGCTAACAGCAGTCCCAGTGGTGGTGGTTCGGGGACCAGACAGACTCAGGCTCATTGATGACAGTGGCTAACAGCAGTCCCAGTGGTGGTCCCGGGGTGGACAGACTTAGCCTCAGTGGTGGCAGTGGTTAAGAGCAGTCCCGGTGGTGGTGGTCCAGGGGGCAGAAAGACTCAGGCTCAGTGTTGTCAGTGGCTAACATCAGTCCTGATGGTGGTGGTCTGGGGGGGCACACCTCCTTTTAAAAACTTCAGTTAAAACCTGCCAACATTGACCACATCATCATCATCCTCATAAAGAAAGCTGTCCTCACAGTCATTGATGTCTGACATCTGACCACTGGGAAATTCTTTCTCCATTGTGTCATCATCTACATCAGTGGTGTGCCATTTCAGGCAGTCAGTGCCAGTGCCACCAGGATGGTCCATTTCCATATCACCAAAACCACCATGACTAGGCTAGGGTACGAATACCGAGGTTGCAGTCTGTGCTGGTATGTGCCTCTCATTCATTTTAACAAATGTTAGCAAACTAACATTTGCAGGAGACAGGTTTGTCCGATGATCCCTGACTATTGCACCTGCTGAGCTGAATACCCTCTCAACACTTACACTGGAGGATGGGCATGTGAGGTACTTCAGTGCCACTGCAGTCAGCTCTGACATTCACTGACCTCTCCATTCCAGTACAAAAGAGGATCTTCAGTTATTGTCAGATGCCTGCTTTCAGACAAGTATGACTCAACCATTCTCTTTGCTGCACTAAGTCCAGTGGTTGATGCATCATCCCGTTCTCCCGAATCATTTATTTCACAAATGCCCACTTGGAACAAAGCCTACCACCAGTCACTTTGGATGACAGACCACCTGGAACTGCAGTTCCCTCCCCCTTGCAGGATATGCTTATTGGTCCTCCAGGTACACCTTCAGCCAGATTATGCTGCTGAGGTTTGCTGACCTTGGCACGTGACTTCTGTGCCCCAAGAACCAAGCGCACCAGTTGACCACTGATATTTTTTACATGTTCAGGCCCTCCCTCCAGTACTGATGCAATTTCATGTTTGTATTGTGGGTCCAGCATTGTTGTTATGGCAAAGTTGTCACTACGCTGAATGCTCACAATGTGACGATTCTGGTCGAATACTGTCAGCATGTGTTGCAGCAACATACTGTTACCATCGTCTACGGCAACATCAAGGCTATGCTGTACATTCACCAATGTCTGCCTCAGCACCCACAGCAGTGGAATTGATTGGCTAATGGAGGCAGACTCGCCACTCACTGCCTGTGTGGCATGTTCAAAAGGCCACAAAATTGTTATTACAGAGTCCATAAGGTGCCACTGTTCAGTCATCATAGACATGGAGGCCCCGGAACTGTCACGGCTAGTGTGCATCACAAGATATTCTGAGATGGCTTTGTATTGTTCATACAACCTCTCTGCCATGTATAAAATGGAGTTCCATCAGGAGACAACTTCCAGCTTCAAGCAGTGCTGAGGCAGGCTGTTTTGTATCTGCAGTTGCCGCAGTTCGTCACGGGCCTTTCCAGATCTTGAAAAGTGAGAGCAGATACGTCGTGCAATGATCAGCATTTCATTTACATCAGGGTGCTGCAGAAATTCCTGAACCACAAGATTTAAACAGTGGGCCATGCATGGAACATGAAAAAAAACACCATTCATGATGTATTTCACCACATTTGACCCATTGTCACTTGCTATGAACCCAGCTCTCAGGGACAGAGGGTTTAGCCATTTGTCAGTTTTAGTCAGTACCATGTCCAACATGTTCTCACCAGTGTGTGAACAGGTCATATTGTGCATAGCAATCATTGCATGCTGTCGAATTCCTGGAAGATTGCTACCTTGACAATGGACCTTACTGCGCTGATTATTCACACTACCAATATCACAAACAACCCCCAGCACCTGCGCCCAGTGTGCAATTTTACACAAATACGAATTCCTCACTGTTTTGTCACTTGTCTACATATCCATATTTAAATGGATGAATGGAGAGGAAGAATGTTGAAGGGCATGTCTTACTGAGTCAGACACTGTATGGAACAACTCGAGGACAGCATGGGTAGAAAAGTATGTCCTGGATGGGACTTTCCATTTTGGACAGGCACGTGCAGCAAACCACTGGAACCCAGAATTTTCCACAAAGGGGAAGGGCAAAAGATCAATTGCCAGCATTTCCGCTACAGCAGCATTAAGTTCATGTGACACTGTATGATTCGGGGGGTACTTCAGCTTATGCATAAAAACACTCTGTAACGTGGGCTGACTTAAACGTTTTACATGGGGTGTGATCACAAATGGTTGTGCTCTGTGATAAATGGCATTGGCAGGGGGTGGAGTGTGGACATTTGATGAAGACGGTTGCACAGGTGATGATGACAAACCCAGAAATGCTGTTATTTTGCCAGATTTGCCAACTGGGGTTGATGTACCACTTGCACTAGACTTACTGCATTCACCACCACCACCACCAAAAAACTGCTACTCTCAACAGCACTGGACAACACTTCAAAGTCATTATGGTTCTCCACCTCATCATGCCTGTAGTAATCCTCTGCACTTATTACTTCACTACTGCACATGTTTAATTTACTGCTGGACTTAGTCATGGAAGGGAATAACATGCTCTCTATGGTTGCCGGTGATGAGGGTGAATGCTCCACTGTGGTATTAGCTGCCAGCTTCTGCTGGGTCCACAGTGCCAAGTGCCTGTTCTTAAGATGTGTATGCTGTCCTCCTGTGCCCGGATGGCTTCCCTTTTTACCTCAACTCATACGCACATGGCAAACTTGTCAGATTGCAACTGACTCACCAGTTGCATCTTGAATAAAAAAATTCCAAACAAGGGATTGTGATGCTTTGCTTTTAACATGTCCATGATGTGGCTTAATTAAGTCTGTTATTTTAAGCACTGAGTGGGGGTCACGTGGTGTTTCAGGCACTGCACACCTGGACTGCAACTGACCACCACGACTACCTATCATATTTATTACTGGGTCATCATCATGAACTAAAACCAGTAGATCACAAGTTTTATGGGGGGTTCCTGCAAACAGACTCAGACACAGCCACTTTGAATTTATTTTTCTCCGGTTCCCAACTGGGGTCAATTTCATCATCATCATATCCATCAACGTCATTCACATCCACATCTTCTGCTTAGATGCTAGCATGTGGACTGCATGTTGCAACAACAGCAACATCATCATCATCATCATCATCACCACATTCATCATCAGCATCTACACCACCAACACCTGATATTGTTTCACCACACTTTGAATCACTGCATGGAAATGCGTGACATTAACTGCCACAGTGGAAGGAATATCACATTGTATGCTATTGTTGACATGATTATCACAATCCTTAGGTTCAGTTACTGGGATGTCACTGGGAATTATGACATCATCTACGCTGCCACTCACTTGCATTGCTTCACACTCAGTACTTTTGGATACGGTACACTGGTTATAATTAGAACTTGTCTCAACAATACTAATACTATCACCACCACTAACACCAGTAACACTAACACCACTGGCTGGGAAAACATAATCTCCTCCAACTATGAGTGAAGCTACTATTGGGCTTTAAAAAACATTGCAGGAGAAATACCTTTCCTCACATCAGCAATGCACTTCTGCGTCTTCGTGCTACTACCATGCCCACAGACTATCTTACTGCCAACATTGCCATGGTGAGAAACAGCTTTGCTTGCATGTCTCTTTGCAGGCATTTTGGGGGATCAACCACAATATTATAACCAAATTCAGATTTTGATGTTCACTCTCTAATTGGGGGGACGCTGGCTGTAAAGCCAAAAAAACAACTGTAGCTTCAGCAACAGATAAGAGTCTAGTCTGTCATGCAATGAAAACAACTTCAGTAACCAGTGGTGCTGATGAAGTCACAAAAACAATCCAATCTGGTAAAAAATTCATTTTGCACGGGGGGTTGACGGGGAGCACTGACTTCAGTGCAGATTTTTACGGTGGTACAAGCAGCAAAACAAAGAACAGATACCATGATCACAGTACAAAATCAAGCAGCTGCGGTGGATAGCAGGTTCACACTGTTGCACCTGTAATTACACTAGTCTGTGGCACAATAAAAGGTGCATTATTTGAAGTCACACAACACCACTCACACACATACACATAGAACAGTTTGTCTACAATGCTGAATGAGTAATATGTAGCAAATGCAAAAGTTCAGTACTATGCCACGTTACGTATTGTAATGTAAACAACCTGAAATTATAAACTGCTGCACCAGATCCACACAACAAACAGCAACAAATTTCAACTATTACTGACAATATTACTGTGTGTACATTAACACAGTCAGTTATATAACAAAAATAAAACCAAAAAACAAAGAAATCACTATTTCTCCAACTTAAATCTACCTACACCATAGATACTCCCTTCCCCCAAAGCACACTTTCACTGTCTTTCACTACACACACTCAATGTTGTAAATTAACATTCAAAATTCACACAAAAACAAAAACGCTTGACGATATGAGCACAGGAGGGTTTCCTACAATCGACGAACTAAAGTTGGAGCCCCCAAAAAACACAAAAATGCTTTTTTAACAGCCTTTACAAGATTTCAATCACAAACAGCTATCAGAGCACAGTCTTGTACTCCTTCCTACACATACTACCCTGAACTGAGGCTGTGCAGATCAATATAGAGCCCATGTGACCTGAAATCCCATGAATCACTGCAAAATTCATCTTTGGAGCTCAAAAACAAGGTGAAGTGAGGCGAAGTGCATTGTCCTCAATGCATTTCGCCTTAAATTTGGTGGAGTAGTGGTCTGGGGAGGCAGAGTAATGCAAAGTCATTGTTTCCAATGGACTTTGCATTCCTCATCATACCACGAAGTACTCTGCTTCACATTGCCCTCTGCAAATTCGCCTTTGCTCAGTGAATCACTTTGCAGAGCGGATTGAGCCCACTTCACCCACCACTAATGTGGACAGAGTGAAAGATGGCCATAGTCCATCAAGACCATTCCCACTTATTTAGTGGTAATACTAATTTAATTCTACTTCATATATGTGTCACCTTCCATTTTTTTATTATGCTTTTTATTGGGATGGGATAACAATTTTTAGATTTTAAATAAAAATTGACAGAAGATACAGTAAGTGAAATATTAACTGTAATGTAGTCACATTGCGAACTTGAATGAATGAAAATAGAAAACTGCAATATATAGATAGTCATTTTTTCCTTAGGCAAATGGTGAGATCAGAATCCCCTTAAAACTCACTGATGTTATGTCATGATATGATAATATCATTGATCTGATGTCACATTCCTGATAGCTTTCATTCAAACTTTTACTGTAACCTGCATTTACAGTAAAAGATGACTCTTTTTATAAAAACAATCTGAATCCATGTAGTGAAAAAAATAATAAATAATATAAATAATCAACTACAGTATCGAAAACAGAGGCTAGAATTCCAACTGAGGTTTTGGTGGCAGTAGTGGTAGTGGCAGTAATGGTGGTAAATTGTTTTATTCATTCAAGAGTGAACATGGAGAATCCCCACTGAGTCAAATGTCTAATTTTAATGGGTACAATTAGGTATACAGAGAACTGGTTGCATACATAGGGATGCAGATGCCAAACATATACAAACTGTATACAATTTTATAAGACAAACATCCCTTCAAACAGGTCATCAAGAAACCACTCAAGCTTTGCTGCTATCATGGTTATAGTGTCACCAGAACCTTTGGGTGAAATTATTGCCTTACGAGTAATAGTTACCTATTTATTATTCTATCTGTACTTGTGATCTAATGTTAATTCTTTCTCTAGTAATATTCAGAACTGCCTTTAAACATAGTATTTCATATGCCTTGAAAGAATGGGTCAGCACGCATGCAATTTATTCATAGTCTCCCTTGTTCCCAGAAAGACCACTCACCAGGAAAGTATTTCATGTTTTTATTATGCCTTTAAAGTTTCAGTACTGCACAGAAGCCAACATTCTGAGGAATTATTCTTTTCTTCTGGGTTATACAGTTACTAAACATTAAAATTGAAAGTTGAAAAATGCATGTTAGAAAATCATAACATAAATGCCTCCCTAAACCCAAGCTCTGTGTGCCGACATGGCCATCTAATTTTCAAGCTCAGAACAGTGTATAAATAAACGAAGAGGTTGACAGCTGTGGTGCTTGTCAGATGACAGAAAAGGAATGTGCAAGATCCCTGAATAACCACGGTAAGTATCTTCAGTGCACAAACTGTTGGTTGACAAACCAAGTCTAAGCACAAATAAGAATGTTATCAGCATTATAAAAATGAATTAACTGAAGAGAAGAAGGGCTAGCACCTGCATCAGGGATGGGGATTTGGGAGCCTTATTTGTTTTTTAAGGTACTTTGTGTTTTTCTTTTAGTTGTTGCAGTCTCAGAAGTCAGAACATCGACAGGAGCTTAGGGTGGTAGGCTGGACCTGGATGCTAATCCAGCAATCAGGTTTCAGTAGGAAGCCCGTCTCTCCCTATTTAGATCCTTAGTGCCAAGCAGCTCTCCAACTTGCATCCCTCACACAAAGGTACACACAATAGACTGTGAATGGAGTCTGTCAGGAGTCAGTCAATACTGAGTAACCCTGCCCAATGGAATCCAGGCACATCTGTATTATTAGGGTGTGTAGGAGTTTGTTGGAGGACTTGTGTTTCGGCCAAACAGTGCATTCAAGGTCTTGGGTCAAGCTGCAAGGCTGTCATCTAGGTAAGGATAGTAGTACCTCATCAGAATACAAAAAAAAAGATTAAATGCTGTGATTGTTGTTTATGGCACACCTGTATATGAGTAGTGATTGGGTATATGTGAGTGAGTGTTGTTCTGGCATACCTGCATCAGGGACATTGCTAGGTTAGTGTAATTACAAGGTTCTGCATTGTACTTTAGAAGTGTAATCACAAGGTTCTATATTGTACTATTGTACTTTAGTAACTGAACTACATACAGATTAGCCTTACTGGATTCTGGGAAAGGAGGTCGGAAAGTTATAGCATACCTGCATCAGGGACATTACATAGTTAGTGTAATTACAAGGTTCAGTAACTGAACTGTGTATGGATTAGCCTCACTGGGTTCTGGGAAAGGAGGTCAGGAATCACAGGAAAAGCAGGAATAAGGAATGTGGGGAGGGGTGCAGTGCAGTGCTGTGGTTATGGGGCATCAGTCTTCAGGGAGACCTTTTGGAGACTGCAGTGCTGCCCCAGCTGCATGTGCCTCTCTGGATTGGAAGGGAAGTTCTCTAGACTCAGTGCTATATTGATTACAAGTCTGGAAGAGGTCACTAGAATTAGGGCTGTGTTGAGTAGGAGTTGGGTGACCTGTTTGCCCACCCAGGTCCACCAAGTTCAACACCATTACCTCAGAGGATGCCAGATTGGGTAAGTTGCTGGACTATGGTAAGCACAAGGAGGGAGGGGCTGGTGGAATCCAAAAGGTTGGGGAGGGGGTCGCAGGCACAGTCCTCAACCAGCACTGGTACTACTACAGAATTCCTATGCCACACTGATGGAATGGGATTGCCATGAGGAGACACTCATGGCAGTGGCCGAGGAGGATGTGGGGGACTTCCCTAGTGAAGTCCCCAAGGTGGGTGGAAGAGGACTCCAGAGAAGGAGAAGTAACTTCTTGTGGGGGACTCAGCTGTAAGGGGGCACTGAGTTTGGAATGGGGAAAGTGGCAAAGAGGGAGGTCAGGTGCTTATCTGGCATCACAGCACTGAGGGATGGTATGCACATCCCATGGATAGCTAGGGCAGTAAGAAGGGAGGGGAAGCTGGATATCATTGTCCACCTAGGGACAAATGATCTCACTAGGGAGGGGCAGGACAGTATAGGGGGAGTTGATGGAGCTGGGAAAGAGTCTTAGACAGGTAGTACACTCTGTAGCTTTCACAGAGGTGCTGCTTGTCTATGATAGGGGGAAGGAGACAGCATGCCACACCAAGGACTTTAACTCATGGTTGAAGGAATGGTGCAGAGAGGAGGGGTACAGCTACATTGGGGACTAGGGGCCCATCTGGGAAGATCTGAGCTTATACAGAGGAGATGCCCTGCATCCACATCTGCATGGGGATCCACAGATCTCAGTGCACAGTTTAAACATTACTTTGATGAATGTTTAAACTAGCCAAGGGAGAGGTGGAAGAAAAACAGGAGGCAGAAACTGGCCCTCCAATGGCTTAGATAGAATATAGGGAGTTTCTGAGGGGCAAGGGTCCCACCACAGTGCAAGCTAATAAAGAAAGGAGAGGGTTAGCAAAGGAGGAAGGGGGAATGAAGCAGTTGTAAGTAGGGGTGGGTGAAAGTTGAGAATTTCGCGTTTGCGGAATTTCAGCAAAAATGCAGAAATTTCGAGGGATTTTTAGAATTTCAGCCATTGGCGAAAACGGAATCTTTTGAATGTGTTTGGTGGATTTTCATCATATTCCGCAGAATTTTGGGGATGAACTGCAGAAAAATACAGATGAACTGTGGAATTACAGTTCTGAAGAATTTTTTTTCCACAGTTTGATGAATTATTCTTCAATTCATGTAATTATTCTGCAGTTCAGTAATCAGTACTGTGGACTTTTTTTCTCTGCAGTTTAGTAGAATAATCCACAATTTATATATTTATTCCACTGTTCTAAGTTGATATTTCTATGAAAGATGCTAACTTGATTTCCACACTTTCATGGACATTCCGCCAGTGTAAGTTTTTTTCTGCACACCTCTAGTTGTAAGAGAAGAAGAACGAAGACGGAACATAAGGAAAAAGGGGGAAGCTAAAACAAAAGAGCTAGCAAAATCTGGAAGGCCATGTGTGTTAATGACAGAAGTTTGAGAAATTAATCAGTCAGTCATACTTTATTTGTAAAGTGCTGTACAGAGTTAAATCCATAAAAACAAATAAATAAAAATACATATAACCAGCAGTTAGAAATTAATTCAACTAGGATAAAACAGCAGAATAAACAGAGTCAGGGAATGCCGTATCAAAAAGATGAGTTTTGAGAGCAGATTTAAAGCTCTTGATTGTCAGGCAATCTCTAATCCAATGAGGTAGAGAGTTCCACAGGGTAGGGGCCATAAAAGTGAAAGTGTGGACCTCGGAGGTCTTAAGTTAAACCCTGGGAACCTCGAGCAATCTGACATCATGGGAATGGAGTGAGCAGATGGGATGGTAGGGGAAATCTTGCAAGTAAAGCAATCCCTGTCCATGTAGGGCATTATTGGTCAGTAACTTGACCTTGAAGGTGATCTGCCAATGAACAGGCAGCAAGTGCAGTCCACAGAGTACAGGCGTGACATGGCAAGAGCTTGGTAAGCCAGGCAAAAACCTGGCCACTGCATTCTGCATCAGCTGCAATCGGTGGATATCAACCCCTGGTAACCCTAGGTAAAGGGCATTACAGTAGTCAAGGCAGGAGATCACAAAGGCATGGACCAGAGCTAGAAGGTCGTCAGGTGGGACCAAGCGTTTGATACTTGATACTACAGCAGACACCTGAGATTTTAGTGTCAGGCTGCTAATGAACACAAGGCTCAGATTTTGCGCCTGGTCTGAGGTAAGCAGCAGGTCCCCCCCAAGCCAAAGCCCAGATGGTTGACCAGCTGACATCCCCATACCCTTGTAACCTGGGTACACCATCAACACCTCAGTTTTGTCCGGGTACAACCTCAGTCAATTGGTGCTCATCCAGCCCTGGATCTCAGAGAGGCAACTATTAAAGACTGAGACTGCTCCACCCTGCTCAGGCACAAAGGACATGTAGAACTGAGTGTCATCTGAATAGCAGTGAAAACTCAACCCATACTGCCTTATAATGTCTTCTGACAGTAGCATATAAACTGCAAACAGCATGGGTGATAGTACGGAGCCCTGCGGAACCCAACAGGACAGGGGGAGAGGGACTGAGGAATAAATCCCCAACACCCCTGTCTGAGTCCTGCTCATGAGGAAAGATTGAAACCATCTGAGGACTGTACCAGACAATCCACAGAGCATCCTCAGGTGCTCCAACAACACACCATGGTCCACAGTGTCGAATGTTGCAGAGAGATCAAGGATAACCAAGATGGAATGGCTCCCTCAATCCCTCACCATCAGATCATTAAGTACCCATACAAGCACAGTCTCAGTACTGTGCCTCTTCCTAAATCCAGACTGCAGAGGATCATAGACATTGTAGATAGTTAAATGATCCTCCAGCTGCATCGCAGCCACCTTCTCAATTACCTTGCCCACAAAGGCCAGGTTAGAAACCAGTCTGTAGTTTGCTAAGCAGTCAGAGTCGAGGGAAGATTTCTTTAGGAGAGGCACCACTGCTGCCTCCTTCAGGGGGTCAGGAAACACCCCCTGTCTCCAATGAACACTGGATTATCTCAGCCAGGATCAGACCAATGACCTCAACACACCCCACTAGGAGGCATGTTGGGTCTGGGTCCAAGCTACAGTAGGTTGGACACATACCCTAGATGATCCTCACAATATCTATGATCGCCATTGGCTGAAGTCAGACCAGACAAACAGGCACTTGCAGCCTCCTGCTGACCTCCACAATACACACTTGAGGGAGCTGAACAGATCTCTGGTCTGATGGTGGCAACCTTATCTGCGAAGAACCGAACAAACTCATCACACTTACTCTGTGAAAATACTCCCCGAGGCTGAAGACAGATTGGATTGCACAATCTGTCAACAGTATGGAAGAGCTGAGCAGTCGATTCTGCACAGCGGCAATCTCCCTGGACAGGAACTCTGCCTCCTTACAGGAGACTGCCTGTTGATAATCTAAGTTTGTCATCAGCCAGACCAGATTTTCACCAGTGCTACTCCTACCTTCGACCCCCTCATCTCAACTCCTTCAAAGTCTCATCAAACCAGGGGGACATGGGGCAAACAGTGAGGGGGGCAAACATGGACAGGAGCTAGGGAGTCCAGGGCCACTGTCACTGCCTTATAAATAAGATCCCAGACTTAGATGCCATCATGGCAGAGGTCAAACAGGATACTGTGGCCATTACTGAGTCATGAAGCACTGACAGACTTGACTGGGATATGGTCATTCCAGGCTATACAATGTTCAGAAGGGACAGGATAGGAAAGAAAGGAAGAGGAGTGGTGCTTTATGTGAAGGAAAGCATAAAAGTAACAGAAGTATAGGGAATTTGGGGGGCAGAAGTGCTGTGGGTCACCCCAAGTCAGAAAATGGTACCACTAATTGGACAGGTGAGATTTATAGACCTCTGGCACAGGGAAAGTACTTAAACAAAGAAATACTGATGCTGAAGTAAGGTGCCTGCCTGGTGCCATGGCTTGGAGGGACAGGAAGCGCATCCTTAGGATCACGAGAACACTTGCACGGGAGTCTGAGCTGGACGTCATTTTCCACCTAGGGACAAATGACTTTGCTCATCATGAGATTAAAGCAGTGCAGAAGGACTTTGTAGAGTTGAGGAGGAGCTTAAGACAAGTAGCACACACAGTATCCTTCTCAGAGGTGCTGCCTGTCAGTGGCATGGGTGAGGCGAGGGTACTTTGCACCATGCAATTTAACGAATGGTTGAAAAAATGGTGTGGAGCACAGGGGTTTGGCTTAATTGGGGACTGGGGTTCCACCTGGAGGGACACCAGCCTATACTGGCAGGATGGTCTGCATCTGTCCAGGAAGGAACAAGTCTTTTGGCCCAATCGGTTTAAATGCTTCATTGGCAAGCTTTAAACTAGTCAAGGGAGGCACTCATAAGCAGCAGGAAAATCCAGCCGCCTAACAAAACGACATTAAATGAGTAAAAGACCAAGGTAGAAAGGTCAGTGGGGGATGCTACAGAAGGTAGTACCAAAAAATGGAGTGCAATGAGTACCAATCCCCATAGTCTGGGTAACAAGCTTCCGGAATTAGTGGCCTTGATGGAGGAGGAACATCTGGATATCGTGGCAGTCACAGAAACATGGTACACACAGAACCATGACTGGGACGTAAACATACCAGATACATTATCTACAGGAGGGACAGGGAGGGTAAAAGAGGAGGAGGAGTAGCTCTCTACATAAGAGAAGGAATCAAAGCAACAGAACAAAAGGGTGAACAGGGAGGAGAAGCACTGTGGGTCAATTTGAGGCAGGCAATGGCACCACAATCCGCACAGGGGTTGTATACAGACCCTCTCAGGGGGAGGAAATGGACAAGGAAATGATAGAAAGTATACTTAGAATGGCAGATAAAGGGTAGATATTGCTGATGGGTGATCTGAATATGCCAGATGTTAACTGGAGTGCAGTTGCAGCAGCCACTTCTAAGAGTAGGGTTATTCTAGATGCCCTACAGGGGGGCATGCCTTAGACAACTAGTATTGGAAGCCACTCGAGAGGGAGCAATCTTAGACCTGGTCTTCTCAAATGGAGATGGAGAGAGGATCACAGATGTAGAAGTGGGTAGCCATCCGGGAACTAGCGACCATCGAACAGTATGGTTCTCGATAAACACAGCAATAGAGTCAATCCATACAAAGGCAAAAGTACTGGACTTCAGGAGGGCAGACTTTGCCAAAATGGGTGAGTGCCTAAGGAATGCACTAGCAAATGGGCAGGAAGGAGGGGTGGATGAACAGTGGGGAATAATAAAAAACTGCCATCACAGAGGTAACAAGCCTTTGTGTGAAGCAAATAAATAAAACAAAACGATTTAAGAAAACACTATGGTTCTCAAAGGAGGTAGCAGTGAAGGTTCAAGAGAAAAATAAAGCATTCAGAAAGTACAAGGAATCACAGAAGAAGCAGGACAGAGAATTGTATCAGTTTAAACAAAAGGAAGCTGGGAAGGCAGTCAGAACAGCAAAGGCCCGAACCGAGGAAAAGATAGCCAACTCAGTTAAGAAGGGGGATAAAACCTTTTTTAGGTACATCAGGGAGCGAAGGAAGACTAAGGGAGGGATAGTGAGGCTTAATAAAGGGGGGGGTGGGCAGAGGATGACTGTGAAAAGGCAGAGATACTAAACAAATATTTTTGCTCAGTATTTACAAATGAAGAGGGGGAGGTACCTAAAACAAACAACAGAAACACTCTGGATACAGAAGTTGATACCAGCCCAGTTACAGAAGAAAGGGTTCTGAAAGAACTCTTAAGACTGAAGGTGGACAAAGCAATGGGGTCTGATGGGATTCATCCCAGAATTCTAAAAGAACTAAGGGTAGAACTAGTGACACCACTGACTACCCTCTTTAACAAATCATGGGAGGATGGGGTGGTACCTGAGGACTGGAGGAGGGCCGATGTGATTTCCCTTCACAAAAGTGGGAGCAGGGCAGAAGCGGGAAACTACAGACCAGTTAGTTTAACCTCCGTGATAAGGAAAATGATGGAGTCACTGCTGAAGGAAAGAATTGTCGAGTACCTAGAGGCCAGAGGGGCACAGGACCCAAGGTAGCATGGATTCACAGCAGGAAGGTCATGCCAGACGAATCTAATAGATTTCTTTGACTGGGTGACCAAAGTAGTAGATCAGGGAGGGGCTGTGGACATGGCCTACATAGACTTTAGCAAGGCATTTGACTCAGTCCCACACAAAAGATTAATATACAAGTTAGCCAGCCTGGGAGTGGGCCCCAAGATGATAGCCTGGGTAAAGAATTGGCTGGAGAATAGGACACAGAGGGTAATAGTAAATGGAGTCCACTCTGAAGAAAGTGAGGTTACAAGTGCGGTGCCGCAGGGTTCAGTATTAGGACTGGTCCTCTTCAATGTCTTTGTAATCGACATTGCAGAGGGACTGGAAGGAAAAGTATGTCTCTTTGCAGATGACATAAAGATGTGCAACAGAGTTGATGCACAAGGTGGGGTGGAAAGGATGAGACAGGACTTGGCAAGGTTAGAGGAATGGTCAAATGTATGGCAGCTTAGATTTAATGCTAAGAAGTGCAAGGTAATGCACCTGGGAAACAAAAACCCAGGGGAAGAGTACACAATGGGGGTGAGATACTAACAGCAACAAAATGGAAAGGACCTGGGGGGTGGCTTATATCAGATGACTTAAAGGTGGGCAAGCAATGTGAGAGGGCAGTAAGGAGGGCTGGGGGATACTGGGATGCATAGGAGAGGCATCGCCAGTAGAAAACAGGAAGTTGTTATCCTCTGTATGAGACAGCTGGCAAGACCCTATCTGGAGTACTGTGTGCAGTTCTGGAGACCCAACCTCCGCAAGGACATAGACAAGATGGAAACTATCCAGAGGAGGGCAACTAAAATGGTGCAGGGTCTGCACCGGAAGACATATGAAGAGAGACTAAAGGAGCTTAATATGTATAGCCTTGAGGAAAGAACAGAGAGGGGGGGACATGATAGAAATGTTCAAGTACCTCAAGGGAATCAACAAAGTCCAAGAGGGTAGCATCTTTCAGAAAAAGAGGTGTGCAAGAACAAGGGGGCACAATTTGAAGATGGGGGTAGCTCAAAGGTAATGTAAGGAAGCATTTTTTCACTGAGAGGGTTGTGGATGAATGGAACGGCCTTCTGGAGGAGGTTGTGGAGTCAAAAACAGTAATTGAATTCAAGCATGCATGGGACAGCCATAAGGCAATTCAAGGGGGTGGGAGTAGAAAGAAGTAGGCTGCTGGTTAACTAGGATCTGCAGCTTATCCATTAGGTAGGGAAATGGGCAGACTGGGTGGGCCAAGTGGTCCTTATCTGCCATCAAATTCTATGTTAAAGAAATGTTAGAAATAACTGGAAAAATGGCAGAACAGGGGATGTGTTGCAGGTGGGGGATTTCAATCTGCCAGATGTAGATTAGAGTCTCCCTGCTGCAGCTTCAGCTAGAAGCAGGGACATTCTGGACTCAGTGCAAGGGGTGTTCCTCAGGAAGCTAGACAGCCAACCCATTCAGGATGAGGCAATACTAGACTTGTTGCTTACTAACAGGGACAGTGTTGCAGACATCAAGGTGGGAAGTCATCTGGGGACCAGTGGTCATCGTACAGTGTGAGTCAACATTGGAATAGCTGATGAATCCAACCACACAATGATGAGGGTCCTGGATTAAAGAAGGACTGATTTTACTAAGATAGGTGAATGCCTCTGGAATGACCTGGCAGGAGGAGATGATCTGACGGAGTAGAGGAAAAGCTGGCCAGACTGAAAGAAGGCATAGTGAAGGCAACAAATCTCCATGCAAGCAGATAAGCAAAAGTAAAAGAAAGAGGAGACCACTATGGTTCTCAAAGAAGGTAGCAGAAAATGTGAAGGCTAAGAGAGTAGCATTCAGGTGGTATAAGAAGACTCGGAGAGAGGGGGCAGGGAAGTGCATCTGGGAAACAGAGGGAAGCAAGCAAAGCAGTAAGGAGCACAAAGGCACAAACTGAGGAAAGAATAGCCCAGGGAGTAACAAAAGGAGACACAACATTTTTTAAGGTACATTATCAAAAAAAGGAAAACAAAGGGAGGAATTGTACAGTTTAAGAGGGAGGTGGGACACTTGTGGAGGAGGATCAAGAAAAAGCAAATATCTTGAACAAATACTTCTGCTCAGTTTTCACAGTAGAAGGGGAAAGGGAAAGGACTAGGCAAGGGCCCAGGAACTTTGTTGGGAGGGAAATGGACACTAATTCATTTTCTGAAGACAGAGTCCAGAAGGCACTCAATAACATGAAGGTGGACAAGGCTATAGGGCCAGATGGGGTACATCCAAGGATGCATGGGGAGGAGAGGTACTGATGGCCACCAATCAGAAAAGGGACTTGGGAGTAATCATATCTGATAATCTAAAGGTTAGCAAACAATGTGAGAAGGCTGTGAGGAGAGCCAATGGAATGCTGGGGTACATAGGGAGAGGTATCTTCAGCAGAAGGAAGGAGGTGGTGATGCCACTGTATAGAACATTGGTGAAATCTCATATAGAGTACTTTGTCCCATTCTGAAGACCACACCTCTGGAAGGACATAGACAGAGTAGAAGCGGTTCAAAGAAAGGTAGCAAAAATGGTGCAGTGGCTGCACCAAAATGTCATATGAGGGGAGACTGGAGGAGAATGGAGGATCTCAATATGTATTCCCTGGAGGAGAGGAGGGAGGGAGGGAAGGATATGATAGAGACTTTCAAAAACCTCAGGGTTATAAATAAAGTACAAGAGGGTAGTATCTTTAAAAAAAAATAGATTTCCAAGAACAAGGGGCCTTGATATGAAGATAGAGGGGAGCAGACTTAGGGGTATTGTGAGAAAGTATTTTATCATGGAAAGGGTGGTAGACCCATGGAACAGCCTCCTGACAGAGGTTGCAGGGGCAAAAATGGAAATGGAATTCAAAATTGCATGGGACAAACATAAAGGAACTCTAGCGATATGAAAGAGAGGTTAAGCTGCAGATCATTTAGGATCTGCGGTATCTGAAACAGGTATCTCAGTTCAGTTTATTTGATTAATCTTTTAAAATGATTATCACAAAATACAAAAGACATGGACATTAGTACAAAAACAGAAAGAAGAACATAAATAACATAATTGAATGATAATAAAACTTGAGCATATAAAAACAGTGCCAGCCTAGACAGTGATAATGTGCAAGTAGCAGTTGCAAGGTCAACTGTAAACCTAGATTTAAAGCACTTAATTATTCTTATTCTCATGGGTTGGATACTCTCTTTCTTCTTCTTGTCCTTGAAAAGTATATACATTTCTGGTAATAACCTGTTAGATCTAACTTTATTGTACCAAAGGCATTTTAACAAAACATGTACTAGGTCTTCTCTTTCACCTGAATTGCAATTACATAATCTATCTTTGCTGTCCTTTGATTTTTTTGTACAGAGCAGTTTTAACATTTGATTCAAAGAGTTGAAGTCTAAACCTTATAAAGTTTTTATCAACAAGGATCCTCTAATACATCCATGTAAAATCTAAACTCATGCATGACCCCATTCTGTGAGTACCACTTGGCATAGTTTGAGAAGCCAATGCAGGCCAAATCAATGTCCCTATAATACTGCATAATTTTCTTTTTGTCATATGGTCTATATTGTTCACATATGACAATGCTATTTTGTCTATATGATAGAAGAAAAGAAAGCATATATTCATCAAGAAGTGTAAGTGTTGAAGCCAACTTGAATTTTTAGAGACCCTGGCCCAGATATTCAAACTACGCCACAAAGTAGCACAATAGCAGGAGCAGGCGCAAGTGCAGTATGCCTATGCTCAGCACGCACGATATTCAAACACTGCGCAGGCCAAGATGCACTTGCACAACACAACTGAATATCATGCCAACTGCGCCATGGCGCAACCAGGGATGTGCAGTGGCACAGGTCTGATGCGCAGTAGCACAACCAGGGATGCGAAGTGGAGCAGGGTAGCAGCACATCAGCACAACCAGGGATGCGCAGGGACAGGATGCAGGGGTTCACCACCCATGGAAGACATGAGCATAGGAGCACGCAGCAGAACAGATATTGCCCCCCACACCCCATGAACTGCACAACCTGAGGAGAGCTGGAAGAACCACCAGCCCATGGACATCAGCAACAATTCCACAGCAGGGGCATGGTGCCCCAGCACACTCCCTGGCAAGCTGTGACCAGAACACAAGGAGGTCCGGCCACCCCATGCTATACCATCCCACCAATGCAGAGCACACCCTGCACAGTGATCCCCAGACACCCTGCCCAGGAGCAGTGCCCAACAGTGCATGTCACCCTATGCATGCCACCACCCCGACTGTGACAATGCAACCCTGTGCACCATGGAGCCATGCAAGGCAGCCCCACCATGAACACCCTGCAGTGGGTGGTAGCAGCCACCAATGCAACAATTGCAGACACAGTGCCACCCTGCACGGCCCCCCGAGGTACAGCTGAGAGATCGACCCTGCGTCGGCACACAAGGTACCCCGTATGCGACAGGGTCTGCCATGGACCCCACCACCAGTGGTACAGCACCCCGCACACCCACTCAAGCACACACCCTGTCCCAGCACTGGCCCCAACAGCCAGCACTTACGCCCACAGTGGTGCACGGAAGCATGCGCCACACAGAATGCAACACAGTGCACAGACAAACACCCACCCATACCCAAGGGCACACCAACAGAGGGACACATTAGCGGGGCAACAAACCCTCTGGCGTGTGGCCACAGCAGCCGTGTACCCATGGCCAGCACCTCTCCATGGCACAGGTGTACCAGTCACCCTGCACATGCACCATGAATCTGTACACCACCAGTATGCGGCCAAAGCACAAGTGACAGACATTGGAGCACATTCCCTGCAACAGACTCAAGCAACAGCATGGAGGGGGGGACAACAACAGCAGAGGCCACAGTGCCACCAGAGGCAGACGTGCACCATACCAGTGACAGGAGGCAATCCGGCATTGCGCCGGGTACAGGGTGTGGCCATCATGGATAGCCACCACTGACATGCCAGCAGACCATGCATAGCACAGACATGCAAGGGTGTCAGCTGCACAGGCCATGAACAGTCTGACAGGGGCAGCATGGACACAGTGCATGCACCATGGACCACTACACACAGGCGTCCAGTGCACAGAGAACAACACACATACCACAGACAGTGATCGAGTCCCCCCGCCCACACCATAGGTGGGTCCCTGCTGGACACACACACACCCATGCCTGCACCACCCCTGATGCCATGCACACCACTGCAGCCAAGCACCTGTAGCCCACTGCAAATCAGAGACCACCACAGTTGTCATAACAAAATGTGTGTATTGAACATTAGAACCAACTAAACTTATATACAATTTTACACAAGGGTGGGGGGAAGGGGCACAAACCTGGTGGGGGCGGGCATGGGTAAAACAAATGGGTGAGAGAAGAAGGGGTGTGAGGGTGGGTCCAGGGGGGTTAGGTTATTCAGGGCATGGAGGGCCTATTGCCTGCCCTGCTCTCCACTCCTGTGGTGCCTCCGGGTACTGCGTCTCTGGACCCCGTCCCACTCCATCCTCTCAAGAATCACCAGGGATGCTGCAGCAGCTCCTGCATGCCACGTTCAATCACTGTCCAGTGATTTCCACCTAGGACAAGAGAGCAGAGTCAATACATGTGACTGTCCATCCCCCCTGCAGCACACCCATTGTGCATGGCATACAGCCATGGGCCATGGCCCTGTGATGGTGTGCGACCACCCACAGTAACCACATCCACAAGACCTGCCTACCTAGATGCATACAGCCATGCGGACTGCTGTACACACCCACCGCCCATGTTCCGCACAGCACCACCGTGGCCGTGCAGTGACATGGCTATGTGGTGCAAAGGCAGTGGCACAGCCATGTGCCCGGTGCACGCATGGACCACCAGCAATGCACACCCACACATGCAGTGCCACAGGACTGTGCTGAGTGTACCATGTGGTGTGCATGGTGGTGGTGCCCAAGGGCTGGTGGCCATGCCCCACCACCAACCCTTCAACACAGCATGCACAGAAGTTATTGGAAGAAAGGCACTCACCTGCATCCACAACAGCCGGGCACTGCTGTGCCAAGGCCCCTCCGCCACATCCCTGTTGCTATGCAGCAACCCTCTCGCACTGTGCTCTTGCCTCCCTAGCATGACGTCACTCCTCAGGGCCTAGGGTGCAAACACAGAGAGGGGAACATCATTACAAACCAGTAGCAAAGCACCCCCCCTCACCGATGTGTGTAATCCTGCACAGACCAGCCATGCCGCAACCCCACCACCACCACCATCGCCCACACTGGATGGCTCCCACTCCCCCTGAGTGGTGGACACAGGCACACCACGATACCCAGATGGACGGACACTACCAGTGTATGGATGGAGCACCTACCTGGCCGTGGCATGGTGCCTTGCCTGGCATGTGCCCATAGTTGACCCAGCCTACATGGATCCCTCTGCCAGAGGTCCTCATAGTGGTGGCAACACTGCTCTGCACTACAGGCCATCCCTGTGGCCTCCTCCATGGCCTCTGCCACCTCCTCCCACACAGCGCTTCTTGGCCTGTCCAATGGGTCTTCCCCAAACAGTGCCCCAGCATGAGGCTCAACAATGGCCACAAGATTGGCCAGCTCTAGCATGCCCCACTGTGGTGCTCTCCTGCATGCCATCATCCATGTAGGCCAGGTCACAAAATGGTGTTCTGTAGCGCACATCCCCCACGTGCAGATGCAGCGCATTACAGCGCTGCCATTCCCCACCATGCTGTCACCAAACAGCACAATAGGTGTGCACCCATGCGGACGCTTGGTGCCTAGGGGGCAAAGGTCGACCGCAGGGTCAAGCATCTGTCATGCATGGACTGCCACAGTGCTATTGGGACTCCCTGCATGTAGCGTGGTAGGGTGCCTGTTTGTGATGCCCTGCAGTGGCCTACCACGCTATGGCACCATGGCGCCAACGGCGCTCCAGGGCATGAGCACCACACACAAGAACAGCACACTAGCACCATTGGCACAGTGGTGGGCGTGCCCTGCACTGCCTCCCATGCTCAGCACATCATCAGCGTGGCAGGCGTTGGCTTCAGATCCCGGGCATGCGCTGTGTGGTGCCTACTGTGCACATCACAGAGTTGCATCATTGCCTGAGCATGCTCAACACAATTGTGCAAGGTGCAACAGCGTGATATTCAGCCAGCATATGCAAATCAGCTCATCAGCAATTCCATGGCACAGCCACTACATTAGCATCCACTTAAAGTTGCGCCTCGCCTCATTTGCATGCCTTGCACTATATAAATGTAACATGGGGCTGCAGAGGACATAGTTTGGTATTGCAGTCTATTGTGGTGGGTTGCATGCTGTTTGGAAGTGTGGACTGTGGTGTGTGAGAGATGTATGGGGCTGCACAATCAAATGTAACACCTGCCATTCCCACAGGCTCTATAATGACCAAACGTGAGGAAAAGGAGGAACAGGGACATGGGAGAAGGAGGAGGCCCAACTTCACCTGGGTGGAATCAGACGCCCTGTTCGAGGCCTACCTCGACAGGGAACCGCTGCTCAGTGGACAGCGTGGAACACCACAGGCCCATGCTGTGGCATGGGGTGAGTTTGTGCGTGCCGTGAACCAGCATGGCAGGCACCAGCAGTCCATGCAGGAGTGTAAAAAGAAGGTTGACATGGACAAGAGGAGGATTAAAGACAAGGTGGCTGCCATCAGGGCAGCATGTATTGAAACCAGTGGTGGACAGCCAGATGTGCCATGCCTGACGCCACAGGAGGAGTGGGTGGCTGGCAACATGCAGCATTGTGCCATAGAGTGTGTTCCAGGTGGTGGCTTCCAGACGGGTGGCAGCCTGTCACTGCATGGTAGGTCCCTTGCTGTCACTTTGTGGGAGGTGGGGAGAATGCCACAGGGTAGGGCGGAGACATTAACACAACTGTGTTCCCTTACAGCTCATCAGTGTCTACATGGGTCAGCGGTGGTGGGTGTGTCCACTGAAGGTGATGCCCTAGACACAGAGGAGCATGCATCCACCTCCACAAGTGTCCTTGGGTCAGGACCACCGCATACCTGCCTGTCTGTCCGGACTGAAGATGGTGGTGCTGCTGGTGCAGATGAAGCCCTGCCTGTGTGACAGTGGCCACAGACTCCAGCATGCTGGGACACGGACTGGTGCTGGATCCGGCACTGATGATGATGGATCACACATCCCAGATGGTGATACGTGTGGGAAGCAGGATGGTCCCACAGCAGGAAATGGCACGGGCGTAGCCATGGGTGGTGCCGCCATGGAGGTCTGCGTGACATCACAGTCCCAGCCTGTGCCTGTATGCCCCAGTGGGGCAACACTGGTTTGCGTCCAGGTCGGTGGGGCTGTTGCAGCCACTGCAGTGGCACCGGTGAGCCCTGGCGATCAGCAGCCAAAGGAGCAGTGCCAGCAGTTGGCCAATGGTGATGGGGGGACCATGTCAGGGGTGGCATCAGTGTACCGTGTGTGGATGTGCCCTGACATGGCTCTGGTGTGCAGTGCCCATCATCAAGGGGTGCTTCCCAGCATGGCCAGGAACACCACAAGGGACAGCATGCTGAACCGGCGGATAACTTCTTTGATGAGCACAGCCGCCTATTCCAGGCTTCAGTGGATCAGCTGTTGCGACTTGTGATGGCAGTGGATGCAGTCAGTGCATTTCTGTGCCAGGCAGAGGAGTGGCGCAGCAGAGACCACGGTCTGCTCCTGGAAGAGATGGCCCGGCAGTGGGAGGATGTGACCGCTGCCATTGACAGGCAGACACGTGCATTCACAGCTGTCATGGCCACATTGGGCACCCAGTTCATTGCCCATGCACCGCAGACACCGTGCAGTGTCACATCCACCTCCTGTTCCCAACATTGTGTGACACCTTCCATGTCAACCCCGGGTTCGGCTATGGGCATACTGAGCACGCCTGGTGCGGGCATGTTCAGTGAGCTGCCGACCCCTGTGTGGAAACAATCACGTTCCAGCTGTGTCACCCTTGGGGGACTGTTGGTGCCACCCCATGAGGCCAATGGTCAGCCTGCCAGGTGTCGGCGGGGCCACCCACACATCCGTGGTGGCCATGGCACTGTACCGCATGACTGACCTGTCTCCCACCATGGCCACTGTCTGCCACTGCCCTGTGTGCAGTGTGTTGTGTATCGTGTGACGCACGGGTGGGGGTACCTGGCCCTGCACACACACAGTCCCTGTGCACACTCTCCCAGCTGCTGGCCACTGTGGCATGTGCATGATGATGCCTGTGTTGTGCTGTCCACCAGTGTGCAATGGTGCCCAGTGTCTGAGACACACACAGTGATGGCCACTGGGTGTGGTCATGTGTGGACCTGTGTGTGGCTAGAGGTTGCATTTGGGGTTGGCGTGCCTTCTACCCCTTGTGCATGTCTTGTGGTGTTTGTGTGTGTGTGTGTGTGTGTGTGTGTGTGTGTGAGTGCATGTCATGTTTGGCCCTGCCCATCCCTGACGGCGTGTGTGGTTCCACGTTCAGACCCATCCCCTTGCCGCCATCCACCCCTTGGGTTCATCTATGCCTGTCTCTGGTTGTGCCTGCCATTGGTGGTTGCACATGGCCCCTGACCTACCTGTGTTGGCCTAAGTGCTCCTCTGTGATGGTGTCCTGGTGCAGCTGTGACATCCAGATCAGGCGGGGTCCCTTCGCACAGGGGATGGCTGCCCATCACCGCCTGGACCGGCATCCTCATCATCCCCACCACTGTCCCCCTCTTCAACCTCTACAGCTATCTCACGGTCATTGGCCATGTTGTGCAGGATGCAGCAGGCCAGGAATAGCCCACAGGCCTTCGAGGGGCTGTACTGTAGGGCACTGCCAGATGTGTCCAAGCACCAGAAACATGCCTTCAGCATCCCGAATACCCGCTCGATGACATTCCATGTTGTGGCATGTGCCTCATTGTACCGTAGCTGCAATGGGGTCGTGGGGCACCGGTATGGTGTGAGCAGCCAGGGACAGAGTGGGTAGCCACTGTCACCTGTGTGTAGAGGGTGGACATTAGTATGGTGGTCTGCATTGATCTGCCATGGGCCATCAAGACTGGTACCCATGGCACCTCTGACTATGCACCCCCCCCACATCTGCTCATGTCTTCCTGCGTGATGTGCATACTCACCCGCTAGGTGGCCAGTGGGGATGTCCCCACTCACAAACCTGTGGCACAGTGCAGACTGGTGCCAGATGAAGGCATCATGTGCTCCCCTAGGATGCGTGGCACAGACATTGGTTGTGCGCCCCCTCGCATTGCACACCACCTGGCAGTTGATACTGGCATACCCCTTCCGGTTAATGTAGGACACACCGTCCAGCCAGGTGGCATGCAGATGGCCACATGGGTGCAGTCAATGGCCCTGAGCACGCCAGACATATGTGCTACCCTGTGGAACACTTGTATGTGTGCTGTGCACTCCACCTGTGTGCTGGGGAAATGGATGTACTCCGCAGCATGTGGCAGCAGTGCGCTGAGGAATTGTGTGAGTAGGCATGACGCGGCCAACTGAGTTATGCCTGTTGTGTCCCCTGTTGGTCTCTGGAAGGTGCCCATGGTAAGCAGGCACATGACAGCTGTCACCTTTGTCTCCACTGACAGAGCATGGCTCCGCCGTGTGGGTTCCTGCATCTCATAACTGCACAGCTCACAGAGCCGCCTCAGGATCGCCCAGTTCAGGAAGTACCAGCCTACAATATCTGTGTCAGAGTAGTGTTTGAAGGTGGTGTGGGCTCGGTACCATCTGTTGGGGGCGTAATGCCGATGGGCCCTTCCATGGCCATGCCCCCCTGCTGCCTGCCTTCTCACACCCCTCATTACTGCCTCCATCTGGAAGGTGGCACTGGCCATGTCCCTGGCTGGTGTTCCCCCCTGGCAGCTTTTATCCCATTCCCCCCGCTGTCTGTTTGTGATGCTCCCTCTGCACTGGGTACACCTCCTGCCTTTGGCTGTCCTGCCTACTGCCACTGCCCTCAGTCCACTGTGGCATGTCCCTTTCACTCCTGCACAGTAGCACAGGCTCCCCACTCCTTTCCTGTTCCTAGTTGTTTCCAGGTGTGCTCTCTCCTGCTCCTGCCCAGTCCTGCTCACTGTTACCCTCTGCCTTGTTCCTGTCACCTCAGTCCCACCTCTGGCTTCCTTGTAGCGTTTTTGTGCCTCTCTCTTGTTCCTTTTTTATTTTAGATCATTTCCGCTATGGCGCAACTTACGCTAGCTCCCCATTGCACATGGCGTATGCTGTTGAATATCGCAGTGTGCCATTTATTCATGGTTCCTCCCCCTATGGTTGTGCATGCATTCATTACTATTGTGCTTTTGCGCATTGTAACTTGTGTGGTGCAGCTGCATCCCACTGAATATCGCACAATGGTGCATTTTTGTACTTGCACTGTTGCATCTCTGTTGCGCATGGCACATCCCTTTTGAATATTTGGGCCCCTATTTTTTCAATCTTCTTTTTCCATAAGATATTGCTTTACCCATCTCTCATCCGGTAGACTAAGTACTCTGATCCAATGATTCATGATCCTCGTGTGTCGGCCCAGGCTTGTAACCTTGTCAGACCCAATTCAGCTCTTACAAAGTAAGCTGGAGTTGATTTTGACAGCCCATTGTGTTCCTTAGTAATTTAATAGCTGTTTTTCCTAACTGATCAATATGGCGCAAACCCCAGATTTCAGCACCATAGAGAGACTGGGCATTAAATTTTGGTCGAATGGCATGAAGAAGTGCTCTGACAGAGTGACCGCTGTAAGCATAATTGAATCTTGCCAGGTCCCCTATAGTTGTTTTTGTTTTAGAAAGTGTATATTCGAAATGATGTTTCCATGAACCATTGTTCATGTAATTGACTCCCAGATACGTATAATTGGTTACAGTTTCCAGTTTGTTACCACAAAGATCCCATGAGTACTTTGCTTTTCTGGCACCAATAATCAGTGCCTTAGATTTCCCTAGATTTATCTTTAGGGAATAAAGATCTGAGGTTTTGCTCAGCAGGTCTAGTTTTTTCTGCAATCCTGAGACAATAAGGGAGTTTAAAACTAGATTGTCTGTGTAAGCAAGGGATGAACAAATATTTGAGCCAGTTTTAGGGGAATCAGAATTTAAAGCCTGTAAATCACGGAGTAAATTATCCAAATAAATGCAAAATAGCATAGATGCCAGAATGCATCCTTGCCGTATGTCTTTATTAGACTTTAGACTACATGATAGAGTATTTCCTGCTCTTATCTGCACCTAAGTGTTTGAGTATAAAATACTGATGCTATTGACTATGGCTGGAGAAATGTCTCAGGTTAACATTTTATCCCATAGGGTAGATTTATTGATTGTGTCAAAGGCAGAACTATAGTCAATGAATACCAGATAAAGTTTTTGTTTTCTGACTGTAACATATTTTTCTATCAAATGTGACAGAACGAAGCAATTGTCAAGAGTGGAAAAACACTCTTGAAAACCTGCTTGAGATGGAGCCAGGCCCCAAGTGCTTCAAGTTCTTCTATAAGTCTTATCATTAAAACTTCTGCATAAACCTTACCCAAAATATCTAATGAACTAATGGGACGATACATTGAGGGGTCGTTCCTTGGCCCTTTTTATAGATGGGTACAATTATTGAACCAACCCAAGATGATGGGATATAGTTATTCAAGAAACATTCATTAAAAAAGACAAGAAGAAGGTCCACCCAGCCTTCAGCTGTACAAAGATAAATCTCGCCTGTAATTTTATTAGGACCAGGGACCTTGTTTCGTTTCAGACTAAGTATAGCTTTTATAACTTCTTGTTTAGTAAAGAGCCTGAATTGGTATATTATGTCTTTTACATCAAAGTTCTTCCATGCAAAATCTAGGCTTGGGTCATACAGTATGTTACTATAATATTCAATCCAAGTTCTCAGTCCTATTTGGTGGACTAGGTCATTGCTCCATCCCTTGCACCCTTTAGCTACTGAGAGCCAAAATGTTTTAGTATCATTGTTGTCAATAGCATTTAACATCTTCTCCCAACGTCTGGCTTGGAACAATTTATTTTTTCCATAAGGAAAGCCCTATATTTTTTTTCACTTGTTTTTATTCCTATGACACTAGCTTTGTCAGCTTCTATTTTGGCTATTCTGGACATTTTCCTTAACTATTTTTTCTGGGCTTTACATTCCCTGTCAAACCACCCCAAGGTTGGTGGGGGCAAATACTTATTTATTGTAGTTTTATAAAGCTTTGTCTCAAGTTCATTGAAAACAACTGCAGTTTCCCATGAATTATGGGGGGGGGGGGGGTGAGAGACTTGATACCAGGAATAAAAAAAAGAAAGAGTAATTTGGTTCAGAATACATTGTTCAAGAGCTACTGACCTCTTAAATTTTTTCCAATATCTAACAGGCAGATTACTGAAGGCAGGCTGCTTCACACTCACTTCTACCAGCTGCTTGTATAGAATGACAGGAAAATGGTCACTTTCTGTTCTGCTGGAATTATACAATGCTCCCATAAATTTGGTGGGCCCTGCCACAAAATTCGGTCTATAACAGAAGATCTATTTGTAGAAAAATAAGTTGGTGAGCCCTGGCTATCCCTTACAGTTCTGCCATTTAAGGGGAAAATGTAATTATCATTCATTAATTTTATCAATTTATGTCTGTTATAATTATATCTTAAATCAGTATAGACATTTTTTTTCCTATTTGGGTACATATAATGAATAACAGTGTTATCCCACAGATCATCAAATGATCCTGTTCTGGAATTAAAATCATCAGCCAAAAGCAGGTAGGCGTTGGGAAAATCTATCTGGGCATCTCTGATTGATTTTATTAGATTATCTCAAATTTCATCAGCGATCAGTTTGTTCTTTGGTGGTATATAACAAACCCTTTGAGAACTGAATGTGTGTGAACGTATATAGATTCTGGACGTATATATACGTCCTCAGTCTTCAAAGGGTTAACAAAAATAATTTAGTCCCCAAAAGGGAAAAAATAATCCCCAAGAAGTTTTGTCCCTGGTCTACATTTAATTAGTCTAAGAAGGATCTAGTTTTGACACAGGCCACTAATCCACTTGATCTGCACCCCATCTTGCCTGACTTGTAGCCTGGAATTTGAATCAATATATACCCATTTAAAGACAAGGCATCCTCTTGACTATGTCAAGTCTCTTGTAGGCAAATAAGATGAAAGGTATAGATATATTCTAATCAATCCTTATCTTACATTTTTGCCCTAAATCAAGTGATATTCCAAGAGATTAAAAAAGAGTTGGCGATTCCATCAACAGTATGCACTAAGCTAAAAGCTGACATTGCAGAACTTGTGTCACTGTTGGGGGAAACACTGACTTCAGCCAGTTCAGCATCAGGCAGAGAGTGAGGTAGTCAGTGATTATAGCCAGCAATTGCCATAAACCTATTAGTAGCTGGCACTAGAAAGGAGTTACTTTCATTGTTGGGCTATTCTAATGATGTTCCCTTAGGATCTTGTAAATAATAGGAAAATATGATGGAGAACCATTCTTTTCTGTTAAATCCACCAAAAAAAGATCCAAGTGGTCTAGCTTGGATGCCTGAACCCATTCTCTACTTGTAATTTCTGTGTTTTTGAAGGTTATGTCAACTTAACCATCCTCTCTTTCAAAGACGGGTGCCGATGAACACCAAGGACAACATTACAACCCAAGCTGATGGTTAGACAATTTGCAAATAAGCTGCATAAAGCTCTAGATAACTTCATATTTGTTTCATTAATAAGTTTCTTCCACCCAAATAAACTCAGAATCACTGGAAAATTACCATTTCCAGAGGATGAAATCCCCTGTCTTACTTCAGCATTTGCTGTTCATCCCTCAGAATAATTGATAGCATCTGTCATTCTTGCATTTCTATCTAGCAAATCAGTGTGTAAATTTAGACTCTGAATACTATGGAGGTTTCTCCAGACATAGTGCAAAACCCTTTCAGTTGTAAAGAAAATGTCAACACTATGAGCAAGAATATTTTTGTCCAGGACTGAGTTTTTCTTTACTGTGTGGGCATCACCACTCAGTATACCCAAATTCAGTTTACCATTGAATAAATGGGTTATTAACTCAAATGGTGATTCTTCCTCAGTATTCCGGAGACCATAAATTCTTGTAAAAAAGTATGCTAATGTTGTTAAGACATGATCCTTAGAGGCCAGAGTTTCATGATTTAGTATATTCTTTTTTTTTTTTTTTTTTCAATTCTTTTTATCTCCTCCTGGTCCCCAGTGAACTCTCTCTGGGATACTCCCTTGTCTCTACCTCCCATCATGGCTTATGCATTACCAGCACCCCCTGGCCCAGCACATCCCCTGGGTCTTAACTCTCTAGGAAAGGGCCACCCTATCCACCCAGAGTGCTGTATCTACAGTGCTGAGCTCTGGGCCGGGGGGAGGACACAACAGAGAGGAAAGCCCAATGTTGGGAGTGTGGACATTGGAGAGCAGGAAGCACCTTCACCTATCACTGGGAGGATTTTTTTTTACATTGTTTTTGCCCCCTCCCTCCCTCCCTCCACCGATCCCAGATGTGCAATGACATTCTATCGATGTCCTCAGTGGCTCAGCCCATCCCCCTCTTCTGAGCCCTGTAGTATGGCAGTGCCTTCAACTTCTGCCAGAGGCCGCTGCAGTGCCGGGCTACCCCTGGATCCCTCCCTGAGAGAGGAGAGCTGTCCTCTGGAGGCTCAATCCTCTCTCTCCCCGTGCTGACCCCCGATCGCCTGGGCTCATTCCCGAACCCGGGTCGCTGGAGTGGCAAGAGGTGTGGCATCCAGTGCCTCAACCCTCAGTGCCACCAGGCTAGCTGATTTTGTATATTCTTAATTTCTGTACATTTTGAAGTATCTTGTTTAGAAGGAATTTGTTGGTTGTTTAAGTTGGTCTCCATCGTTACTGATCCCTGCTCTTTTTTGTCTTTTTTACCCATTTATTACTTTGGTCTTTATGCAATGTTCCTTTCTAATCCCAGCCCTAACAAGATCCTTTTGGACTTTGTTTTCCAGTTATAGAGCAACTCTCACTTTATTATTTTTTTTTAATTTTTTGTCCCTCTTTTTTCCTTCAAAGCTGGGGGAGAATTTCCCTTTTCCATTTGATTATTAATCATAGGAACCTCCTTCTATGTGGCCACAGGTACATCAAGAAGAAAAATTATTGTGGAAAAGTCTGGTCTAGCTTCATCATTTGGGCTGCCTGATAATTAATTTTCCTTCATGGGAATAGAAGCTGACTCCCTGGGAGGATGGATTTCTTTTAAAATCCTTAGGACGTCATCCATCCTTGCACCGTTTATTGCAATATATTCTTTTAGGGATTCAATTTCATTTCTGTTGATGATCAATTGTTCACATAGCATTAGATTAGCTGCATACTGGTTGTTTAGAATCTTGATGATGTCTTCACTTAAAATTGAAGGATACATACCAGTGCATTGTAACTTGATCTGTCACTTAGTACTGAATGACTTGTCATCTCAAAATCATGAACATATTGGGATAAACTATCCTTACCAGAATAATGGTTGATTCTGTGGTCCTGATTAGGCACAAAAGGTGGTGATTGGTTTACAGCAGTATTTTTCTGTGTAGCATCCAGTTGTTTAAGACCCTGGATAGTACCATCCAATTTATTCAAAATTTCTTTAAGGGAGAAATTTCCTTTTAGTTCCTCTCTTACATTGGAAGTAGCTGTTTTTAGATTGTTAGAAGCATTGACCGGACTACCAGCTAAAATGTCAAAGGCAGCCTTCTGGCTCTCTTTAATAGAGGGCCAACATGGCTGAGGCAACTGATTGTGCGAAGAAATGGACTCATTTGACTCCCACCTTATGAATTCATCTTCTAAGGCAGGGCTTTTTTTTTTGTCAGAGCATTACCTGATAAAACTTATAAACTTGCTGCAGGGACATCAATCATTTTAGGCTCATCAGCCTCATTATCTATCCTTAGGCTGCATAGGTCATTGGTAGTTAATTTAACAGACACAGAGAAAGAAAACTTTGGGGTTGAAGTAGAAGTGGAAATTAAGTTTATATGAGCAGATGAAGGGGAAAAATTTGATCCCTTAATTAGATATTTAGAAAACATTTATGTTAATGTTGATTGCTTAAGATTTAACTTGATTTCCTCTTCTTCTTTCAAGCTAGTGTTTTTATTTACTTTCAACACTGTTTCACTTTGACTTTTTTGCTTCAGTTTTATTTTTAGTCTTACTAATCTTTTTACACCACTTATCTTTCTTAGTTGTGTTGTCATGGGATACCCTATTTTCAACATTTTCTATCATTGCCACTGTTGGGGTCTCTAGGTTTGTTTGTTCTATCTCACTTATAGAGGCATTATACTGTCTGTCTGTCATTGTGTGCTACAGAAACAGTATTCATGGCCTACGGACCAAGGGTTACCTGTGTGATAAGTAAACTAATAAAACAACAGTGGAAATCACTTTCAACTCTTTGACTGCCCCTGTCCTACTAGGAGCAGTCACTAAAATTAGTAAGGACACCACAGTGAAATAAGTTAAACGATCAACAATTGTAAATCTAAAAAAAAGGCACTCCTAAAAATACCAGCGTCCAGAAAATCAGTAAAAATCTATGATAAAAACAAGCAGCTCTCAAGGTAGTACGTTAGAGCCACAAAATGTCCCTACAATTGATGTAAGCTCAATAGAGAGATGTAACGTAACAGGCGAATGCGGGTGAGCACACTGTACAATCACTTGTTGTTCCTTGTTGTAATTATTCCCCAAATCAGCACACACTGGAGAACTTCTATGCCCCTCCTGGAGCTCCACAAATTCACAAGGATTCACCAGTCACAAGTTCACGGATCCACAAGCCCATGAAACCAAACAAACTTTCCAGTGCTTATATCCTTGGAGCTTGTAGGTTAAAGAGTTCTAAAATTCTAAATGGACTCAATTTCCAAGAATGCCTGGCACTTGGTTTTGGCTTTACTTGAGAGGGCCACTGGAAGGGACTTCTTCTAATAGATGCCAAAATATCTAAGCAAAACAAAATGAGGTCTTGAAAAAAAGTACCATAAACCAGGATACTTAATCACAAAATGTGTTTAAAATTAGACTGCAGTGACTTTGATAAAGTCATAAAGTCATAATGATAAAATACAAAAGTGGAGTGCATTCAAAAGGATGATAAAAAGACAAAGAACCAACTTATGACATTTCTACCAGACTAAGAAATGTTTTTTTATTTATTTAGAAATAACTGCCTAAGCATGGGTAAACTAAAACTCTCAACAAAATTATCGATCAATTTAGATTTAGATGAACTTACTCATGATGAGATGCTCAACGAAGGTAAAAGCCCCAAACGAGCATTTCAGCAAAAGAAAGAATCAGGTACATGTAGGTAAGTGCTCCCAAGGTATATTTCAGCAGGCAAGTGGCGCATCTGCTAGAGAACACCAAAGCATTCATTTTAAGGTATCTAGTTACATGTGGTCACATGGTCATGTGCTCAAGGTATACGAAAAATTAAAAAGTAGGAGAAGCTAAATAAAAACAAAATGAGTAATAAAGATATACAGGGCCCAATTCTCAAAGCCCTGCATCTGATGCAAGGTGCATGCACCAAACAGATATGGTGCAAGGTGCACCTTGCATCCAGGGCTGCCTCCACACAATTCACAAAGGTGGCCTGCATTGACTGCAGGCTGCCTGCCCCAAACAGGTCCTGCACCAGCTCTGTGCCCTGCACAGTGCTGCAACATGCCGCTAGGTGGACTGCGCTGACACAAGCTATACCTTGCTATTCTCAGACAGCACCCAGTGGGAGATATTCTAAGCGCCCTTAGACCAGCCAGGGCTGGCATAGTGGGACTTAGACTATGTCCCACTGGGGCAGTCATCCTATGTTCCACTGTATGCTATGGTTGCCCACCGATTTGACAATGGTGCCCCATCCTGCCAGGTACTGTCATCCATCCCCTATGCCACCACCCCATCCCCAGTGCTGCCTGGCCCACCTGTATGTGGCATGGGCATGTGTCTCCAATCACTGCAGTTCCCAATACCTGGTGGTCTAGTGGAACCCACCCCTTGGTGCCCGGCCAGCCACAGACTGTGGTCTGCATCAGTACCATGCTGTACATATGTGCTCAGTGTCTGAGACTGGTGGCAGTCACTGTGCACATATGTACAGTAGGTGCCATTTCCTGTGCCACACCAGGCTTGCGATGGACACTGCCCATGCACCAAGTGTTCACCACAAGGGACGGAATGCTGCAAGTGTGGGGACTTAAACACCAGGACCCCTCCTGTACCTGAATCCGGTGCAGGGTCCCTGGTATATGGGGCTTCAGCGCAGGCTGCCATTTGCTGCAGCTTCCGCCAAATACAGCCCTGTTTGAGAATCGGGCCCACAATGTATATTAGCTCTATAATAATTTACTGCAATCACTATTGCTGTTACTTACATGCCAAGAGAAAGTATAACCTTCAGTGAGGCTGAGCTGGACAAAATAATACAGACCAAACTAATGACAAAAGCATTAAGCTATAAAAAACAACTTTAAATCAACTTAAAAATGGCTTTAAAGTGACTGGAAAAACTTTTCTTTGTATAGGAGAATGAAAAGCTTTGTCTTTGACAGGTGCTTGCAATACAATAGCTTTGAGCGTATTCAAGATGCAAAACAAAAATGCTTGCTGGGCTTTCTTCCTGGTGCCAGAACCCCCAATGGGTTTTTCTCCACAATCTCCCTGCTGTCAGCTTCACCAGTGTCTGAACTCCATAAAGCTAAAAGAAACAAGCATTTGTCAATGCCGAATGTTGGTTGCTTATATGTGCTGTTTGGGTATTTGGAAGTGAAAGTACCATGTCTAAGAACTGTCATGTACCGCCCCCACGACATCCACTGTGTCTTTCAATTCAGTATTCACAGAAGAGGGGGAGGGACAAGGGCTCCAGCAGTACAGCAGTTGCAAAGGCTATAGGCTGGTCAGCCTCACTTCAGTAGTGGGGAAGATCATGGAGACATTGGTTAAAGAAGGGATAGTGGGGCATGTAGTAGCCATCGGAGCCCAGGACCATAGGCAACATGGATTCACAGTGGGGAGTTCATGTCAGACAAATCTGGTTGATCTCCTTGACTGGGTGACAAAGGAAGTAAATTAGGGTGGGCAGTGGACAACGCTTTCCTTGATGTAAGCAAAGGCTTTGACACCGTCCAATGTAGAAGGGTGATAAACTAGCTGAGTAGGCTGGGCATGGGGGAAAGGGTGGTAAACTGGGTTAGAAACTGGGTAACAGACAGGAGACAGGAGATAGAGAGTGGTGGTAAATGGGGCGCAGTCTGGGGAGAGGGGGTGACCAGTGTGATGCTGCAGGGATTGGTCCTGTGGCCAGTCCTTTTCAGTGTCTTCATTAGTGACATTGCAGAAAGGCTGAAGGGAAAGGTCTGCTTGTTTGCAGATGACACTAAGATCTGTAAGACAGTGGATACCCCAGAGGGGCTAGAGAAAATGAGGAGGGACCTTGGGAAGCTTGAGAAATGGTCTGAGGACTGGCAACTGAAGTTTAATTCACAAAAGTGCAAAATTATGAACAGAAACCCTGGGGAAAGGAACAGGATGGGGGGGGGGGGAGTTGCTGACAGTCACAAAGAAGGAAAGGGAACTGTGGGGTTGTTATTTCAGATGACCTGAAAATGGCAAAGTGGTAAGGCAGCTGGGAGGGCTAGTGACATGCTGGGGTGCATAGGCAGAGATATCCCCAGCATATGGAGGGAGGTAGCGATGCCACTATATAAAACCATGGTCAGGCTTCACATGGAGTACTGTGTACGGTTCTGGAGGTAGCACCTTCGTTTGGATGTTAACAGGCTGGAGATGGTCCAGAGAAGGGTGAATGAGATGGTACAGAGTTTGCAACACAAGACTTATGAGGAGAAATTAAGGGACCTCAACATGTACTGAGTGGAAGAGAAGAGGGAAAGAGGGGATAGGATAGAAACATTCAAGTACCTCAGAGGTATGACTAGAACTACTGAGAAGCAGGAGATAGCTGCTATAGGCATATGTGCCAGCTTCTGTGTGATATTCTTTTGTTCTTCTAAATCTGTAATCTCCAGTATTTCAGTAACCACATGACCACACTGCCTTCTGTAGGCAATTTTATGCTGGTTGATTCCTGGTGTCAGATGGCAGACAGAGGGCTCACCAGATTGTGTTGCCATTTGAACAACTTCGTAGAGTGTTCTTTTACTAATAAGCATTTTGGAAAGCTGGTGAAGATCTCACAATTTTTATTATGATTGTATCTCCTTATGTCTGTCCCCTTTGGTCCCCCCATCCCCACACCCCAACAGTAATCAGTGGCTACAGCTGTAGCTTTCTTCTTGCCAAGATGGTGGGTGAGAAACATACATAGAAACATAGACTTTGACGGCAGATAAGGACCTCTTGGCCCCTCTAGTCTTCCCATTTCCCTACCTACAGGATAGGCCGTAGATCCTAGTTAACCAACAGCCTATTTCTTCCTACCCCCACAAGAATTGCCTTATGTCTGTCCCATGCATTCTTGAATTCTCCCACAGTTTTAGACCCCACAACCTCCTCAGGAAGGCTGTTCCATGCATCCACTACCCTCTCTGTGAAATAATACTTCCTCACATTGCCCCTGAACCGCCCTCCTTCTATCTTTAAATTGTGCCCCTGTGTTCTTGCAAGTCTCTTTTTCTGAAAGATGCTACCCTCTTGGAACATAGAAACATAGAATTTGATGGCACATAAGGACCGCTTGACCCACCTAGTCTGCCCATTTCCCTACCTGATGGATGAGCTGCAGATTCTAGTTAAACAGCTTACTTCCTCCTACCCCCCAGTAGAACTGCCTTATGTCTGTCTGTGAGCAGCTGCCTTCTGAGTCTGTGAAGTCTGACATCTTTCAGTGCTGCTAATTGGTCATCTTCCAACACAGGCGAGGCACTGCCAACTAAAAAGTAACTCAGGACAAGCAGGTTTCAAAGTGGGGAAGAAATGGAGTGAGCAAGAATGAAGTACTCATTCAGATGCGGTGTCGATTTTAGGATTAGCATACTGGTGTGGACACTGCAAATAGAACCCCAGCTCTTTAAGCCGCCTTATGAAGAGTAAAGGCTTCTCGAAGCACTGGGGTTGTGTTTATTGTACTGTAGGAGGGCTGCATCTAATTCGGTATTTACTGTACCTTACATCTGGATGTATGGTAGGGCCAACTTTAAATAAACACTGCACCTGAATTAACACATGATGCCACAGAAACATAGAATTTGTCAGCAGAAAAGGACCGCTCAACCCATCCAGTCTGCCCAAGTGTTCTCTACCTACTTGTAACTCCTGCCTGTATATGTTACTGCATGTCTTATTCTGCCTGCATCCATCAGGACCTCCTTGTGATTGAGCTTGCTTAATGGATTTTTCCTGCAATGAACTTGAACCTACTCCACTTCTATAGCCCAATTGATCTCCGTTTACCCCCTCATTCCCCTTTTTCTAATATACCCTTATGTTTATCCCAGGCATGCTTCATGCCCCCTACCATTTTAGGTTCCACTACTTCTCCTGGCAGTCTGTTTAAGGCATCTACCACCCTTTCAGTAAATAAATATTTCTTCACATCTATCCTGAATGCCACCCTCCCCCAGCTTCATTGTATGTTCCTTGGTTTGGGTGCTTATCCTCATCTTTATTTGAAGGAAACTCCCCAACTGTACCCTCTTTAACCCTATGAGGTACTTTGTAGGTCTTGATCATGTCACCTCTTGCCCTCCTCTCTTCCAGAGGGTAGATGTTGAGATTCTTCAGCCTTTCCTTGTAGGGACTCCTGTGAAAATTCTGAACCATTTTAGTTGCCCTCCTCTGTAAAACCTCCACTTTATGTCCTTTCTGAAGTGTGGACTCTAAAACTGGACACAGTACTGCAGCTGAGGGTGGGTATACCACGGGAGTAAGACAATGGCAGCACAATATCCCTCCTCATCCTCCTACTGGAGATGCCACTCCTTATGCACCCCAGGATTCAATTTACCCTGCCCATAGCCTTGTGACACTGTACTGCCATCTTGAGGTCCTCTGATATAATAACCTCAAGGACCCTTTCATGTCTAGTGAGTATCAGTACCTCCCCCATCCTATTTCCAGCATCGGGGTTCCTATGCCCTAGGTACAGTACATGATTTTACAGTTGTTGACATTGAACCCCAAGTACGTAAGCAAATGGAATTGATTTGAATGAATTGCAGGCTTTTAAGCAGCTTTTCGGGGAGTGTGTATGTGTGTGTGTGTGGGGGGCTCTGCTACTATAAGTATTTGCTTTTGATTTGGTATAATGTGTGAACAGACTAACCCTGCTCCCCACTCCGTGTGCTATATCTGACATAAAGACCGCAAATAGCATTGGGACAAGCATTGAGCCTTGCGGCACCCCGCTTGTCACTGCTCTGGGTGCCGAGAGCTACATCACCACCACCACCCTCTGCACCTTCCCCTGTAACCAGTTCTCTATCCATTTAGTCAGAGCACCTTCCACCTGTACTCCTCCTTCTCCTCACTCTTCTCCTCCTTGGCCTGTGTCCCTCCTCCCGGTAGTCCGCATCCTTTCTTCTCCTTATTCTTACCAGGTGGTGGTGCCTTCTGTATTACACTCAGACCACTCTGCCTGCACCCTTCCAGGGTTACTACACCTCCGTCTTTACCTATATCTAGGGTGGTGAGCTCATCAGGCTCCCCTGTCCAGACCTTTCTACCAACCTCAGTCTTTTGGCCCCCCCATTTGTTTAAATCCACCTTAGTAGAGATATACCCCTCTAATCCAGGCTTTTTATTTTTTTTTTTTCATATTTTCTCACAGGGCTACAGTTGGCTTGGTCATCCCGACTGACCCCCCTAGCCCTGCCCCCGACTTCAGGCTGACCTGCTCACCTCCACGGATTACCCCCATGCTGAGGTGGTGAGGAGCTTCCCAGGTTGACCTACTGGAACAGGATCCCGTTGAGGATGCGCCATTTGGGGGCATGGGGGGCTAAAGTTCATGCTGCCTGACTGTAACCCATTTTCCACTTTTTTCCTTGCAGAGTATGGGTGTGCACGACGCTTAGGCACAGTGTGCCAAACGCCTGCCACACTCCACCACCCTTTACAACACCTTGTAGTACCATCCGCGGTCATCACCAGGGGCTGCTACAGAGTGGTGTGTCCTTGGATCCCACCCTGGGATAAGAAAGCAGTCCTCTGGATGCTCAATCCTATCCCTCCCTTGCCAACCCCTGGCAGCCCGGGCTTGCATCAGAACCCGGGTCGCCAGAGTGGCACGAGGTGTGGTGTCCAGCGCCTCAACCCTCAGTGCCAGTGGCCCGGCACCAGTGCTGCCTTTAATACTCCCTTCCCCTTCCTGCTCCAGTGTACCCTGCCTCCCGCGTACAAGTCACTATTCCCCCCAGACCCTACCCCAGTTAGTCACTAACACATAATGTTTCATGTGGCACCAATCCCTTAGCCACTTGAACTCCTCAAGCCTACCCTTCCTCCCCATGCTTGCACATGGTATCGGCAGTACCTCCAAGAATGCAGACTTCCCCACCCCCTCACACTGCCTGCCCAAGTACTCAAACCTCCCCCTCACTACTTCCACAGTGTCCCCCGCTAAGTCGTTTGTACCCACATGCAACAGTAAATGAGGTTTTTTCTTCCCCCTTGCTGCACGCTTGAGCAGTGCCTGCCCTGCCCCTCTTGCAGTCAACCTGGGGACAGCTTCAATCCAAATATGGCTGTGCCTTTCCCCCTTTCTGCCCCATCTCACCCATTTCAGTATATAATCCTCCAGGACAAGTACCCCCCTGCTCCTTACCCCCTTTCCCTTCTAATGCCCCTTCCACCACCCCAGTATTCTTTTTTCCCTGTCCCTTACCCCCACCAACTGCACCCTCTGTGACTTCTGTATCTGTACCCCTACTTCCGCCTCACCCATTTTCTCTGCCTTATTCCTCCCATCCCCCTTGAACTCCTTCCCAGCCTGACTACTTCCTACTGGACTTCCCATGTCGACCTCCCCTCCTCCCCTGCTGATTTCCAACCCCTCTCCTATCCCCATCATTGTTGATTTAGAGCCCCCATTCCCTTCTACCCCAATAGTTATGCCCCTCCCATCATTCTCCTTCCCGTAGCCTTCTCTCCTTCAGTCACCACTCCCTCTTTCCTTACTAGCCCCTTCTACCCTTTTGTCTTAGCTATCTCTTCCCCTACCTGTTGCCATCCCTCTCATGCCCTGCTTGTCATCCCCCTTCAGTATGTTCCTGCTCCCTCTCTCTGTCCGATAGCAGAGTTTCAAATTTATTCCTAGTCAATACCTGTCCTACATCTCTTCCCCCTGTCAGTTCCCCCCTCCTAGTTGTTCCCCTCCATGCCACCCCTGGTCCCTCCCTACCTGCAGCCATCTGCTCTCTCCCCCCGGTACTCCTCGTGGTCTCTTCATCCCCTAACAGGAGGCCCCCCACCCTCGTCTTGGGCAACCCTTCCTTCTCCTCTCTTTTCTGCTAGTGTCTCTGATACTGGTATCGGTTTCAGTCCCTAGTTTTTCTTCCTCCATCCCCCTTTGCCTTCCCCTATTCCCCCCTCAGGATGCCTACCATACTCATCTGCCCTAGCACTTAGACTCCTCCCTAACCTCCACAGTTCCTCCCTCAAACTAGCCAGTCATCTACAGACCATACACCCCCCCATCCTTCAAGCCCAGTCCAGAAACATGGCACACCCACACCCTGTACACCCCTCCACCCTTCCAAAGATGCCTGCCCCATTGACATGTGGCACCTGCCCCATTGTGGCCCCCATCTTATGTTATGGGCCCTTACACCCAGGTTCTGTACCCTACTACAACTGTTAGACCCCTATTTACTCAAATTTCTGTCCCCCCCAGTAGTCCCCCTGCTGACCCCTTGCCGACAGGGGTAATTCAGTCTCAAATCTCATCAGTTAGATACTGTATTACTGCAGTAATCCTAAGGCCTCTTTGTCCGTTTTTCACCCCTCAGCTACTATACTTTTTGTTCTCGGCTCTGATATAGTTTGACTTAGCCCAGTTAGAAATCCTATTGCACTCCAAGTATTACTTAGTTCAGTTAGAGAAATAAACAGAACAAATAAATGTGTATTATTGCGGCAATCATAACAGTATAGCTCAGTACTTAGGCCAGTTACAGAAAGAAATATAGCAACTAAATCTATATTATTACAGCAATCCTAAAGTATCTAATCATTGCTGTCTCCACTCCAGAGAGCTAGCTGTACTATAGAACCACAGAGGACCATGGGTGGGAGGGTACAGAACTGTAAAGTCCTGGCAGAGCTCCACTGAGCTTGCTCACTCCCCCTCACTCACTCACTCATTCTATTTCTCCCAACCCTGCAGACTGCCCTTTTGTACTGGGGACCTGCTTGCATTGGCACCTTTTTCTGCCCACAAAGAAATCCGCAGCTCTCCCAACAAAGCTCCGTTGAGGTCGCTCACTCCCCCCCCTCACTCACTCATTCTGTTTCTACTGGCACTGCAGGCTGCCCTTTTGTACTGGGCTCCTGCCTCTGCTGGCACCTTCTTCTGCCCACAAAGAAATCTGCAGCAATCCTGACAGAGCTCTGTTGAGCTCGCTCACTCCCCCTCTCTCACTCGCTCGTTCTGTTTCTCCCACCGCTGCAGGCTGCCCATTTGTACTGGGACCCCTGCCTGCATTGCTGCCTTTTTCTGCCCACAAAGAAATCCGCAGCAGTCCCAACAAAGCTCCACTGAGCTCACTCACTCCGCCTCCCTCACTCGCTCATTCTGTTTCTCCCAGAGCTGCAGGTTGCCCTTTTGAACTGGGCTCCTGCCTGCACTGGCGCATTTTTCTGCCCACAAAGAAATCCGCAGCATTCCTAACAGAGCTCAGTCGAGCTCGGTCACTCCCTCTCTCTCACTCGCTCGATCCTAATCTGTCCCAAACACTGATTTCTGAAAACGACTGCACTATTCTGCGCCAGAAGCGTGAAAACACATTTTGGCCAGGATGTGAAAAATGACAGCTGTACTCTTCATAAGGAGGTGTGAAAAAATGCCAGTGTTGAAAATCTGGCATGAAAATATTAATAATTTGAGAAGTTACAAGGGTGCATGCAAACTGCACAATGCACACTCGCCTTGCATAGCATGGAGATCTTGTTGGTTAGGGTGCTAAGTGACCTGTTCATGGTGAGGGATAGAGGAGAGCAAATGATTCTCATTCTCCTTGATCTCTTCTCAGCGTTTGACACTGTGGACCATGGATTGTTGTTGGACAGGCTGAGGGAGTATGTAGGACTCATCGGCAAAGTCATCAGCTGGTTCAAGTCCTTTCGCTGGAGCAGGTCTCAGAGGGTGGTACTGGAGAATTATTCCTCAGACCCAATGGACCTGCCCTGTGGAGTTCCCAAAGGCATGTCCTCTCCCCCATGTTGTTCATAGTGTACATGCTGCCCTTAGGTGAGGTTATAAGGTGGTATGAGCTGAGTTTCCATTGCTATGCAGATGATACTGAGCTCTACCTGTCCTTTGCTCCAGGGAGATTAAACGTGGTCAATGTGCTAAATGAATGCTTGGCTGAGATCTGGGCTTGGATGTCTTTGAACTGGCTGGGACTTAACCCGGGGAAGACCAAGGTGCTGGTGGTTGAGCCATGTCGAAGGGGAGGAGAGGGGGCCCCTGGTGATAGTTTTGAACTTTTTATTGCCCCCCCTAAACTGGAGACCTTCGTAAAGGTGAAGAAGTTGGGTATTGTCCTGGATAACGAACTAATATTTGATGCTCAGGTGTCGGTCTTTGGCCGTACCGGGATTTATCATCTCCAGAACATCGCCCGAATTAAGTCCCTGATACCCCCTGCTGATCTGGCCACACTGGTATATGCTTTCATCACCTTGAGGCTTGATTACTGTAATGCACTCTACCTCGGGGTCAGAGAAGGTATGATGCAGTGCCTGTAGCTTTTACAGAACACTGCAGCCTGGTTCCTGACTGGACATTCAAGATTCAGTCATACTACACCAGTGCTCTGCGAATTGCATTGACTGCCATTGCACTGGTGCATCACCTTTAAAGTAGGTCTTTTGACCTATAAGGCCCTACACAGGTTGGGTCCGGGCTATCTAAAGGAGTTCCTGCATCCCTACATCCAGTCACGCTCTCTCAGTTTGACTGGGGAGGCCCTCCTGGAGGTCTCCTGGACAAGACTAAATCTTCCAGGGACTGGGCATTTGAAGTAGCAACCTCGGTCCTCTGGAATTCTTTGCTGAGCTACCTCTGGGAGGCTCCTTCTGTAGAGATCTTTAAAAAACTTTTGAAGACATTCTTGTTTGAGCAGGCCTTTGGGACCTGATATAGTTACTGACATAGTTATTGGGATCATTGAACAGTTCAGAAATTAGGCTGTTTTTAGATTTTTAGTGGGTTTTATGGAAAAATTTTACGTATTTTATGTTGACTGTTCTGTACTGCTTTTGTGTTTGTACTTTTGCTGTAAGGGCACCCTGAGCCTATGGGCAAGGGTGCCCCATAAAAATAAATTCTACTACTACTAGTACTGCATCAAAAAATGGTTAACAAACTTGGGCAGACTGGGTGGGCCCAATGGCTGTTATCTGCCAGCACATTCTGTGTATTTATGTTCCCAAAATGTTTACATGTCCAGGCTCCACTAGTGAAGGAGAACTTCTCCTGATTATGCCAATGAGGCTAGAAACCTTAAATAGTAATGGTGCCACAATGATTTTTTTTATTTTGTTTTATCTTTTGCTCCTTTGATTCATTATTTATTTAAAGCAAAAGCAATTTTTTTGAGCACTGATGAAAAGCAAAAGAACAATATACTGTACCTGTGGGGGGGGGGGGGCACATTAAAGGCTACACAATGTTCAAGAGGAACAGAGTAGGAAGGAACGTAGGGGGAATGGTGCTTTATGTCAAGGAAAGCATAAAAGCAACAGAAATACAGGGAATTCAGGAAGCGGCAGAAGTGCTGTGGGTTACCGTCGAAATGGGAAATCTACTGGCCTCTAACACAAGGGGAAGACTTAGATAAGGAAATGTTAGAAGCAATTGGCAACATAGGTGAAAGGGGAAGGTGTTGCTGGAGGGGAACTTCAATCTGCCAGATGTACATTGGAACCTTTCTGCAGCAGCTTCAGGCAAAAGCAGGGACTTCCTAGACTCTTCGGAGGGGGCTTTCCTCAGGCAACTAATCAGTAAGCCCACTGGAGATAGGGCAATACTGGATCTGGTGCTTACTAACAGGGACAGTGTTGCAGATGTCAAGATAGGAAGCCATCTGGGGACCAGTAATCGTCTTAGACTGTGGTTCAACATAAAATCAGCTGTGGAATTCTACCACATAATGACATGAGTTCTGGTATTCAGATGGACCGATTATACAAAGATTTAGTAGTAGTAGTAGTAGTAATAAATCTTTTTTATTCAGCAGAATAAGGGAAACATATTCAATTAAGCATATCTCATTTTCAATGAAGTCCCATGGGTTCATAGCAGCAAACATCAGTTACAGTATAAAAAGAGACTGCACATATCGATAAAACAAACAAAAAGGACAAACTACAAATACAAAAATCAAAAATGCACAATAAATAATAATCAACAAACATCACTTTCAGTACAATGAAAAAGGTCATTAGATCAACGTAAGCACCGGTAATTCAAATGTGAAAGGCATGTAATTTGATTTGATTCACATAGCCTTACTGGAACTTTATTCCACAAAGCAACTCCCCTATGAAATACAGATGACTTACCTATATTTAGATTACATTTAGTAATAGAATATTGTAAACCATGAGCTGTCCTCAAATTCTTTTTTACCAATCTTATGGGGAACATCTCAAGGATATAAAAAGGAACTGCATGTTTCTGAATTTTATGCATACATTTAAAGAGATATAAACTCCTACGGGTCAAAGGTTTTGGCCAGTTTAGACTATTATATAATATGCATCTATGTGTTCTATGGAGTACCATCAGAACAAAATGTGCCATTCTGTGGAACATTATATCCACTTTATTCGGTAATGTGGCAGAAGCTCCACCATAGAAAATATCCACATAATCTAAAACAGGCATTAAAAGAGAACTGACAACATTTAATCCAACATCTCTAGACATGAAATATTTAAATTTACTGTATATAGAGCCCCCAATTTCCTATTCAGTCCCAAACGCATATTTTCTATACGATGAGACCAAGTCAAATTGCAATCTATCCATAACCCTAAATATTTTTATTGGGCCACTTTCTTTGTATCCAAGCCATCTAGGGTCCGAATATTCAAACATGAATTTGATTCTTTAGATTGTTTGTTTCTGAACAGAAGAACCTAGGTTTTCTTAGGATTCAAAATTAGACAATGTTTATGAAAAAATTTCTGAACATGATCAAAAGCCAGCTGGAGTTTAGATTCAATTTGGTCCAAAGTCTGGCCCTCAACATACAGTACAATATGGTGTCATCTGCATACAGATGGTATTTTGTGTCAGAAAAATCAAATTTAAGCTCATTAATATAAATATTAAATAATAAGGGCCCTAAAATGACCCTTGTGGGACACCAGAAGAAATGTGCATCAATTTTGGACTTAAAGGAACTGATTTCTACAAATTGCCTTCTCATATTCGAATAAGAAGAGAACCAATTTACAGCCTGAGTGGACAAACCGATCCAGCTGAGCCTGGACAGGAGTACCTGGTGGTTCAGGGTATCAAATGCCTTAGAAATATCTATAAACATGGCTTCAACCATGGCCCTCCTATCCAGGCCAAGCTGGAGGTTGTAGACCACCTTAGCTAAAACAGTTTGAGTGCTATGCAAAGGCTGGAAACCAGATTAATACATGGACATCTTCCCATCTGAATCTAAGAATTCCCTTACTTGATTAGAGATAATTCTCTCAAAAATCTTTGAAATCTGTGGTAGAAGTGAGATGGGCCTACAATTGCCCAGCTCACCCCTATCTCCAGACTTAAAAATAGGCTTTACTCTTGCAACCTTCCAGCCCTCAGGAAATTCACTCCAAGAGCAGGATAGGTTAAAAATAAAAGCTAAAGGTTCAGCTATACAGGGAGCAACATACATCAGTAATCTAGCAGGTATCCCATCAAAACCAATAGCCTTGGCTGTATTCAGATGGGTAAATGCCTCAGGAATGACCTGTAAGGAGGAGTGTATCATGATGGTGGAGGAAAAGTGAACCAAACTAAAATGGGGCATTGTGAAGGCAACAGACTTCTGTGTCAAGGAGGTAAGCAAATGTAAAAGAAAGAGAAGACTGCTACAGTTCTCAAAAGAGGTAGCAGAAATGGTAAAGAATAAAAAAGTTGATTCAGACTGTATAAGGTGACCCAGAGAGAGGAGCATAGGGAAGTGTATCTGGGAAAACAGAGGGAGGCAAGCAAAGCAGTAAGGAGCACAAAGGTGCAAACAAAGAAAAGAATAGCTCAGGGAATATCAAAAGGGAATTAGACATTTTTAGCTATGTTAGCAAGAAAATGAAGACAAAAGGAGGGATTGCATGGTTAAAGAATGAGGGGAGTGACTGTATGGAGGAAGATCAAAAGAAGGTAAACATCGTAAACAGATACTTCTGCTCAGTATTCTCTGTAGAAGTGGAAGGGGAGGATCAACAAAGAGGTGTCAGGAGTTTTTTTGGGAGTGAAATGGATACAAGTCTATTTTCAGAGTAAAAGGTCCAGAAAGTGCTGGCTAATCTGAAGGTAGACAAAGCTATGGTGCCAGACGTGGTACCTCCAAGGATGCTGAGGGAGCTCAGGATGGTACTGGCTGCACCTTTGACAGACCTATTTAACACATCACTGGAGGCTAGCATGGTCCTGGAGGACTGGAGAAGGGCAGAGGTAGTCCCACTTCACAAAAGTGGTAGCAGGAGAGAGGAGGGCAATTATAGGCTCGTCAGCCTGACATCAGTGGTGGGAAAGTTCATGGAAATGCTACTAAAGGAAAGGATTGTGGAATATCTTGCATCCAGCAGATTACAGGATGCAAGGTATCATGGTTTCACAGGGGGAAGGTCATACAGGACAAATCTGAAAGATTTCTTTGACTGGGTGACCATGGAGTTGGATCAGGGAGGAGCAGTGGACATGGCCTACCTGGATTTCAGAAAAGCTTTTGACACTGTTCCACATAGGAGACTGGTAAGCAAGTTGGGGAACTTGGGGGTGGGTATAAGGTGGTAAAGGATAGGATGCCAAGGGTAGTGTTTAATAGGGTTTGATCCAAGAAAGGGAGGATGAGCAGTGGGGTACCTCAGGAGTCAGTGCTGGAACTGGTTCCTCTGCAATGTCTTGATAAGTGACATAGTGGATGAACTGGAAGGAAAGGTCTGCCTCTTTGCAGATGACACCAAGCTCATCAATAGAGAAGGCACTCCGGAGGGGTGGAAGGGATGGATATGGATCTAAAAAGACTGAAGAAGTGATCAAGAGCATGGCAACTGGAGATTAATGCAAAAAGTGCAAAATAATGCACTTGGTCCATATAAACCTGGGAGCACAGTACAAAATGGGCAGATTGATGCTAGCAAAGACCAAGCAAGAAAGAGACCTGGGTTTGATCATATCAGATGACCTAACGGTGGCCAGGCAGTGTGACAAGGTAGTCAGTAGGGCTAGTGGGATGCTGGAGTGCATAAGAAGTGGTCCTGCTAGCAGGAAGAGGGAGGTGTGCTGCCCCTGTATTGATTGCTGGAAAGATCTCTCCTTGTATACTGTGTCCAGTTCTGGAGACCACAACTCAGGAAGGGCATAGGCAGAGTGGAGGCGGTCCAGAGGAGGGCTACAAAATGGTGCAGGGTCTGCATCAAAAGCCCTATGAGGAGAGGCTTAAGGAGCTTGATATGTATGCCACTCAGGGCTTAATAGATTAACAACCTAATTTAAATGAGGTACGCCACTTCACTGGCGACCAGTGCAGATCACACAGCACTAGAGAAATATGGCTAGATCTTGACAAGCCCATATATAGCCGGGCAGTTGCATACTGCAACAACTGAAGGCCTCATAGCATATAGTACCATTGCCAAGATAGAGCTGGGTATCATCCACATAGCAGTGAAACCGTAGCCCAAACTGTCTCATGATCACGCCCAGGGGTAGCATGTACACCGTGAACAACACCTGCGAAAGGGCCAAGCCCTGGGACATGCCACAGGACAGAACCATCAAGCTTGAGGAATGATTTCCCCAAACTACCCTCTGGGTTCTATTCCGAAGAAAGGACTCATCCAGCAGATCACAATGTTGGTGAGCCTGTCATACTCCCTGAGTCAATCCAAAAGTACACAATGGACCATGGTGTCAAATTCCATGGAGAGATCAAGAAGGACAAGTACTGACAGCTCTCCTCTATGCTTCACACTGAGCAGGCCACTGAACACCCTGACCAGAGCTGTCTCCAAGCTGTGCCTAACTCTAAAACTCAACTGGAATGGCTCATAGATATTTGAGGCCTTCAAGTGTTCTTTGAGCTGCAGAGCAAACACTTTCTTAATAATCTTACCTAAAAAGGAAAATTTAGAGACTGGACGGTAGCTCACAAAGACGTCTGGGTCCAAAGATGGTTTCTTCAGCAGGGGTCACACCAGAGCACACTTAAATACCTCTGGAACAAGCCCCTCCTGCAGTGAACACCAACCAATTTTGACAAACACAAGACCCAATTGGACCACACAACTCACTAAGAGTCATGTGGGGCCCGGGTCCAGATCACTGCAAGTCGACCACAGCAACAAGATGACCTCTTCTGCCATTACTGGCTGGAATTCCTCCCAAGAATCCCTTCTGCATTCCAGGCTCAGAAGAAGAACCATTGCTGGGTACATAAAACCCTGTTGGAGTAATATTGCCTATAATGCAAGAAACCCTATCTGAGGAGAACTGAGTGAACTTGCAGTTTCTCTCATGGGCTCTAGAGAGGCCAGGTGGAGCAGCCTGTCCACAGTCCAAAAGAATTGAACTGGTCAGTTCTTCCAAGCCACAATCTCTCTTGACATGAAAGCTGCCTTCTTCTGAGAGATTGTCGTCTGATATTCCTCATAATGGAAAATCAGGACTAGTTTATCCTCCATGGAACTACACTTCCTCGAACGATGCTCCAACCTCTGTAGATACAAAGAAACATAGAAAGGTGACTGCAGAAGGAGACTCAAAGTCCATCAATTCTGCCCTTGATATACGGACATACAAAATTTGCCAGCAGATAAAGGCCTAGTGGTCTATCAAGTCTGCTCTAATGTACAGCTAGCCCCCCTTATTCTGCAGCTGCCCTTCCCTCCCACTCTTCCCTTCCCTTGACCCTGATATCCCAACATCCTATGTGATACTGGGTACTAGCTGGTAGATTCCCTTGTAGATTTGAGTCTAGTGTACTCTTTGTTCCAACCCCTTTTGAATGCTGTTATGGTACTAGCTCCTGCTGCTTCTGCAGGGAGTCTGGTTTATGGCTCCACAATCCTTTCCAAGAAATAGTACTTCCTCAGATCCCTCCTAAACTTCTCAGCCTTTAGTTTCCATCCATGCCTCCTTGTGTTTGAGTTGGGAGCCTTTGTGAATAGTTCATTGTAAGGAACTGAATTTAAACCCCTCATGTACAGTATTTAAAGGTTTCTATCATGTCCCCTCTTTCTCTCCTAGTTTCAAGTGAGTACATTTTTAACTCCTCCAGTTGCCCTTCATATGGCAGCCCCTGTATAATTTTGGTTGCCCTTCTCAGTATGGTCTATATCCTGTCCCTATCCCTCTTAAAGTGTGGTCTCCAAAACTGTGCATAGTATTTCAAATGGGGTCTCACATTAGATCTGTACAGTGGAAGTATCACCTCCCTGTGCCTACTGTCAGATCCTCTCCCTATACATCCCAGCATTCTATTGGAATTACTATATGCTGCATTGCACTGACTGTTTTGTTTAAGGGTGTTACTAATAATAACTCCCAGATCCCTTTCCTCTGTTAATACATTGAGTTGGACCATTTAACCAATAGGTTGTTCTAAGGATATTCCTGCCAATATGCATCACTTTATATTTCTTGGCATTAAATTTCAGCTGCCAGATACTAGACCATTGTTCTAACCTTTTCAAATCTTTTTGTATGATTTTCACTGTCTCTTTGCTGTCCACCCTACCACCTAATTTAGTGTCATTCTCGAACAGTGCTATCTTGTCCTGGATACCTACTCCTATGTCACTGATGAACCTAATAAACAGGACTGGGTCCAAGACCAAGCCCTGCAGAACCCCACTCATCACTTTTTCCATCTCTGACATCTCCCTATTGACTACCACCCTTTGCTTCCTACCATCCAACCAGTTTCCCACCCACTTTATGATGCAGCTTGCAATGCCCAGATCCTCTAGCTTCTTCAGCAAGCACTTGTGTGGTACTGAATCAAAGGCTTTTCTGAAGTCAGTATAGAGCAGGTCCACTGGCCGGCCACTATCTACCTCTCTAGACACCCAATCAAAGAAAGTAATCAGGTTTGACTGGCATGACCTACCTATAATGAAACTGTGTTGTTTGTCATTCTGTAGGCCATGCTTATCTAAGTAGTCTACTAGGTCTTGTTTAATCAGGGATTCCATTTGCTTACCTTGCACTGATGTGAGGCTGACCAGCCTGTAGTAACCAGCCTCCTCCTTGCTACCACCCTTATGCAAGGGCACCACATTGACTCTTTTCCAGTTGTGTGGTGCAACTTGTGTCTGAAAAGAATGGTTAAACAGGTGCAGTAAGGGGTCTGCTAACTCGCTCACTATTTACTTATCTTTGGATGTATTCCATCTGGATCATGAGACTTTTCAATTTTTAAGTGCTGTAGCACCTCTCTGACTCTGCCTGTGGTAATACTAGGCATTACCATTTTTGTCACTCCCCTGCTGAGTGCTCTAATGTTACAATCAGGCATTGGGCCACTGTGTTCTTTGGTGAACACTGAACAGAGGTATTGGTTCAAAATCGTGGCCTTCTACCTGTCCTCTTCCAGTATCCTGTCACCATCATTGATTTTAACTACCCCATCTCCCTTCTTTCTTTTTTCTTGCAAATATCTGAAAAACTGTTTTTCCCCTCCCTGACACCTTTAGCTATCTGAAGTTCTGCAGCTGCCTTTGCTTGTCTCACTGCCAGCTTCGCCCCCTTATTCCTTAGTATGTATTCCTCCCATAGATCATTACCTGGCTTACTTTTGAAGTTGCAGAATGCTTCCCTCTTGACCCTAATGGCTGTTTTATCTTGACTCGTGAACCAAATGGGACATTTGCATCTGTTTCTCTTAGTCACCATTTTTGTACATGCTTTTGTGGCCTCTATGATGATTTGTTCAATCGTTTCACAAATTTCTTCTACCACAATGTGTTGGTGAATCTCAGTTAGTTTTACTCTTACTAGTTCCCCCACTTTATCAAATTTTGTCCCCCTGAAATTTAGGACTTCCGCCCTTGATTGGGATTTGACATCTTTCAGGCCTCTTTTAAACCAAACTAAGTTGTGGCTGCTGTTTGACACTGCTCCCTGACTCTTACTGCCTCAATTTTTTTTGAGTTAGTGAGGACCACATCCAATAGGTTATTTTGCCTACTAGGATCAGTGACTGTGTTAGAAAGCAATCCTGAAAGGCATCAACCACCAACTGACTCCTTGATGATTTAGCTGCTGGGATGCCCCAGTCCACATCTGGCATGTTACGTTCCCACACCACCACCAGTTCTCCCTTTAGTGTCATTTCTTTGATTTTCTCCAAGAGCTCCCTGTCCTTGTCCTCTGCTTGGTTTGGAGGTCTGTATACCACCCCAATCTGGATTTTCTTTCCTGAGGATGAACTGATCTGAATCCACAGGAATTCCACTCCTGTAAGGTTTATATTGCAAGATGTGACCTATATCCGCTCCTCCTTAACATACAGTACAACCCCACCTCCCTTGCCATTCTCCTGTCTTTCCTGAAGAGTGCATATCCAGGGCTGTGAGATCCCAGTCATTGTTGTCAGATGCCCAGGTCTCTGTGACTGCCACAAGATCTGTACAGGACTCCACCATCCATGCCTGAAGGTTGCTTATCCTGTTACCCAGGCTCCTGGCATTAATGCACACTCCTGTCCAAAAGCCTGTGTTTGGATAGTTGTTTCCTCCACCTGGTGAATTCCTGTTTTTCCCAGTATCCTGTCCCCTTTTTCAGTGCTTTTTTCTGCTTATTCTGGTTGTACCTGCATTTTGAGTTAGTATGTCTTGAGTGTGGGGAAGTGGCAACTACGTTCTCATCTTCTAAACTATTGCTGATAGGTTTCCTAGTGTCATACTCCGCTTTGTCTAGATTAAACGCCCAAGATGAATGTAGAATTTCTGTCCTAATGCACTTGTTCCTTGCCTGTTTAAGTGGAGTGTATCTGGCTTGAAAAGTCCTCTATTCCAGAATCTCCCTCAGTAACCTATGACATGGTAACCTTTTTCCTTGTTAACAGAAAAGAACAACAGAATACTTTCTATGAAACTCAGGTTAGAACATTATCCATACAAACTGCAAAATATCTATATGCAAAAGATAGGACTATAACTGAGAACATAAACTGTGGTTGTGGTCAGAATGAACCAGAAACTTCAATACATGTTCTGTGTCACTGCCCTAAATATAGCAAGTTGCGTTATAAAATTCTCACACAATATTTTCAAATGAATTCACCCACTGAACTGGAGGTTATAAGAATATTAATGATCCCCCAGAATGTATAGCAAAAAGATGTGATGGGTTAAATGAAATGGATTTATAAAGAAATGTACAAAAACACTGCAGTTTAAAATTGACAAAAGGATATCATTATAGCAAGAAAGAAAGTATATCTGTTTAACATCAAATGGACATGGAAAAACCTGACAAGCTATATAAACAATATACAGTTGGAAATGCTGACTGTATTTTTATGTAAACTTAGTTCTCAGATATCTACTGTATGTATTAAGTACAATTTTAACATACTATGTATTTACAAGATTGTTGTAAGTTTTAACACTTTTTTTTCTAATTTTTGTAATGACTGGAAAGTCAAACAAATAAAGATTACTTGACTAACCTTTTTCCTTTCACTGTTCCTATAACCAACTGTTGAACGCTTTGATTTTCTCCTCCCTGATCATGTTCATGTTGACACCTTTTCTCCATACTGGATGGATTTCTGAGAAGGTTAGCAGGGGTTGTACATAATTTCAGTCACTTCCTCAGCTTTCTCGGAGAGAACCAGGAAGTCCATCCCCTGGATTTAAGTGCCCTCAGCTCTTTGTTGAACCACAGTGAGCCAAAACCAGGGGGCGTACACGGACCAGCACTAGAGTGTCGAGGGCCCTAGTTATGAACCTGTTATAGGCCAACACTGTGGCCTTCACACCCTCAGCACATGCTGCCAGCATCTCTGAGGTGTCCAGTACTGACATTAGTCCTTCAGATCTTAGCCCTCTCAAAGGGCAGTACTGGACTACACCCATAGGGTATGGACTACCGAGAGCGGCCCTGAAGTAGAACCTGATGACACAGTCATCCGACCAACTGACCAGATCAATCTTGAGGCCATCCATCTTGAGCCCCAGGGAGAATATCTGGTCCAGTGTGTATGATAATGGAGGTGAGTAGCAGAGGTAACCACCTGTGCTAGGCCCAGAGTATCCATAGTCTGGAGGAAATCTTTACCAAAACAGGAGCCCTTGTCATCAACCCAGGAAGTGAAGTCACCGAGTATAACTTATTTAGGCACCTCCCAAATCAGGTCCAAGATGAGAGTTGAGATTTCCTGCAGAAACTCCCCTTCGCAACCTGGAGGTCAGAAGATGAAGAGGATTCTGCAACCTGCTCCCAGGCCACTACGCATGGCCTCACACTTAAAAAGCTCAGCATCTCCCACTGGGTGTACTATCAGGTTCAGTTCAGTTCTGAAACAGATGTCCACCCCTCATCCCCTGTGATCCCTCCTCAGGTAGTGCACCATCAAGAAACTGGCAGAGATCAATGCCTCCAAAACTGGTCCCATATCATCCCCTAGCCATGTCTCAGTAATGAATACTAGATCAAAAGTGGAAATTAGATCCACCATAATTAAGGTCTTATTCCTCATCAGAAAAATAAAATAGAAATAAAACAGAAAATAAAAACTAGGAGATTTGATTTAAGACAGCAGCTGATACACATACCTTGGGTTCAGGTATGCATTTCTGCTTACCAGTGTTGCATATGTAATATGTACTAGAAGAATCATAAAAAGTTTGCTTAGCTAAAATGGTTTAGCAATTGAAAATGTATACTTTGAAGAAGATTAGCAGTTACATAGGATGCTGTACTAAGTGCAAAACTAATGGTTTTGGGTTCTGTTTCTAGTTTATTTAGAAGGAGAGAAAACATTGCATTGCTACTCAGCAAACATGTTTGTGATTTTAACAAACAATTTTCAACTTTTAATTTTAATTTGTAGTAACTCTATAGCCCAGAAGAAGAGGATATCTACTCAAAACATTGGCTTCTATTCAATACTGAAACCTTACATAATGGCATAATAAAAACATAAAAACATTTCCTTGTGAGTGAGTGTTCTTGATCTCAAGAACTGGGTATGATTTTGAGGGCTTTTTCTGGAGCAGACTCCTCCCAGTGTATTTTGTTTTCACAGATGCACAGAAATACCCGATTCTCTGGAGAGGTGCAGTTTGCTCATAGACATCCCACATGGTTCCACAACCCTGTGATCCTGTGTGAGCAAGGTTTCACAGGTTGTATTTCCAGCCTTTGACCACCTCACACTTGGATGTTGAGTAGTGGTGGGCGAAGTGAGCGAAATTCACTTCACGGAGTAATCTGTGACATTCTGCCCATTTCACAGAGCGAAATGCAAAATTTCACCTGGTGGAGTGGCAAAATTCCTCCCAGCGGAACAGTGAAATTTCATCTTCCATGGTAAAATTTTGCCCACCAAAGGTGAAATTCCACCTTGTGCTGGAAAATTTTGTGATTACTCCACCAAGCAAATTTGGCCACTTCACCGGCACTTCGCAGGAGAAATTTAAATTTGCTGCATCCCTAGTGTTGAGTTCCATATGGATGGAGGGTTATGCCTAAGGGAGGTCCCAGTATGGACACCATCATCTGCTGCAGATGGCCTGGAGACTGTCTGAGAGTAACCCATTTAGATGGCATAGAGTGAAAAAAAAAATAACTTGAAACTGAATTTCACATACCTTTACTTCCCAGGAAATAAAAAATTGAAGGGAGTGGCAATTTTACTAAGAAAAATCTTTAACTTTATTTTGAAACAAAAATGGACTGATGAAGAGGGAAGAATGATCATCATTAAGGGTAACATTCATAATAATTTTGCAATTACTATAGGTTCAGTTTATGGACCATTCACTAACTAAAATACATTTTTAGCAAGTATCACCACACGACTAACAGAAATACAAGCATTAAATATAATTCTAATGGGTGATTTTAAACCACACATTGATAAAAAGAAAACATAACAACTAATAATATCAAAATATCTTGAGACTTTAACATTCTAGAGGAACATGAATTAATAGACCCATGGAGGCTTCTGAATCCTAAAGTGCAAGAATTTACTCATATGGACAGGAAAAATAAAAACTTTTCCAGAATTGACTGTATTTTTATATCTAAAACACTTATGACACTAGTATTAATGGTCTCTATTAGATCAAAAATTCATTCCTATCGTGCTATCTTAGAACTTTATTTTTTTTCCCAAACCATATAATACAAGGAGACGTAGAAGGTGGGATTTTAGTAATGAACTGCTCAAGATGGAAGATTTTTTTTAAAAAAATGCAATATTGGTTCTTCATCTATTCAGGCCAGCAGTCGATCTCTTCCCTATGGAATCCCTGTAAAGCAGTCCTCCATGGAATTTCAGTTTCATACAAGGCTTGGCAGAATAAACAAAAAAGGCAAGAATAACAACTAGATCAAAAAATAAGATAACTATATTCACATATTACGGGACTATGATAAATATATACAAGAAAGGCTTAATTGCAGAACAGAACTACAGCAAAGATTTGAACAAGAAATGATAAATAATATTTAAAAAGTTAAAAGAGAGAAGTATTTACATGGCGATAAGTCAGGAAAATTATTAGCTAATTTACTAAAAAAAAAGGACGAGAACAAAATATTATTGGCTGTCTTAAAAACGATCGACCATGCCACAGTGACAACATATTTGTTGACATCCAGCACAGCAACAGGCACAATGCCAACAGTCAGCATTGTGCGATCAGGAATAAAATGTTTTTTGTTGAGGGGCTGTGACCCCCCTGATTGCCACCTTCTTTAAAAAAACTAACTCCAGGTCAGAGTTATTTCAGGGTGGGGGTGAAACACCGGGAGAAACAGTGCCACTGTACAGCAGGACCATCACAGCGATCTGGTGATATTTGTCACTATGATTGTCTTTGCTGTGATAGTTTTGTTGTGCTGATGGCATACCCTTAAAAACAAACAAGGGTTATCTGTAAATGGCTAGAATAGATTGAAAGAAATTATAACAGACAAAAATATCTATAAAATAACAGGACCTTAGTCAACAAGAATTAGATAATTTCCTGGGGAACCTTACTATACAACCAATTCATTTAGAAGGTAACCCTATTTCAATCAAAGAGATAAAAATGGCCATAGATACATTAACTAGGAACAAGAGTCCAGGCCCAGATGGGTTTACAAATGAATCTGATCAACAATTTAAGGACATAATTGCCCCTGGATTTATCAAATTATGATTAAAGGGTTGAATGGGGGGAGGGGCTCAACTATGTTAGATGCATTGATTGTGTTAATACCTAAGGAATCCAAATCTACAGACCTAGTGGAAAGGTATTGAATAACATCCTTATTAAATATAGATAACAAAATAATAGCTAAAACTATTGCTGATAGATTGATAAAGAAACTCCCTTCATATACATTCAGATCAAGCGGGATTCATCCTTGGTCGAATTGCAGCTCTGGCGATTAAGAAAGTGCAACTTTTACTGTAGAAGTTGAAATTTTTGCTGTAAAAATATTTTCACTATCTTTGTGGGTGATACGCTTTCCATGGAAATAGTTTTACAGTGAAAATTTCATGACATGTCATATATATTTAGTGTCTTAAACCAACATCCCATACAGAATCAGTATATAACTTACCCTACCTCACCCTTTTCACCAGCAGCCTGAAATTCAAAAGTTGAACATTAAAAACTTAAAATAAAAAACAAACAAGAGCTAACAATGAGTTGACCACAGGAGTCAACTTCCCTTTTTGGTATACAGTGATGATAGTGGACTGTAAATGAGCGACTGTCAAGACAGCAACTCATTTACAGTGCTATCCTTTTGAGCTATCCTGTAAGGGTAGTGGCTGAATGCAACCGCTACTGTAGGGAGGGTGACTGGAACAAGAGGGATAGGGAGGAGAAGAAGAGGGCTAAGGAAGAGGGGTCATGTGGGGTAGTGAGCCTGCTGCAGCTGAGCTATCCATGTCATGTGGTGGTGAGGGTGGCTAGAGTCGGTACAGCAGGTACTGGGTTCGGGGCTGGGGATGTGGGAAATGTTTTTGTATTACCATACTGTTTATTTTTTTAATTCAGAGTGTCTACCCCTCCCCGACATGCATGCCCCTGGAGTTTGTTATATTTAAGGAGGGGGTGCTGGGGGGCACAGCCCCCCCACATAAATGCTAAGTCCCCTTGCTCAATGTCTGTTCACCCACAAGTGTATATCACCAAGTTGCTTTTCGGCAATATACATTCTCCCTAACGGCGATCATGGTTTCGCGACCACTATTATCTCATAGAACCTCCTGGTTTCCCAATCAGTGTGTTGTCTGGTGTAGTGGAGTATGGTAACTCATGCTTCCCTCATTCACCATGCAGCGTTCCCCAAAACAACACACTCACAATACCATGCTATGGATTCATGTAACTCTCCTTTCTAAGCTGGTGCCTACCCTGCCTAAGCAAACACTCACAAACACTCACCCCAGAAGTAGGAAAACAAAAGCAAGAAACACTGACTACTGACTGCTGATTCCCTGATCGGTGTGCCATCTGATATGCTCAAGTGTACTCACGCTTCTCTAACTAAACCTACTTGATTCACCAAATGACACACTGACAATATCATGTTACTGCAGGTACATACATCATGACCATCACCTCTAAAGAGACTCAGCCCACATGAAAGAAGCCAAAAGCAAGGAACGCTGAGGAGGTACTGCTGACTGTGGTCGGCATTTACTTCTCCCCAGGACTGCATTGTGCTGAAATGCTGCTGATTCTCTGCAACAAACTACAAACTGACCCAGGAGAGTGCTTCCGATGTGCCTATTGACCCCCAAACAAACATACAATAGCATATTAGGCTTAAATTAATTTAAAACAAAAAGCATTTGTGTTTACATTACAGTACCCATCTCACTCTCTCTCTCTCATTCTTTCATATTGATCAGTAGTAGAGTGTGATGATTGTTTGGTGTGAACTGAATTGGAGTAGCTGAGTGTGATTTAAACTTGACGCAGATACTTATAGTTCTACAGTAATTGAATATGTTTAAGAGACCTATTTTGCACTCACTTTAGATGCCAGCAAGGCATTTGATTTAATTCAGATGGATTATATGTTTTCCACATTGATTACTGTAAGTGGGGACTCCCCAACAATATGACCAAGATAATAAAATTCTTACATAGTAAACCAACAGCCACAATTTTATTTAATGGGAAACCTAATCAGAGAATTGTAATGTTAAAAGGAGTTTCACCAGAGATGCCCTCTTTCACTTATTTGATTCATTCTAAGTATTGAACCCTTATTTATTTTAATTTTTTTTCCACCCCATGCTCGCTGGTCCACCACTCCTTTGGGCTCTACCAAGTTCACCCCCCAGCCTCTACTGTCCTTAACCGGCCTTCCTCTGATCCTCATATTGCAGCTGACCCCTGGGATATGCCGGCATATCCCTTCATCGACGGGTCCTCTTCCGAGGGGGAAGGCACCGGGGGGGGGGGAGAGGCGTGACCCAGCACATACTTCTCGGGCCCGGGGATGCTGCTAAGGAACAGGAGGCCCTGGAAAGGTGCCGGAGGCCCTCAGGAAACAGAGAGCCATCATCCAGCGGCCAGCGAGTGATTTTCCTGGCTTTCTTAAGGTGTGTGACGTCCGGACGTTAAGGAAAGAGCCAATGTCTGTCATGCACCACCCCATTGATTCTGACGTGTTGCTCTACCACTGGCCTCCACCAGTGGTCACGTCAACACCGGGTCACATTCCCTTCCCTCCCTGAAGACAGCAAGCAGTCATGGGATGCTTAAGCTGCCTCCCCCGGCCGGCCCTCCAGCGACCTGAGCTCGCTCCCGAACCTGGGTCGCTGGCGTCGCAAGTGGAAATCCAACCGCTGTGCCGAAGGGCTGGCTGAACCCTTATTTATGACAATTAGAGTGAATCCCAACATCAAAGGAATTGAGGTTAATGGTCAAGAATACAAACTTAGCGTATTTGCAGATGATACACTGATTTTATTTAAAGATTTGAATAACTCAGTTAGGACCTTATCAGAAATTATACAAATATTTTCATCAATTTCTGGATATCAGTTAAATCAGCAAAAGTGTGTATCACCACCGTGGCCGGCTGCTGACTGAGCTCTGTATGAGCATGTACTGTAAATAGTACATGCTCAGTGAATGAAAACTGATGTCATTCACTGAGAGTGTCCTATTTACAGTAGTACATGCTCATACAGAGCTCAGTCAGTGGCTGGTCATGATGGTGAGAGGAGGGTTGTGCCAGTCACTGGCTGGGTACAGGTGGGGGGGCAGTGTGGACTGGCACTGTGGGATGGGGGGCCACTAGATTTCCAGGGATATCAGTGTCTATGGGATGTGGATTTTATTTTATTATTCTACTTTTATGGCTGCCATACTACCCCTGTGGGGTGTGGAAACTGAATTGGGGCTGGGAGGGGAGATCTTACTAAGATTACAGGGGATCAGGGCTGAGAAGGAAGTTTTTACACTTACTGGGGATCAGTGCTGGGGGGGGGCAATTATTATTATGGGGAATCAGGACAGGGGAGTTACATGACCTGGGGAATGGGCTGGCAGTACAGTGGCACAAACCCCAATGGATGCAAGGTACACTTACGCCAGCTGTTAGCTGGGCTAAGTGTACTTTGGCAGATGTCCTCCAGGGGTTGTTGTAGAATTCTGACATTGGGGATGTGGCAGCCGCCCTTTCAGAATAGGCACAACTGCTGCCATAAACCCCCTTGTGCCATGTCACAAGCGGTTTATGGTAAAACTTTCACTTATGTCCACTTTGGTGCAAGCAGCCTGTGACATGTCGCAGGCTGCTTTTCAGAATACTGCTTGTCTCAACTCATAGCACAAAGTGCTACTTGCACCTTTCTTGTTGGCGCAAGTCACGTTGCACAGTCCATAACCCTTTCTAGAATCAGGCCCCTTATTTCTGCAAAAAATATGTTGATACAGCACAAAATTATTAATAGAGCGTAAAAACACCTAGTACCATTGCCAAGATTGAATCCGGCATCTAATAACTTTTGCTGACATGGATGCGGCAATATTGGAACATTGTATCATAATTTCTGGGAATGACCAGTGATTAAAAAATTATGGAAATTTGGGGTTTTTTGTTTCATTTTTTATTTTATACTAAAAGGCTTGTGAGCAAAATTTCCATTTTTTCACAAGCATCCGGTGACAAAAAATATAAAAGTACAAAAATACAAATTACAAAATTATACAACAGTATATGACAAATAGAAACATAAAATAACCAGTTATATACAAATTAACTAAAACACAAACAGAGTTAGTAAGCAAGTAATTTTTAAGGGACCACTTGAAGGACAAGATCTTAGTACAAGTAACAATAGCATTTGGTAATTTATTGTAGAATTTTGTACTCATGAATTGAATTATGTTTTGTCCAAATGCAGTATGAAAAAAGGGGACCTGAAAAGTGTTTCTGCTCTGTGACCTAGTGAACATTTGTGGCTGCCAATGTCTCCTAGATGTTGGAATGAGAAAATATTACTTTGAGGGGGAGCTCTTGCAGCAGGTAATACCATTAGGACTAAGGCCACCAGGCATTACGACCCCATGGAAAAATCTTCTAGCTAGCAGTTTGTGGCAGGGGACCACCCCGACGTTGACTCTGCCCGATGTCAAGCATGGTATAAAGAGGGCAGTCTCCTGGCACCACCTCAGTTCTTTTCCTGACATCGACCTGCTTACATCGGCTCTATGGATGCCACACTTTGCAATCAACCACCTTTTTTTTGCATCATCATGCAGTTAGTCAGAAATTGCTTATTTTCAGTCATTTTCAATGATATTGCATGTCTTCTTTGTCTTCCTCTCGATGAAAGTTAAAGTGTCTGTGTGGGAAGCAGATTCCGGCAAGAGACAGCCACTCTGCCTGCCTGATCTGCCTAGGCCCGAACCACTGGCCTGATGACTGCCCACACTACCAGAAATTTAATAGCAAAACCTGAATTCAATGTGCCAACATGTTGAAAGCACATCTCTTGGAGAAACAAGTGGCTGCCATGCAGAAGACCGTGTCAGGCATAGTTCTTCTTCTAAACCCAGGGAGTCTCCCCCAAAGGGGAAAAGATCGAGAGGGAAGCACCATCACCAGGAGAAGAAAGAACCAGGTCAGAATCCTGCCCAAAATCCCCACAGAGGACATCTACTTCTTCTACCTCTGGTGAGAGGTCAGAATCGGTTCCCCCAGGTACCACTGCTGTTTAGGAGGCTACCTACAAGAAGATATCCTCATCTTCACAAACAAAAGGTAAGAAGTCTTCTTCAGTAGGATGTTCATCTGCCCAAGTTCCCTTGGCCCACTGACCCCATAAGTCCTCCCATGGATTGACCCAAGAGGGACAGGTGTCCACCTTGGACAAATTTTCGAATGCCACCTGAAAGCTTGCTGGTACATCCAAAAAACACAAATGACCGCCAATACCACCAGACACCTGGAGGTCATCAGGTACTTGATGCCTCCTCCACCTGAACACAGGGAAACATCTGCCTCTGTTGGTAGACATACTACCAGCCCTTCCGACTTCATGTCAGATAAGGACCAGGCTCCTCTGGCCAACAAGTGGCCCTTGGCTCCAAAGGATCAGACATCAGCCCTGGCATCCAAGAATAAATTGCCTGAGGATGCATGGCTACCTCCATCTGAGGAAACTGACACCAGACCACAGGGGGGCTCAACTCCACAGAAAGAGCCTCACCCTTATCAAACTCCAGAGGCACCCATAGAAGAGTAGCCTCAGGACTGGATGACAGCCCTAGAAGGTCCACAGGGTCCAAAGCCCGGCCCCTCAAACCTGAATCCCCCACACCCAGTTGTCCCTTTACAAGATGTAGGGGCACTGTTTAACTCATGGTGGAACACTGTCAAAGGGGATCTGCTCCACAAGCCAAGGGACCCATCCCCAATACAACTATTACCCAGGGACCTGTCCCCTAGGCCACTTCCTCCACCGAGTGATCATCAGACACCAGAGGATGAGGACAGGCAGACGCCTGGTCTAAGTGGCAGAAAAAGGAACCCATCATCCATGCCATACTCCAGCAGATGACCACTGTCAACCTCAGGAGATAACGCTGGAGACTTCTCCTCAGATTATCCATCAGAGGACGATCTCCCTATCCCTTCTCCAGTCCCAAGAAATTCTCCTAGGTCCTCACTGGACAACCCATCTTTCCTGGACATAATGAATCACATCCAAACTCTCTACCAATGGGATACAGAAGAGCTGGATCCAGACAGACGACGTCTGGCTAAGTATTTGGGGGCTACCAACCCTAAACCACTGGTCATTCACCCATTAGTGGAGCTTTTCCAAGATGTTGCCATGCTAACCTGAAAACACCCGGCTACTACAAATGTGGAGCCAATTAAAGCAGACATGCTATATAAAACTCCAAAAGAGGAACCTTTCCTGGGGGAGCACCCAAAAGCCGACTTCATAGTGTGAACAGCAGCACATGGTAGGTCACAACAACCCAGACATATGAATGCCCAACCTCCAGACTCAGAGTCCAAGAAGTTGGATCAAATGGGACAAAAAGTATATTCTTTGGCAACCTGCATGGTCTGGTTATTGAACTTCCTGGATCACATGGTGACCTATCAAAAGTCACTATGGGCTAAGGCAATGGATCTGGCTAAGGCTCAGCCAGACTCTGAGGGCAAAGCAGAGCTCCTGGCAGTCATTCAGTCAGGAATGGACACAGATAAACATGTTCTCAGGAGCTCTTAGGATTCAGCAGAAATGGCAGCCAGGGCAGCAGCCACAGGTGTCTGCATGAGGAGGCATGCTTGGCTAAGAGTCTCGGGTTTCCGACAAGATCTTTAGGATGCCATTCTTGATGCTTCTTTTCAAGGACCTGTCCTGTTCAGCCAGGAAACAGTGAAACTCATCATTGGTCTACAGGACTCAAGGAAAGCAATGTCTGAGGTTCACATGATGTATAGATCAGAGCCGCAAGCTAACCATCGCCATCCTTTTTGTTAAAATCAAGGACAGTAGGAAAGACACCAACCTCAACAAAACGGAGGCTTTAAGAGATGAGGCCACCCCATCCCTTCAGGTGCCCAGGGCCCGAAAAATCCCAAGGCTCACAGGCATCCCCTGTCCACCCCCTCCAATATGGCATGACTCCGAATCGACCCTCCCTTCTCCACAGGAAGTGCAGGGGGAAGTCGTAGGCGGGATATTCTCCCTGTACCTTTCAGGATGGTCCGATATCTTGTCAGACCAATGGGTCCTACAGATAATGGAGAGGGATACTCCCTAGAGTTCAGTCAGATTCCACCAGACAACCCACCAGTACCCTCCCATTGCTTAGACTCCCATGCTCTTCTCCTGTGAGCAGAAAAACAGCCCTTGTTAGACAAGAGAGACATCCTGGAGGTCCCCTTTGCTCAAAGGGACAAAGGTTTCTACTCTCACTTCTTTCTTGTCTCAAAGAAAATGGGAGGCCTTCGGCCCATTCTGGATCTGAACCAACTGAACAATTTCATCAAATACACGAGGTTCAGGATGGTGACTCTGGCAAACCTCTTGCCCATGCTCCATCAAGGAGACTGGCTTTGCTTCTTGGGCATACAGGATGCGTACATGCATGTAAAAATCCTGCCATCCCACAAGAAGTTCCTCTGCTTCAACTTCCAAGGTGGGCACTACCAGTTGATGGTGCTACCATTCAGCCTATCATCAGCACCATGGGGTTTTACCAAGTGCCTAGCAGTAGTGGAGGCAGCCCTCAGGAGAAGGGGTCACTTTGTCTACCCTTACCTGTATGATTGGTTTCTTACAGCTCCAGCAGAAGATCAATTAAACAGGACCTTGGAGGAGACAGTCAGTCTATTTCAGCCTCTGGGAATCATTTTAAACTTGCCCAAGTCACATCCATGACCTGTTCAAAGGCTACAATACATAGGAGCAGTCCTGGACACAGTCCAAGGAAAAGCCTCTCTGCCCACAGACAGGGTGCACAGGCTAAAAGAGGTCACTCACAGGGTACAAGATTCAAACTTGGTCACTGTGAGGGTGGTTCTGCAACTAATTGGTCACATGGCCACAGCCATAGCCACAGTTCCCTTTGCATGGTTGAATATGAGGATACTGCAATGGCAACTCAGAGTTCAGTGAGACCAGGACACAGATGAACTAGAACAGCCCATTCAAACTTCTGGCACTGTCCATCAATCCCTGACTTGGTGGCTCAACCCAGCCCATTTGAGCATAGGAGTCCCCTTCCAGCGAGCAAGCCCACAGCAGATCCTTACTACAGATGCCTCAGGGCTTGGATGGGGAGCAAACCTTGCTGCTCACCAAATGAGGGGTTCTTGGAATGCCATGGAACAGTCTCTACACATAAACATTTTGGAGATGAGAACCGTACTGTATGCTCTTCAGGCATTCCAAGGTGTACTCCTTCTATGGCCACTTATGGTCCAGTCAGACAATACCCCAGTAGTCTTCCATCTCAACAAGCAAGGGGGCACACATTCCTATCCCTTATGCAGACAGGCCATGAGAGTATGGATTTGGGCAGTTAATCACAGACTGTATCTCACAGCAGTCCATGTTTCATGGATTCAAAACGTCCTTGCAGGCAGCCTAAGTCGCTCTCAGTCTCTGAACCATGAGTGAGAACTTCAGCAAGATGTCATAAATGACCTCTTCAGAACATGAGGTCATCCAGAACTGGGCCTCTTTGTGTCTCCACACAACACCAAACTGCCAAATTTCTGTTCTCTAGATCCAGGGCCTGGTGTTTTTTTGCAAGATGTTTTGTCCCTCTCTTGGACAGGGAGGTTTCTGTATGCCTTCCCTCCCTTCACTCTTCTTCAGAGGGTCCTTATCAAGTTGCAGGCTGAAGGGGCCCTGATGATACTGGTGGCACCATTCTGGCTGCAAAAGATTTGGTTTCCCATGTTGCAACAACTGGCATCAGAACAGTCGATTCCGTTGCCCTTCTCCACTCACTTGCTCTCACAAGAGCAAGGGACATTGGTCCATCTGGCCCTCCAATCCCTGCATCTGCATGCTTGTCTTCTGTGGACTTAGCTAAGGAAAGATTCAGAGTATTCCTCAGAGTGGCAAAGGTGCTAGTGGCAGCAAGAAAACCCTCTACCATGGCCACATACACTATGAAATGGAAGCATTTCTGTTTGTGGGTGATTTCACATTCACTAGATCCCCTGGGTTGGCCAGTGGAATCTTTGCTGGAGTATCTTATTTACCTATCAGACTTGGGCCTCAGCTACTTGTCCATCAAGGTGCATCTCTGCGCTCTATCAGCTTACCAGGCACCAATAAAGGAAAAAATTCTGGCACAGTTGGACATCTGCAAGACCTATTAAAGAGGTATCTTGCATATCAAGCCCCCCAGGAGAGACCCAGTGCCACCTTGGGATCTCCTGTTTGTTTTGGAAAAACTTACCTAGCCCTCCCCCTAGCCATCCACAATTTGTGAGCTACGCCTTCTCTCAGAAGGAGTTATTTTTATTTGCCATTACCTCAACTCAGAGGATTTCTGATCTACAGGCTCTGATGTGTAAAGATTCCTATCTTATTTTTCACCAGGACAGCGTAGCCCTCCATACAAATCCTAAGTTTCTGCCAAAGGTAGTGTCTGAGTTCCTGTTGAACCAGGACACCCAACTACCAGCTTATTACCCAGAGTACTTGAATAAAGGGGAGGCTTTGTTGCATACTCTGGATGTACATAAAATCCTACGTTACTACCTGGCAAGACTAGTTCCACTAGAAAGACAAACCAGTAATTTGTCTCCTTTGCCCACAGAAAGACTGGGGCACCTGTGACTAAGCAAACACTAACCAAATGGTTAGTGCACTGCATTACTTTCTGCTATCAGCAGCACAACAAACCCTTATAGGGGCCAGTAAAGGGTCACTCCACCAGGGGAATAGTGATATCATTCACTTTTCTCAGGAACGTATCTTCAGCGGAGCTTTGTGCAGCTGCTACTTGGAGTTCAGTGCACACTTTTGTTAGGCACTACATTCTGGACATTGCTTCAGGGAGGAGAGTATGTTTTGGCCTAGCAGTCCTTCAGGGACTCCTCTCCTAATTTCCTACAGCCACCATCATGTCCTCCACCCTTCTGACCTGGGCCTTTTTTTGTGCACTGCTTGGGACTTAGTCCTAATGGTATTATCTGCTACAAGAGCTCCCCCTCAAAGTGAGATAGTACAGTTACGTAAGAACTTACAGTAACAGTAGATCTTAGAGAGGAGCTCTTGCAACAGGTAGCTTTCCCACCCACCTGCCCCTCGGGGACAAATTTCATTATTTTCTCTTTGGGGATGGGAGGTCCTCCTCAGTTCTCCATCTGCTTTTCAGCTGGGTTTCCAGCAGGAGAACTAAGGTGGTGCTGGGGGACCGCCCTCTTTATACAATGCCTCATATTGGGCGGATCCAATGTCAGAGTGGTCCCCCGCCACAGACTGCTAGCTAGCAGATTTTTCCATGGGGTCCTAATGCCTGGTGGTCTTAGTCCTAATGGTATTACCTGCTGCAGGAGCTCCTCTCAAAGATTTACTGTTACAGTCTGTTCTTACGTTACTGTACTTTCCATGCACACCAGATATATTATTATTTAATGCTCTTGAAACTTTTAAATTAACACCCAAACAAACTAACATTTTGTACTAGGGCTCATTGGCAGATAAAAGGATGATAATTAAATTGTGGAACAGCTTTAACCTCCATCAAAATATAGATACAGAGTGGTGGTACACATTAAAAGAATCCACAAGTTATGGAAGACTAGCATTTGCTATTGAGGACCTAGATAATGCTAAAAATCAGTCATGGAGAGAGCTGATATCATTGTCTCCACCATTAATGAAAATATGAGAGCAAACAACATTGTTTTCAACTTTTCTTGCCATAGTCTTTTAAATCTATTTTAGGAACTAGTCTAACAATATCAGATTATTACAAGAGGTTTAAAATGAAGATTACTTCATTTTTATTATTTAACAGCTATATATTTCCTCATTTACTGTTACTGGATCCTTTTAGTACTTTGTTATAAGTAGTTGAACTTATGACCTTAATGGGACATGTATTTAATATTATTACCTGTATATGCATTATTATATTACTTCCTTCTTCCAATTAAAAAAATATTTAAAAAAAAAGAGACTAAGAAGTGAATTTTGAACAGTTTCACTACCATAAAATGCCTCTGCTGTGCAGTGTTCCCAAACTGGGGAAACAACATGAGGGTGGTAATGTAGAGCACACATGTGATTTCTTGAAGAAGCTGCTTAAAACAGCTGTGGAGGTCTGCATACCTGTATGCAATAAGTGAAAAGGGGTCAAGATCTGGCTCACCTAGCTTAGCAGGGTATAAAACAAATGACCTTGCATGAAATGTGGGTCTATAATTGCTGGAATGAACCATGTAAGGTTTGTTTCTATGCAAGAGAGGAATACAAAGCAGTATGAAGGACTATTAGGCTACACTTCAGGAAGCCAAAGAGGGTCTGAAAACTGATAGCTGTAGGAGTGGTCAATAACAGAGCCATCTCCCAGTACATCAATGGAAAGAGGAAGGTAAAATATTGACTTGGGCCCCTAACACCAAGAGAAGGAGGAGGTACATGTAAGACAGTCAGGAGCAATGACTGAAATGCTGAATTAAAACTGTATTTCAGTGTTCACCAAAGGGCATATGGGGGCTGCTTACTGGAAGGGCCCATGGCATTAAGGGTAACCATGATGCTACCCTCAGATATCACACTCATCTTGTTAGATGACTACCTGGTAAAGATCACATCATGTAAATCCCAGGGATCATACCAGACTTAACCCAAAGATCATAGTGGAGCTAAAGGAACAATTGATTGGTCTGCTTGCAATAAATAGTCACAAGACTGTCTGCACAGGTGTGGTGGTAGTGGAAGTGAATATGGCTGATAAGATTTCATCTTTAAGAGGGGGAAACGGTAACACCCTGACGACTACAGAACAGTCAGACTGACATCAGTGCTGGAAAAAGATCTTTTCTGAGATCAAGATTTTCACCCCTCTCAGCATAACTTTATAAAGGGCAGATAATTCCAAACCAACCTGATTACCTTCCTCATGGAGATGAACAGACAGGTAAACAGTGGTTGAGTCATACAAATAGTCTACTGTTTGAACGCCAACAATGCTTTTGACACAGTGGTATATAATACATTTCTGTTTTAAATAAAATAGTGTGCTATACTAGGGGCATGTACAAGGTCATTTTAACTGACTTGGGGCAGGAAGCAAAGGGTTATGATTAATGGGTGCTACTCCAGGTAGAGACAGGTACTCAGTGACATCCCTCAGGAATCAGGATTTTGCCAGAGCCCTTCAGAATTTTCATCAGTGATCTGGATGCTGGAGTCTTCAGCAGTAGCTACTCTATGTTTTCTGATGACATAAACCTGGCCAGGGTGGTGGACTCCTTGGAGGATGGGTGTAAAATGTAACAGGACTTGAATAAGCTAGGTAACTAGTCAAAATCCTGGAGTCTTAGACTTAATGTAACCAAATGCAAGGTTCTAGGGAGGAAAACAGAGGTGAAACCTACAAACTGTGTGGGACTCCTCCTGCTGTGATGGAAAAGGAAAAAGCCCTGGGAGACATTCTAAATGAGTGGCTAAAGCATAACAAGTAGTTCAGGGCTGCTGTCAAGAAGACTAGAAGAATGCTGGGTTATGGACAGATTGGGTAGATCCCTGGCACTGTTGGAATTACACTGGGGCCTGCTGGGGTTCAACCCCAGTAGCTCTCCAATGAGCCCCAGTAGCTATGAAAAATAAATCTCTTCAGTAGGTCCAGGGTCATAGCCCCGACAGCTGTTCCTTCACTGTGAACTCACATATTAATCCTTCACACCTAAGAAAGAGACACTTTTGAGAAAGGGATCTATGCAAGTCTATCACTGCATTGGGAAGAAAGACATTAATGAGTTAAGGTCCGAAAAACAGTTAAATGAAGCATTAAGCAATTGAAACACTAGATGTTTTAAGTCCTGTAAAGAATTATGTTCCTGTTCTCTAGATGGCGCCAAGACCAGAGATAAATCAGGCACCTCCTCTTGTCTGACAACACACAGGAGAAGATTCATTATTTAGGAGAAAAGTCACATGCGATGTTAGATAAGAGGACATATTTTCAGTACTACCTGACAAGAATATGACATTATGCTCCTTGGTGCTACTTTAGGTCCTAGTTTCAATTTTTTCCCGCTAGGAATAAGGTTATTTGTTGGTGACATTTTCCTAAGAGCAGGATATAGATTTGAGTTCAGCAACAAGACTTGTATTTAAAAAAAAATGTTTGTTTACTCTAGTAGCTTACTATATTTAGATTTTTACAGTGTGGCAGTATAGCCTAGCCTAGAAGTTAGAGTAACAAGCTGTGAATGAGCTTGGTAAATCCAGCTCAGCTGGGTTTGATTGCCACAACCTCCTCTTGCCTACTGTGTGACTGAGCAAATCATTTAACCTCCCCATGCTCCCAGGTTGCTTCTGAAAATAGGCACTTGTGTCTAGTGGACCTTACCCAGTTACCCAAAAAAAAATACTTGTACTGTCTTGATGGCTGACCCCTCCCTTTACTGCATTGCTGCTTGAAAATTAGTTTAAAATGAGTTACAAAACTGAAATTGCAAAACATGATTGTTTGGATACCATAAATATTGAGGCCTCCACCTTTATGGTAAAAGAGGCTCTGATCATGAGGTTTGGGTGAGAGGAGCACAAAGCATAATGGAGTGGTTCTGGCTGCTATCCAAACTTCAAGAAGAGGAGTCTGATTGAAGTATACCATAAGAAACACCACAGGGGATCTATAAACTCATTATAAACCACTCAAGCATAAAATAAAATATAGGAAGTGGTGCACCTGACTTTGATTTTTTTTATCCTGTCTAAAACATGGGGTGGTGGGAGAGAATTCAAAAGTTATGAAATAAGGGGAAAAGATTTTGGTGAACTTGTGTGAATGGGTCTTTCATGATTCAGCATGCAATAACACAAGACAGAATGGTGGTGGGACTTATGCAGAAATAAGTGGCCAACTGGCTGCCTAGGGGAGTTGTAAGACCCAATGCTGAAGGCAGAGGGCCTTACATCTCCTGGAAGTGTGGTTGTCGCAGTACATGGGACACCCTGTCCTGTCTTGTTGCATTTATAAAATGGGTGATAGGTAGGTTCTGCAGAGCAGCATGGAGGGGAGCATTGGATCATGCTTTTTTCTGCTACTTCATTACACACACAGCAGAGACACCCCATAGAAAATGTAGTAATATGAGAAGAAATTTGATTGAATCTTGGTGAATGAACAGCGGCAGACATGTTTTCGTCACCTTGGTTTGCTAACAGGTTTGGGTGAGGGAACATTACGTCTTTTTGAAAATGTGAAGTTTATACTGGCAGTGCGATATTTGAGATAATGAGCCAGGGGCAGGCTGGTGCTGGTACATTTTCCTTAGCTGGCTTTATGCTATGCAGATGCTAAGATAAATACCGTGGTGTCAGCCTGTCAAAGGCATCAGTAGCTTGAATTTTCTTTATCCATTTTATAGGCCTTATATAATTACTTCCAGCTTTATTGTGCATTTTTTGGGGGTTTAACAAGGTTCATGATTAACTTTTTTTTGCACTGGTCAAGCTCAGAAAGTGGTACACACTTTGCATTGGTTCCCCAAGATTATTAGACATTAGCTTACAAACAAATAACATGACATGCTCAAATATATAGTTTTTAAAAAATGCATTAAAAGCCATTCAACACAAGGTTTTGCATTGCTTGGTTATTTTTCCTAAGAAAAAATGGGCTACACAAACCAGTGAGTACTGTTTAGTGCAGTGTGGCTTCCATCTGATCCTTTGGCATGTAATACACACCAATTTAAATCTGCCAGAGATGGTCCATGATGCAAAATATTTAGAACCCCGGTAGCTGCTGAAAGTATAATTCCAACACTGATCCCTGTTCTTTTTTGTCAACAAGCTCTTCAGGCCTGTTTACACATACCAGAGCAGTGTCCTTTATTCTGAACTGCTTGACCGCTGTTCCATCTGCACCACTGCCACAGTGCATTCACACATTGGCAGTTTGTGTTGGTGCTAGGGCAGGTCTGTTGATTTTAATACACTTCCAATTTGGACCAGAGGAGAGGGAGTTAAGAGGAAGTAGGGTATGGCAGGTGACTGCAGACTGAGGATTGATTCCATTGGTGGATAAAAAAAGGGAGCCCGGGGAGTTAACCCACTAACATCCCAAGTAAGACAGCAAGAGATGGAGAGAGAGAAGATTGCAGCAGATAACCGAAGAGTTGGACACTCTCCTTTCTGAAATTAAAGGGGACAGTTGGCTTGGCACAAGATGGCATAGGGTGCACCAGTGTAGGCAGAGTTGTGTGTTTACACACTGCCATAAAATGCCTGCACCAGTACACAGTCCCAACAAATGGTGATTGCTGTAAGCCGCAACAGAGAGACTTAGCATTTCTACTGCATCAGTCAGTTCTGTTGATTTCCTCTGCAGTCCCCATGTTTCGGTCTTGGCTGGCCATCAACCTTGTTTATTACCAGCACAGGGGGAAAACAATGACAACAAAGAGAGACTGTATGTTCATTCTGCAAAATAAGAACTTGCAAAACAAAACTATTCAACACAGCAGAAAGAAAATGTTATACTTAATCATAATCATAATCATAATTTATTTATATTGTGCTTTTCAAATGCCAAAGTGCAGCATATAAAAACATACATCAATAATAAATTGAAGCTAAAATATAAAACACAATTAAAAGGACAGCAAATAAGGGGCTAATCAAAGGCAGAAACAAACAAAAACTCTTCAAAGAAGCCTTAAAGGATTCTGTGGATGGGCACTTTCTAATCCGACGAGGTAGAGAGTTCCACAGGGTTGGAGCCACAGAAGAAAAAGCTCTGGCCTCAGAGGATTGAAGATGAACCCTGGGGATCTCTAGCAGTCCCTCGTCAGTGGAATGGAGTGGGTGGAGAGGGCGGTAGGGCTGCAGGAGATCTTGCAAGTAGGAAGTCACGTGATGCAGTGGTGCTGAGTGGCTGCCTGCTTTGGAGCTCCCGTTTCTCCCCTCTTAAACTTTATCTTTTGACAAGCCAAAACCACCAATCCACCACCAAACGCTGTCTAAACACCATTGCTGCTCCAGGAATCGACATTGGAATAAATCAGAGGTGTATATTGCTCGCTGGAACATCGCGATGTTAGATGCAGAAATGAAGGCCTCAGGAGTCAGGCACACCCCACCCACAACGCCAGAGAAAGCCTCAAAGAAAGCTAAAAACTCTGGTTGTAATCCTTCCTTAACCAGCAAAACTTCATCTACTGGAGGTCTTAATGTTGCAGGAGGTACTACCTTGATGGAGGAGCGCTTTTTGGAGGAGTTATCACCTTTTAAGGATACCCTGCAAGAGATCTCCAATGAAATTAAATCTATGAGGCAAGATTATACAGACCTCTCAAGAAGGATGGGGGACTCAGAATCCAGAATAGGGTCAGTGGAAAGATGGCAACAGAAAATAGACCCTGAGATAATCAGACTTCGCCAGCAAATACAAAAATTACAACTAAAATCTGAAGACCTGAGGGCGAGCAGAAGAAACAACGTCCTGATTTTGGGTCTTCCAGAACTGGAAGAAGGGGAGACACTGTCAGTTTGTCCAGCAATTCTTAAACAAGGTCGTGGGTCCTTCTCCTGTCCACCAACAATACCATGTGGAACGTGCTCACAGATCTCTTCGACCCAGACCTCCCCAAGCCCCCAGACCTCTGATTATCAAGTTCTTAAGCTACCTGACAGACAACACGCCCTAGACAAAGTTAAACAGCTGGAAGCAGTCCTATGGAATGGAGCCAAGCTGAGGATTACCCAGGATTTGCCCAGAGAGATTCATCTGAAACGCATGCTGCCTTCCACCCAATAGTAAGCAAATTGATAGCTGCTGGAAAGCCCTTCCGCATGATTTACCCTGCAAAGCTGTCTGTACAAGTTGAAAACTCCTGGCATTCCTATGATACCCCAGAAGAAGACCTAGCTGACCTATCCAAGTTGTTGCCTGATCTGTTCAAGGGACTTCCAATTAAATGACTGTACCCAATCTGTACTAGGAATACAGAAGAAATGGACTACCAGCTGTAATCTGGACTTTTACAGTTAACTTTCTGTTCCTTTTTGCAAGTTCTGGGCTAGATTGGCCTAATTTTGGTACTCACTGTGTAGTCGCTTAGGCTCTGCTGGAGCACAGGTAGTCCTGGGTCGATCGCCTCTGCTTTTAGTGGGACTTCTCCGGGACCATGTGGTGCTGGAGTTGGTGGTTGTAGGTCATGGTGCCTCAGTCGGCTCGCCTCTTGCTTCCCTTGTGTCCCAGCCTCTCGATGTACCAGAAGGAACCAAATGGAGAGGTGCGGTTTCCGGAGGACCTATTTGGTCTGGACTGCTTTGGTCCGTCTGCATTTCGGTCCTCAAGCATTTCCCCTCATTTCCAGGTCCCTATAGAGATTAGACCGAGAGGACTAGGACACTGGAACTGCTCCCAGGTAAGGCTGTTTACTACCTTTTTCTTCCTTCTGCGATAGGATGGCGATTCCATTTATTTAGCCCAGAGGCAGGGCCTTTACAACGGAAGGGGGGGCGGGGGGCTTATAGGCAGGTTGTAGCTGTGCCATGCCTTGCGATCAAATAGGGGGCTATTGGGTACCCGTTAGATGCCTCACTGTTAGGAATTGTTTTTTTTTACTGTTCGGACTACTGATGTGGTGGGCTACTGTCTCTGGTTTCGTGGTTGTGGGTGTTCCTTTTATTATAAGGGTTAAAAAGGGGTACCCTGGGGAGGAGGGGGTATGGGAGCAACCAGGACTGTGTCTGACGCTGTGTCAATAGATCTGTGGGATTGTGTAAATAATGTACTTTTGTAATGGGGGCGGGGAGGGGGATGGGATGTTGTTCATGTTACTGTTGATGTTTGGAGTGTTTATATTTGGACTGTTGTTTATACCGCTCATGGGACAAGGTTATGGGGGGAGGATACTGATCACAGAAATAATAATAATGGTTTGGGGAGCTGCCACTTAATTTTGCAGACTGTTCTGACCTGAAGTTTAATTTTAGAGGTGAGCAGCTTATCAATGCTATTAATTCCGAGCTTTTACTTTTAATTAGGAGAGAAATGTTGGGGTGTATTGGGGGCTTGAGGGTGTCACCACTGTAAGATGCGAGAGGAGATTGCTAGGATTAATGGGTGTCGTATTGCACTTTGTCCTAAAATATGGCTGGTAGCACAGTTAAAATGATTAGCTGGAATGTGAGAGGGATTAGAGATGCCAAGAAAAGGGCCCGTATTTTGATTAATTGCTCGATACTGGGTGCCGACATATTATGTCTGCAGGAAACCCACATTACATTAGCTGAAAGTAATATGTTACGAGTCAGAGGCTTCTCCCAAGTTTTTGTGGCTGGAGACTCGTCGGAAGCCAGAGGGGTAGCTGCTATGATAAGGAGAAGCATACCTTTCAATCCGGCGAAGGTTATCAGGGACTCAGAAGGCAGATATATATTGGTGTCTGGATCCCTCTATAATTCCCCTATTGTCTTAGGCTCGGTTTATGGCCCAGTTGGGGGGAAGGTGACCTTTATTATGCAGCTAGTTGACAAACTTAGCTCCCTTCTACCCACCCCTTTGATCCTAGGAGGGGATTGGAACGTAGCTCCAACTCAGGAGCTGGATAAAACTTTTAGACCACTGAGACCACTGCTTCCACCGCAATTGGCGATGAAGGATATGGGTAACATGCTGGGTCTGGTGGACCCCTGGAGAACTCTCCACCCTCTCAACAAAAGCTATACCTTTTTCTCTCCCCTCCATAATTCCTGGTCGTGACTAGACTACTTTCTAATATCCACCTCTCTCATGACTAAAGTCTTCACGGCAGGTATCGAACCCATAGTAATTTCGGACCATGCGCTAGTCTGGTTTAAATTCTCCTCAGTCCACAACTTCCCGTGACACGGTCTGGAAACTCAATGCCCAGCTATTAAAAGAAGAACACTCTCTCACTCAGATTAGATTCCTTATTAAAAACTATCTGGAAACTAATCGAGGCTCAGTGACCAGGATGGATATTCTCTGGTGCTCTTTAAAATGCTTCTTGAGAGGGGAACTTATCAAGATTTCCTCTAGGAGAAAGAAAATCAGGTAGCAGAATCTTATCCGCCTCTCAAACCAAATTAAAGCAGCAGAGAATATGTTGGTCACTTCGGCTCGTTGAATAGCTTAGAACACCTCCACAAACTTAAAAATGAATATGAAGGTTTGATCCGAGAGAAGACGGAGTTTGCTTTATTGAAAACTAAGGCTAGATATCTGGATCAGGGAGAAAAACCGAGTAGACTCCTAGAACTAAAACTGAAAGAAGTGGAGAATTCTAGGCTGATTCCCGCTCTAGAAGACCAAGAAGGATCCATCAAAACAGAGCCCAGAGATACAGCAACAATCTTTAAAGATTATTACCAAAATCTATACTGTCCGAAAGCACCTCCTTCTCTCCACTCAGGACTAGAGGGTTTTTTTCAGTCACTGACACTCCCTCGTCTCTTGGAGGATCAAGTGGCTTTTCTCTCTCACCTCTTTCCCAGGAGGAGGTGGAACAGGCTATTCAAAGTCTACCGTCAGATAAAGCCCCTGGCCCGGATGGGTTCCCAGCCAATTTCTACAAGGCCTTCCGCCAGGAGTTGACCCCCCTGCTTCTGGATCTATACAACTACTTGCTGTCAGCAGATACCCTGGATCCATCCCTACTGGAGGCCATTATTATACTGATCCCTAAGATGGCTGAACCCTCCCAGAACCCTGCCAATTACAGACCAATCTCGCTTCTTAACTGTGATATTAAAATTCTGTCCAAGATTCTAGCCTCCCGTATCAAACAAGTGTGGACCCCATTATTGAGTATTGAGCAAGTAGGATTTGTGCAAGGGAGGTCAGTGATGGATCATATTAGGTCGCTCTCTCACATGTTTAGGGCAGCTCAAACTTCTCTGGTTCCTATGGCATTGGTGGCCCTGGACGCGGAGAAAGTGTTCGACCGAGTTAATTGGGAATTCCTATGGTATACCATGTCTAGGTTCTGCTTTCCGAGGGAGTTCATAGGGTGGATCAGAGCTCTATATAGGACCCCCACGGCAAAGGTTTATTGCAATGGGATCCTCTCACCCCCCATACAGCTCCACTCTGGAACCCGACAAGGCTGCCCCCTATCCCCGTTCCTATTTAACCTCTATTTAGAACCGTTACTGATCAGTCTCAAAGCGGCCCCAGGGATCCAAGGATGCCCTGTCCTCAGCCAAACCTCCAAGATTTCAGTCTATGCAGATGATATTCTGCTACAATTAGCTAACCCGGCTGATTCCCTGCAAGTGGTAATGAAGTTAATTACGCAATTAGGAGAGTTATCCAACTATAAACTTAACCTAGCAAAGACTGAGATCTTCCCACTTAATGTACACCTTACCCGGGCTTCCGTATCCCATCTGGGCATGAAGTGGACCCCATCTCACTTGAAATATCTCAGTGTTTACCTGGCACGAGACCCTTCCCTAATCAGGAAGCTTAACCTAGAGGACTTATTGGAAAGAATTAAGTCTGGCTTGCAAAGATGGGGGAAACTGCCACTACCAGTGGGGACCCGAATCAGCATCATCAAAATGAACATCCTTCCCCGGTTCTTTTATCCCCTGAATCTCCTAGACATCTGGCTACCCAGGTCCTTTTTCAAAAAAATTCATTCGACCTTAACTGATTTTATTTGGAATCATAAATCTCCGAGGCGGGCCTTCGACAAACTGTGCCTCCCCAGGGAAATGGGGGGTCTCAGATTGCCAATTTCAATTCTACTACTGGTCTAGTCACCTTATCAAAGCAGGGAAATGGCTAGGGGACTTGAAAGATGCTTACCTCCTACATAGCTAGATCTGGATCTTGATCTTATCACTCGCCATAATATGAATCCCTCCAGCCTTTTTTATTGTGGTTTCGCGTCTCTCCCCCGAGAGATCCAAGACTCCCCAGTGGGTGTCACAGTTAAGGTGCTTAACCAACTTTTCTCCTCCACCAGAATCCATTACATAAAGGACCCTGGCCAACCACTGATGGGTAACCCTAATATCAGGATCGGGGACAAAATGTTAGTTTTTAAATGGTTACCTCCAATTCAGGAGCTCTCAGTGGAAGATTTTTATGTGCAAGGCAAGCAGGGCCCAATAACGGACCTACTGCTTGTCTTGAACATTCCCACTAATGCCCTGTTTAAAATGTATCAATTAAAGCACCTGGTAGACAAAGAGTTCGGAATAACAGTACCTCCCTCAACTATTAAACCACTACTAGAGGAAGTTAAGTGCTGTGCGATTAAACCCCACGGTGTGTCTAAGCTGTACACCTACCTCCTGAAACTTGCCCACCCTACTCCTCTAACTGGTTCCAAAGCCTGGGCATTATCCTCCTCAGGTTCCTCATTTCCATGGGGACAAATCTGGAAAGATATGTATATCTACAATAATCTGGATAGGAATAGGATGATCCAGTATTTCATAATCAACAACATGTATTTCACACCAATGCGAAAATCAAAATTTGGCCCTCTGCTCTTTAAATGTTTCAGATGCGAGAAGAGCAGGATACCTTCCCATATTTTCTGGCACTGTTCTAAAGTGGCTCCTCTTGGAAGACAATTAGATAACTTAGATCCCATGTTAGGTTTAGAAAATCATCTCACACTAGAGACCTGTATCATAGGAGACTACACAGGTATCAGGATCAAAGAAAAGAAGTACCATATAGCACTCATTGCTATGGCGGTTAAGAGACTGGTCCTCCGACACTGGACAGACAGTCTTGAGATTTCCTATCTGGACTGGGTGGAAGAAATGTCCCAGTGTTTTAAAGTTGAGAAACTAATTGCTAATTTCAGATCTTCCCCAATGGCCTTTCAGAAGAAATGGGGCAAACTTTTGCCCTGTATCTTCACTGATCGATTCTCGACATATAATGAATCCAAGCGAGGATCACAATCTTCAAGACCTGAATTTCTCCAGCCTCTCTGGCTGTCCCTCTGGTAATAATCTTACAACCTCTCACCCTGGGATTTTGAAGTTAATAGGTTCCCGGATGCTTTTTTAGATTGAGAATCCTGGGGACACCTAGCTACTAGAGTTAGTTCACTATATCTCTCTCCTCAGTGGTGACACCCTCATTGAGGGGGGAGGGGGGGGACAGTTGATTTGGGTTATCTAGTCACTGTTTTTCTGATTCCTTTTGGTATCTTCATTTTATTTTCTTTCTTTGTCCAGTAACATAGTATATTCAACTTTGGAATCTATGGAATGTATGTACTACGTTCAGATGTTACTGTTTATACTGTTGTATGTACAGTTAAAAATTAATAAAAAGAGAATTTCAGAAAAGAGATCTTGCAAGTAGCTTGGTCCCTGTCCGTGTAGGGTCTTTTAGGTCAGCAATGCGACCTTGAAGGTAATCCTCCAACAGTGCAGTTCGCACAGAACAGGTGTGATGTGGCAAGTTCTTGGTAGCCCAGTCAACAACCTGGCTACAGCGTTCTGCACCAGCTGCAGGCGGCAGAGGTCTACCCTGGCAACTCTAGATATAGAGCATTGCAGTAATCTAGACACAAGGAAACAAATGCGTGAGCCAATAAAGGGAGGTCATCATGTGGAACATGGTGCTTTATCCAGGCTATATTCCTCAGATGGTAAAACGAGGACTTGACAACAGCCAACACCTGAGACTAAAGTGTCAGCTCGCAATCAATTATTACACCCAGATTCTGCACCTGTTCAAAAGGTCTCAACTGGTTACCCCCTAACACTAGGCCAGAGGGAGATCCAGGAGTCAACTTCTCTGCACGATGACCAGGGTCCACCACCAGCACCTCAGTCTTGTCCGGATTTAGCCTCAGCCAGTTAGTACTCATCCAGTCCTGGATCTCAGCGAGGCAGTTGTTAAAGACCGTAAGTGTGTTGTTCTGTTTGGGTACAAAGGACAAATAGAGCTGAGTGTCATCTGCATAGCAGTGAAAAGTGAAAATATCTCCTAACGGTAGCATGTACACTGTGAACAACATGGGAGAAAGCACAGAACCCTGCAGCACCCCACAAGGCAGCACAAAGGGAGCAGAGGAAAAAATTCCTGATACTACCCTCTGAGATCTGCCAGTGAGGAAAGAGTGAAACCATCTAAGGACTGTTCCTGACAGTCTGCAGATCAGCCACAGACGTTCCAATAATATCCCATGGTCCACGGTGTCAAACGCAAAAGAGAGATCAAGAAGAACTAAGATCGAATGGCTCCTCTGATCTCTCGCAGTTAGGAGGTCATTAAGTACCCGAACCAATGCCGTCTCGGTGCTATGCCTCTTCCTGAAACCAGACGGGAGAGAGAATCATAGATTCCATGGGTGGTAAGAAAGTCATCAAGCTGCAGTGCAACTACTTTCTCAATAACCTTGCCAAAAAAGGGCACATTAGAGATAGGTCTGTAGTTTGTGAGACAGTCCGGGTCAAGAGAAGATTTCTTCAAAAGGGGTGTCACAACAGCCTCTTTCAAGGACTCCGGAAACACCCCTTGGTCCAATGAGCACCAGACAATCTCAGCAAGGACTTGTCCGATCACATCTGCGCAACCCATAAGGAGGCGCGTGGGACCAGGATCCAAACTACAGCAAGTTGGCCGCAAGCTCTGGACGATCTTCATGACATCCATGATTGCTGGCCGGTCGAAGTCCGTTCAGACAGACTGATGCAGATGTCATACCTGATCGTTGGCACCTTATCTTCAAAGAACTGAGCAAACTCATCACACTTTAATTCTGACAAGGCTCTCCGGCCCTGCAGACAGGCTGGATTGCATAGCCTATCGACAGTCCAGAAGAGCAAAGCTGGTTGATTCCTTGATGCAGCAATCTCCCTGGACAGGAACACTGCCTTCTTATGGGAGATTTCTGAGTGATAGCCCAAATAATGGGCGATCAATCTAAGCCTGTCACTCTCAAGGCTGGACCTCCACCAACAGCATTCCAATCTTCGCCCTGCTCTCTTCAGCTCCCTCAATGTCTCATCAAACCAGGGGGACCAAGGGCAAAAGGGAGAGGGGGCAAACTCGGACAGGAGCTATGGAATCCAGAGCCCTCAGCACCACACTATTATAGTGCACTACTAAGGCATTTGGATCCAAGCACACCATAGGCCAACTCGATAGATCCAGCACTGCCGTCAGACCTTCGGAGGTAACACCCCTTAAAAGGCGGTACTGGATCATCTCCAAAGGTGTTGATCTTATGGAGGGGGGCCATAAAATTGAACCTTACGGAGTGATGGTCAGATCACTCAACTGGTTCCACCATCAATCCGGTGATCTCCATCCATAGGTTGAACACAAGATCCAATGAGTGACCCTGGATATGGGTAGCAGTGGTAACAACCTGTGTGAAGCCCAACTAATTCATTAGTTGGAGGAATTTTTGACCAAAATGCGAGAGTTCATCGTAGATCCAAGCATTGAAGTCCCCCAGGACCAACCACCTGGAGGGCTCCAACACCAGGTCTACAATGAAATCTGCTACTTTCTGCAGAAAAATTTTCTCATCACCCGGTGGATGATAGACGAGTAGAATTCTACAGCCCACATCTGCTCCCATGATACATTCAAAGGATCTGTGGGACACCACTGGAACCTCCACAAGGTCCAATTCTGATCTAAAACAGATAGCAACTCCCCCCCATCCAATTTCGGGCAGTGTATTACCAAGAACCCAGCTGGAACAGCTGACACCAAATTGGGGCCAGCATTCTCGTCCAGCCAGGTCTCGGTGATGCAAGACAGGTCAGATGACTCAACAAGATCAGCAATAATTGCTGTCTTGTTTTTTATAGACCTGGCATTGCATAACACCGCCCAAGTTGGATGAGGGGTTTTGGAGGAGCGAGCCACTTGCCCACCATCAGTGGAGCCCTTGGGTATGGGGACCAGGCATCAGACACCCCTGTCCTGGACCCATTTCTCCCCAGGGCGTTTCCCTAGCCTCACAACCCCAATCCGTCCACTTCGCTCCTCCCCCCCCCGACTGGGGTACCCACTTCCCCGTCTGCCTCCTCCGAGCATTCCCCAGGGTCCAGCAATACCAATAGACCTCAGACCCCAATGGGGGACTATTGAAGGGGCACAGGTCCCTCAGTCTGGAGGGGGAATAGTGCCTGCCCACAGAAACTCAGCCCCAACACATGCTGTCAGGATATTCCTATAACCAGTCAGCAAAAATTAAACACACATAAACACTATGACTTATAAATAAAAAACTCCCTCTGGACACACTAGAGGGAAAAAAAACCCTCCCACCCAATCCAAAACCCTTAAATACTAAATCAAATCACAATAAAAAGTCCAATAAACAGTTTTAGGAAAATGGGGAAACCAGGCCTCTAAGTAGAGAGTTTGTTGGTGAGGAGACACAGACTACAGTCAAGCTAAATATGAAATAAACACATCTTCAGTCCCCCAGGTCCTCTCACAATGGGGACTAATAAGTTCAGCAAGGGATTCTCACTCCCAATGAAAAATAATAAGGTATCTGACCCAAGGCATTTGACGACCCCTCAAACCCTATCACGATGAAAGAGGTTGTACAAAGCAAGCAGAAAATAAAATGAATTGTCCGACCGTAATCAGGGGAATAGATTAGGGAAAGTCCTCTTCACTGGTATCAGCCACACCACTCCACTCCATTTCTCAGCAAGCCTGATCCCAAAAATCCCCAACCAGGGGCCGAGAGAGAGAAACCACGGCCCCCACCATTAAACTCCACAAAGCCGACCCAGAGGACAGCCCTGTGGGGAAAGTGGAGGACACACGGCCTAGCTCGCCAGCTACCAAGCAGGATCAGGCCGAGGTCCTCCATGTAGCTATGCACCCCACCACCTAGCATGCCCGATGGGTTGGGTCAACTGCTCGCTAAAGCCAACAGAGTCCGTCCTCCAGATTTATCCAATACGACTTCCACAGTAAAAACACCCTTAATCCATAGGAGTCATAGTCAAGAAAAGTCCTTCCGCTACAGATAGTAATCAAACAATTTGCAGCACTTCCACGATCCACTTCCCACAATTTCGACTCCCCCTTTTGGCCAGACCAACTGATGGAACCAACTCACCGGACAGGGAGAAAGAGAGTTCCGCTCCAGGGAACCAGCACCAGTCATCCACCGAATACACATCTGGAACAAACAGATGTCCAAACACCAGCTTCTGGGGTGCCAAACAGGATGATACAAACCCAGTCCACTATTTTCTTCTTTGCTCTTGGACAGTCTGCAAGCCTACCTCCTAACTAAGCTCACAGAGAGGTTTTTCTGAGATTAGAAAAACACAACAATTCATCGGCAGCGCTAACACTAAACCTCTTTCAAAATTTGCGTTTTTAACCCTGGTCTACATCACTTCTTTGGCCCTAACTGTTCTAAAACAAAACAATAAAAATTTAAACAACATAACTACAGTAACTAAAGTTTTAACCAAAACAAAAATAGAAAGAACAAAGCACACAAACTAAAATGCTGATGCTGGCTGGCTCACACTAGCCGCCATCTTGTCTCTACTTGGAGCTATTCTTGGAGATGAGACAGAAAAAGCCAAAGGCCCACTTAGTCTGTCTCCCACCTCACGGGGGGCATTTTGACAGGTCTGAATTTAACAGACACTTGTCCAGTTTCCTCTTGAAGGTCCCAAAAGAGCCCATTTCTACAACATATTTTGCAGAATGTTTCAAATTTTAACCACTCTTTGGGTAAATAAACTTCTCCTAATGTTTTTCTGTGAGTGTTGTAACTTAATTTCTTTCTTGTGACTCCTGAGGTTTATGCCTCTCACATTAAATTCCAGATCCAGACTAATCATCAGCTCATCATCCCCTATGGGTTTGAACATCTGCAGCAAATCCCCCCCCTAAACCATCTTGTCTCGAGTGGATATAGCCCCAAAATGTGTAATCTTGTTTTACAGGGCTTATCATGCAGACCTATGCTAAAGCTTTTCAAAGTTAACTATGTCCCTTCTCAGATAGGTGATCCACAATGGAGTGCAATAATCAAGGTGGGGCCTAGTGTAAGTTTTATACAATGGCAGCACAAATCCCCTACTCCTGCATAGGAAAGCCTTACAGATGCAACCAAAGATCCTGCTTCTTTTATTTATTACCACAGTACAGTGTTTACTAAATGTATTTATTTATTTATAGTGTATGGTGGAACATTGTTATTGATGAAATTCACTAGAAACACATTCCTGTTATGGTATCGTTCTGACTTTCTCTTGCTTTTAACCACCGTAGAATGATACCATAACAAGAAAGAATGTCACAGTTCGTGAAATTCTACAGCAGGAGCATTTGGAGCTAAGGAGTTATTCAAACCTACGTGGCAGTTGTTGAGAGCACAGCAAAACAGATAAAATGTACCATTACAGAACTACCCGCTGTGTACTGGTTTTGTTTCTTCTTCCCCTCTCCCCAGGTACATGTATAAATATTCCAGTATGTGTCCCCGAATGGCCCCTCTGGGAGTGAATAGTGACTCCTCGACACTTCATCAAGACGCACAGAGCACGTTCTTGACCCTAGCATACCTGACCTTCCTGTGTTGTGAATCCACATCCAGGTGTGGCAGGACTGGAAATCATAATGTGATGATGCTTCCACTCCTAAACTGCTCACCATACACTATAAAATACAATGTATGGGGAGTAGTTAACAACCACATTGAATTCCCATCTCGAGGTTACCATGGTTACTGTAAATCTCTCGATGAGAATACAACGTGGTTGTTAACTACTCCCCATACATTATCCTCTATATTTAAAATAGTTTCACCAGGAAAGACAACAGTGAGCCAAAGGCTCATTTCCAGATGCATCCTGGGGGAAAGGGGTAGGGGAGTACAATAACTAATAACAGCACAACATTATATACAGAATATATACAATGAGAGAGACATTAGCTCTTCAGTAAAATTAATCACAATCTCATGGAGACAATAGAGATGGTGTATCACACAGTGCACAAATCGCAGCCAGATTGCCACGAAAGAAAGGAAATGATAGGGGTGAAGAGGTATAGAGAAGCTTAAACCAGTAACATACTAACGTACTAACATACTAAGAAGCCAGCAGAGTAGGCCGTATGGTCTATTGAGTCTGCTCGGGGATCAGTGCCCAGTTAGGGCACCATTGTGGCCTCCCTCACCTTCCCCATGAGGTCCCCCACCCCATCCCACAACAGGGTTCTGAGATGCACCTTCCCTCTATACCTATCCCAGCCTCTCCTGAACCCCTCCACAGCTGCTACAGCCACTAGTTCCATGGGTAGAGCATTCCAGGATTCCACCACCATCTCAGTGAAGTAGCATCTCCTTGTCTTGCCCCTTAGTCTCCTGCCAACCAGCATCATTGAGTGCCCCCTGGTGGCCCCCACCTCCCTCAGCTGGAACACCCTATCCTGGCTTACCCTATTTACTCTCTTAAGATATTTGAAGACCTTTATCATATCCCCTCTTTCCCTCCTCTCCTCCAGAGAGTACAGGTTGAGCTCCTTGAGTCTCTCCCCCCCATAGGACTTCACTTCCAGTCCCTGTATCATCCTGGTCATCCTCCTCTGGATCCTCTCCAGAAGAGTAATATCCCATTTTAAGTATGGACACCCAAACTGCATGCAGTATTCAAGGTGTGATCTAACCAAGCAATTATACAGTGGAAGGAACACCTCCCCGCTTCTCAAGGTTATCCCCCTGGCTGTGCAACCCAGCATTTTATTTGCTTTGGCTCCAGCCCTTCTACACAGCTCTGAGTTGTTTATTTTGGCATTTATAACCACCCCAAAGTTCTTTTCCCCCCTCAAAACCTGCAGCGTCTCCCTCCCAAGGTGTACACATGAGCAGGGTTCCTGGCCCCAGGGTGGAGACCCATACATTTCTCAATATTAAACCTCAGTTTCCAGGTATGTGATCACCCTTCCAGAGTCTCCAGGTCACCCTGAAGGGCTAACCTACCCTCCTCCCCATCCACTACCACCCCCAGCTTCGAGTCTTCGGCAAAGAGACTCATCTCACTCCTGATACTGCTTCTGAAGTCTGAAGTATAAGCATTAAACAGGAGTAGACACAGCACCGATACCTGTGGGACCCCGCTAATGACCCTCTTGGGAGATGAAACCTCCTCCCCCAACCATCACCTTCTGAAAATGCCCAGCTAGCCAGTTCCCTATCCACCTGATCATCTGTACCCCCAATTCCCTCAGCTTCTCCACCAACCCAGGATGTGGCACTGAGTCAAACGCCTTTGCTGAAGTCTAGAAAGAGGACATCCACTGGCCTGCACTGGTCCGGCACTCTCGTCACCCAATCGTTGAACTCCACCAGGTTGATCTGACATGATCTGTCCTGAACAAAGCCATGCTGTCAATCATCCAGGTGGCCCTGTGCGTCCAGCAACACCTCCAGCCTCTCTTTTAAGATGACCTCTATCACTTTGCACACCACTGACATCAGGCTTACTGGCCTGTAATTTCCTGGCTCCTCTGGTGAGCCACCCTTGTGGATAGGCATGGTGTGGGCCATCCTCCAGTCCTGAGGCACCCATCCCGACTGAAGGGAGGGTTGTATAATATAACAATAAAAAGTAACAGAGAGGACAGGGCGCAGAGAGAGGGAGGGAGAAGGAAGAGAGGAAGGGAGGGTAGGAGGACCGGTAAATAAAAACAAAGTTTTGGATGAAGTGGGGCATGGTAGTGAGGATGGAACAGAAAAGGAAGGAAGAGTGAAGGCAAAGAAAAAGCTAATGGCATTGACAGGATGGGGCAGTGTGGATTAGGAGGAGAGCAGAGCTAGAGTGCTTGGAGGGAGCCGCACAGACAGCTACCAGAAGGGAGTTCCAGAGATTAGGAAGGTGATCCAAAAAAACAGACTGACCAACTTGGGATTTATGAAAAGGAACGTGGAGTGACTGGGGCCCAGATGAATGAAGAATGTGTGAAGGGGAGGGATTAGGAGAGAGAGAATAGCACTGAGATATGTAGGGAGAGAAGTTAGCCAGAAGTTAGAGATAAAAAAGGCACAGTGAGTGAGTCGGCGGTTGATCAAGGAAGGAAATGATAGCTGAGTATAAAGGGAGCAGTGGTGGGTACGCAAAGGGCAGGACAAGTTGAAACAGCAAAATGAGTGGAAAAGGGGATCCAACCGGGTGAGGGAGGTTTTAGGGGTAGCACCGTATACAATATCACCATAATCAAAAATAGGCAGGATCATCTTAGAGATAATTTCACACCATACAGCTAAAGGGATACTGCTTTTATTCCTGTAAAGGGCAACGAGTTTTGGACGCAGTTTTTTGTATATGGCATCAATATGATTGGAGAAGCTAAGGTGACGATCAAGCCAAATACCGAGGTATTTAAATGAAGGAACATCATCAATATGACACCCGTCTAAGATGTGAAATGAGGGGAGGGAAGGAAATTTTGAAAGCTTTTGCCAAGTTCCAAAACACATGGAAACAGATTTTTTTTAGCAATAAGGGATAATTGATTTGATCTGTACCAAGTCTGAATAGAGTCAAAATCACATTGTAGATTGGATGATAACTCAGCAGGAGAGAGACCAGAGGTAAATAGGATGGTATCATCTACATACATGTGAATGGATACAGAGGAGCAGACAGAGGGGAGGTCATTAAGGAAAATGAAGAAGAGTATGGGTCCAAGTACTGAACCTTGGTGAACGCTGGTGTGAATGGTGAGGGGAGGGGAGAAGGAGTCACCAATATGAACAGATTGAGATCTTCCTATAAAGTATGAACTGAACCAAGTAGTCGCTGACTTGGATAGACCTGTTGATTTTAACTAGGACAGGAGTAGGAGGTGAGACACAGTGTTGAAGCCTTTCATCAGATTGACAAAAATACCAGCCGTGAGGAGTCCCTGATCCATTCCAAAGTGGATGGAGTCAGTTAGCCTAAGAAGAGAGGTAGCTGTGGAATGATGTTTCTGAAAGCTGGACTGGAATGGAGTGAAGAAGGAGGTAGATTTAAGGAAGGAGGACAGTTGGGACAGGACAATATGTTCTTGAAGCTTGGATAGGGTAGGAAGTAGGGAGATAGGGTGAAAGTTACCAGGAGAGGAGGAGTCACCTCCTTTTGGGAGTGGATTAACTGTGGCATGTTTCCAGGTGTCTGGGACCAGTGGCAAGAGAGAAGGAGAGGTTGAGCAGGAAGGAGATGGGCTTAGCTATAGCAGGAGTGGAAAGGTGCAGGAGCTTAGGGTCAAGGCCATCTGGGCTCCCACCTTTCTTTGGGTTTATAGCCAGTAAAACTTCCTGAACTGAAGCGGGGCAGATAGGTGAGAAAAAGAGTTGACATGGGAAAGGGGGGTTCAGGAAGGGGAAGGGAAGAGGAAGCCGGGAGGACAGAGAAGAAAGATGAGTCACAGATTTGCTTGCTAGAACTAACTACTGCTCCCACCTTTATGTTGTCAGTAAACTTCTCCACCCAACATTTAGTCAAATTATCTAAGTCTGATATGAAGAAGGTGAACCGGACTGGCCCCAGAACCGATCCCTGAATTTGACATAGCACCTCTTATCCTTACACTTTGAGTTCTGCCATCCAACCAATTTTTTATTTACTTTATTAATTTATAATCGATTTCTGTATTGCATAGTTTGTTTATGAGTATTTTATGAGGTACCTTGACTAAAGCTTTCTGTAAGTTGAAGTATATTATGTCCACTGGGCTATTATGTTTGAGAGCTCTACTACTCTATACATTAAATCCCAAGGTGTGCATTAGGCAGGATTTGTTTCTGCGGACACCATGCCGTGCTTGATCTATGATGTTTTTTGTTTTAATATCATCTTCAAATCCTTTGTTTATTATGGTTTCCATTATTTTCCCCAAAATTGCTGTCAGGCTTTTCGGCCTATAATTAGATGTTATTGATCTATTTCCTTTCTTGAAAACTGTGACCACAGTCACCTTTCTCCAGTCATAGGGCACCTCACCTGTACCAAGAAACCTATTGAACAAAAAGGTAACAGGTCCCACCAGCCACAACCTAACTTCCTAAGTAACCTAGGGTGTAGTCTGTCTAGTCCTGATGATTTGTTTATATTTATTTTGCCTAACAATTCTTTGATCTCTTTGTTTGTTATAACAGTAACAGTAATGTTTTTCTTGAGAGCCTGTTTGTTGTCAGCTGAGACATTTTTATTCATCCCCCCATCATCAGGTATACTATAGATGGAGCAGAAATAGATGTTAAAGTGTTCTGCCATTTGTAGTTCTTCAGTGATTTCTTGTAAATCATCAAATATTGGACCCATGGTTCTGTCAACTGATTTATTGTTGACAGACGCATAGAATGTTTTACCATAATCCTTTATGTAGGCTATTTTAAACTCAAGTTTTTTCCTCTCATTCCTAATCTTGTTTTTGCTTCATCTAAGTCCATTCTTAGATTTTCTAATATTATATAAGCTGTGTTCTCTTTTCTTTGCTTTAAAGGCTGTTCTTTTTTATGGCTGTGGGAGGAGCCTACAGCCATATCACTTTAGCTTGAAAAGGGGTTTCCGTGGAACACATTTTTTTAGTAGTTTTCAGTATATCCTTCCATAGCAATGCAAATCCCTATGGCAGATAAAAAAATACTCCTTCTTTCTGTTTAGAATGATGGACACAGAACTCAAAGCTGCTTTTCTCTAAGAGCAAATGTGCACACTTTCCAAACAAATCTAAATGTCTTTAAAACTATTCAAGGTGTACAAAAACAACCAGTGTGAAGGTTGTTCAGTGTAAAAAGGCCTTTCACATGAGGGTAGTCACTAATCTGAATTCTTTATATTTTGTGAAATATGGTCTTCCAAACAGACTCATTTTTTTTCTCACTAAGTGAACTCAATAGGAGTCATGGTACACAAACGTACATATCTCAGAAAGTATACAAGTTACCAATATACAAACAGCATGAAAGTTGTTCAGAACAAAATGACCTTTCAAATGAGGGTAGTCACTAATCTGAATTCATTAGATTTTTTATAAATATAGCCATCTGAAATGTGAACATTGTGAAGAAAAATGGAAATTCAGGTTATCAGATGGCCATAGATTAAAAAATATAATTAGTGCAGCTTAATGAATCAGCTCATTTAAAAGGTTGTTTTGTCCTGAACAGCTTTCATATGATGGTTTATGTGTAATTTGTATACTTTTAGAGATATTTACATTTGTTTGCCATAACTCCTATTAAACTTATAACGGGATCATTTCTGTAAAGCACTACACCACTTTAAGTGCAATCAAACCAGACCATGTTGTCATGCCTAACTTAACAGTAGAACATCATGACTTACTAGTACTTCAATGGAATTCTTTAGTGCTTACCAGCTTGAAACAAAATGATCTGCTTACTGGGGTCACATTAGATATGTTCATGTTGGGATCATTTTACATTTTTTCAGAACGAAAGCAGCAGATTAATTTTAGTAATTATTAGCCAGCAATATACTATGAGATCTATATGTGAAGCTGACACTGACCAGATAGGAGGATGAAGGAATACAGAGAAGAAAAATAATGGCTGTCTGTAAAACTTTTAGGCACCTATGCTGCAACACTGATTTTTTTCATTTATTATGTCCTCTTTGGCAACTTCTATTATTAAAACACATTAAATGTATAGTTTGCTAAATCTTGACCTTGGGATAACTCTCAAATGACTCCTGAATAAGTTTTATGCCATTCACTTTACGGGAGGTCAAGACCTGTGTAAACAGTCAAGTGTTATTTTTTCATATTTTTTTAATGAATTTCCACAGTAAAAGTGTGGAAAATAAAAAAAGTATGTACAACTCTTGAAAATATCTCAAGATTTAGATTGTGGCAAGTTATGGCCAAGAAAGGTTTTCATCCAGATCTAATTCAGGCAATAAGAAATTTCTACTCAAATACTTGGGCCCAGATTAGGGTTGGTGCTAATGGCCTTCTATCTTCCAGGTTTTCCAGAAACAAAGGGGTCAGGCAAGGATACATTTTAGCACCAGTCTTATTCAGTATTTCCATAGACCAGTTACTAGAAGAGTTGCTTAAATCATTATCAGACTCTCCAACTATTGGTGCAAGGTGCTGTCCAGCCCTTGCAAACACTGGCAATCTTGTTTTGAAAGCCTTAACTAAATCAGGTCTCCAGAAAAAAACAGGCTATTTTAAATGGTTTTGCCTCTTCACACAACCTATGAATAAATGAACATAAGAGTCAGAGTGTTGTCTTTGGATCCAATAGAACTAAGGGTACTTGGCTGGTGGGGAAACAGGTATTGAAACTGTTAAAACTTAAATTTATCTTGGTATTACATTTGCAAATAACTGCCAGTGGATTCAGCACATTAAAACATCTTTGATAAAATTGAAACAGACTGCTGGAGCTTTAGCCAGATTTAATAATACATTTTGGGATAATAGTGTAAGGCCTTTGCTAAAAGCAATTTAAGCCAAATATGTGACTCAGGCTTTGTATCTAGCTGAAATTTGGGAAGACCCCTTTAAACAAACGTCTATGCATATGGCTTGCTGTGGGAAACTCATTTTCTGTTTCTATTCTGCGGGCCGAATTAAGCCTTTCAAGTCTTGATGCACAGTGCACAGCTAAGCTAGTCGGTTATTGGATAAATGTCACCCAAATGAATTCAAACAGTTTTCCACGGGAATGTCTTAAAGAGAAAAGAAAATGGATGATCTAGGTTGTAAAAAATCGAATTGGTTGAAAAATCTTCAAGTAATTTTTTTTAAAGTATGATCTTACCTACTAACAAAAATATGTGGGCAAAGGTATTAGTATCAGCCTAAAATACAAGGGGTATTGTAAGAAAAAATTCTCAACCATTCCAGGTTGGATGATTGTGTTACCATGTCTCGCCTAAAAATTTCACCATGGCTGATTCATAATGACACCCAGTCTAAGTTTAGATATTATCTGGATTTTTTGACAGACCCAGAACTTAGAAAATTGCTTACAAGATATCATATGGAGCAGTTTCCGAATAATGTGTTAACAGCAAGATTTGAGAAATCGGTTGATTTTAAGGATACCTTATGTAACTGTAATAACAAAGGGAGAGAGGACCTAGGTCATGTTATTTTTGATTGCTCTTGGTACAACGATGGCTTCATCCAATCTGGAAAGGTATTGACACTACAGCTAGAAATGTATTGCTAAATATTATGTTTACGTCAGAAGTTGATGGCATTATCGATAAGGTAGCTGGGTATCTTACAGCAGTAGTTGATATTAGAAGAAAGTTTAAATAGCACTTTACTATGTATTGAAGGGAAGTTGATGCTCTGCTATATTCTGTTCTATGCACTGATGACTGTATTGCAAAATTGACTGAATTTGGATTATTATTTATTACTGTGCTTACAAATGTATTTTAAAGGAATAATTTGTAATTATTTATGTAATGGTCTTTGACCGAACAATAAAATTTATACCATGTACCATACCTTGTACAGCTAATCTCCTATGCATTTTCAACTCAGAGAGAAGTTAATATTTATGCAAATCAAACCCAAAGTTTATGCAGTTTTGTTCAAAAGTTATTTTACTCTAAATCTTATTGGACTGTTGAGTGTTATTTTTTCATATTTATTTGACAAATTTCTGAAGAAAAAGTACGGAGAAATACAAAAGTGTGTACAACTAATCTCCTATGCATTTTCAACTTGGAGAGAAGTTAATATTTGCACAAAATCAAACTCAAAGTTTATAGTTTTTGTTTTAAAGTAATTTTATTCTAAATCTTATTGGACTATTGATGAACTGAGCAAAGAAATGTTTAAATAAAACAAATTGAAGACTCCAGGTTTGGGAGGTCATTAAAATTGCAAAAGGTCAAATTATGAAACCTTAAATTAACTCATTAAGACCCTTCTTCTTAGTGTGTAATTATAAGAGCTACCTCATGAATCACTCTCAATAAGTTAGGATTGATAATGTCCTACCTAACAGTAGACCTGTTCACTCCTGTATGCCACAGGGTGCCATCCTGGGCCACATTTTATTCAGTTTGTTTCTAAACAAGCTCCCATTCACCAGTAGCTGTCCAATTCTGCTCTATGCAGATGATGCAGTCCTTTATACAAGTGACCCCAATCCCTTTACCTTGGAACACAAGCTCCAAGACAGCTTTACTACAGCTGAAAGATGGTTCAGAGAACAAAAACTCACAATGAACTTCAAAACATCAAAACAAGATATTGCTGTTTTCCAGTCCCCAGAATAGGCATCATTCACACCCACTCAATATAACAAATGAGTCTGGAACTACATTGGAACTTGTCCAACATTTCAGATATTTGGGGGTCACTATAGACAGCACTATGTCATATGCCTACCACACTGAAAATGTTGCAAAGGCTGTGAACATCTGTATTGGTTTGTTTCATAGACATAAGCAAATTCTTACCCAAGAGGCCCTAAAACTCACTATCCAGAGTACAGTGGTCTTTCTTGTTGACTACAACACAGTAGTCTATGACTCAGCTATGGACACAGCCCTCCACCATATAAAAGTCACTTTAAAAAAAGCCTGTCAACTCTTAATTGGCTCCGGAGGCTCACGCATATGTGTGACCTATATGACCAGGCTAACTGGCTCCAGTTCACAGGTAGGCTCAGGTTCCAATCGTACATCTTGGCCAAGAAAGTATGTCTGGGCCTCAAATCAATGGGTGTCCAGAAGCTCCTTAATCCCTATGAAAAGAGCCATTCCACCAAAAGCTCAGATAGAACAATCTTTAAAATTCCTAGTTGTCGCACCTCCCTTGGTTAAAGAGCTTTTGCCCACCATGCTCCCAAATGTATTAATAATCTTAATCTTGCCATCTCCTCTATAACAGCATTAGGCCCCTTCAAACATGAGCTCTGAAAACATCTCAATGCTAATGCCAGCTGTGACTGCTTCCCTTAGCCCCTCAATTGCTGTTTTACCTCATGCCTAAGCAGCACTCCTTTGTGATCACAATACCCCTAGTATCCTGCACTTGTTGTTTCTCTCCTGTCCTGTGCCTTAATCCTTCCTCCATCAAACTCCCCTCTTACCCTCACCCCTCCTTTCTCTTACAATCCTCTCCATCTGCCTTCAACTCAATCCCCCAAAAAAGCTTCAACAAGGTCTTCTTGGGCTGATGTTTCTCTACTTCTTGAGTGAGTGTGGCTACCATGGGCTGCTATAATACCTGTACAATGCCCTCCATCCTGACTCCCACTTCCTCAGATCCTCTGACACTTGCACCCTGCTACTCCCCTATCGTACCACCCTCATCGGCCAATCAGGCTTCTCCCATCACTTCCCCAAAATCTGGAATGCCCTCTCACCTCAAATATGGCACTCCTCCTCCTCCTCCCACTCCCTTGCCTCTGCCTTACATAACTTTCTCTCTGCTAGCTGCTCCTGCTACAATCCTCCTTAACTTGTTCCCCTATGAGCCTGCTTCAGCTTCACACTCACCTCTTTCCTGCAAAACCCTGCCCCTGCATCCTCCCCAGCACCCCTTCCTTTCCACTTTACTCCAAACCCCCCATTCCCTCCTCTGTATACCAGCTTACCCTCACTACCCACATGTCATTGCTTGGCCTAGGCCCCTGTCAGGATTCTATGCATGCTGGAGGGGTCCAGCACCTAGGCAAACACCTTCCTTGCCTCCTACTCCCAGCCCATTCTTTTATGAAAGGACTTTGTCTCGGACCCTCTTTTCTCCCACCTCTCTGTCTCTTAGTCCTTCTGAAGCCTACTTCCCATCACTACCTACTTCCCTCCTATCATGTTCTACCTCTGCTGCCTACGACCTGCTTCTCTCCTGTCATGATCTATCTCTGCCTTGTGCAGGTAGGGTCCACAGCACACTGGAGGGGCCAGGACCCAGCAGACCTTTCTCTTCCTCTCTCTTCCTGACATGCTCTAACTCCTATTGCCTACAACCTGCTTCTCTTCTGTTTATGCTTGACCTCCACCTGGTGCAGGCAGGGTTCCCAGCATTCTGGAGGGGTCAGGCCCTGGGAGACCCTTCTTCTTCACCCCTTGCCTTCCCCCTCCTCATACCCCCCTTTCCACCCCCCTGCTGTCTGCCTATATGCCCCACCACCCACCTCCCCCCTTCCTAGCTGTAGTTATTGGCTAAGTCCTAATCCACTTACAGTCAAGCCTGCACTTTTGTTACAACTTGCAAATTTTGTTCTACCTGTGTCGCTCCTCACAATCTTACCCTAGTTCAACCTCTTTGTATTCTATCCAGCCACTTTCTAACTACAAAACTATGTCCCACCAAGTGTTTGCTAAAGATATTTGTGCTATCATATCTGTCTAGTTTAAGACTGTTAGCACTGTATTCCATCTAGTTCATACCTGTTAGCATTCCTCCATTCAGTACTTCTCTATAGTCTGTTCACTTTATTGAATGTAATCAAATTGTGTATCTGTATTGTGTACCAAATCTCTGTATACTATCCTCATGTTCCACTACCCCCCAGGTTGCACCGGGAGATGAGCAATGTGTTGCTCAGTGTGCCTTCCTGGTGAAACATTTCAATAAATGAAAAAAAAAAATAAAAACACAGACTGCTGCAATACCTCTCTCTCTGCCTTTCAGGCACCCCAGTCTGAGTTGTCCTCTCTCCCTTAAACTGCCTTAACCCTCTCAGATACTCTTTGTTCTTATGATAGCCTGTTGACTTAGTCCACTGTCTTTGTCTTCTTGTTTATATTTAGATTTATACTTAGACTCCTATTTGTTATTAGCCTGCACTTACAGTTTTACTGTATACTTAAATGTCTTTTTTTCTGATGTGGAACCTATGTAATGAGCTTGTTCTCAAAGGTGTTAATCCGAGATCACAAATAAATAACATAAATAATGTATTAAAGTCATTTGAATATAGACCTACAATTATACAACCATTGTGATACATATTTTTAGGATCAGAGGAATGGTGCAAGGCTGCCAAATTCATTTTGATCTCACTGCTTCAGCACTTCAGTTTGCATGGATCAACCCCCCCCCCCAAAAAAAAAACATCATAAAAGCATCTATCTTCTCAAAAAAAAAATGTATATTATTATATTTAATTTAACCTGAAAATACAAAATAGCAATAAGGAAGTAAAACAATCAAGATGAGATTTCTGCATTCTCCAACCATACATTGAAGCCGAGCCATAATAAAGACTTCTATCTTCTTCAAAGCAATTATATTTTATTTTTATTTATTTAATATTCTGTATTTAAGTAGACACTAGAAAAAAAGTTTATTGAGTGTTTGAAAACAGGCAAATGCAACCAGACACAGAAGGAAGTCAAAAGAGAGAGTATTGGTTGCGGGGGCTAGTAACAAGTCAAGGAGATCACTTCATCCATCCAATGGGGCCACCCACCAACACTACTGACCGTTGATGGGCACTGGTAGCAGAGGAGGAGCTGGGCAAGTGCTGCAAGCAGTCAGTGTAGGAGGAGGAGGAGGAGGAGGAGGAATGCAGGCTGCCTGTCATAGTCCAGCTCTTGTTTAAAATCCCCAGTGGTGCCTGAGGAGCTGTACCAATCATCTGTGCAGCAGCCCTCCATCTGTGGGGATTAAGTGGACTCAGTTTAGCTGTCCTATTGTATTCCAGGAAGCTCAAGCTCCATTACAGCAACAGGTCTGACTGGAGCCCTGGACCTCAAACTCTGCTACTTGTACAGGACTGACTGCTTGAGAGTGAGGGATCCTCGCTGCTTGCAGAGGAAGTGGAAGTGGTCACAGTTGGTGTTCATTTGTGTGCCGAGGGGCTGACTGGGCTGAGAAGACTGCCTTTCAATGTAAGCATTGCATGTGTCTGAACTGTTGTGGATTACATGGGTGTAGGTAGGGAGAATGTCCAGAGTGTTCAAGTCCCCCCCCCGCCAAAATTACCTCAGAAAATTTCAAATTCCTATATTTTATTTTTGGGTTGGCTCAGGCTCAGCTGCTAAAAAACTCAGTGTCTCAGCAGTCTCTGTAGTGGTTGGAGCTAGCTGCAACACCATGTGCATACGTGGGATCATTGATGGTCAGGGGAGATGGAGACATCATCAACAGAGAGAGCAGGAGAAGCCTGGTGAGACAGACAAGTGAGCGTGCTGCTGTGCTGTGTTGTCTGTACAGCACTGAGCAAGTTGTGGTGTTCTGTTGACTATTGTGGTGGTAGAGTGGGACTGTGTGCTGCTCTTCTCTAGCCTCAGTTGAACTGTAGGAGAACTTGACATATGATCTACTAGAGAAAGAACTGACCCATCCAGTGCCGAGATGCGAGTAACACATGGCACATCTTCTTGAGTGTGATGAATGCTGGCTGGACTGGTGGTGTGGTCTAAAGAAAAGACAGGAGATGTCAAGGAAAATCTGCTCTGGCCTACTGGCCTGGGAGGGGAGCAACTTGTAAGGCAAGCAAACAGGAGGATAGTCAGCAGAAAAGTGGTAAGTGGAGAAAAAAATAAAGATTGATTCGAGGGGAGAGGACTCCTTTTATTCAGAGAGGTGGTGAGGGGCATTGGCACCATCTCCCAGGGCAACCCACTCATTGTATCTCAGCCCCACAGATGTTCTGCCCAACTTGGAGCTATAATCATGTGGAGTGAAAACAGATGTGGAAAGGCAGATGCCTGACTGGCATCTTTGTCTCTGGCTGTTGCAGAGTGCTCCCATGTGCAAAGGTGGAATGGGGATAAGAGTACTCTCTATATGCAGAGGTGGGATTGTAGTAGAGGAGGAGTGATGCAAATGTGTGGACGTGTCCCCATGTGTAGGAGTGGGATGGATGGGAAGGAATACTCCCCATGTAGGGGCAGTGGGATGAAGGGGTAGAGTGCTCCCCATGTACAGAGCTGATATGAAGTGGCAGGATAGCTCCCCATGTGTGGAGGTTGAATGGAGGTGGAGGAGTGCTCCCTATGTGCAGGAGGTGGGATGTAGTGGGAGAAGTGCTCTCCATGTAGGGGAGGTGAAATGCAGTGGGAGAAGCACTAGAGGGGTCAGGGGATGAGTGCTCACAATCTATTGAGGTGGGATGGAGATGGAACAATGATACCTATGTGTGGAGATGGAATGGATGGAAGAGTGCTTTCAATGTTCAAGTTTATCGTGAAGGGATAAAATCCATTGAGCAAGCTCATTTGCAAGGAGGTCCCAAGTACAAGCAATGATAAATACATGGTGTGAGATACGAAAAGTAAGGACACATAATACAAATTAAAATAAAGCAATTTTCTTTACATTAGTATTTACAATATGTACAATGTTGCATTCAACAAGGATTGAGGCCAAATATGATTACATAAGACACTATGTCTACCATGTGGAAGAGGGCTGGAGAAGGAGACTTGCTCCCCATATACAAAGGAGGAATGGAGGGGGAGGAGTGCTCTCAATGTGCAAATGTGTAATGGAGGGGGAGGAGTGCTTCCCATGCATGGAGGTGGGATGGGGGGGGTGAACAGTCACTTAATGGCCACCATCCTAGACCCCACTCCAGCCTGTGTGTGAAACTTTTTGGAATGGGCAGCTTATGATGGGGCAGATGTGCAATCCACATCTCTTCTCTGGCTGCTGTAAAGCATTGGATTGACAGGTGGGGTGCAAGAGGGGGCACCAGTCACTCAGGAGCACCCACTATATTCTTCCCCCACCCACTCAGCAGAGTGGTAACAGTTATGGACGGGGCATACAAGATCCATATTTTTATATCTCAATTCCTCAGAGTGCTCTCCATGGGTAGGGCACATTAGGTGGTAGAGCCTCTGGCTTGAAGCAGAGTGTTCTGCAAGTGTAGAGGTGTGGCATAGGGTGAGGAAATGCCAGTCAGCCAAAATCCCACTCCAACATTCATGCTAGCTCTGGTGGAGCAGGGACGGGTATGATGGGGCAGATGTGCAACTTGCATCCCCATCTTTGGCTGCTGCAGGGTGCTACCCTTGTGTGGAGGTGGGATGGGGCATCATTCTCTCAGATCCACCTGCCTGGAGCCTACCCAATGCCAGTGCCAGCTTTCATGGAACTTGTATGGGTGAAGATGGAGAGATGTGTGAACCACATCTGTCATTGGCTCATGCAGAGTGCTCCTGATGTGCAGGAGATGGAATGGAGGTGGAGTACTCATTGACTAATTTTTGACTTTTGAAGATCATATCTATTAATATCAAAAACTACTAGGAAACTTGGAGCTTTAAGTAGAACCACCAGAGGTTTATAAATCCAAAATAGAAAAAAAAATAACAACTTATTTTGCCCATCTTGAAATATGGAGAATCAATTTATCGGGTGGCAAACTCAGTGGATCTGGACTGCAATCCCATTTTCACCCACCTGGCACCCACCAGGCTAGATAGAGTGAGTAGACACTGTTAGGGGATAGGCCATCCATTTAAATGAATGTTTGTTCAGGTGCAGATCTTGGAGCCACCAGTCATTGTGGTTCTGGTCACTACATTGCACTGCGGCCAATTTCACACTGCCAAGGTGGTGCTGCAATAGTGACAGCCTGTCACCTGGTGATCACTCTCATTCCGCTTACTCTCCACATCTCAGTATATTGCTGTCACTGTTTGGGGGCTCTCTCTCTCGCTCTCTCTCTGCTCTGTCCCTGACACTGGTGCCACTCACCACCTCTTTGGATACTGCACTCTCTTTTGGGGGGAACACTGCTGCCTTTTTCATCTTGGTATTTGTCCCTGCAGCCTGTGTCTCCCTCTGCCCGCCATCCAGGGTTAAGCTACAGCTCTGCAGGCAATGCTGCCTCACTTCTCAGCACTCTTGCTTATTGTATTGTGCAGTGGGGTGGTGGGCACACTGAGCTAACATGGACAATAGGAGATTCATTGGGCAGGTCAGTGGGTACCATCGCAGAGAGCAATGCTCAGGCTAGGCATTGTGGTACACATGAAGCACTGGAGAGAGAGGAGTTCAGGGACACGAACACACACTGTCATTCACATAGAGACACAAACAGGATCTGTCTGGGTAAGGATAAATAATATTTATTTGTTCTTTACTGCTAGGACTGTTTACTGCTTATGGCACAGGTAGTGGGGGATGCAGTGTATGGCTGGGTACTTGACATCTGCAGGATGGGTGGGGAGACAAGTAGTAAGATCAGTACAGGCATAAATGAAAGGAATGATGCGTTCTCATTCCAGATCTGTATTTCTTTCAACTAGAGAACGGATTCCAGATGTGAAACTGTGACTAGTGTCACAGTCTGGTTGCATGCCCATTAGTCTGCCAGGGACAAGCCCACTGTAGACTGCTGTGCATTGGACTTGTCCCTGACACACCTCTGAAATGTCATTCTACCACAAGATGTTTCTTGCACACACACACACACATGGAAACATAACAAAAAACTATAAAGAATTTAGATTAGTGACTACCCTCATTTTAAAGGCATTTTTGTCCTGAACACAAAAATGTAAAATAATGTACTTGGAGAACAGAAGTCCAGGGGCAGAGTGCACATGGGTGGAGTGGTATTGACAACATTAAGAAAGCACACATTCCAAAAAAAAGAGCTTTTACATACAGTTGATTACTGTTTAACAATATTTTGCATCCATGGCTGCCACTGTACATCTGATGCAAACCCATAATGATGTTCCTCACTTGAAGCAAAAAGGGGGGATGGAGGCCATAACTGACTTCTTGTTTTTGTGTTAAAGGGGTCAGTTTCTTTACAGCAAAATCAAGGAAAGGCATCATTTCTAAAATGTGCAGACGACCATGGGGGACCACTTTTATCCAGAGCATGCCACCACAAGCAGCTACCACTTCAAGACTGCTACTTCCCCGCCTAATACAATCTGTGGAAAACCAGAAGTAGTCTACCAGAACTGAGATCAATATGGTTAAATCACATTTGCCAGAAATTACTGCTTAGAAAATAATGAGAAATTGACTGTGATGATGAGCACGTCCCAGACCAGATCTCTAGTTTGTTAATAGACTCCGGAATCTGATTTGTATGGCTGCATGGGCCAAGTTCCATGGATGTTATGCCATCATCAGATTTGTATAAGAGCACTGTGGAAGCGTGTAACCGGACCGCTGTCTAATAAGCTGCCACAGTGCTCCGACATAGTTTCCAGTGATTCTGTTTATGCAGCCCTCGCCTTCCACAGGCCGCATAAACATACCCACTTCCCGGTGCACTACTTTTATGTTCTGCAACTGCAGTACTGATGGCCATTGTGTGCAACATGGTGATGTTGACTTAAACTGTGCATGCATGACTATTGTGCATACATAGTTATGTCAGCATTACCATGTTGTGTAGGGCTGACTACAGTGCAAACTTCACATGTGAGAGTATCACGCATGCACAGTATTGTAATTGCTGCAGTATTACTTACAGCTGACTCCAGTGCAGCAAAAGCACTATATATTCTTTTCCAGGCTCTTGCCATTCCTAAAAGATTTCCACAGCCATATCGGTTCTGACCAGAGCTAATTTATTTAGCTGCTTCCTCATTTTGCGAGTTTACCACTGAATATAAAATTTTAAAAACACAGATATTCTCTAAAAGCATTCTTCTGACTCAGATGCTCTTTAAACAACATAAAACTGATGGGCCCTTACTGTACCTTGAAATGTTTGATGGCCAACACAAGACAAGAACATAGTGGGCCGGATTTTCAAAACTTGCCGTAGATCAATGCAAGCTGTGGCAAACAGCAGTTTAAGTCAGTTGCCGGTGCACCAGGGATCCTGAATATGATTTTAGTATGAGAGGGATCCTGATGCTAAAGTTGGCAGATTTACTGTAACAACTCCCATGCACTGAACAGGTGGCACATAGTAGAGATTTGATAGCGGCTTCTGTGCACCCATCTAGCAGTGCCCCAATGGAACCAGTGCCCTTGGTGGACACTCAATCCTGCAGCAGGTCCCACCATAGACTCCATCTGTGTACCAGACAAGTGGGAGAGGTCAGCATGTCAACCCTTGTAAGGGAATGCAGGAACTGTGTCCCACATGACCCTGCCCACCAGTGGTAGTGCCATGGTAAGTTTAGCCCATGCCATGTACCCAGGCACAGAGAGCCATCAGAATCCCCACAAAACACCATTCCAGAACAACCCATGAGCAGAATGTTCCTTGCAATTGTCCCAGAATGCAACATGCCACTCTGCAGAAAGCTATACTTACCTGGGGTCAGTCTGTATCATCAATCCCTGCACCATTGTAATGGCTATCTGCAGTTTCTCCAGGATCAGTTGTTGGAGCACTCTGACTACGGCAGGTGGGGAACGTATGCCCATGGTGTTGCCATGACAGAGGTTGCCCATAGCTTGCCAGTAGGCAGGGGAATCCCCAAGCCTGAGGCCTGCCTGTCATGGCTGCTGCCAATGACATGCCCTGCTGCAGCACCAGTGGGTGCCCCCAATGACCAGTGCCCCCAATAATCACTGGCCTGACAGTCATGGTATGGTCATCAGTGCAGCATGTGCATGGCATGGCTGGTAGACAGTTCCCAGAGTATGTTTTTTTCCCATCCTTCATGCTGCCCCATGGTGATCCCCATAGTTCCCATGCCTGGTAGCCCTGGCCAGTTGGCTTCTATGGCTAGCATCAGTGCAACATAATGTTAGACCAGAACTGGCTAGTCTAAGGCTGGAAGGGCCAATCCAAGATCCAAAATCATGATCATAGGGATGTTGCAACTTGCATCTGTCACAGGTACCTCTCTGTCTCAGTGTATCCTAGGACCAGTGCATACCTGGCAAAAGCAGGTTTTGTGCAGGTGACTCCACTGGGGTCATAAGCTTCCTTTCAAAATTGGGACTGACTTCAGGCTCAGCACACAGCCCCCCTTGCATCATTTTTTTGTTATGCAAGCACCTTGTGTCAGCCAGGACATTTGAAAATCAAGCTCAGTGACTGCAGAGGATAGCAGCAGCATTGATTGATACAGTAGACCTACTGCAGGCTTTAGCTCTACAGCATCATAAAATCCCAGGATGCCTTATATGAGTTAAGTCATGACTTTTGCAATGGAGTCAAGCAGGTTTTATACCAGACAAAAGTAACATCATAATTATTCTTGATTAATGTATTACAACCCTGAGCTGTCTCCATGGTGATGAGTGGTGGGGACATATGTGACATGGTGGCTATAAAGTTTCTCATTCTGAGCCAATGATGTTACAAGTAGAAGTATGTTTGGAGGTCTCAGAAGGTCCATATGTATGCTCTGTTTCAGGTGTAGGGTGGGATGGGAGAAAGTGTTGCTGTTGTAGGGGTAGGCCTGTGGAGGTGTCATTGGTTGCATAGTTGTCCATATGCTACCTTGCACCTCCTGCACTAGTGCAGTTGCATTGTACACTTAAAACCCATTGGGAAATTGAGAAGGCTTTTTAGAAACTGGAAAAAAGCTCTCTTGTTAGAAGCAAAAGGATGGGCAGCTTGCAATCACTGCACTCATCCAATGGCACTTTGAAAAATCAGCACATCACGCAGTGCCAACACACTAGAACAGATTTTCCACTCTGTTGACTAGATTGTGGTCATGTCAAAAGGCAGAGGGGAACCAAGTCATGGAGGTCAAACCATCCAAAGAGTTGGGACAGTTGGGAAGTGAGGAGCTCCAGCATGATTAAGAGGAGTCTGGGGAAGGATAGCCAGTGAGAAACAGGGACCATATGTAAATATGGCCATTTCTATCTATCTATCTCTCTATCTATCTCTCTATCTCTCTCTCTATCTATCTATCTATCTATCTATTTACAGTATCTATCTATCTATCTATCTATCTATCTATCTATCTATCTATCTATCTATCTATTTCTAGATAGATATATCGATAGATAGACCTATAGATAGATAGACAGACTGACAGATATATATAAGTTGCAAAAAATGTAATTTATGCTGCAGTTAGGGTCAAAGCAACAAAAGCTGGGAATGTGGCATTAGGGTTTACAACCCTAACTCACAACACCCCCAAAGCAGGCAGGAGAGCAGATGTGGGGTGTGCCTTGGGCTATCAAGCTCTACAATCACTCCATTCCATTTGTAAATAAGGACAGATGTATAGACATTATGAGAATGGGGTAAGCATTAGGCTTGAGAAGCCCAAGTCAAACCCCGCACCTGCTCTCCTGCCTGCTTTGCGGGGGTTAGGGTTGTAAACCCTAATGCCACATTCCCCAGCTTGAGTCACTTTGATACTAACTGGAGCATTAACAATTTTTTTTGTGACTTATTTCCTTACTTTTTGAGATAGTATAATCATATCCTTATTTCACTGCGGGAGCACGATCCCATGCAGTTTGTTATGGGAGCACAGGGACCTTTGGACCCTGTACTCCCTGGCATACATAACTTTTTCAGGGTCTAGTGGCATCCACCACCCTCCAATCCCTATGCTTATAATCCTTTACTAAACCCTTGATGGTTATTGTCACTCCCCACCCTGCCATACCCCCATATTTATAATACTGTACTACCCCATTGGTGGTTAGTGGCACCCCCCCCACCATCCCATATACCCATATATTATAACCCTGATGTCTAGTGGCACCCCCACATTCCAATGGTCATATTTACAATAATGTCCTATTTCGCTGATGGTGACACCCTCTGCCCTCCCATTTTCCCATATAGTATAACATTGGTGTCTAGTAACACACCCCCACCCTTTGATGACCATATTTATATTAATATAGTAGCATCCCATATCCCCTATTTATAATTATTTAGTTAAAGCATTGGTGGTTAGTGGCACTCCCTCCACCTTCCCATATCCTCATATATTAGCAGTGTCAGTGGCTCAGCAGGTAGCACACTCACCTCTGAGGCCAGGAGATCAGAGGGCTGTGGGTTCAGTTCCCACATCTGGCACTTGGGTTAATATCCCAGTACTGACACTGTAGTGCAGCTTGAGAGGGGTGCAGCACTTCCGAGGTGCCGTCTTTTGGATGAGACGTTAAACTGAGGTCCCATCTGCCTGGATTGGTGGTAGTTCAGGTGGATGTTAAAGATCCCATGGCACTCATCGAAAAGAGTAGGGGAATTTCCTCGGTGTCCTGGCCAAATTTCCCTCATTCACTAAAAATACCACCAACAGCTTAATCTGGTTCAAGGTCAGTTGGCATTCATCTGTATCCCCCTCCCCCGGGTCGTGCCTGAAAATAGGCAGGATTTGTCTAGTGCACTTGCCCGGTCAACAAAAAAACTAAATAAATATTATAGCATTGGTGTCTAGTGGCACCCTCCCACCCTCCAGTGCTCATATTTATAATACTTTTACATAGAAACGTAGAATTTTATGGCAGATAACGACCACTTGGCTCACCTACCATTTCCCTACATATTGGATAAGCTGCAGATCCTAGTTAACCAGCAGCCTACTTCCTCCTTACCCCCCTCCTACCCCTACCATAATTGCCTTATGTCGGTCTCATGCATTCTTGAATTCCCCCACTGTTTTTGACTATTTTGACGACTGCCTCAGGAAGGCTGTTCCATGCATCCACCATCCTCTCCATGAAAAAAATACTTCCTCACGTTGACCGTGAGCTGTACCCCCCTCTATCTTCAAATAATGCCCCCATGTTCCTGTACATCTCTTTTTCTGAAATATGCTACCCTCTTGGACTTTGTTGATTCCCTTCAGGTACTTGAAGGTATCTGTCATGTCCACCTCTCCCTCCTTTCCTCAAGGCTATACATATTAAGCTTTTTTTGTCTCTCTTCCTATAGCTTCTGGTGCAGACCCTACATCATTTTGTTCACCCTCCTCTGACTGCCTCCATCCTGTCTATGTCCTTGTGGAGATAGGGTCTCCAGAACTGCATGCAGTACTCCTGATGAGGTCTCACCAACTGTCTGTACAGAGGGATAGCAACTTCCTGCTTTCTTCTGATGATGCCTCTCCCTATGCATTCCAGAATCCTCCCAGCCCTCCTTACTGCCTCCTCACATTGCTTGCCTACCTTAAGGTCATCTGATATGAGTACCCCTAGGTTCCCTTCCATTTTTGTTGTTGTTAGTACCTCCCCCCATTGTGTACTCTTCCCCTGAGTTTTTGTTTCCCAGGTGCATTACTTTTCACTTCTTTGCATTGAAACTAAGCTGCCATACTCTTGGCCATTGCTCCAACCTTGCCAAGTCCCTTTTCATCATTTCCATCCCTTCTTGTGTATCAACCGTGCTGCAGATCTTTGTGTCATCTGCAAAGAGGAATACTTTTTCTTCCAGACCATCTGCAATGTCACCTATAAAGACATTAAAGAGGACTGGTCCCAGTACTTAACCCTGTGGTACCCCACTAGTAACTCCCCTTTCTCCTGAGTGTGTTCTGTTTACTATTACCTTCTGCATCCTCTTGCCCAGCCAATTTGTTACCCAGGCTACAACCCTGGCCCCACCTTAGGGTTGTTGGACCTAACTCACCCTATTCCAGTGTGAACAAGATGAGATGGTACAGTATGGATGGATGGGGTGAGAGTTAGACCCAACAACCCCAAGGCACACCCAGATGCCTTTTGATGTATGGGAGGGTGGGTGGGTGGTAAGGTTGGTAATCCTAACATCATACTTCCCAGCTTTTGATGTTTTAATTTTCAACCCTAACTGATGCATTAATGAATTTTTTTGCAATGTATACATATATATATATATGTGTGTGTGTGTGTGTATATATATATATATATATATATATATATATATATATATATATTTATATTATATTATATTATATTAATGTGTCATTTACTTCCTCTTTCATAAAAGTACTTACTTAACCCTAATGCCCTAATATACACATGCTGCTGCACTTGTATGATTGGAACTTTTTCCCATTAAAAAGCCAGTATATATTTCCCCATATATGATGGTAAACTAACATTATGTAATTACAACAGTATATTAAACTGCAGTCAACACACTATTAATACTCTATTACTATTCAAGTAGGGACAAAAATATACATGTTATTACAGAACTATTAACATGTGTAACAACCAACTGAATAAAACATGTAACAGCAACCTACTAGCCGCCCACGCCACATTACATCCCCAACAACCTTTCCAACTACAGCCCCTGCAACCCACCCAAATCAATCTGAACCACTTTTACTACCCCTCCATATTACTTGGCAAACTAACAGCCATGCATAGAAGTCAAAGTTAAACTGTATAAAATGAAAGCCTCCTGAAACACTTTCCAAACATTTCACATGTTGTTATCCATTTTCCTAACTGTGTAAAACAAGCCTACTGAAACACTTACCAAACATTTCACATGTTGTGCTCTATTTCCCTAGCTGTGTAAAACAGGTCTACTGAAACAATCACCAAACATTTCACATGTTGTTTTCCATTTTCCTAATTGCTTAAAACAGGCCTACTGAAACACTCACCAAACATTTCCCATGCTGTGCACCATTTCCTTGAGTGTGTAAAACAGGCCTACTGAAACACTCACCAAGCATTTCACATGCTGTGCTCCATTTGTTTAAATGTGTAAAACAGGCCTACTGAAACACTCAACAAACATTTCACCTGCTTCCTTCCATGATGCAGTCTTCAAACACACTATAGGAAAAAACAGTTGAATTGGCCTTCCTTAGCTTCACTCATAGTTGGAGGAGATGATGTTGTCCCAGCCGGTGGTGTTAGTGCAGTTGCTGATGGTAGTATGAGTATTGCTGCCTGAAGTTCCACTTCTTACCAGTGTACCGTGTCCAAAAATATAGTGGAGTGTGAAGCAATGCGAGTGAGTGACAGTGTAGATGATGTCTTACTTCCCAGTAACATCCCAGTAACTGAACATGAGGATTCTGATAATCATGTCAACGATAGCATACAATGTGACATTTCTTCCACTGTGGTTCAGGTCATGCATTTTCCATGCAGTGATTCACAGTCTGGTAAAAAAATATCAGGTGATGGTGGTGTTGATGATGATGATGAATCTGATGATGATGATGATGATGATGTTGCTGTGGTTGCAACATGCAGTCCACATGCCAGCATCCAAGCAGAAGATGTGGATGTGGGTGATATTGATGAATATGATGATAATGTAATTGACCCCAGTTGGGAATGGGAGAAAAAGAAATTCAAGGTGGATGTGTCTGAGTCTGTTTGCATTAATCCCCCCCTTGTAAAAACTTGTGATTTACCAGTTTCACTTGATGATGATGATGACCCAGTAATAGTGATAGGTAGTCATGGTGGTCAGTTGCAGTCCAAGTGTATTCTGCCCGAAAAATCACGTACCACACACCCCCACTTCATGGCTTAAAAGAACGGAGTCCAATAAGCAGCATCAGGGACATGTTAAAAGTAAAGCATCACAATCCTTTGTTTGGGATTTTGCTGCGCAAGATGCAAATGATGAGTCAGTTGCAATCTGCCAGGTTTGCCAAGTGCATGTGAGTCGAGGTAAAAAGGGGAGTCATCTGGGCACAGGAGGACAGCATATGCATCTTAAGAATAGGCACTTGGCACTGTGGACCCAGCACAAGATGGCAGCTAATACCACAGTGGGTCATTCACCCTCATCATCAACCAGAATGAGCATGTTATCCCCTTCCATGACTGTTAAATCCAGTAGGAAATTAAATATGTGCAGTAGTGATGAAATAAGAGCAAAGGATTACTACAGGCATGATGAGGTGGAGGAACATAATGATTTTAAAATGTTGTCCAGTGCTGGTGACAGTAGCAGTTTTGGTGGTGGTGGTGGTGAATACAGTATATCTAGGGCAAGTGGTACATCAACCCTGGTTGGTAAATGTGGCAAAATAACTGCATTTGTGGGTTTGTCATTATCACTTGTGCAACCGTCTTCATCAAACTTCCACACTCCACCCCCTGCCATTCGCAGAGCAGAACCATTTGTCATCACAGCCTGTGAAAAACGTTTAAGTCAGCCCACATTATGGAGTGTTTTTGAGCAAAAGCTGAAGTACCCACTCAATCAAACAGTGTCACGTGAACTTAATGCTGCTGTAGCTGAAATGATGGCAATTGATCTTTTGCCCTTCTACTTTGTGGAGAATTCTGGGTTCTGGTGGTTTGCTGCACATGCCTGTCCAAAATGGAAAGTCCCATCCAGGACATACTTTTCGACCCGTGCTGTCCACGAGTTGTACCGTACTGTGTCTGACAAAGTCAGACATGTCCTTCAACATTCCTCCTCTCCATTCATCCATTTAAGTATGGATATGTGGACAAGTGGCAAAACAGTGGGGAGTTCATATTTGTGTATAACTGCACACTGGGCGCAGGTGCCGGGGGTTGTTTGTGATGTTGGTAGTGTGAATAATCAGTGCAGTAAGGTGGAGTGTTGTGGTAGCAATCTTCCAGGAATTCGACAGCATGCAACAATTGCTGTTTACAATGTGACCTGTTAACACACTGGTGAAAACATGTTGGACATGGTACTGACTGAAACTGACAAGTGGCTGAACACCCTGTTCCCTGAGAGCTGGATTCATAGCAAGTGACAATGGGTCAAATGTGGTGAAATGCATCACAAATAGTGGCTTTTTTCATGTTCCATGCATGGCTCATTGTTTAAATCTTAAGGTGAAGGAGTTTCTGTAGCACCCTGATGTAAAGGAAATGCTGACAGTTGCACACCATATCTGTTCTCACTTTTCACAATCTGCAAAGGCCCGTGACCAACTTTAGCAGTTGCAGATCTGAAAACAGCCTCCCTCAGCACCTCTTTAAGCAAGAAATTGTCACCCAGTGGAACTGCACTTTATACCTGGCAGAGAGGTTGTATGAACAATACAAAGCCATCTCAGGATATCTTGTGATGCATACTAGCTGTGACAGTTCCAGGGCCTCTATGTCTATGACAACTGAACAGTGGCACCTCATAGACTCTGTAATAACAATTTTTCAGCCTTTTGAACATGCCACACAGGCAGTGAGTGACAAGTCTGCCTCCATTAGCCAATCAAGTCCACTGCTGCAGGTGCTGAGGCAGACATTAGTGAATGTACAGCATGGCCTTGATGTTGCCAGAGACAGTGCTAGCAGTATGTTGCTGAAACACATGCTGACAGTATTCGACCAGACTCGTCACATCTTGAGCATTCAGTGTAGTGACAACTTTGCCATAGCAACAATGCTGGACCCACAATACAAATGTGGAATTGCCTCACTACTGGAGGGAGGGCCTGAACAGGTAAAAAATGTCAATGGGCAACTGGTGCGCTTGGTTCATAAGGGAACAGATGTCACATGCCAAGGTCAGCAAACCTCAGCAGCATAATCAGGCTAAAGGTGCACCTGGAAAAGTATCAAGCATTTCCTGTAAGGGGAAGGGGACTGCAGTTCCAGGTGGTCTGTCATCCAAAGTGGTTTGCATCAACCCACTTTGGGAGGCTTTGTCCCAAGTGGGGATTTGTGAAATAAATGATCCTGGAGAACAGGATGATGCACCAACCACTGGACTTAGTGTGGCACAGAAAATGGTTGAGTCATATTTGTCTGAAAACAGGCATCTGTCAATAACTGATGATCCTTTTCTATACTGGAGTGGAAAGGTCAGTGAATGACCAGAGCTGACTGCAGTGGCACTGAAGTACCTCACATGCCCACCGTCCTGTGTAAGTGTCAAGAGGGTATTTAGCTCAGCAGGTGCAGTAGTTAGGGATCATCGGACAAACCTCTCTCTTACAAATGTTAGTTTGCAAACATTCATAAAAATGAATGAGAGGCACATATCAGCACAGCCTGCAACCTCAGTATTCATAACCCAAGCTAGTCATGGTTTTGGTGATGTAAAAATGGACCATCCTGTTGGCAGTGGCAGTGGCAGAATGAAATGGCCTACCACTGACATAGATGATGACACAGTGGAGAAAGAATTTCCCAGTGGTCAGACTTCAAACATAGATGATGGTGAGGGCAGCTTTCTTTATGAGGATGATGATAAGGTTAATGTTGGCAGGTTTAAACTGAAGTTGTTGAAAGGCTGTGATATTTGCTGTATGATACATGTTTTATTTTTCATGACTTTGTGTGCCCCCCTGGAGCACCACCACCAGGACCGCTGTTAGCCACTGCTACCACAGGGAATGACTTTGTGTGCCCCCCTGGACCACCACCACTAGGACCGCTGTTAGCCACTGCCACCACAGAGAATGACTTTGTGTGCCCCCCCGGATTACCACTACCACGACCTCTGTTGGCTTGGCCACTGCCACCACAGAGAATGACTTTGTTTGCCCCCCGGACCACCACCACCACCACCACCATCAGGACTGCTGTTAGCCACTGCCACCACAAGGAATTACTTTGTGTGCCCACCTAGACCACCACCACCACCACCACTGTTAGCCACTGCTACCACCACCAGATGCAGGAAGATGTGACAGGGAATGTCATCATGTGCCGCAGTTATGACCACCAGCACCCACCACCAGTGTCATTCTGACAATGTTTTCCCATTTCATTGACCATGCCAAGGCAGAAGGAGTTGAACAGGAGATCACATCCATCAGCCACAGGCACAAGGCTTTTTACTATTAAAACTATAAAGTGAGTAGGTGTACTAATGTTTTTTATGCTATTCAACTTCCTTTAGCTGTGTTTTGTTTTCTGTTGCTTTTCTGATCTGCAATGGTCAAACACATATGGTAAACTTATTTTGTTGTTTTACAAGTTAACAAAAAACAACTCTCCTTCACTGAAAGTCAGTATCAATGGTACTGCAGCAGTACCATACACAGGCACCTATGGAATATCCATTTCAAATCCATACTTGATTTATTTGGTTTGTAGGACAAAAGGAGGCAAATTGCCTATCGAGATTGTCCTCCATGTACATGAAACATTTAACCCAAATTCTGATCTTCCATTCATTTATCAAGTTTATTCTTAAATTTTGTAATAGTTGGTGAGTCAACTACGTCCTGAAGTAATGTGTTCCATATTTTGGGTGTTCTAATGGAGAAATAATTTAGCCTCTTGTTGTTATTTGCCTTTTTTACTTCTAGTTGTTTGTTGTGGAGTCTAGCCACAATTTTTCTTGTGGAGTAAGCAATACCACATATTGTCATTTGAGCAGGAGATTCAAGAATCTTAAACAACTGCAGAAGATCTCCTGTAATCCGTCTACGCTTGAGTGAATCAAGTTCTGTTTTTTTGCAATCTGGTGTTATAGTCCAAATGAGCAAGGTGGGGGACAAGTTTAGTGGCTCTGCATTGGACTTGTTCAATTCCATTAATGTCAGTCTTAAAGTAAGGACTCCAAATTGGGGATCCATAGTCCAGATGGGGCCTGACATGTGACCTATACAGAGTCATGAGGCATTGTTCTGATTTTGAAATAAAAGTTTTGTTAATCCTATGGAGTAGCATGTTAATTTTGTTTGCAACTCTAGAACAGTGAAAAGTAGAAGATAATTTATCATTTACTAAAATTCCCAGGTCTTTTTCTACATTAGAAGTCCTAATAATGGTGTTATTTAGGTAACAAGTTTGTCTGGGGTTGTTTTTTTCCAAGTGAAGTACTGCACAATTGACAACATTAAAGTACATTCTGTCGTCAAGTGCCCAGTTCTCAATTGAGGCTAGGTTGAGTTTTAGTTTATGACTGTTATTCTGGTTGTTAACCTTACCCCCAAGTTTGGTGGTATTGGCAAATTTGACCATGAAGTTGTTGGCAGAGATACACATGTCATTAATGAACAAATTGAACAATGTGAACCCAAGACCAATCCCTGAGGGACCCCACTAGTCACCTTTCCTATGTCAGACAATGCACCATTTACCCTTACTGTCTGAGTTCTATTCCCCAGCCAACTATTTATACATGAGATAATGGATAATGAGAAACCTAGGTGGATAAGTTTATTAATCCAGATGACAAGTGACACTTTATCAAATGCCTTACTGTAGTTCAAAAGAATAACATCCATGGGTATATTACAGTCAAGGTTATAACTGATATGGTTATAGAAAGAGAACAAGTTTGTGGTACTTGGTTTAAATACTTCATTGACAAGCATTTAAACTAGCCAAGGGGGATGCACTGGAAAGGATCAGGGAAATCCTAGCCCCCCCCCAAAATATCAGGGTACTAAGTGAGGTAGACACCAACATAGAGATGTCGATAGGGAGAAGCACAGGGGTAAATGGAGAAAATGACAAATGCAATAAGGACAGGAAAGGGGCAAAAAGGAGTAAGGCCATCAAGAAATGGAGGGTAATGAGTACCAATGCCCATAGTCTGGGCAACAAGCTCCCTGAACTGGTGGCCTTGATGGAAGAGGGATGCCTGGATAGTGTAGCAGTCACAGAAACATGGTACACAGAGAACCATGACTGGGATGTTAACATACGAGGGTACACAACCTACAGGAGAGACAGGGAGGGCAGAACAGGGGGGAGTAGCTCTCTATGTAAGGGAAGGGATAAAAGCAACTGAACAAAACAGTTAACAGGGAGGAGAGGAGGCACTGTGGGTCACCCTACAGACTGGAAATGGCACCACAATCTGCACAGGGGTTGTATATAGACCTCCATGTCAGGGGGAGGGAATGGACAAGGATATGATAGAAGGCATACTTAGGATGACAGAGAAAGGGGAGATACTGTTGATGGGGGACCTTAACATGCCAGAAGTTAACTGGAGCACCTTTTCAGCAGCCACATCTAAAAGCAGGGCCATTCTTGATGCCCTTCAGGTGGCATGCCTCAAACAGCTAGTTTTGGAACCTACTCGTGAGGGAGCAATCTTAGACCTCATACTCTCAAATGGGGACAGTGAGAGGATCTCAGATCTAGAAGTGGGTAGCCATTTGGGAACAAGTGACCATCAAACAGTGTGGTTCATAATAAACTCAGCTACAGAGTCAAGCCATACAAAAGTGAGGGTTCTGGACTTTAGGAGGGCTGACTTTGGCAAGATGGGAGAGTGCCTTAGAAAAGCACTAGCAAACAGGCTAGAAGAAGGGGTGGAGCAACAATGGGAAAATATCAAAACTGCCATCACAGAGGCAACAAGCCTTTGTTTGAAGCAAATAAACAAATCAAAATGAAAGAAAAAGCCAGTATGGTTCTCAAAAGAGGTGGCGGTGAAGGTTAGGTAGAAAAAGATAGCATTTAGGAAGTAAAAGGAAACAGAAGGAGCAGGACAGAGAACTGTACCAGTTAAGGCAGAAGGAAGCAGGGAGGGTAGTCAGAATAGCAAAGGCACAGACTGAGGAAAAGATAGCTAACTCAGTTAAGAAGGGGGATAAAACCTTTTATAGGTATATTAGGGAGCATAGAAATACAAAGGGAGGGATAGTGAGGCTGAATAGAATGGATGGTGGGTGGGCAGAGAGTGACAGTGAAAAAGCAGGGATACTGAATGAATACTTCCGTTCAGTATTCACAAAAAAGGAAGTGGGGGAGGTGCCTAATCCAATTAACAGAAGCACTCTGGAGAGGGGGGTCGATCCCAGTCCTTTCACAGGAGAAAGGGTTCTGAAAGAACTCCTAAAACTGAAGGTGAACAAAGCAATGGGGCCAGATGGAATTCACCCCAGAATTCTAAAAGAATTAAGCAGAGAACTAGTGACTCCACTAACTACCCTTTTTAACAAATCATGGAAGGATGGTGTGGTACTTGAGGACTGGAAGAAGGCAGATGTGATTCCCCTTCACAAAAGTGGGACCAAGACAGAGGCAGGAAACTACAGACCTGTCAGTTTGACCTCTGTAGGGAAAGTGATGGAATCACTTCTGAAGGAAAGAATTGTTGAGTACCTAGAGGCCAGTGGGGCACAGGACCCAAGGCAGTATGAGTTCACAGTGGGAAGGTCATGTCAGATGAATCTAATTGATTTATTTGACTGGGTGATCAAAGTAGTAGACCAGGGAGGGGCTATGGACATGGCCTACCTAGACTTTAGCAAGCCATTTGACACAGTCCCACACAAAAGATTAGTAGTCAAATTAACCAGCCTGGAGTGGGTCCGAGGGTGGTAGCCTGGGTAAAATATTGGCTGAACAACAGGATACAGAAGGTAATTGTAAATGGAGTCCACTCTGAAGAAAGAGGGGTTACTAGAGGGGGTACTGCAGGGTTCAGTACTGGGTCAAGTCCTTTTTAATGTCTTTATAAGTGACATTGTAGAGGGACTGGAAGGAAAAGTATGTCTCTTTGCAGATGACACAAAGATCTACAACAGGGTTGATACACAAGGCGGTATGAAGGGATGAGAAGGAACTTGGCAAGGTTGGATGAATGGTCAGAAGTATGGCAGCTTGGATTCAATGCAAAGAAGTGCAAAGTAATGCACATGGGAAACAAAAACCCAGGGGAAGATTACACAATGGGGGGGAGGTAGTAACAGCAACAGAAATGGAAAGGGGCCTGGGGGGTAATCATATCAGATGACCTTAAGGTTGGCAAGCAATGTGAGAAGGCGGTAGGGAGGGCTGGGGGGGGATACTGGGATATATAGGGAGAGGTATCACCAGCAGAAAACAGGAAGTTGTTATTCCACTGTACAGACAGTTGGTGAGACCCCATCTGGAGTACTGCATCCAGTTCTGGAGACCCCATCTCCGCAAGGACATAGACAGGATGGAGGCAGTTCAGAGGAGGGCAACTAAAATGGTGCAGGATCTGCAAGAGAAGCTATATGAGGAGAGACTAAAGGAGCTTAATATGTATACCCTTGAGCAAAGGAGGGAGAGGGGGGACATGGTAGAAACATTTAAGTACCTCAGTGGAATCAATAAAGTCCAAGAGGGAAGCATCTTTCAGAAAAAGAGATGTGCAAGAATAAGGGGACACAATTTGAAGATAGAGGGGGGATGGCTCAGGGGCAATATGAGGAAGTATTTTTTCACAGAAAGGGTGGTGGTCGCATGGAACAGCCTTCCTAAGGAGGTTGTGGGGTCTAAAACTGTGGGAGAATTCAAGAATGCATGGGACAGACATAAGGCAATTTTTGTGGGGGGTAGGAAGAAATAGGCTGTTGGGTAAATAGGATCTGCAGTTTATCCTCTAGGTAGTGAAATGGGCAGACTAGGTGGGCCAAGTGGTCCTTATCTGCCATCAAAGTCTATGTATCTATGTTTCTATGTACAGGAAAAACCTGGTTTGAACCCATGTTGATAATATCATTGATGTTTAGGTATGCCGCTTCACTTTCAAGTTGTTATTTAATATTTTTTTCCATTAATTTTCATGGTATGGAAGTCAGGATAATGGGCCTATAATTTTCAACTTTTGAATGGGAACCCTGTTTGAAAACGGGTGTAACAGTGGCTATATGCCAATCAACAGGTAAGTATATATATTTTATTTCATCTGTTCATTTTTTTCAAGAGTGCAACAAATCCTACCGAGGAGGATTCATAAACTAGGTGACATGTGTACATCGCAAATACTATTTCTGCAAGATATCATGCACTGTATTCCAAACTTGCAGCTGTGCAGCCATGACAGTGTTGAAAAAGTTGGACACTGTTGTGTTACTTGACAAGATGTGGTTTTGAAATGTAACTTGAGTTAAGATTGAGAACCAGGGACACTGACACAGTGTATTTGTTTCACAGCCTGCTACTAAATTAAGTTACGATTGATCTGCTGATTGCAGTGTGACAGCTTACAGTCTGTGTTAATAGTCCAGATATCCGTGGAACAGCCACGTCTTATGCATAATGTGTTACTGCTGCAATCAAGTTGTAATAAGTCCTTCATTTATTTTTTTAGGAAACTTCCTGATGCTTTGTTGTGGCATAGTTGCCTTGTCCAAAGAACTTCTTCAACATCAGTCCCCCCTCCCCTGGTCTCAGGCAGACATGCAACACACACTGAGACATGGTTAAAACCTCATGTTTCCTCAAGTCATATTACAGTTAATGATTATTCAGTTTATAGGCAAGATAGAGTAGGGAAAAAAGAGGGGGGGGTACTGTTGTATATAAAGGATGATATATCAGCTGAGGTTGTTGGTAGTGGCCCCTTGGATAAATCTATCGATTATTTGACTGTTAACATTTTATTGGGCACATTGGGCAGCAATCATTTATATTACACTCGTTTTTACTGCCCTCCTAAATCGAAATTGGCTAACTATTGTATTTTTGAGGCTTGGACTAGTATTCATCAGAACAGGAGAGAACACATTATTATGGGAGATGCAAATACTGATTGGGGTTATGGAAATGAAGTTGTAAAATTAAAATCTCAGATGAATGCCTTTTGTTTTGTACAGCTGGTTAGGTTCCTACGCACTTTAATTACAATACAAACAATCATTCAATTATAGATTGGATTATGACTAACCACCCGGATGCCTTGTGTAATCTGGATGTTCTGTCTGACTCTATCTCAGATCATTGTCCTACATTTTGCACAAGAAAAATGATTAAGCAACAAATTCCTCCAAAGTTTATTTTTTAAAAGGAAGATTAACAGACTTAATATGGAAGCATATAATAAAGAACTGGAATTGGCCGATTGAACTAAAATAATGGGCTCTTCTGCCCTTGAACATAAAGTAGACCAATTTACAAACCATATAGTTGATTTATTTAATAAAAATACCCCAGTGACAAAATGGAGGGTAAAGGGTAAATATTCACTATAGTTAAAAAAATTCCTGCATGATTTGATTAAGCTTAGGGAAATTAAAAGAAAGTACTATTTGAAGGTTAGTGACACTGAATCTTTGAGGCAGTATAAAACCTATAGAAATGAAGTTAAAAAAAATAGTAGCAGCTAAAGCCCACTACTTTAAATCCAAACAGCTACTAAATCTGAAAGACCCTAAACAAATTCTGGCATTCCTTCAAACGTATTTACAATCCACAGGAACCTAGAGGTATAGGGACTTAGGGAGGATGGAATTTTGATCTCAGATGGGTTAACTATTTCAAATATCCTTAATAACGTTTTGTCTCTAGAACAGTCAATGGGGAAGTTGCTAAGTCAGCCAAGGGGATCAAAGAACACACAGAAAGGGACAATAAACAATTATGTTTTTATTTTTCTGAGATTGAGGAATCACAGGTTCTAAAACTGTTATTAAAACTGAAGGATGGTAAGGTGGGAGGAAGTGACATAATTTCATCTACTTTATTAAAACATTTTGCCCCCTATGTAAAACGTCCCTTGGCAACATTATTTAATTTATCAATGCGACAGGGTATTTTTCCAGCTCTGTGGAAGGATTCCATCATGGTTCCTTTTTATAAGACCGGTGATGTATCTGCTATGTCAAATTACAGGCCCATCTCCCTGTTGTCTGAGATTGGCAAACTACTGGAGAAATGTGTTCACCAGCAAATCCAGGTGTATTTACAAGAAAATTACATCCTTCTTGAACAACAACATGGATTTTGTGCTGGACGATCTATTGCGACGGCACTGGCCGGGTTCACGAATGCTGTACTGGTGGCTGCAGAGGAGGGTAAGGCCACCGGTGCAGTCTTCGTGGACCTAACCAGTGCCTTTGATATGGTAGATAACAGGGTTTTATTAAATAAACTAGAGAAATTGGGAATTAGGGATTTTCAATTAAATTGGTTTGCAAATTATTTGTCAAAACGTACTCAAAGAACTAAGGTACAGTAAATGATTTCTTGTCCCAACCCAGAGGATTATTAGCTGGGGTTCCTCAAGGATCAGTGCTTGGTCCCATTTTATTTTCTATTTTTATTAATGATTTACCCCCTTCCTTTACAAATGTTAATAGCTTACTGTACGCAGATGATACTGTATTTTGGGTATCAGGAGTAAATTGTGGCTAAATACAAGATTCTCTTCAAAAACATTATAATGTATTTTCCAATTGGATTCAGTCAAACAAATTGGTCATTAATGAAATTAAAACCAATGTTATGTTATTTGGTTCTTCAAAAAAAAATTCAGAAGATTGATTCCCTACATGTAACTGGACTTGCTGGTGATCTTCTCCCCATGGTTCCTATGGTCAAATATTTGGGTTTTTATCTGGACTCAAATTTGAGTATGGTTCCTCATTTAGAAAAAGTAGGCACTAAATTACATCAGAAGCTTGGTTTTCTTTATAGAAATAGCAATTTTTTGTCCACAGAGGCTCGTCACATCATAGCAAAACAGGCACCGTTTCCAACATCAGAATATGGAAATATTAATTTTACAAACTGTAATCAGCTGTTTGAGTCAAAATATAAAGTTTTATGCAATGACATTTGCAGATTTGCATTACATGTTTCAGGTAGAACCCATCACTGTCAGTTATAAAGTGATTTTGGGGTTCTTTCCCCAATTAATCATTTGAAATGTATACTAGGGAATTTTGTATTTCGTATAAAAGGTCAGGGAGTCCCAATAACTTTATCCAAACTTATAGTAAGAAAAGTCTATGGCAGAGATTCTAGACAAAACTGCTTAAACCAGTATGTTGTTCCAGTCTACAAACTTCAAATGAGTAGGAAGGCATTTTCTTGGTATGCACCTTCATTTTTAAATGAATTTGGAGATGTAATTCAAAAAGCACATTCAGAATCTCATTTTAAACATTTATTGTTAAAGAACCTTTATTGTGATACTGTTTGTAATTGTGACTAATGTATGGATTTTTTGTATAAATGTCATTTTTTGTTGTAATGTATTGATATGTCAGGCGTGGCTGAAGAAGGGCTGTGCCCAGTGCACTTCCTGGTTAAAAATAAAACAAAACAAAACAAAAACACAGAAGACATTTCAATTGATGACCATGACCATCATTACCAACCAGACTCGAGAAGAATGCAGATGAAATCTGTGAAGAAGTAACCAAATAAAAAATCATTAATGAGACCTACCTGCAAATATGCTCCCCCCCCAAAAAAATACTTACTTTCATTGGCTTGAGAGTTATCCAGTTCCAATTTCAATGCAAAAAGTTCTCATCAAGCACTGGAATGTGCACACCAACAGTATCTGTGACCTGTGATACAAAACAATACAATGAGTACATGTCTGTATATGGGCATGCCCATACTAAATGGGTACATTTCCATTACATGCAGTTTAACACTCAGTAACTCTGCAAAGAGTGTTTAAATATATTTCAAAACTGCACTGCTGTCTACTACAGAAGTTAGTGGGATAGCATAAATAACTTCAGCCACCTAATACTTACGAAAAAAATTTTTTTTTAGAAACTTACGGATTTGTCCATTGGTTTTTGCAATGGCTAGGGGGGGCATTTCAAGACACCGCATGTTGTATGCTTTCCTTCTCCTTACCAAAATGCTGTGCTGAATGTATAAGTCTCCCTATGCATTTTACGTAAAGAGCCCTGTAACATCACCGCATGTGTGTGCCTTTATATATTTTTATTTTTTCCAGAATGAGTTAAAAAGTGACAATCTCATATGTAACCTTCTCTGTCCCCCTAGGTTACATACAGGATTGACTGGTATAAACATAAAACTGTGCAAGAATCGAGTAACTGGATGCCAGGAACTGAATGAGGCTCAGTTACTTTGCTGTTCTGACTGAAAAAAACATTTAAAAACTGCAGAGATGCTCTGGCTGCCTTTAAAAGTAGAACCGTGCTATCTGTCTCTGTCCCACCCTATCTACATATGTAACTGTTGTTTATCATGCCTGAGGAGTGTGACTTTTTTCACAGTGTCATTGGCTTATTTCTAGCCAATCATAACACCAGATTAAATCCTTTAAACTTTGCTTTGCCTGTGAATCAATCAATTTTCTTTCCAAACACCAAATGAGAACATTCTCTGTCTCCTCCAAATTTGCCATTACAAACGTGTAACTGTGTTACAAATAGGAATGTGGAAACTGATCAGAAATGTAAGCAGACATGAATGGGGCTCCATAGCAGTGAAATAATGATTTTTAATACTGTCTGCTATAAATCTGACTGCATTTTGTTGCTGGATTTGAAATGGGCTATGCTGTGCACAGAATGGCATTCAGTAAGGTCTCTGGGGACAGAGAAAAGGTCAATCATGTTTGTAACAATGGACAGAGTTAATACATTTGTCCCTGTTAGAACAGGATTTAACTACTGGACATAGTTAATTATGTTAAATAAAGTTTGAATTTATAATGTATTTTACTGGGGTTCATGACTGCTGTTTAAATATATCCATTTACAGTATGTTGAAAATGGCAAGTATTTGCCATATTGTTCAAGGTTATCTATTTTGTGGTTCAAATAACTGCCTTTTGTGTGCCAGACATGCTGTGAATTTCATAGTTTTGCAATGTACTAAACAGGTATGTAAGGCTGTGCAATTCATTGTGGATGTATGACTTTTGCAGGCTTCCAAACATCTTTTTTAGTGGTCTTATGGTACTGTCCTGATTGTAACATGGACAGAGGTAGCATGCTAATGTTTCTAACAGGGACCTCCTAAAAATCTCTGTCCCAGTTGCAAACAAGACTTTTGGTGTAGCTTATTTTGGAATTGTGATTATTAAGAGATTTAATAAGATTTTTGTTTGCTATTAGTGTGCATTTGTTTAGGGGGTTGTAACAAATGATTTTTGTTTTAAAATGGCCTTTCACATGCTTTGGGGTTGGGGGTCTGCCAGCTCATCTGAATGTAAATCATGTCTGGAATGTTTGCTGCAAAGGTTGGGATTAAAATAGAAAAGTACTGGGTGCTGTAGTCATTTACTGATGCATTTTAAGTAAAAATAAATAAATAATGGAATCCAAAACAGTATTTCAAAAGTTGTCCTAACAGTCCACAACCAAGTTCAATCATGTTTGTAACAGGGACCTCAGGAAACCAGTGGTCCCTGTTACAAACGAGACTTCTGGTGGTGCCTTATTTTTCATTGTTATTATTAAGAGATGTTACATGCTTTTTGGTTTGATATGAGTGAGCATTTGTTTGGGGGGTGTAACAAAGAATTTTTATTTTAAAATGGCCACTCACATGCTTTGGGAGGGGGGTGGGGGCTGCCAGCTCATCCAAATGTAAATTAGAAATGGAATGTTTGCTGCACAGTTTGAGATTAAAATATAAAAGTATTGGGTGCTGTAGTAATTTACTGATGCATTTAAAGTGAAAAAAGCCTGGAATCTGGTTTAGCATTTTTAAAAGTTGTCCTAACAGCCCGCAACCAAGTTCAGTCATGTTTGTAACATGGATCTCAGGAAACCAGTGGTCCCTGTTACAAATGGATGGGACTTCTAGTGGTACCTTATTTTTTAATTGTGATTATTAAGATATTCTACAAGACTTGTTTGTTTTGACTGAGCATTTGTTTTAGGGATGCAACAAAGGACTTGTTTTAAAATAGTCACCCACATGCTTTGGGTGAGGGGGGCTGCCAGCTGATCTGAAAATAAATTAGAAATGGAATGTTTCCTGCAAAGTCTGAAAATAAAAACAGTAGACATATTGGGTGCTGTAGTAATTTCCTACTAAATTTAAAATGGACCAATGCCAATGACAATATTTTAGAACAAAAAAGTTTTGCAACTAAAAACCCTTGTATGTTATAAAATTAAAGATTGCAGTGGGAATTTGCTCCTTGGAAGCACAATGGCACCAATTAAATTTACAAAATGGTTCTGGCCAAGGTATGGCTAATAGGACAGCGGGGAGGGAGACATTTGTCACCAGGTACCCTTGGGACTGCTGACAAGATATGGAGAGGGATGGGATTGACCATAAGTCCCATGGTACAGTTGACAGGGCAAGATAATTTTAGTAGTGTGCCACTAGGACCCTTGAGAATGCTGACAGAGATGTGATTGACCTTACATTCCATGGGGCAGATAGGGAGGGCAGTGGGATTGACCTTGGATCCCATGGGACTGCAGATTTGATAGAGCATGCCAACAGGTCCCAGGGACTGGGGAGGGGGTTGTGACTAACCTATCATGCCAGGGGGCTGATGAGGAGGGTGTGGAACTGACTTTGGGTACCACGGGACTGCTAATAGATCCGGAGAGTTTTAGGAGTGTACCAGCAGACCCCAGGACTGGGGAGGGGGATGGGACTAACCTTACATCCCAGGGGGCTGATGGTGAGGGGGTGGAACTGACCTTGGGTACCATGGGACTGCTGACATGGCTGGAGAGTTTTAGTAGTGAACCACCAGGCCCCAGGGACTGGAAAGGGGATGAGACTGACCTTACATACCAGGGGGATGATTTGGAGGAGGGTGGGACTTACCATGGGCTCCATGGGACAGTGAATTTTTTGAAGTGTGCCACCAGGCCCCAGGGACTGGGGAGGGGGATAAGACTGATCTTACATACCAGGGAGCTGATTTGGAGGAGGGTGGGACTTACCTTTGGCTCCATGGGACAGTGGATTTGTTGAAGCATGCCACCAGGCCTCAGGGACTGGGAAGGGGGATGAGACTGACCTTACATGCCAGGGGGCTGATTTGGAGAAGGGTGTGACTTACCTTGTGCTCCATGGGACAGTGGATTTGTTGAAGTGTGCCACCATACCGCAGGGACTGGGGAGGGGGATGGGACTGACCTCATGTGCAAGAAGGCTGATGAGGAGGCGGTGGCACTGACCTTCAGTTCCATGGGACTGCAGATTTGTAGGAGTATCCCACCAGGCCCCACGGACTGTGGATGTGGATGGGACTTACCTCATGTGCCAGGGAGTTGATGGGGAGGGTTTGGGACTGCTCTTGGATCCCACAGGACTGCTAACAGGGCTGGAGAATTTTAGGAGTTTGCCACCAGGCCCCAGGGACTGGGGAGATAGATGGGACTGACCCCACGTGCCAGAGGGCTGATAGGGAGTGGATGTTACTGACCTTGGGTCCCATGGGACTGCTTACATGGCTGGAGCATTTTATGAGTGTGCCACAAGGCTCCAGGGACTGGGAAGGGAAATGGGACTGACCTCACATACCACGGGCTGATGGGAAGGGGGTGGGACTGATCTTGGGTCCCAGGGGGTTACTGACAGGGCTAGAGAATTATACTATTGTCTACCAAGCCCCAGGGACTGCTGACATGGACCTGGAGGGGAATGGGAATAGTTTCTCCATTTTGCTTGCAATCCTGTGGGTGTCAGGGCATGCCTCCCTTTTGTTTGCAATTCGATTGGTGTCTATGCTTACCTCCATTTTGTTTACAAGCCAGTTGCTGTGGCCATGTGTGCCACCATTTGATTTGCAAGCCAATGGGTGTCCGTGCATGCCTCCATTTTGTTTGCAATCCAGTGCTTGTGTCTGCACCTGCCTACATTTTGTTTGCAATTCAGTGGTTGTGTCCGTGTCTGCCTCCATTTTGTTTACAAACCAGTGGATTGCCCACATTATCATCTGTTCTGATCTGGTGGATTAAGTTATGTCATCACCTGGGGTCTGCCAGGTCCCTGGTCAATTTTCATGGGGCCCTGGTGGGTGTGCAAGTGGCGTACCGCACACAGCAGCTTGACTTGAGTCACAATGGACTGGTGCCAGGGTTCTCATCTGGTGGATTTAGTTACACCATCACCTGGTGTCTGCCAGGTCCCTGATCAATCTTAATGGGGCCCTGGTGGGTGAGCAGTCTGTGTACTGCACTCACTTGCTAGACTGAGTCACTATAGGCAAGCACCCACGTTCTGCTCTGATGGATTCAGTTACACTGTCACCAGGAGTGTGCCAGGTCCCTGGTCAATCTGTCATGGGGCACTGGTGTTTGCAAGTGGTGTACTGTGCACACTGGCTTGAGTGAGTCACTGTTGGCCGGTGTCCATGTTCATGTCTGGTGGATTCAGTTACGCTGTCACATGGGGTCTGCCAGATGTACATATGTACATTTGTTGGAGGTATTAGGTCTGTAATAAGCAATGTATATAATGTGCATATCGTGGTGTTATGGTTAGGGTTTTAGTTAATTTTACTTAGTGTGTCTGGTATTTTCAGTTAGTATAGTGAATTTGTTGTTATGAACTTCCTTTGTGGTGATAGTATGCAACCGTAAAACTTTTATGCTGATTGAGTCATAACTTTAGACATTAAACATAAAGTGGAAAAGAATAAAAGACTCCAATTGCCTGATTTTCTTTTTTCCACAATGTTTTCTGGGACTGCTTAACGTTTTTGAAATTTTCTCTGTCCTGTTACATGCATCAATGAAACACTTTTTCACAGATTTTTGGAGTTTCATTTTTAAAGTGATCCAAAAAAGTTTTAAATATCATCTACTCTTATCCCCAGTTATGTACAAATGCATTTTAATCTGTGATTACCCAAGAAATGTTGGTGAGGAAAAACTTTGAAATTACTTTGCCCCGTAATTCTCTACCACGTGTTAGATTGATGGTTATCACATTCTTTTGCATGCAAATATTTTGGCATTGCTTAGTGAATTAACCAAATGAGTTAAAGTACTGCAAATTCATGTAGAGATTCAAAATTATTTATACATAACTTTTTTTCTAGTTAACATATTCTCTGTCCCTATTACGTACATTACCCGGTTACTGTTTCCAAACATTAGGGACTGTACTCAGAAAACCACAAGTTATATTATCTTCCTGTTTACACTTTTAGTAAATGACATTAAGGGTAAAGTATTGATGGTGAAAGAAGAAAGAAATTACATTTATTTTTCCACAGTCATGTCCCACTTATGTCCCCTATTACTGTGGATAGACCCATATATCAATCCCCCACCTACAAAATACAAATATATATATATATATATCAACTTACTAAGGCTGCTATTAGTGTACAGACAAAGGGCACCCTTCCATCCAGTTGAGGTGATCGCATTGCATTTGTGGGAATTGCAGCACACTTTGGATCAGCAACAGTTCTCTCACAGTCATAATTTCTGATGTGACTTTGCATGTGGTGTAACGTTCCCATTTCACTTCCTTAGCACTTGTCAATTTTCTGAACCCAAGACAGATGCATTTTGGGGATGCAGAAAAAAATCTGGGGACTCTGTGTGACCACTGCACCCATAAGTGACTACGCAATAAATTCTGGGGGACTTTGCATGTGGTGTAACACTCCCATTTCACTTCCTTAGCACTTGTCAATTTTCTGCACACAAGACAGATGCATTTTGTGTGTTGTGATTGTGAGCACATAATGTCATACTTAAGTTATAAATTAAAGCAGCATTGTAACTATGTGGTGACAATTTTGACCTATACCTTTTATGCTATTTTACATTGCTAGCCACTAGTTACCTCCTGACTTGTATGATACCCTTCTTTTCACAATTTGTGTCTGCTTTACTACTTTTCTCATGTCTAAAAAAAAGGAGCAAACCTTTTAATATTGTTCTGACCAGGTTTTCATCACTATTTGCAGCTGTTTTTGAATAAATATTGTTCTGTGGGGTCATTAAACACTGCCTGCTGCATAACTGTTAATTTTACAACAGAAGTGATATACAACAACTGATGGAGAAAAGCAGCAGAAAATACTGACAAAGACCTGGTCCACACCGTATTAAAAGGAGTGCTCCTTTCATTATTTCAGACATGAAAAAAAGTAATAAAGCACACTCAAATACTGCAAACAATAGTATCATACAAGTCAGGATGTAAGTAAAGTGGCAATGTAAAATAGCATAAAAAAGTGTAGGTCAAAATTGTCACATTGTTGAAATGCTGCTTTAATTTATAATTTAAGTATGACATTATGTGCTCAGAATCACACATTAGTCAAAACGTGCTGACGTTTCACCATAAACTGACCATTACAACATAAAGAAACATTCAGAAAGCTGCCGGCCATTCAGTATATCGGAGCAAGCCCCCGCACTCTCACTGGCATCACATCATAATGTTGCTGAGAGCGGGGGGGGGCAGAACATGGGTGGCTCTTCAGAATGGGAAGTCCTCCATGACCCGCTTTAATGAAATTATGGGTGTTTTTGCCAGAAAGGTATTGCACTATGTAAGGACATGTAGAGCAAGAAAGATTCCCCTGGTTGTAAGGCGCCCATATATAGGGTGCAATGCTGTACCTTGGTGAATCTCTTTAATATCTATTTCAACAATGAAATATTTATGGAGCCTCAGTAATGTTTACTTTGTGTCAGGACTCATGATTGAAGTGTTTAGGCAAAAAGCATGACTGAGCAGTGCAAGTATGTTGTGCTAAACTGCATTTGTGCTGACAGTGTTCTTTCCTGTGTGTGCATACATTGTCCAGCTTTGTGCAAACATATATATGGTATGATTTGTTGCAATATCTCAAAAATAAAGATAACAAAGAATATATGACATATATTTTATTTGTACCATCACCACCAGCGGAGTAAGTGATATGATATTTTTTCAGAGGTATCGGGTCACTGTGCACCTCAGTCACTCGCAGTATTCACACATGACTTAGCGGAGATCATCGCACAAAAAACACATGCTCTCCTAAAACTCATGTGTGCAGTATGTGACTAAGGTGCACTCTGGCCAGACACCTCTGAACAAGTATTGTATCACTTAGTCTGCTGATGATAATGGTGACAGTAAAATATACGTTATTCTGCTCACTATTCTTTATACCATAAATACTACAAGTCAGCAATATATGTTTGCAAGAAGCTGCAGAATGTCTGATGTCACACACACACACACACACACACACACACACACACACACACGAAACAACACTGACTGCACACATGCAGTTTAACACATCATACTTGCAATGCTCACACCAGCTTTTCCACAACCACTCCACAACAGAAAGTAAATATTACTGAGGCACTGGATTATAATAACAAGGCAATAAGGAGTATATATGACTGTCTGTTACTAAACATAAAAATAAATCACAAAACACTACAGCAGGAGGGGGAGGTGTCCAGAAAAAATAATTTAAGGGGGGATCCCATGGTGTTGCAACAGCAGATGGAGCATTGACACTATCTGCAGCTGGTGTTGCTCAATCTACTCAACCTGCTGCTGCACAGCACTCACCCTCTCATTTCTTTCCTCCAGCGCTGCCCACAGTAGTGCAATGTCTGCCTGCATTGCAGGCACTGTGGCGAGGTCCACTGATTCGGCGGGAAAGCCAGGTAGTGGTGATGGTGAGGGTGGTGCTGGTAGCTGTGGTGGCAGTGGTGATGGAGCAGCTGCTGCTGTTGCCCTCCTCCTATTGCGGCAGTGAGGCACAACACCCCCAGTACCCTCTGTCACTGCCACAAGTGGTGCAAATAAATGTGAGCAATGTGTTCTTATGTGCATTTCTGTCATTTTCTCTACCTTTCTGGAGTTCCTGTTCAATGCCAGCCAGCCAATCCACCTTGTGGTGGTTTATCATATGTGTGCACTGCCAACGTTCCCCAAATGTGTCCCCCAGGGGCCACGGCGCACCTGCACACCACATAACTGACAAACCACAATGGTGCTGCCCCACCATACAGTTAAAAATCTGCCAGACTGGGGAGCTGTGGGGGGGGACAAGGCACAGTAGGGGCAGATGTGCTGCTGGCAGCACTGTCATGCACCTGGGGCTCTACTTGCGGCTGTGGAGGTGGTGTAGGAGGTGCTTCTGGAACCTCTGCAGCTGCTACTGGTGGTGGTGGTGGTGGTGGCAGAGTTGGTAGATGTGCTGCCGGTGGCACTGGTGGTGCTGCTGCTTCTGGAGGTGGAGAGGTGAGACCAAACAGTCGGGAGTGGTCCAACGACACCCGACTGCCACCGCATGTGTGCACTCCCCTCTGTCCATGCCCATGGGCCACAGACTATCCCGGGTCCATCACGCACAACCCACTAATTTCCTCTCTGACTGACACCTCACGCAAAGAAAAACTGCTTCACACACACTCACAGACACACACACACACACACAGTCACACACAAAACAAAACTTATAAAAGAAACAAATCAGTCACAAAAAAGAACTGAAAAAACACTACAAAAAACAGAAGATTTAGCTTTTAAAAAAGCTGTTTATTTTTAGATAATTTGCAAGATATGAACAAATATAACACTCCCAACTCTCCTCTACACACAAAATGCTTCCTCCTTCTACCACTGAAAAGGAGAAAGTGAAACTATCTGCTTGTATGACTCGTTTACTTCCTGCCTGGCTAAAGCATGTGACTTACAGTACTGTAAGCCATGTGAAGTGTGGGGGGCTGCCTATTTTGTTGTCATTTCACCTTACTTCACGTTAAAGCAGAATGACAATGCAAAGTCATACTGACATGGCAAAGTAAGCACTTTCCAATGGTCACTTCATGTAGCATTATGTTAACTTGAAGTGGCCACTTCGTGTCCACTTCGCCAATGGATTTTAAATTCACTGTGTCTGTAGTCTTATAGTTTCACTTTCTATTAGAGTTTGATATTTTATTTATTTATTCAGTATTTGGTAACCAGGAAAGGCATACTGAGTTGAGGCTCATTTCCAGGTGTGACCTGGGGGCAAGGAATACTTGATTGTACAGTTATACATATACTGCAGTTGTACATAGCTAAAGCAACTAGAAAAATTAATTGAAATGCAGGACAAGTAACAGAAAATGGCTGTTTGCCTTTTCTATTATTGACAATAGCACTTTTCTAGCTTGGGGCAGTTCCATTCATTGGTTTGGGTGCTATAATAATGCAAACTTTCTAAATGGATTTTACTGTGATTTATTGATTATATGTTTGTATAGCATTACATTTAGGGTATGGCATATATATATATATATATATATATGTATGTATGTGTGTGTGTGTGTTCTACTTGGATCATAAGCACTTTCATATTAGGCATATATATATATATATATATATATATGTGTGTGTGTGTGTGTGTGTGTGTGTGTCACATGAACCTTAGTGTGATGTCATCTTAGAAGGACTATTTAAATGGTATTGTTCCAGTTATCCATATCACACTTGACAAAGCACCTACCAAAAGGTGCAAAACACTGCCAGTTTATTTTTATGGCTGCTGTTACGGAAGTTTGGCTCCCATGTTGGTTATATGCTTTACACTGTATATCTATGTAAGTTTTCTTAATAAACCTTTTACTATATTCTCTTGTGGTGGTTTTAGGACTGTCTTGGATGACAAGTGCTTGGTCCTTTCAGTTGTTTGCATTTGCTATTATTGACCATAGCACTGTCCTATCTTGTGGAATTCCATTCACTGGCCTGGGTGCTATAATAATGTAAACTTTGTAAATTTGTTTGAGGAAGACTAAAGATTCCTTCAACTTATTTAAAATGTTTTATTATTGTTATTATTATCATTTTGCCACCTAAAAGGACTGTCCAATGTATTGTGGCTAAGAGGGACACTTCTTCAGGGCCCACCATGATCTAGAAGCTCAATGCTTTTAAAATGACCTCAACAGCTTGGTAGTCACCTTTCATAAGAATTCCTCCTTTATGGTATAGGCTTGCTATGCTGCCTCTGACTTTTAAGACATGTTTGCTGTATGAAGAGCTCTGTGTAAAACCAGCCACTCAAAGTTTTCAGAGTTTCAGATGTCAGATCGCTACTCGGCCTCATGTAGTCACTCACTACCTGTATTGCAGCAGCCAGAAGGAGTGCAGAGGCAAACACAACACAAAAATGTGCACTGTACATGCCCCATTTTCTGAATATCGGGTTCTTGTATGGCAAATATGTTTTATTTATTTATTGTACTAATTGATGTCTATTGAGATATTGTAATGGTTTACAATACTGATCAATAAATTTCTGCTACATCAATGTTAAACCCCAATTTTTGCATCTTAATAACTTGGCCCTTTTCTGACTGATTTGCTTGACATTTGGCAGGCACAACCAGGTTCTCTGGATCTTGTAAATTTTATGTCAAGCTGTTCAGTAGCAGTAAAGTAACAGAGGTGCAAAAACACATACATTCACCAAAACTAAGACTTTTTTTGTTCACCTATAACTTAAAGAAATCTGACACAGGTTTGATAAAGTTTGGCCTGAGGTGTGTGCTTTTGTGATCCTTGTCTGTACTTTAAGCAATTTTTTAAATATTTAACAAATACTGTCATGTTTTAGCACATGCTCAGTTGCAAAACTGAACATTCTAAAAATAACCGTATTTTTCTGAACTCAAAAATATTGTTTTCTGATTGCCAAAAATGTGTTTGCTCTTCATGGTGGGGTGTTTTGGCCATGTTACTGCATGTGCATGTGAGATGCTGTTTACAGCATCCATATGTTACAATAGTATACAATAGTATCCATGAGGAGGGGGCAGGCTGTGCATCACCATGTTGGTGCATCACTACGTGAACTGACATGGAGTTTTGCCATTCCACATCTACCCCAGTCCAGACTGACTTGTCTTGTGTAACAGGCTATTACCCTTTCACAGCAGGTAAATTTTATTTTTAAAATCCAACAACAAGTGCCAATCCCACCACCAGTATCCTCACTCTCAGCCTGACCTAGATATATTTAAATGGATGGATGCTCAATCCCACTACTGATATCACATTCTGCCCCCACCAGACACATTTCTTGAAACTGGAGTGCACAGTCCTGATGCCAGCTAACCCCATGTCCTGATAGTTTGCAATACAGAGGTGTCCCTCCTCAATGCCTCTAAAGAGCATACCGATACCATGAATCCCCTCACTGATAGTTTCAGATGATCTGATCCCGCTAACCAGTACATTTTGCTCACAAACTACCGGTGCTTTGTAACCCCAGGTTGCCCACTCCTGATTCTGCCAAACAGCATACTGATACTGCAGTGTCCAATTGTCAGTGTCTATACCTATAAAAAAGAAAACCATCCTTTGTTGTCTTTTCTAACCTGAAACAAACTATCAATGTTTTCTGTTCCTGTAGACACTTCAACTTCCCTATACCCCTACTAGATCAATGGAGTAATCCTGTCTGGGAATGGAGAATGTCCTGTTGGTACCAAGGCTGATTGAGAACTGAAAACAAGATAAGTGCAGTTCATGACTTTTTAATACATTATGGACTTTTGCTCATAACTGTGTCATTTTTTAACATGTTTGACCAAATTTCAACATTGCCTTTTTTTTTAACCCACCACAGGAATAAGGTACATGAAATGTTTCACACACCCCTAATGGCTAAAATGCCTGAACATAGCTTCAACCTGCCTTGTCATCATATGAGTAAAGTACAGCAAGCAGTGTAGGTAGGCAGGGCAGAGGTGTAGGTTGGTCCTCAAGTCATGACTCGTCACTTGTTGTGTGATGAAGGACAGAGTTTGCAGACATTCTGAGTCCTGTCTGGATTGCTAAACTACATGATTCTCTACATCTTGGTATTTTCGCCTGGAAAAAACGTGTTGAGAAATGTTGGGGGGTTTCTCAGTTTTTATTTCAGTAAGTTACACAGAACTATTTATCTTATTTCACTGTGTCTCTTAAGATACATTATACAATGGCGAGAAAAAATCCTGGACTCTGATTGGTCAATCTTGGGCTGGACCCATGATGTTATCCCAGTACAACATCACAAGTCTAGTCTCAGACTCACTGTGAACCTGTAGATGAGCATTTTATGGAGCTTTTGATTGATTGTTTCATCTTCTCTTAAAAAACCAAAAACATTTTTCCACACAAAAACATCTTTAAAATTATTTTTTTTATTCTGCATAACAACGAGCCATTGTATAATAGCAATAATGCCCTCCAGGATGTGTGTCGTTTAGGATAACGTCATGCCTCAGTTGTTGGACGCACTCGGCCTGTGGCCTCGTGCCCAACCACCTGAGGCATAATGTTATCCCAGCACGACACACACCCTGTTGGGCATTATTGCTTAAACAGATGATATTTAAGATGTTATTGTTGATTTGTCTGCTGTGCTGTTCATGTCACAATGCTGACTTTGTGTGTAGAAATGCTGGTTTGTGGATGAGCAGCAAACAAAATATGGCACCGCAGCCTGAGGCAAATAGCTTATTACTATTAAAGTCAGAGATCAGAAACAAGTTTTTAAGTTTGGCACTTCCTGTATTGCATTTAACCATGTGCCAGTGCTGCCTGCATTGGGTATTTTTTATATCAGTTTATAGCTAATTACTGTATTAGTACAGGCTTGTGAATAACATTCATTATGATAATAGCAAGAGCAAACATGCTACTTTTTTTCTCTAGTCCTATGATCTAGTGTTTTCCTGCATCCTGAAAGCTCTACAGACAGACACATTGACAACAACTTATTTTATTTATTTTGTTTTATTTGTAATCTTTGACCAGGAAAGCCATACTAAGCTAATATAACTTGTTTTAAAGTGTGTCCTGGGGGAAGAGTTTCGTGGACCTTTTTTTTTTTTTGCTTTTTTTGACAGGGGAAACATTGGCTATGACACCGGGGAGACTTGCTTGCTCTTCCTGAGGAGGGAACTGCTGTCAGTAAGATGGCAGAAGGTAGTGATGGAGGTATACACCCCCCCCCCACAGTGGCAAGTCAACAGTGACTGACACTACAGTGACAACAGCACCAGGTCGCTGTAGTGTCTGCACTGTACACAAGCACTGTTTTCTGAGGGTCTTGCACCCCTTCCCCTAGTCAGCTGTGACTCAGATTTGATTATTTTAATTGGGGGAGTGGGGGGCACAGTCTCCCACTTGGGGGTTTGGGGCGAAGCCCCCCAAAGAAAACATGGAAGGCAGTGACCACTTTTATGCTGACTGCAAATGCAGTTGACATAAAGGTGTCACTGTAATGGTGGTCAGCAACATTTTTGTCGAGCTGCCATCGTAGATCCATGATGGACAGGAGGCAGGAGTTACTACAGTAAAAAGTATTTTGTTTTGTGTTGGGGTGAGGATATAGCATGCACCAAGTAGGAAAGGGATCTTGGGGTTATCATCTCTGATGACCTCAAGGTAGGGAAACAGTGTGACAAGGCAGCAGGTAAAGCAAATAGGATGCTGGGATGTATAGGCAGGGGCATCACCAGCAGGAAAAGGGAGGTCATAATTCCACTATACAAGACACTAGTGAGGTCCCACCTGAAGTACAGTGTACAGTTCTGGAGACCATACCTACATAAGGACATAGACAGGGTAGAGAAGGTTCAGACGATGGCAACAAAGATGGTGCATGGATTGCATCACAAGTCCTATGAAGACAGGTTGAAGGAACTGAACATGTACTCCCTGGAGGAGAGGAGAGGAGGGAGAGGGGATATGATAGAGACATACAAGTATCTTACAGGGAGGAACAGGGTGCAGGAATACACTATTTTTAAGTGAAAAAGATGTTCCAGGACTAGAGGGCATGGGATGAAGTTGGAGGGAGGACAATTCAGAGGAAACATGAGGAAGAATTTCTTCACAGAACGGGTGGTGGACAAGTGGAACACCCTGCCAGAGGAAGTGGTGGGGGCTGAAACAGTCACGGGATTTAAGAATGCATGGGATAGACATAAAGGAATTCTGGAGGTCAGGGTTAAGGGGCAACAGACTTCTAGGAAAACATAAACTGAACTTACAGGCTCAAATGGGCAGACTGGGTGGGCCATAGGCCCTTATCTGCCAACACTGTCTATGTATCTATGTATCTATGTTTTCCATATCAGAATGGCAAATGATGGAGCAGTTTAAACAAGTGGTGGAAAAAAAGCAAAATGTTAGCAAATTGGAAAGCTGTTTAGAATCCTTAAGTGATGAGGATATGAACACAGCAGAAGAGAAACTGGTGGCAGCAATGTTAAAAAGTAGTGTTTACTGGCCTTAATAGCTGAAGAAGAGTAGCATTTTAAATAGCTAAAAACCTGCTCAGGATGACGCAGAACAAACCAATGTCTCTCATGGCATGTTGTCAGTGTTGTCAGAGAGAGATGGGAGACCAAGCAGCTTGTGGTGAAATAGACACTCAAAGACCAGCTGAAATCTTGGTGGAGTTCATGAGTAGCGGAACTGCTACTGACACATCTGACAAGCTGTCAAAATCAGCTGGAGCAGATGACATGAAATCATCAAAGGAGTCACCAATTTTGGAAACTGTGAGAAAGATCTCATTGCTAACAAACTATAAAACATCAGTGCTACAAGCCAAGACATCTTTACAAAACAATACAGGTACTGCCTCTTTATCTTGATCTTATTCGGGAACGAAAACAGATCAGGAAGAAAAGAAACACATTACCGAGAGAGTGGGGTTAGTGCAAGCTGGATGCCAGCTAGGACTGAGAAACGGCCAAAGAATGGCCACACAAAAAACAAATGTTGAAGAAGATAGTGTCTTGTCAGCAGAAAAGCACTAAAGGGTGCAGGGTAAGAAAAGAATTCTGATGGAAAATAGCAGCCTGCAGTTAAATACAAAAGCACAGGACACAAGGATTTAGATAAAAAGAAATGCAGGAAAAGGTGCAACAAAGTAATGAAACACAAAGAAATGTTACAAATATGGTAATTGGGAAAAATAAAACATCTGAGTTGAATTTATCTTAGAACATGGAAATGTTGGAACAGGAAACACACATTAATAAAGATAAGTCAAATGAGGAAAAAGGAACAATTGTCACAAACCATGAACCAGACATAAGAATTGAGGAAAGGAATATTATTGAAAGTGTTATTAGAAAGAATGATGATGTGTCAGCTGAAGAAATTCTTCAAACACAAAGTAATAAAGAGGTTAACCCTGAGTTTGACCATAGTCCCCTTACAAAAAATGCATTTATTGGAAGTGAAGAGACTCGAATGGCAGAAGAGGAATCAAGTACATCACATGCTGGTCCATCCTGGGGGGACAGGGTTGAACAAAATAATGGGGACCATGACGAGTTCAGATGATCATGCACCAGGGAATAACCAACAGCAAGAAATAGCAAGACAGAAATGGCAATGATTTAGAGCTAGAGATGCCTTCTCCACCAGCCCCCCCAGCTCAGAGGAGAAATGCTGTACATTTAAGATACAGGGGTGGTCTGGATGATTTGCCAGATAGACAGTATGTAGCAGAGTGTTATTAAAAGGCTCCTTGAAATTTTTTACTACAGAAATATATACATTGATACATACACTAGGGCCAGGATTCATAAAGAAAATGCAAAGTGGGCACAAACATTTGCACCGCACTTCATGGCTGCACCAGTGGGCAATGGAGCTGTTCACAGTCAGATAGCACAGTATGTTATGTGACTGTGAATAGGGGCCAGTGGGGATAGTGCTAACCAGGGAAAAGCAGTGTGATACCCAATGGCACTACCCATACAGCCAGCCAGGACAGTGGTCCCGCAACCAATAGCGCTCAGGTGCTAATGTGCTACTCACAAAGTGAGCCATGAAAATGAGACATTGGGCATGCAAGGTATTAGTGGCCATTAGCATGCCCATTAGGGACTCATTTGCATGCCATTAGTGTGACAGAGCATGCCCCTCCCTCCAGCCCAAATCCACGTGCAGCCACATTCCCCCCATAGTTTAGTGGTGCCTTCCCCCACCCCAATCATGGACCCGATGGTAAAAAAATATTCTGTTCCATAGTTTAGGGTCCTTCCCACCCAATCACCTACCGGTTAATTAAAGAAATACTTTTCCATAGTGTAGGGTCCCTTCCCAGTCCCCAATCACCCGATCACCCACCCGTTAATTAAAAAAATACTTTTCCATAGTGTAGAACTCCACCCCAGCCCCTGATCACCCAATCACCAACCCATTAATTAAAGAAAGAATTTGCCATAGTTGAGGGTCCTTCCACAGTCCCTGATCCCCTGAGCCCCAATCCATTCAAAAGAAAAATAATTTCCATAGTGTAGGGTCCCATTTTGTTGCCCAGTCTCCAACCCAATATGAAATTCAACATCTTTCCATAGTGTAGTGGTTCCCCAAAAGCCCCCACCCACTCCAGTAATCACATACCACCTTGCTTCCCCTGCCCCAGCATGGCCACCAGTCAGTGAGCAGTACAGCCCTCCTCACACCTCCACATCTGACCGATGACAGAACTATCAATGACAGCTTACAATATATACAACAAGCCCATTGGTTGATCAAGTCAATGGGCTTGTAGTGTATACTGTAAGCTGTCATTGATAATTCACTTTGCGGGCAGTTGTGGAGGTGTGAGGAGGGCTGTGCTGTTCACCGACCTGTGGCCATGCTGGGTTGGGGGCAGCAGTATGGTATGTCATTACTGGAGAGGGTGGGGGTTGAGGGGACCACCGTACTATGGCAAGAAGTTGAATTTCATATTGGGTGGGAGACTGGGCAACAGGTGGGACCTTACATTATGGAAACTATGAACAGGTGGAGGCTCAGGGGATCAGGGACCAGGGAGGGACCACTACACTATGGCAAACCATTTTATTTATTAACAGGTGGGTGATGAGGGTATCATGGACCAGGGAAGGTCCACTACACTATGGAAAATCATTTTATTTGTTAACAGGTGGGTGATCAGGTGATCAGGGGAATGGGGACTGCGGTGGGACCCAATGCTATGGAAAAATCTTTCTTTAATTAACAGGTGGGTGACTGGGTGATCGGGGAGTGGAAAGTTACCCTACACTATGGAAACATCTTTCTTTAATTAATGGGTGAGTGATTGGGTGATCAGGGACTAGGGAGGGACTGCTACACTATGGCACAGTATTTTACTGTATGGGGTGGGTGATCAGGACCAAGGAGGGTGTGGGGGCCACAATGCCTCTGCAAACCAATAGGGTTGCGCAGATTACCACCAAATATTTTTGGCAGTAATTTGCTTTAGGCAAGGACCTTTGTAAAGGCCCGTGCGTGGAGCAAATCCTTAGTGAATGGACTTGCAGGGATATACAGGTCCCCTCCCCCTCATTTGCATTGCGGCACCCCTCACTACTTTTCCCTGGGGGCAAACTGGGTTTGTGCCCAGGCAAAGCTTTGTGAATCCTGCCCCAGGAGATGAATACTCAATGTAAGTTCAAAACAATGGCTGTCTTAGAAAGATTCTGGAAAAAGTACAAGGAACCGAAATACACCGATTTATGGATGCCCCTCCAAGCAATACCTTTGCAAAACTGACAATTAAAACAGTTAATATTCTTTTAAAAAATGAGGGTGTTAATGATTTTGATATCAAACACAGGTTAACACAGAGATGTGAAGTTCTTGATGACCCATACCCAATAATTGATGTGGAACAATAGTGGAAAGGTGTTTGGAAGTTTAGAGTTAAACTAAGACAGACAGAGTCTTGAATAAAGCACCTGCCAAGTTGTTTTTGTATTAGAAGGGACAGGGGCTAATGTTTTTACACAGGACAACCTAAAACATGTTTGAAATGGAGGTCTTTGGATCACCTTAGCAATGTGTCCGATGAAATAAGATGTAACTTCTGATTACAGTTTGGTCATATTGGTATCCATTGCCCAAACTTAAGTGTAATCTATGTGAAGAACCATGACATCCTTTTAGAACTTGCAAATGGACCTCACATAATAGAGAAGACAGGCCAAATCAAGAAGACATTTTGAATGCTGCACAGAAAACTGAGATTGCTCAGACAAAATGAAATAACAGAACCAAGAAAATCTCAACACCCCAGACCTACTGACTCACAACAAAATGAGAATTTATCGATGCCTGAATACTCCATGCCAAATGAGGAGATGGAGACTGAAAATTTATTAATTTCTCAGGGGAATAATGAGAGCCAAACTACAGACCAAACTGAAGGGGGAAGGCAAGAGAATACACACATATAACAGAATCAGCTTGAACAAATAGCAAATGGCCCTAATGAAAAGGAAATTTATCCAGCCCCAGACTTTACCAAAGTTACTAGAAAAAGAGGACTAAAAAGAAACCCACCAGAGCCAATACTGATAAAAACATACATCTCTGACTCAGATACTCAATTAACAAATACATTTGATGTACTGTTAGATCAGGAGGACTCGGATGTTTCTTTGGACTCAGAATATTGCTCAAGAAGGCTGTCTCAGCAACTGTTGTTTCATGAAACAGATGAAGACTCAACAAACTAAGTGCTTAATGCAAAAAGAAGAAGAAACAAAAATGGGAAGTTAAAACTAGAAGTGGAAGGCAACTACCAAACAGAATGTGATACTACTAATATTATATTGTGCTCATCACTGTATTACTGTATTTTCTCATATAAATAATTACTGTAAATGCCAAATTGCCTCTGTTAATGTCAACAGTATTAAAAACCTGAAAAGATTACTTTCATTTGCTACATTGCATGACCTTCCCTTTGATATTTTTTTATTGCAAGAATCTAGACTGAACTGAATTTCAGATATAAATCATGTTAAAACAAATATGGCATTGGGGTCCATCCTTTTGGACTCATATTGTTCTTGGAAGGGCTATATTATTGGACATTTTATTTCAGAATGAGAGAGTGTGTATTACTAATGTATATGTTCCACAAACAAAGAAAGAAAGAGGTAATTTGTTTGGTTTAATAAAACCATATTTGTATACAACCAGAAAACTAATACTGGTGGGGGGGGGGGTTAACTGTGAAGTGGACGTCAGTGGCTGAGGAGCAAAAGCTACTAAATTATTCTGTGATTCAAACCATTTAATTAAAATGATTTCAGATGCAGGTTTAAAAGATGCATATAGGGTTTGCCATGAAACGGGGGGTATACATACTATAAAAAGAAAAAATAGATTTTTTGTTCATATCTGAAAATTTAGGCTTTGGGAAAATGTTCTTAACACCATTAGAGACAAGATCATATGATGGTAGGAGGAATATTGGGGGAAGGCACTATACCAAAAATAGGGAAAAGAATGTGGAAGTTAAACAGTACAATTTAAGAAGATCCATTAATTAAAGGTAAAGTACAGAATTTTCCATTAACTAAGCAACCTGTAACATGCGTATGTGAAGATTTTGGGGCATGGTGGATGGAGACAAAGAATGAATTACCACAATTTTTTTCAGACAATATCAAAAATGAAAAACAAATAAGCAAGCAAAAAAGAACTGAATATATGGAATATTTATCTCTTAGATCACAGTTTTTGACTTTGATTTCCCAAAAGTATTCTACCCCAGGCAAATATTATAATTAATTCAGAATATAAAGAATGAAATGAGGAAAAAAAAACAGTATAATAGAGCATCATCATTACTCAAGGAACATCAAAGTGGTGCACAAGGTAAAATGTGTGCAGAAAATATGGTTAACAGTTGTAGAGAAAGAGTGGAGAAAAAACAGTTACAATCATTGGTGGATGGGAATGGCTACACCGTAACAAATATAGAGGGCATTTTAAAAGTGATACAAGATTATGATAAGTCTTTATTTGGATCGCTTGATCCTCCTTTGCAGAATCCTTATGAATTAATACACAAAATGTCAGGGAAACATATCTAACAAAGAAAAGTGTAATATACAAAAACCAATTACTAGCGATGAAATCATTACAGCAAGAAAATATTTGTCTAATAATACCACTTCAGGAATAGACAGATTGACACCTGAGTTTTAAAAAACATTTGTGCAAGATGTATCTCCAGTATTGCAGGTTATATTTAATTGGATCATGTTTGAAGGAGTCCCAGAAAAAATCCTTTGTGGAAGCATTATGATTTTTTTAATAAAAAAGGGGTTGCAACTCATATTAGAAATTGGAGACCACTATGCTCATTGGATAATGATTTAAAAATCTTAATAAAAATACTATGTACAAGGATAGCAACAGTAGCAACAAAAACGATATCACCTATGCAATCACGTTCTATACCGGAGAGAAGTATTAATGACAACTTGATTGTGCTGTGCCATCAGCACAGTGAAACCCCCTACATTGATGACAATGTGAGCACCACAACCCAATCAACAGCCATTCCATTGATCAAGATTTTGCAGCACCTGCCATCTTGCTGCCCCAGGGGTGTTGTGCTGTTTCCCCCTACACCTCTGACCTGGAGGTGATTATAGTATTTTCAGTGATGTGGTAATAAAGTCTCCCATGGTGGGTGGTGTGGGGGCAAAGCCCCCCTCAAACAGCCAGGATATGCCCTGGTACTTTGCCATGAAGGTGGTCATGCAGCACGATTGCTGGGTGACATGGTTGCCATTAGCATTTTGTTGTCACTGTGATGCCGGTTAACAATACTGATGTCAAACCTACATGGTGGAACTGGTGATTCAAATAAGAGAAGTTATTAAAAAGGGGAAAGGAGACAGTTAACAGAGTACGTATTGCCATTAAACCAAGAAAAAATTTTTGACAGGGTAGCAAATGCATATTTATTTCAAGTGTTAAAATGGAATGGCTCCCCACCATTATTCTATAAATAGTTAAAACAAATGTATGAAGGGGCAAAAATAATACCAACAATAAATGTTTTTTTTAGGTACTGAAAAGAAAGTTGTTAAAGGAGTCAGATAAAGATTGCTATTCAGTTCTTCAATGTATGTAATGTGTTTGAATCCAATATTGCAACTATTGCGAAGTCACCCAGCAGTTCAAGATCTAAAAAGTAAGGAGAATACAAAAATAATTACTGTCACTTCATATGTAGATGACATATGTCTGTATGTACAAGATGTAGAATCAGGAAAAAGAGCTATCCAATGTTTACAGGAATATGGACATGTAAGATGCAGAATAAGGAAAAAGCACTATCTAATCTTTACAGGAATATGGATATATATCTGGGTCAAAACATAATGTACAAAAAGTAAAGGCATACGATTAAGTAGTAATATTCCTATGTTAAATAAAATTCAAGGAATATTTATAATAGAAGTTCCTTTAAAGATTTTAGGAAAAGCTTTTGGTGGGTCTGACACAGCAAAGAGGAACTGGTCAAGAAAATTAGAAGAATGTGAAAAAAAGATAAAAGTATGGAAAAACTAGCAGCAATTAAAGTGGAAAAAAAGCATTTTTAGTGCAAATGTTATTACTACCAATGCTTACATATTTAACTGCGGTTTACATACCTGCTATAGAATTAGAAACCACAATTTTAAGTTTAGTTTTTTAAACAATATGGGGGAGTAGATTAAACACTATGAAAATGAATATATTTTATTTGCCAGTGAAAAATGGAGGATTAAATCTGGTAAACCCCATAGCTTTTCTGTATAGTTTATTTATTTATTGGTATATATTACCCCTGTCAAGGGGTGGAGATAAAATTTGGCAGCCACTAACAAAAGAATTGTTTCAGCCCATGATTATTAAATGGAATCAGGGTCTTTCCAAATTAAAGATGAATCAAAATACACCAGGATATATAAAACCTTTATTGGAGAAGTTTAGACAATGGAAACCCATTAGTTTTCAAATAAACCATCTCTCAGTAATACAATTACAGTATATGAGAAGATTCAAAAACATGGATATGACATATCAATAGAATATAATAGAGTTTCAATAGAAAGTTACAATAGGATTGAAAGATATTGAAAAGACAAAAGAATATCCATAAGGATGTGGGATATCACAAGGCTAAGTTGTCATGGGAAAATAGCTGTAAAGTAGCATGCAAAACATTAAACAGTTTAAATAATAGAATGTGTCTTATGGAAAACTATGAGGACATACAGAGACAATGGAGCATTTTTAGTATTATGTCCTTTGGTGAAGTTTTTTTTAGCCTTTTAATAGATGGTCAGAAAAGAACTGAAAGAAATTGACATATGAAGATACTGTCATAGATACATTTTCATCTGGGCATTATTATGATCAAAGTACACTGAGGTTGATTTTTTCATTATTAAATTTTATTTATGGCAGACAAAATGTAAACTGATTTTCCAATAGCAATGGATGAGTCAAACAGACATTATACTACTAGTTGAAAAAGAGTTAAAATCAAGTTTTGAAAAAGAATATACCAAATTGTCCACAAAGGAATTGGAGAAAAAGTGGAGAAACATGGTTTGTATAAGATGAACCTGGTTGAAAATCATGACTAATCTTTTATGTTAATGTTATAAATATAAGAAACGCTTTTGTTTTGATTAATATTGTTTGTAGCATTTTGGTTTTGTACATTGTCAATAAAATTCCCCTGCTCTTGCCAGTAGAGAGAACCTCTGGTCATCTTGCTAGCCATGCAAGATGGCTCACCTGGCAGGTTTGGAAGAAGGTGGAGGACAGGCAGCTTTGCACCCTGCTGAGTTTTTGGCAGAAACTCAGAAATCTGCTCTGAAAAAAATCTTTGATATGGAGCCATTACCTGAAGATATGGAAACAGGTGCAGAGAGGAGACGGTCAGTGAGGGTGAAGCCTCAACACTGAATAAAGATTGCTGACTGACATGACTGCCAGAAAAGCTTATCTTTTGGAACTTCTAACAGAGGGAGGAAGAAAGAAATATAGCTCAAAGTCAAGCTACAAAGAATTATCCTTGTGGTTACTCAAAGTTCATCACAAATGGACTCTGCTGTCCCACAGCAGTCAGCTGGAGCACAGCTGGGCTTAAGAAGAGTTCATCCTGTACCCACTCCAGCAATGGAAAAAAACAACAACTTGGTCTCCTGAAGCCACGTTACTTTGCGGTCAATCGTCAGATGAAATATGACGTGAGTTGAAACTGCACACACACACAGTACAGGGGAATAGAGAGACAGGGTACAAAACACCATAAGGAGGAAATGTTGCAAGTGTAGTTTTGTACCCTGCCGCTTATGGCTGGTGGGCAGTGATGTAGAGGATCACCACACAAAAAATAAAGATATGATGTGCCTTTTTCACCAATGTTTGTATTCAGCTTTATTGGCGCATGCTTGCAATGTAGCACTTCTATGTCATAATGGCGATTGCCAAAAGGCAACCTTCATTATGTTGAGGGTACATCGCTAAAAATCAGTTTTGATGATGTACACCCTTGGCTCACAGGAAAATGGTGCCAGGGACTTAGATTTTAAATGTTAATGTAGGTGGCTGCACCCCCTGCACCCCACCTGCACCCACCTACTAAAGGACTCTTAACTCCAGGGAGGTGCATGTCGGAGGGGGGTGCAAATTCTGGAAAAAATAAATTTCGGGCCAGGCACACAAACTGTAGGCGCGCCAGGACCTGAACCTGGAACCCTCGCAGCTTTAGGCTGCCACCCACCCAGCACACTACAGGACAGCTTGGCAGCCCCATGACAACAATGCCAGGCCAATCCTCCCTCCCTTCTATCATGTTCACTCCTCCCCCATGCACGTATACATATAGCGACATCCTGTTGCTATATGCTCGAACCTCCCCCATCTGGTCGCCTTCCTCACTCCCTCACCCTGTCCTTCCTGCACCACAAATGGGTCACCGTTTTGGTAGGTGCCCACTTGCGACTAGCCCACATCACAGGATACCCAATGTACCTGCTGTATTGACAGCATGGTACATTGCTGCGCTGTTTTGTTTTCTGCATAATGACCCCATGCTGCTTATGGCAGGGTGGAAAAAATCAACTTCAGGCACTGGCTGGGATCCTGTTGTAGCTCCCAGCACTAAAGAAATTATTTCATCCAGCTCTTTAAATAGACATTTTTCTCCAGCTACTGTTACTTCAGACACTATTCTGGTTCAGTCTGCTCTTACTGAGAACTTCCCAGTCCTGAAATACAGCCACAAAATTAGCCTGACAACACTTCACAGCAGTGTGGCAGCCTCACTTCACTAATGACATCTAAGCTGACAGCTGTCAGTATTAATAATTAGCCTGCCAGTACCTCTGAAGCTGTTTGTACCACACTCCTACAGCCTCCTCTCTGAGACAACCTGCAGGCAAACTTTGAACATGCCGACCCTCTGATGCATGTAGCCAGAGTGGGAGTATAAATGAACCAAATGGACAAAGATGCATATCTCTCTACCTACACTAGCTCTAACAGTGGGGTAAATATAAATGCATTGAGTCAGGGGTCTGCGATAGTTGTTAATGAATGCTCTGTTGTGGGGAATGTTTCTTCAGTACAGGCATGTGCTGGTCTGCTTGAGTCGAACACTGATTGTAACTGTTTCTGACCTTCTGAGCCCACAAATTGAGGCATGCCCCTCACCTCCCCTAATGTTTCAAATATGTAATGTTTCAAATGTAATTCTGAGTCTAGTACTGGTGGGGCTCCTACATCTCAAGTTCAGGGGGTCAGGGAATTTTTGGGGAGGGAACCAAACCCCTTACCCAATCAAGGACCTGATATTGCACATTCTCTAAGTGAACAGGAACAAGCAGACCAAAATGAAAATGCATGTCCTGGTTCCCAAAGATTCAAACTAGCAGATCTCTTTGTGGTGTGAAGAAACCAGCCCAGGGAAAGAAGGCATTTAGGTTAAAATTAAAAAGACTCTTAGAAGAATTGCCAAATAGATCACACAGTATCAGGTACTGTATGGGCTTTGTAGCTGACAATTTATATGCTTTGATACATGTACCTGGGGGACCTTTTTTGATGTAAGTTCACTGGAGAAATTTGGGCAGTTCTGATACTTAAAAAAGGTCTCCTTTGTGGAGTCTGTTTATTTGATACCCTTTACAAAGCCTACTATTAAAACAGTTTATTTGTTATTCTATAGTGAATGAGTTAACATAGCTGATAATACATACTGGCTAGGACAAAGATGTGAGGTGCTTGAGAGACCAGTGCCTATACTCAATCCTTATTTTGTATGGAAAGATGGTTGGAAGGTCAAAATTAAACTAAAACAATCCAAGAATGGTTTACTACACAAACTGGTGAGTTTTTTTATAGGTCAAGATGGAGGACTCTGTTTTTATCCTGGCCTCCTTGAACGTGCCAAAAGTGAAGGGCCAGTTCTCATTCAAGTTATGTATGAGACTGCCCTAAATGTAATCAGTGTATGGAATATGGGCACATTAGTGAGATATGCCCAAACCCTTTATGATGAAATCTAGATGACGAGACAGGCCACGCATATGGGCAGTGCCCTTACGCAGCACATAACAGAATGGATAGACCCCCCCAACCCGGTGATCAGGAGGAGATTATAGCAGAAAATCAGACCACGGTCCAGGTCTCAGCAGAAACTTTGCAGAACCCAACTCCTGACAACCCTTCTGACCAAACTCCTAACATTGAAACTGGCGACCCCACAGGGCTTGTGGGAGAATGCTCCCAAACCCACACCCTGGCTGGTTCTGATTCTGTCCTGTAATGTACTGAATTGGGATTAAACTCTGTCCAGGATCCTAAGAATGTAAAGCCTACCACAATTTCACCCAATCCGACTTAACTGGAAGTATAGGAGAGGGGCGATCAGGACACAGACAGAGGAATAAATATACCCCCGCCTCCCCACCTGTGCAGTCAGACTCAGATATAAAGGTGGTTTCTTTTCTGAAGAGAGGGAGGGGTTAGAAAGTTAAAACTAAGATTCCTAAAAATACCTCACCCATTTCTACTAGAAATAAATATGCTGCACTAAGTAGATGGAAACAGTGGGGGACACAGAGGATGAGGAGGGAGACTTAGATGCCTTTTCTATAACACCCTTTCTTGCTGACTACTCCTCTGATTCTCAGCCAGAATGAACAAATGCAAAGAGACTCAAAGGTTGAACTAGATTACAAACCAGACCCACCTAACTAATATAACATTATGTGCCAGGGTCCAAAGATATCTCCTTTAACTCAAAATGTGTGCAGTCTAAAAAATTATAAAAAAGCATCTAGTAATATTATCTGCTCTTGCAGAATAAAAAAATGAAAAATAACATCTGATTTTTACATAGATGCATACATAGATACATAGATGTTCTCAGCAGAAAGGATCTTTAGCCCACCTAGTCTGCCCATGAATGCTAGTAACTGTGCTATTTCAAGCTTTCTTGGAACTAGGTTGTCCCCCCGGAACTATCAGCATCCCCCTATACCTATCCCATACATTCTTAAATCCTGTAATTGTATCTGCCACCACCACCACCTCTTTTGGCAGGCTGTTCCATTTGTCCACCACCCTCTCTGTGAAGAAGTACTTCCTCACGTTCCCTCTGAACCTCCCTACCTCCAGTATCATTCTATGTCCCCTTTTTCTGGAGCATCTTTTTCTTTAACAATTTGTATTTGTTTGCACTTTAAATATCTCAATCATATCTCCCCTCTCCCTCCTGTCCTCCAGGGAGTACATATTGAAGTCCTTCAACCTATCCTCTTGTGGTTTGTTATGTAGTTCCTGTACCATCCTGGTTGGCCTCTTCTGAACCGCCTCCACCCTATCTATGTCCTTACATAGGTAAGGCCTCCAGAACTGGACAACTGAAGGTGTGGCCTCACCAATGTTCTGTATAGTGGAATTATGACCTCCTTTTTCCTGCTGGTGATACCCCCGCCTAAGCATCCCAGCATCCTGTTCACTTTTCCTGCTGCTTTGTCGCACTGACAGAGATGATAACTCCTATGTTCCTTTCCTGCTTGGAGCATTCTATATCCTCATCCCCAGCTGATATGTTGTTCCCAGGGTATTTGTGCCACCTGTGCATTATCTTACACTTTTTTGCATTAAATCTTAACTGCCAATCCCTTGACCAGCCCTCAAGCTTCTCCATATCTCTCCCTATTCTATCTACACCCTCTGGTGTGTCCACCCTGTTGCAGGGCTTTACAAAAAGGCACTTTTTACAAGGCACTAGGGTTAAAATGCAGCATGAAATTGCACAGGTAGAACAACTCTGATCCTTTCTGATCTCAAGGCACTCATGAGTGTGATGGGGTGGCTATCCTACTGAAAGGTTATAATATTTTAGACCAGAATGTTGTAGAACTAGAACCTGGATGTTCTTTATTGCTAGATTTAAAAATCACTACTAGTTAATGTAGGTTGATCGATATTTGAGCCCCTCAGAACATTTCAGCTAGAGTGGAATTATTTTGTCCTGCTCAGCCATATTTACATACGAATAGGATAGTGATATTTGGTGGGGACATTAATTGCAGATTGTCACTTCAGAACGGGGGACGGGGGGGGATACACACAAATGATATAGTAGCAAAATTGTTTTGAATAACATAATTCAAACTGATGAGTTGTAGGATGTGTTTAGATCTTATTTATTTATTTATTTATTTATTTATTTATTTATTTATTTATTTATTTATTTAAGCGTTTAACCAGGAAGGCATGTTGAGCAGTCAACTGCTCATTTCCAGATGTGTCCTGGGGGAAAGGGGTACAGATACATAGTTGAAGACAGACGTATAATACAACATATCCAAGACACACTGTCTTAGGGTAGCTGGTCCATTCCACTGGGGTGTCAAACAGACGAGGCATACTGATGAGTCCCGGTAGGACGAAACACGTATCTATGTCATCTGTTAGCACCCTTTGCAAACTGTGTGAGAGGCCTTTCGGCACCATGCAATTCTGCTTAAAGTTGGACCAGCATAACATTCTGTGGTGATTTGCATATGCAGCCCATGATGCTTTGCATTGTGTGGGCAAGTGTGATTTTGTATAATACAATTGTGGTTACATAAAGGAATAACTGCTAGCACAATAGGTCCAGGTTTAAATACAAAGGATTTGAGATAAAGAGAACAGGCATAAACTAGAATCAGTACCATATAATATAGTCCTAGCATAAGGAAGGTGATAAAACATATTTTGGAGGTACTTTGGCCTCAAGAATTGATTTCTTATTTTTTTCAAAAACAATGTTTCTGGCAGGGGCTAATACTATGTCAATGGGAACTTCAGATCACATGGGGTCTTCTGTGATTGTTATCCTGTGCCTGGTGCCTCTTAGGCCAGCTGGAAGGGTCCACTGGTGAGTGGTCTCTTTCTGGGGGCCGCAGTCCTTTTCCCGCTGGGGGTAAAGTTCCCCATAAAGTTTTAGGCAGCTATTTTCCCTTGCAAACTTTACATGTTATTTATGCCGTTAATCCCGAATGGTTATAAGCCTGTTAAATTGCCTTGATTTAGTTATGCTCTTATAGATTCTGGTGAGAGCAGAACTTGAATTCAGTAGATGGATTGGGGAAGTGAGAGGCCTTAATCCATAAATAGGACATCTAATACGGCAATTGGAGCGATATTGCCATTTCAGGATTGTGTGGGACACATTTTTTAGGACAGTATGGTTACTTATCTATGTGAAATTGTTAGCTGAACATGGTCTGATTCGTGTATTTTTTAATGATCCATTGAGTTTCAGTTTGTATATTGTGATTACTGAGCTGCTTATTTGATATTTTGGTGTATTATTGCTTTTTGAAATGTGCTGGGAAGGTGTTAAGACGGTCAGGAGCTATTCTCCCACTTTGCTTCATGACCTCTACCCTTTTCATTGTCCTCCCTTGGCAGCTGATGTTTATGACAAATGCCGGTCATTGGGGATAGTGAGAAGGCGTTTGAGGGGTGGATGGTCTGGGCAGAGTGGGAGAATGGAAAGGGGTTGATCAATAGAGGTAGTGGGGACTAGGAGATGCCCTGGGGTAAATGGGTTCAGGAGAGGGGTTCTCCCTGCCTGATTCCCATACCCAAGGGTTCCGCAAATTGTGGGCCGGTATTGCACTCCTCCTCGAAAACCCATCCAACCCGGGCGGTGTTATGTAATGCCAGATCAATTAAAAACAAGACCACTATTATAGCGGATCTTGTTGCAACATCTGACCTGGCATGCATCACCGAGACCTGGTTGGATGAGAATGCAGGCCCCTTTTTGGCATCTGCAGCTCCAGCTGGGTTTTCGGTGATACACCGCCCGAGGTTGGATAGTAGGGGCAGGGGTGTAGCCATCTTTTTTAGAACAGAGCTGGGTCTTGTGGATGTGCCAGTGGGTTTCAGTCGATCCTTTGAGTGTATCCTGGGAGCAGGTGTAGGGTTCAGGATTCTCCTCATCTACTGACCACCCAGTGTTGGTGGAGAATTCCTAAAGGATTTTGCAGACTTCATCGTCGACGTAGCGTTGGAGTTGCCAAGGTGGTTAATACTGGGCGACTTCAATGCTTGGGTTGATGATGAACTCTTGCCTTTTGGGAAAAACCTCCTCCAACATATGTCGATGTTGGACCTTACACAGGTGGTTACCTCTGCTACCCATGTAGGGGGTCACTCATTGGATCTAGTGTTCCTACTGGAGTTGGAAGTCTCACATTTGGGGGTGGAACCAAATGATTGGACAGACCATCATACCATAAGATTCAGCTTCGTGGCACCCCTAAATAGGTCTGCCCCTAAGGAGATGGTACAATAACACCCTTTAAGGGGAATTACCCCAGAAGGCCTTTCGGCGGTATTGGACCTATCGGGTATTTCGAGTGAGTGCATGGATCAAGGGGATCTTGTACTTGCCTATAAAAAGGCTGTGGGTGATGCCCTGGATCAAATTACACCTGTCAGTGTTCATTCCCTCACTCAACGCCCAAGATCTCCATGGTTTAAAGGTTTTTTAAAGGAGCTGAGGAGAGTGGGGCGAAGGCTAGAGAGAGCTTGGCAAAAGTCCAGCCTTCATGCTGACAGACTTAGATTGATGGACCACTATAGAGCCTATCAATCAGCGATCACCCATAAGAAGGCAGAATTCCTGTCCAGAGAGATTGCTGCTGTGTAGAATCGACCAGCTCAACTCTTTCAGACCATTGACAGATTGTGCAATCCACGCTGTCTGCAGTCTGTAAGAGATTTTTCACAGACGAAGTGTAATGAGCTTGCTCGATTTTTCACAGATAAGATTGCCAGCATCAGATCGGGCATCCATCCAGCTGTCTCTCTCTCTCTCTCTAGGGAGCTGCAGTGATTGGCGAGAAGAAGCAAGCCCTTGTGTCACCTGGTCTGGCTTTAGTAGGCTGGCACTCATGGAAGTTGTGAGGATTATTCGGTCTGTACAACCAACCAGCTGTAGTTTGTATCCGGGCCCTACACCACTTTTAATAGATTGCATAGATGTTATCTGCCCGATCCTTGCTGAAATTGTCTGGAAGTCTCTGGAGCAAGGGGATTTCCTTGCTCCCTTAAAGGAGGCGGTCATTCGACCACTCCTTAAAAAACCTTCATTAAACCCAGACTGTCCAGCTAACTACAGACCTCTCTTTAACCTGACCTTTGTGGGTAAAGTTATTGAAAAGGTGGTTGCGATACAGTTAGATCACAACATCTATGAAGTTCTCCAGTCGGGGTTTAGGAAAAGACATAACACTGAGACTGCTCTTGTCTGGGTTTTAAATGATCTAATTGCGAGAGATCGAAAGGCATGTACTATTCTAGTCCTTCTTGATCTCTCTGCAGCATTTGATACTGTGGACCATAGTGTGCTGTTGGAGTGCCAGTGTTTTCTTTGTGGACTGTCTGGTACAGTTCTACATTGGTTTCGATCCTTCCTCATGGGGAGGACTCAGAGAATTGTTACAGGGATTTATTCCTCTGATACCATCTCTCTGTCCTGTGGGGTGCCACAGGGCTCCATTTTGGCGCCCATGTTGTTTGCAGTCTATATGCTGCCATTAGGAGATATCATTAGGTGTTACAGTCTGGGTTTTCACTGCTATGCAGATGATACCCAGCTGTAGTTGTCCTTTACTCCCGGTCAGGATGATGCAGTCCCTCTGCTTAACAGCTGTCTTGCTGAAATCAATGACTGGATGAGCGCCAGCCGGCTGAGGTTAAACCTGGATAAGACCAAGGTGCTGGTTGTGGACCCAGGTTGCCTTGAGGCAAGTGCCATCTGGCCTTTGGCTTGGTGGTATCCAGCTCTTGACCTCAGGCCAGGTGCGTTATTGGGCATTATTGTTGACAGCGATCTGACTTTGAAATCTCAGGTATCAGCCATTGTTAAGTCCTCTTTTTACCATCTGAGGAATATCGCCTGGGTGAAACACCTGGTTCCTCCGGCTGACCTTCCTACTCTGGTCCATGCCTTTGTGACTACTCACCTTAATTACTGCAAATCCCTTTACCTGGGGCTACCGGGGGTTGATATTCATCGCCTGCAGCTAGTGCAGAATGCAGCAGTCAGGCTTCTGACTGGGACATCTAGACATAGTCATATTATGCCTGTTCTGCATGGGTTGCACTGGCTGCTGGTACAATGGTGAATTACCTTCAAGGTCAGGTTACTGACCTATAAAGCCCTGCACGATCAGGGACCACTGTACCTGAAAGATCTCCTTACTCCCTACTGTCCCCTTGCTCACTCCGATCCACCAACGAGGGATTGCTAGAGATTTCCAGGGTTCATCTGAAAACATCTGGAGTGCAAGCATTTTCATATGCTGCTCCTGCTCTGTGGAATTCTCTACCTCATCGGATACGCAGCTGCCTGACCGACAAGAGTTTTAAAGTGGAGTTAAAAACTTTTTTATTTGCAAAAGCGTATGGTATATGATTTTATATTGTTAATGTTGTATTTGTCTACTGTATATTTATTGTTATTTGTACAGCACTTTGATCTTTGGAAAAGTGCTTAAAATAAATTTTTACTTACTTACTATGTATGAAAAATGCTTTACACCTATGTGACGATTAAATACTCAGATTTTGTTAGAGAGTACATTAGGGAAAAATGGAAAGTCCTTTTGAATGCCAAACTGTCAGTTCATGATGTTCACAATAGCCTGGCAGACTGGTGGGAGGCCTCAAAATAGGATTTTAGGTCATTTTTCAAAAGCAGGCTATACATTCCCATAGGACAAAATACTTACTGTTTTTAACTCTACAGAAGAAACTGCATTTGTTAATTTCAAACATACATACTGAAAAATGGACTTGATCTTCCAATATCAATAAGGTTAAACAACAGGAGCCCAATATTCATATGGGCACAAAGTGTGGTGCAAATGTTTGCGCTGCACTTTGCCCAAGGGTCCCAGGATGCTATATTCGGTCAGGTGCTACCTGACTGAATATAGGGCCATGTCAGTACTGCACTAAGTCAGATAACACCGCTCTGAAATAGCTCTCAAAGTTGGACACAGGAGTTGATAGTTCCAGAATGCTATTAACAATTTTCAAAGGTACCCATGCAAATGAGCCCATTGGGCATGCAAGGCATTAAAGGTACCATTTGCATGACCATTTTTGACCCATTTGCATGGGTAGTGGAGGTATAATATTTTGCCCCAAATCATGGCTATATAAAAACAAACCTAATATAAACATATTACTGCTTTTGAAGGTAGCTCTCTCAACCTTAAATAAAGGGTTCACATTATCTGGGAACATCTTTATTGCTGGTTATCCATCCTGTTAACAGGTGTTCATTTGATTCACCCCTTTACCCAGCTTGAATTCTCAACCTACTACACAGAGGTCAGACTCCCTACTGCTGCACTATTCTGGCAGCCTCACTACTTCCTGAACTTTTTCTAACCTAATAGTATTGTGTTCCATATCATGACTATAGAATTACAAACCTAATATAAAAGTACTGTATTACTGCTTTTGAAGTTGGCTTGCTCAGCCTTAAATAAAATTTCCCATTATCTGTAAACATCTTTATTGTTGGTTATCTATCCTTTTACCATGTGTTTATTTAATTCACCCTTTTATGCAGGCTCAAACCCTCAACTTTCTACACCAAAGTCAGACTGCCTACCGCTGCGCTATTCCGGCAGCCTCACTACTTCCTGAACTTTTTTAACGTAACAGTGTTGTGCCCCATATCTGGACTATATTTCCTAGCCCTTGATTAACCAATTTTTATAAATATGAAAAGTCTTAGTGCTTCGGGTCTCCTCATCTACTGTTATCCTCATGGCTCTACAACCAGTCCCACATTTACAGGTATGGATGACTTAATCTTCCCGGGCCTCCTAGTCCTGTCCTTTCATTCTATGTGCCCCACACATCACGCACCCACAATCTTAGGTACTCCCTCAACCATAATGACCCAGTTGCAGCACAATAAAACTGTGTTAATCCTACCTCAGGCCAGAACCCAGGACAAATCCCACTTTCTACCACCACCCTCTACCTATTCACTGACCTGTCTTTTGTTATTATCTGAGGACATTGAGTTAAATCCTGAGCCAAACGAACTAGGAACCCAAACCCCTTTTTCCTTGGCACCAACTTGGTCCACCCTCAAGGGGCTAAAGATCTCCCATATGAATATATAGAGTATCTAGGATAAAATGCCTGAACTCGATGCCTGGACTAGACATTACTACCCAGATGTACTATGTATTACTAAATTTTGGTTAAAAACCCCATACTCCCCCATGAAATTACATTAACTGGGTACACCACTTATAAGAAGGACCGCCTCTCCAAAAAGTACAGGGGTGTACTTATTTACGTCAAAACCGATCTCACTACTGACATACTTCCGTCCATCTCAGATATACCAGAACATGAACACATCATAATCTCAATCACCCTCGATCATGCCACGCAGTTAATGGTTGGGTGTATCTACCTGCCCCAGACCTTGTTTCCTCAGCCTGTTCAGAATTCTTAACAAACCTAGACAAATTACCCCATGGTGACCTGTGGATTTTAATCTGAACTGGCTCAGTCCCAAAAGGACAAATTACCTCTCCTTTTTAGCAGATGTAAAGCTAGAACTATTAATTCACCACCCCACCAGACTCAGCATGAAATCAGGTAACCACAGCCTACTAGACTGGTGTTAACTAATAGCAGCAAGCACATAAAGATCACAGAAGTACTCCCAGATACTCTTAGTGATCGCTCCCCAACCTACTGTGTCTGGAGGAATAACATCCTGAAACCCCTACATAAACTCTGTAAAATTCTTGACTTCATGAGGTTTAATGCTGACACCTTTCTCAAACTCCTTAATTCGATAGACTGGACACCCATCAATCACCTTCCAGATGTCAATCAAGCATTAGCATTCTTCATAAACTCCTTCTCATTCATTTTAGACTCCCTGGCCCCATTAGGTCATGGAGAGTTAAGGGAATGAACTCCCCCTGGCTTTCTCATGACCTCAATGTACTGACGGGCTCCCATGACAAAGCCTGGAAGGAGTTCAGATCAACAGGACAGGTGTCTGACTGGCAGTCCATTTGATGGTTGCACAATGCCTGTAAAACACAGGTTGCAAAGGCTAAAATAACCTACCTCTGCTCCCTACAGGAAAAAAGCCTTGCTGACCAAAAAAGCTTCTGGACTCAAATAAACTCCCTCCTTAAAGGTAAGGACAAAATCCTCCCCAAGTCCATGGTTTTGAAGGGTGTCACACTATCTAGCCCTGCTGACATAGCTACTGGCAGCAATCACTTTTTCACTGACCTGGAAAAATACAAAAAGGACCTGCCTCCCTTCCTGACTGACTCACTGTCACCTGAACCTAAAGGTATCTTCCCCACCTTCCACCTAAAACTGGCCACAAGGCTAGTGGTCCTCAAACTACTTAAGGGTCTCAACCCAGATGGTGTCCCTGGTTTCGATACCCTCCATCCAAAATTCCTTATAATCGGGTCACCTGCCATTGCCTGCCCGGTAATGCTCTTAATAAATAAATCTTTCCTTACTCAAACAACCCCAGACAAATGGAAAACTGCAATTCTGGTCCCTGTACAAAAAAAAGGCCCCACAAACCTGGTAGAAATCTATAGGCCTATATCAATCCTTTGCCCCTTTGCCAAGATTCAAGAGAGAATCCTTTACAATCAACTCTTCTCCCATCTTGAACTCAGCAACGCCATAACTATTCATCAGCATGGTTTCCATAAATTACATGGCACAAAATCAGCATGGTTACATGTAACCTTGCACATCTTTGAGGCAATGGATCAGGGTAAGGCAACAGGGGCAATCTTAATGGATCTGACCAAAGCCTTCGGCCTTGTCAACCACCAACTTCGCCTTACTAAACTCCATCATATAGGGCTCAACCATGTATCCCACTCCTGGCTAGCCAACTACCTAACCAACCAGCTGCAATGTGTAAAATGCAGCAAGGATTTGAGTGCACTCTCACTTATAAATCCACAGGATGAGCAGAATGAATCCAGAAATCCAGATTTCTTTATTTTCAGCTCAAAGACACTTCAAACACCTCAGTGCATGCCAGCTAACCACCCAGAGCTTCGACTCTTTGTAAGTCTTCCTTAGGTGTTTAGAGGATGGGAAAAACAATTAAGTACACATCATAGCTCATTTACATGCCTCATTTGAATAATGATGGCATAATGACATCATTTTGTTTCTCTATTTTATGAACCAAGGTAAACTTGAAGTGTCTTTGAGCTGAAAATAAAGAAATCTGGATTTTTGGATTTATTCTGCTTGTTTTTGGTGAGAGCGCACTCAAATCCTTGCTGTGTTTTGTTCTAAATCTCATGAGTTGGCTGCTCGCTTGAGTGTACCAGGCTGTCAAGACTGTATCATGGCTTTTCTTCTTGAACAACGCGTAAAATGGACTGGAGCCATGTCCCCCCTCTCTCCCATAACCGATGGTGTCCCATAGGGCTCCTTATTAGGACCACTCTTATTCTCCATTTTCATCAATGAACTCCCACTCAACAGTGGGGCTGATGATGCCATTCTATACAGGTCTGTTAAAGATGTCACTGTCATAAACATCAACCCTGAGAGTGATTTTATGGCCTTGGAGGCCTGGTTCAAAGCCAGCCTGCTGGTATTTACAGTAGGAGCCAAAGACATGGTCAGATATTTCCAGATATTTTGCAAAATTTCTGAAGAGTTTCTCTCTGCTGCCCCTACTGTGGAAACAGCAGAAAGCAGGAGATTTCTCTAGAACTATCACAGAAATTTCAGGAAATACCTGACCATGTCTTTGGCTGTGACTGTAACATTGAAAAAACTCAAACCATGCTATTCCACCACACCTCCTTTAAACTAGACAACCAACCACCTATGGTAGTTAAAACATCAGCGGGGGTGGCTCTGGAAAGTGTCAAAAGCTTCAAATACCTGGGCATCACCTTAGATGAAAACCTATCCTTTGAGACCCATACTAGTAAAATTATAAAATGATCAGATCAGAAACTTGGGATACTATACCATACTGCCCCCTACTTCATTTCCCAATCCAGAAAGACCATCTATACTGCAACCACACTCCTAGGTCTCCTCTATGGAGCATCCTTGATCATTGCAGTGAAGCCATTAATTTTGAACACTCAGGCAAGCATTTCACTGGAAAACCAAATTTGTTGCCTCAGTCCCAGCCCGGACTCACCACTGTGCTGTGCTCAGTATCTTAAATTAGCCAGGTTTTGAGGCTAAATTGGACTTCCCCTTGCTTTGTACCACCTTCAAACTAGTACACATCCTCTCCCACCCATCCTCTCTAAACTGCTGACTCGGAAACCATTTACCAGGTCCCTTCGATCATCTCACCAACCATTACTAATTATACCTAAAACACACTTAGCAGTTGGAGCAAGGTCATTCTCATTTGCTGCTGCATATAAATGGAACAACCTTTCACCAGGACTTCTCTCCTGTACGTACCTCTCACAATTTAAAAAACAGGTCAAGGTCCTTTTCTTTCCCCTGGCACTTGCAGCTGCACATAACCCCCGCCTAACAGGCAGGGGATAATCCTATGTCTTGCTCTCATTTTATGTACACTGTAAAATATGAGACAGAAAGTTGTTATTGTCCTAGAATGTATGATGCTATCTATCTGTTACCTATCTTATGTTCCAGTCTATGTATCATATTGATAATATCTCTACTTGTTATTGTTACTACTGTTGTTACCACTGTCGGTACATTGTTTAATGACCAATACTTGTGGAATGCTTAGGTTCCCCGGGTCGCCACTGAAAAAGGGATTGCCTTGTCTCAGTTGGGCCTACCCGGTCATCAAAATTAAAATGAATAGTGTGACGCCACCCCCTTGATGTCCATTATAGGTGAGCTATCCCTGGTGTTAGTGGTCCCCCCTCACTCCAATCCCAAGCCCCGTAGTAAAAATACAATTCCCGGTGCCAGTGGTCCTGCCCCGATTCCAACCCCCTACTAATAATTAAAGTCCTTGGTGCTAGTTGTCCCCGCCCTCTTTCCAATCCCAGCCCTGTAATTAGTAATAACATCCTTGCTGCTAGTGGTCCACTCCCCCTCATATCCCCACCCATAATAAAAATACAATTTCTTGGTGCCAATGGTCTCCCCTCTGATTCCAAAATGCCAATGATAATTAAAATCCCTGGTGCTAGTGGTCGCCTCCGTCCCTCATATCCCAGTCCCGTAATTATTAATAATATCCCTGGTGCTAGTGATTCCCTCTTCCTTCGATTGCCAGCCCCAATGTAACATTCTTTATCCCCTGGTGGTGGTTGTTCCCCTGATTGCAAGCCTGGAAGTAAAAGCAAACCCTTCTCTGGCATCCAGTGTCCCCCATGGCACTTGGAGCCCCTGTGACCTGATCTGTATCCACAGTGCTACGGGTGCATACAGTGACCAGCACAGCCCTCCTCACACCTCCTTGGTTGGCTGCCATATGTCCAGGCAGGGAGCGCACCTCTAATTTAAAGGACAGGATGACATGCTTTGTCCTAGACATAAGAGGCATGATTTCCAGTGATGTCACCGAGCTAATGGCAGTGCTGTAACAGAGCTCAAGGAGCATCTTGCATAATAAAACCTACCCAGCATGAACAAACTTACTAATTTCACATACCATTTCTTCAAAATCAGCCGGTGGACACAGATCCAGCAGGAGCGGCACCAAAAACTGCTTTTCCAATGTGAATGGCAGTGGACTGCCCCCTCATCAACCAGCCAGCAGGAGCGGCTCTTCGAGCACCCAGCAGGGCTTGGATCCAGATACAGACACCGAGGGAGAATGTCTCTCCCTCTCCCAATATGAGAACCTCCTGCATGAAATCAAAGCTTTCAGAAGGGAGAATCACAGAGTGCTCCAAACAATACAGAAACAACTAAAAGCAGTGGAGGAATGTCTCCATGAAAGGGAGACATGCATTACCATGACAGAGACTGAAAATTACCATATCCATGAGGCGGTGGAATTTCTTCTTAAACAGCAAGAAGACACCCAGGCTAAGCTACTAGATATGGAGGTCAGATCCCGCAGGGATAACTTGCACATATATGCACTGCTGGAGGGGTTGGAGACAGGGAAGATTACCGAATTCCTGGAAGAGATGTTACGGGATATATTAGATTTGTCTCCAAACTTCCAGTTTAAAATAGAACGGGCTCATCGCACTTTAGTACCCCGGCCTGCAGACTCCAAAGTGAGACCATGATCGGTAGTTCTGAAACTCTCAAGTTTCAGAGGTAAAGAAGAAATCCTTCGAGCTGTCTGGTCAAAGAAAATTGTCTCATATAATGCAACCAGACTAATATTTGACAATGATTACCACATAGAAATAGTCCAGAAGAGAATGGCATATGCTGACCTGTTAAAAGAGCTATGCAGCCGGCAGATGAACGTTCAGACTCCATATCCAGCAAAACTGAAGATTTTCTGGGACTCGGGACCGATTACCTACGCCACCCCAGAAGCAGCTAATAAAAAGATGACAGCAAGAGGCTGGAAGCAGGCAGAACCGTCGACCAGAAACCAACAAACCAGACCCCAGCTCAGTGGTTGGAGGCCAGGTACTGAACACCACCATAGAAATAAAGCCATGTGAGCAGCACCAGCCACTCTTCAGGAGATTCATAGTTTACTGCAGCAGTGGAGCAGATGAGATGACCTGGGAGCTCAGACACCAACTTGATCCAGCAAGTGTGGCCAAAGGGATTTCAATTTCCTAAAGGGGACCGAAAGGGCTTGCTTATCCCCTGAGGTCTCAACAACTACCTCCAATTGTTTGACCTCTCCTCTTTAAACTGGCACAGATGCAATTTATCTGACCTCCTTGGAGACTGTCTGGTGGAGATGGGGGAGCAACCCTCTTAGCGCATGCCTGAGACTGCATGGTGGTTTTTCAAGCGGGAGATCATTGCGGCCTATACTGTTCTCGTCCCTCTCCCTGGTTTTTGACTGTCACATGCCCCTTATCACACATTTTCCCACTGGAACTTTCAATGCCTGGTGAGTAAAGTTGCAAGATTTAAAATCAGGACTTACTGTTGCGGTGGAACATGAACACTGAAACAGTCAAAACTCAGCTCATCACCTTGCATGAAACTTTTCTTTGTATACCTATATAAATCAGGCAAATAGGGGTGAACAATCCAAAACCAAAGTCATGATTGCTCTCTTCTCACTCCTTACGTATAGATCACCACCTGGGGATATAGTAAATGGAATGGGGTGGTGCTCATGGACACAAAACCTAAGGGAATTAAATATGTTTAGTTCACGACTGGAGTTAAACAGCCTTTCATGCCACCCAGTGTTAACTAAGAATGCTACTCCTGTCGTAGGATCCTCATTTGGATGAAATAATTTCTCTCCATATTTACAGAGCCTAGACGAGCAATGCTCGGGCTCAGTAAGTTAACTAAATACTAAGGCAGCGACTGCTTTTGGCAGAGTGACAGTACAGGCTAGTGGCCCCAAACAACAGGCCACAATCCAGGTTAGACCTGGATAGGGGACCCCTGGGGGGTTATTTTTGCCTGCCACTTGCTCTCCCTTCCTGTGGAAAAAGGTGTAAACCTCTCCACAGTGATACTAAGAGGCTAAAACAGATGCCTCTCTCCCTTGGAGGCAAAAATGTAAATAAGTTTAAACTATTTAGGTTAAGGTTGTGGTTATTTGTTGTTGTGACTCACCAGAGGAAAAAAAGAGAATCTCAAAGGATTTACTGTAATGGTATGTGTAAGTGATAAATCGCAGATTCCGAAAGTGCCAGTGATGACAGGGGAGTATTCCCATCCTAGAATGCTTAGATGGATCCCACTAACAAAATAATAATATGCTCACAGAATGTGAACAGGCTTAACAACCCCATAAAAATACAAAAGACGCTCAGCTATTTGAAAAAACAGAAGACCACTTTTCTCCTCCTCCAAGAGACCCATCTTAACAGATTAGAACATCAGAAATTGGGGGGCCTGGGCTTTACATGTGTCACAGCCTCTTCTTATAAAAAGGGCAAACGAAGGGGAACAGCAGTCTTGATACCCTGTTATACCCATTTTCAGGTCACCTCCATTTACGATGACCCAGAGGGGAGATTAGCCATTCTAGGAGGTCTCTATGAGGGAGAACAAATAACCCTAGCCAGTTTCTACATCCCTCCAGGTTCAGATACAGGAGTGGTCAGAACCCTACCACAAAAAATTACCGAATACCACAATGGAGTATCAATTGTGGGGGGGGGGGGCACAGCTTTATTTATGACAACTGGGACACCTCCAATTTAAAACCTCACAGAAGAACAGCAGCTCAGAAAGCTGCTCAGATGTACATAAAGGAGAGTGGATGGGCAGATTCTTGGTGCCTAACTCACCCACAAAAAAGAGGGTACTCGCATTATTCTTGCCCACACAAAACATATGCAAGAATTGATTTTTCCCATGTCCCACGAGAACTCCAGCATAGCATAATTTCTTATGAAATCATACCATCAGTTCTCTCTGACCACTCCTTAGTCAAGCTGGAACTTGGGAGGGGTGGGATGTAGGAAAACGTTATGGAAATTGAATAATTTCCTTTTAAACCTCCCACAATTTAAGGAGCTGGTGGACTCTAAGATAAGGCAGATCATTATAGACAATGACACCCCAGAAACCTCTGTCAGCATATTATGGGACACGCTTAAAATAGTCCTAAGAGGTTAAATTATTAAATTCGCTGCCCACCACAAAAAGACCCAGATGCAAACCCTTACCATACTTCAAAACGATTAAGAGAGTTACAAACTGAGCACACAGAGGGGAATGTGGACGTACTCCCACTAATTGAAGCTACTAGACAAAGGATACAGCACATACTGGAGGTTCGTACAGAACAAGCCCTGCAGTTTTTGAAGCAAAAATTCTATGATGGAGGTCCTAGGGTCACTCACTTACTCACCCACAGAATCAGGAAAAAAGTAAGTCAGACAGCTATCACCCAGATTAGATCCCAAATCACAGGAAGGATAGAGAGAACCCCACTAAAGATCATGCAATCCTTCACATATTTCTAAAGTACCCTTTGCACACTGGACCATAACACTGACCCCCAAAAAATAGAGGAATTCCTGGGGAACCTGATTCTCCCCACATTCTCCCCAAGCCAACAGGAAGCCCTGAAAGCCCCTATATCTAGGGAGGAATTGGCCTTATCAATAGCCTCACTTCAAACCAGTAAGTGCCTAGGACCAGATGGCTACACAATGGAGTTTTATAAACTTTTCCAGTAGCAGTTGCTCCCAACACACCATGTGGCCTGTCAGGGCATCTCAAAGGGAGAACCAGCTCCAATATTCTGGAGATATGCAACCATCTCCGGCATATTAAAACCAGGTAAAGACCCTATGGCCTGTACCTCATACAGGCCAAAACTGGTCCTTAACACTGATTATAAAATGTATGTGATGGCTGTGGCAAGGAGACTGGAAGGACTTCTGCCACAGTTGATTAACAGAGATCAGTGTGGATTTATCCCACTTAGTCAAACACAAGACAACATAAAAAAAAAAATTACACCTTACGCACCACGTCACCCGGTCGACCACCTCATTCCTTTTTTTAAGCCTAGATGCAGAGAAGTCATTCGACCGGGTGGCTTGGTCCTTTTCGGATGCGGTGCTGCAGACACTGAAGTTTCCTCTGGAATTCATGGGAATCTATAGATCATTATATGACAACCCAATGGCCCAAATTAAAATAAATGGCTCCATCTCAGATCCTATCCCCTACACAGAGACACCAGACGGGGTGCTCTCTGTCCCCCTTACTCTTTGCCCTGTATTTAGAGCCTTTGGCCCAAGCCATTAGACAAGCCCAGGATATACGGGGAGTGGAGGCAGGGGAGCAGCAACACAAGTTGTCATTGTATGCTGACGACTTGATAATCTACCTAGCTAACTCTGAACAGTCCTTACGACCACTATGGGGACTCCTGATGGAATTTGAAGCCATTACAGAATACCAGATAAACCCTACAAAGACTGAAGTATTGAAATTTAACTATACATCCTCACCAGAAATAGCATCCTCCTTCTCTTTTAGATGGGACCTGACTTCATTAAAATACCTTGGGGTCCAGCTTATAGGGGGCTTCTGCAAAATGGGAGAGCTCAATCACCTACCCCTGGTAAATCAAATTACAGCAGATATGGAGAGATGGAGGTCCCTCTCCATCCCATTCATCCAGCAAATAGATACTGTGAGGATGAACCTGCTACCCTGCTTACTCTATGTCTTTCAGACGCTTCCCATACCCTTACCCAAAGGGCTCATTTGGGGAATAAACAAAAAAATCTCTAGATACATCTGGGGAACCCAAATACTGAGAATTAAAATTACAGTTTTACAACTTCAAAAAAAAAAAAAAACAAGGTGGGCTTGCCCTCCCAGACCTGGAATCTTACTATGTAGCCTCTCAACTCCAAATCTCCCTGTTCTGGTTACTACCCTCATAGAATGCAAAATGGAAAGAATTAAAGATCAGGGAAGAGGACTTAATGAACCTAAATAAGGTTCTCCTGCAGAACCCCCTACCCCACTTAGACAAAATCTCAGATAATCCTTACACAGCAAACACAATAAGAATATGGAAAATGCTCTTAGACTCTAAGAAATTAGCCCCCTACAGGGCACTTTTTTCCCTTCCCTTACCACTTCAAATTTACCCCAGCCTCACTGGACCATGGATACAGAACATGGGAGAAGCTACACCTTCATATGGTAAGCCACTTTCTTAGGGGAGGAAGAATCCTCACTGGTACAGAACTACAAGCTAGCTATGATTTTAGGCCACAGGACAAATTTCAAATCCTACAGGCTCTGCACTTTGTAGGTAAGCAGACAACTGACTTGCCACAGGAGCAGATACGGCCTGCCATTGTAGACATATTCACAAATGCCTTGGTTTGACGGGGCTCTTTAAATCATACGATATCTTATCTATATAGGGGGATCCAAACATTGGGAGCTGATTCGCAGATTAAACTAAAAGGAACATGGGAAAGAGACCTGGGAATATTCCTCACAGGACAGCACTGGGGCAGACACTTAACATATATACATAGGGGTCTGACCTCCCCAACCTGGAAAGAATTCTCATGGAAAATCTCTCTCAGGTACTTATGAACTCTTGCTGTACAAGTGAAGTACCTGTGGAAGAGAAGCTCTAAATGCTGGAGGGGTTGTGGAGAGGATAAAGCCACACATGGCCACATTTTTTGGCGATGCCCCATATTACAGCCCTTTCTGTGTGACCTGTCAGGTGCACTGGCCCAGATTTTATATGGGGTTAAGCAACCTAACTGTGGAGACCTTCCTCTTCTCCGATTTCCCAGTCACCTGTAGAAACCCAACAACAAAAAAATTATTAATTATATCCCTTCTTACAGCAAAAAATGTCATCACCAAACACTGGTTAACACCAAACCCACTTAATTTGTCTCAGTGGGATGAAATAATGATACAAGTGTATAAGATGGAACAATTAACAGTTAAGTTAGACAAGCGTGTGGAGTTCTTTGAGCTCATATGGAGAAGATGGGTCCTCTACATATCTCCAAAAAGGTCAGACTTTGTCCCCTAAAGCAAACCTCAAGTTATATCCTGACAAGGACCCCACAACCAACAACCCACCCCTACTTCACATTAATTACAATAAGACTCCGTTCAGCATATCTTAGATCATGAAATATTATATGATTCATCTGTTATGTCAACCTAATGCATTTAAAAGAGATTATCTCTGGTTATAATTTAGTAGTTAATCAGTTAGAACTGGTGTTGTCTATGTACGTAATTGTATGTATGTTTTTTAATATGTTGATTGTTGTGTACAAAGTACAAAAAACATCTCAATAAAAATTGAAAGTTGAAAAAAATAAATAAGAGGCATGCTCCCTGTCTGGACATACAATGTCCAGCCAAGGAGGTGTGAGGAGAGCTTTGCCATTCGCTGTATGCACACACAGCACCACAGGTACAGGTTAACACAGTTGGGGGGAGGTTCCAAGTGCCACTGCGGGGGGCACTGGAAACCAGGGAGGGGTTATTTTTACCTCCCGGCTGGTGATCAGGGGGATTCGCCACTAGCAGGGATGAAGAATTTAATGTCTGGGCTGGGGATCAGAGGGAGGGGGTGGCCACTAGCACCAGGGATGTTATTAATAATGATCAGACCAGGATTGGAGGAAGAGAGTGGACCACTGGCACCAGGAACTTTTATTTCAATGTCAGGACTGGGGATCAGACAGGGGGTGCAACAAATCACAGGGGTGGGCATGCTCTCCCAGCAGCCAACCAAGTGGTTGGCTGCATTATCTCCAGCAACCACTAAGATTGTGAAGAATAAGAAGAAGTTTTCATTGGTGGTGTTTGCGTGGTGCAAAAGGACTGCACAAATCCTCTTGCACTGGACAAATCCACTGAACATCAGCTTGCACTGATATTCCTGCCCCCACAATATTTGCATACCCCCCATTTGGTTTGTGTGGGCACTACTCCTGTTTGCTGGTGCAGCAGACCCCTTTGAATAGTGGGCTTCAGGGCAAAGTCCAGTTTGTGTGGGCAAACACTGGGTACCCAAGGGGGAAAAAAATGAAGTTTGGATTTGTCTAAAGACTGTTCAGACAGAGTAGAGAAAAAAAATTGTCATAGGTTTATCTCCCCCTAATTTGGATATGATTCTCACTGATCCAAAACATTTTATGAAAATAGTGCAGGATCATGTGCAAAATGCCTTTGTTATAGACAATGGTCATATACCTACCACAGATTTTTTTTATCAAATATAAGGGTCCCCAATATCCCAAAGAAAACACAAAAAGATTTAGTGAGTCCTATCACTCCCTTGGAAGTAGAACCAGCAATGAGAAAGCTTAATAATAATAATACAGCCCCCGGTTCTGATGGTCTACTGTCTGAATTTTATAACGCTTTTTTTGGAACAATTATCTCCAGTGCTAGCAATAGTGTTTTCAGAAATGTTTAGGGAGGGCATCTTACCTCCTTCTATGTTCCAGGCTTATTTAAATTTTTTATATAAAAAAGGAGAGCACAGTAAACTGGAAAATTGGCATTCTATAAGTCTATTAAATAAGACATGAAGATTTTGGCTACAATCTTATTAAGTAGGTTAGCAAAAGTTGCTGACCTACTTTTATCATCTTTGCAATCTTGTGCTATCCCAAACAGATCAATTTTCAATAATATTATTTGTTTATGGGAACTTTTTGAAACCAAAAAAAGCAGGTAAAGTGTCTGTTGGCTACTTGCACTGGAACAGGAAAAAGCATTTGATAAGGTGTCTCATTTTTATTTGTTCAGTTCACTCAGACATTATGGGATTCCTCAGTTGTTTGGCAATGGATTTGTATACTATATGATTGAGCTACTTTTGCACCTTTTATAAGTGGGTGGTTATGGGAATCAGTAAAAAGAGAAAGAGGTGTTAGGCAAGGCTGCCTCCTGAGTTATCTGCTTTATATATTCTCTTTGAACCCAGCTCTATGAATGTTAATCAAGACAGAGAAATAAAGGCTATACTCTTTCTAAAAGATACCTTTCCCAAGACACTAGCATACATGGATGATACTTGCATCATTTTTCAAGAGTCCAGTTCTAAAACTGTAATAATACGAACTGTAGAGAATTATGAGACATTATCAGGCACTAATATTAATTATAATAAAAGTTTAGGCAATTCACTTTATAAGAACAAGCTAATGCTGTGTCATCTCTAGAGGTTTTTAAAACACCTGAGAGTTTTCATTAAAAAATCTAGGTTTATTTTTGTTACTCCAGAGGATGCATTATATGATTGGTATCTGGCACTAAATGCGGCCAATCGAAGGGTAAAAATATAAAAATCTAAGTGTATCTCAAAATGAAAGTTAGTATATTTAATTAAAACCCTTCTATTGCCTCTGTGCTTGCATATAGAACATGTTTTCCCTCCTCCTTTGTGTATGGAGGCAAAATTATATAGTGTTTTCTTTTCTGAAGTCTTTGGAGTAGTAGATTAAATCTCATTAAAAGGAAACTCACCTACTTGGATTATGCAATGGGGTATACGAATGTGCAACCCTTTACTTTTTCTACATTGCATTTTCTTCTACAAAAACTGGTATTCATTACTCTCAAATAATACAAAACCTTGGAGAAGTATGGTATCTGATGGGCTTCCTAAGATAAAAAGGAAATGGGAGCAGGGAAGATTTCAAGTTCCTTCTGATTTACTAAATTATTTCTCTACAAGTTTAGAAAAGATCAGAATACGGGCTTTCACACCACCCAAATTAAATAAAAAATTAGAAAACAGTTATATGACTGGGTACTATGGGAAAATTTGCTCCAAACATTCTGCTGCCAGGTTGCCCACATGACAGGGCAACCAAGGTTTTCCTCAAATTAACTGAGAAAAGACTGCCTGTAGAAATGCAGGACCTGAAATGGTTAGCATGTCGTAAGAAAATGGGGGTTAAAAATTCTATTAAACATCTGGCCCAGTGGCGCTAAGGGCTGAAGCACTGGACACCTTACCTCATGTCATGCCAGCAACCAGAGTTTAAGTATGAGCCTGGGTTATCAGAGAGCTGGCTCAGGGGGAGAGGGAGCAGGATCGAGCAGCAGAAAGGCAGCTCTCCTCTCCCGGGGAGAACTCTGTCACCCACTGTACTTCTGCTACCCTGCAGGCAAGTGGGCAGCAAGCAGCAGGAGGGTATACCTGTACTGTGGCAGGCTTGAGACTCCACACACATGTGCAGGGCTGGGACAGGGCAAAAAATATAAATAAAAAAAAATGTCCTTAAACTTAAATCTATTTAAGAGAGAATCTGCCCCAGACCCATATGCCAGCAACATTTTCTTCTCCCATGACCAACAGTAGTAGAAGTTTGATTACAAATACAGGCTGTATGGCCAGTATTTAGGAATGTACAAGTATCATATGAAATTGCAGTTCTGGGTTTCTTCCTAACACAACTTTTATAAATCCATCCAAGTGGACTTAGAGTAATTTTGGGGGCTTGTAGATATTACTTGTGGAAATCCATCTGTGTCTGGACAGTACAGCAGAAGCGCATAGACATTTTGAGTATTACTGTATGTCTATATTAAAATCTGCATTACAATGGCTATACAGAACAGAACATTCAAAATATTACTCTTCCATTTTTAACATGCTATGGACACAATGTGAATGGATCACTAATTTAGCATAAGCTTAAGTAGGATTATTATTCAGTTCAGCATTATGTACTCTATTACATCTATCATTATGTGAGGCAGTATAGCACAGTGGTTTAAGGCTCTGAGCTGCAAATCTGGAGACCTAGATTTAAAGCTCACAGCCCCCACTTGCACACTATATGACCCTCAGCAAGTCATTTAACTTCCCTGTGCTCTCAGGTTGCACCTGTAAACAAGCTTTCAGCTTAGTGTGTCTCACCTGGTTAAACAACTGGAAAAAAAATATTGTGTTCACTTTCTTTCATTTCTCTTATTCGAAATTTGAATAATGTTGATTTCATTTTTGACAATATATTAATTATTCTTTTTTCTCTTTTTATCCAAACTATGTTTAAGAGACTCTGTTACTTGCTTTTGTCTATATTCTGAAGATTTTGTTTGACTGTATATATTTGAGCATTGCCCCTTCCCCAATAAAAAAATTACCCTGCTCTTCATCGATAAATATCATGGGCTCTTTTACTTCCACCTGAACAGTAACCAGAGATGGGAGAAGGGACCTCGGTTTAACATCTTATACAAGGATGCACCTCACTAGTCCAGTACCCCCCTGATACTACTCTATAGTGTCAGTTATGGTATTTCTAGTATACAATCCTCTCTTGGTGCTTGATAGAGGATTTCATAATAAGGTATTAATTGCACTCTATTTATGAAATACTTAATGCTTGTACAATTTGCTTTTAACCTTGTATAATGTTCTTTTTCCTTTTTTTGACTCTGTTGTACTGTCCAACATTTTTTAATGTTCTGAAAGACCAATAAACATATGATGAAGATGAATGTCAGTTATGGCTATTACCCCAGCTGCCTGATTTGGTTCTATAGCCCATGATCATCCAATCTTCTGACTGCTGAGGTTGTGTGTACTACCTTCTAAACTACAGACACTGATATAAACCAGCCAAGTAATTATAAGGCTATCAGGTAATGAAATGACTTCTACTGGGGACAGGTAGCGGGCCGAGTATGGAGCTGAGACATTCCAATCAATACTATTGGTGGGGAGGGGGGGGGTGAGCCACTGCTGTTAGAAAAAAGAGAGTTAAGTTGGGGCCTGTGGTTGCATCAGTTACTTTGCTAAACCATGCCCAATGAGCCTGCCCTTGGTCTTGAGTCTCCCATACATAAAGGATATTTTTGTATCAGTATTTCTTGTGGATGGCTTCAGTATACTGTGTGTGGAGAGTGGAGAGAGACCTCTTTTTTACCATCCTCTCTAAAAATCAATCCAGAAATTGAGGATGATTGGCAGTGGCCTGAAGATGGAAAGGAAACTGTTCAAACTAGTATTTTATTTGTTTTATTGTGTATATTAAAAAATAAACAGAAGAAGAGTGCAGAGTCCATAGCCTAGCTTGACATGAGTTAATCCCTGGGTTTTGCAAACATGTTAACCTGGAACCTGAATTGTGTGTGCACACCTACAGTATCACCTATAGTAAAGCTGTAATATATGCTAATTTGCAAACTGCAACTGTTTTGTGTGTTCATCGGTCTATCTACCACTGGTGTCAGGGCAGGACAGAGATGGGGAGGGGCCGATGTGGGGAGAGGGAGCAAGGTCGGGGGTGTCAGCTGTTAAAAAGTTGGCAGCACATTACTGCTATGTTGAAAATTTGGAGTTAAAATCCAAAAACAAAAAACATTATAGAGAGACATTTTGTAGTGTGTTGTGTTCCCATGCCAGTGACTTCAGTTTGGGGATGAGATCAGGTAGCCAGGTGGGTGGCCCAAGGCTAGGGGATGGTGCTGTCACATGGGACCACTCCTAGCCTGGAAAGGGACTGCTCAGTGTTCCACAACATGGGCAACAGCCTTCCCTCACAAACATTGACATGCATGATGAGGCCTGGTAGGGATTTGCACTGTGTCAGGGAAGGTGGAAGAGCATGAAAAAGAGGAAAGTCAGTAGCTGGAAGTATGCAGCTCAGGTCACTGCAGGCCTTGTACCACTGATTGGCCCCCTACTGGTGTCAGCAATCCAGCCCCATCACCCACCATCCCAGGGACTTGCATTGGACCTTTGGTATTCTCATGAATTGCCACCATGGTAAGGCAGCAAGATGAGGGCCATCAACCCCACCAATACTCTCATCAACTTTGGTGGCCTGATGGCCAGTCAATAGTGGGGCCGTATGACAGCTGCTGCCTTCATTTTGTCCTGATACTAGTTTTTTCTTAAGTTTTTTGCACCGCCCTACTGCATGCTACACATGACATTGACAGGTGTCATTGGGAAGGAATGTGCACACTGACATTGGGCAGCAGACAACCATTGTGAACCATGCATGCCACATAGCCACCAGGCCTCAAGCTAGTGGTGGTCAATAAGCAGAGCAACATGGCCCATCCTTGACAGGACAGTAATGCAGGGACACTGAATCTTCTCCTTTCATGGTGGAATCCGAGCGATCCTAGTCTGGTCCCAAACCCAGTCTGGTATCCTCCTTTCTGCCTAATGCATTGATTTAAAAATAAATTCCTCTTTCAGCCTTTGCCACCCAACCCAGCAGATCAGTATTTTATTCCTCATATTAGCTCAATTTCCTCTTTTTGTTTACAGGTCTGATGGGACACTGACCACGCTGTGATGGAAAACTAACCCCAGTCTGGCTGGGACACTGACTATGTGTGTCAGATAAGTATTTTATGTTTACCCTACATTGTTTGTCCTAGTTAGTTCCTAAAGAGCTGCAGACCCTTTATGATCCAATAGCTATTCTTATTTTACAGGTATGACTGGATGATCCCTCGAGACTCCCCTATCAAAGGCTCTCCAGGACCCATACGAAATCTGTACTAGAATGGTAGGATGTGATGGTGCAATGCTACGTACTGATACTGCTGTCTTTCACTTATTTATTTATTTACAAGATTTACCAGGAAGGCATACTGAGCTAAAAGCTCGATTCCAGATGTGACCTGGGGTCCGAGACCCAATTACATACATGGAATATATACATATGCAGTACATTTTGGGAAGCCATGGCTTTCCTATAAACATTTGGTTGAAAGAATACATACAGGGGTGGATACATACAGTGAAATAATGAGTGGGTCATATACATTACATATACATTTATAGTACAACAAGCATAGTATTTAGATTGTTAGTTATAACAGGAGCAGCAGGAAGAGAAATGGGCTCTAAGTAGAAGGTTGCATTGGCAGGGATTCTGTGCATGTCTTATGGAGGCCGGCAGGGCATTCCAAATCTGTGGGATTCGGTAATTAAAGGTGGCCTGGCCTTTGGTAGTACGCATAAACGGGACGTGTAGCAGTCTGGGGTCCATGTTTCTGAGGGAGTACGCAGGTGGGGATTGTTGGGAGAGGATAGAGGCCAGATAAGGGGCCGGGGAGAGGGATCAGAATTTGGCAGCGAACCTAATGCAGTTTATTTGTCTACGATCATGGAGGGACGGCAGGGTTGAAGAGCTGTATAGGTAGCAATGGTGAGTGGATTGCGGGCAGTCTAGAATGAAGTGGCAGAAGGAGTGGAACAGGGTGTCTAGGCTGGCCAGAGCGGACGCGGGGGCAATGGAGTAAACTATGTCACCGTAGTCGAGTACAGGAAGAATCATTTTTTGGACAATGGCGTGCCTAGTTTGTGTGGGGAGGCATTTTTTGTTTCAGAATAGAGCACCTAGTTTGGGGAGTAGTCTCTTGTATAGTGAGTCAATATGAGAGGTGAAATCTAGGTGCTGATCTAGCCAGATGCCTAGATATCTGAAGGTAGTACAATTGTCCAGGGGAGTCCCATCCGAGGTTTTGAAAGGAGAGCTGGGGATTTGGTGGGAGAGTCTTTGTTGGGAGCTGAATGTTTGTGATACTGTTTTTTTAGGGTTTAGGAATAGCTGGTTAGTCCTCAACCAGCTCTGGATGGCATAGAAATCCTCCTGGAGGAGGGTTGCTACACTTTGCATGGAGGGGCTGGAGGCGTACAGGACAGTGTCGTCAGTGTACATTTGGATGGAAGAGTGGGAACATGCTGATGGGAGGTCGTTTAAAAAAATGGAAAAAAGTAGTGGGCCTAGGACAGATCCTTGGGGGACTCCGGCAGTGACTGGCAGGGGGTTTGAGGTGTGAGAGGCCAGTTTGACTGTTTGTTTCCTGTCCACTAGGTAGTCATGGAACCATTCAGTGGCTGACTTTGAGAGCCCTGCTTCAGTGAGTTTTGAGAGGAGTAGGGAGTATGAGATGGTATCAAAAGCCTTGGCTAGGTCTATAAAGATGGCCGAGGTGACGTGTCCTTTGTCCATGCCAGTGAGAATGTCACCAGTGACATGTAGCAGGGAGGTGGTGATGGAGTGGGATTTATGGAATCCTGATTGGAACGGAGTGATAAAAGAGGAGGCATCCAGGTAAGGGGAAAGCTGGGACATGACTAGTCATTCCTGTATTTTGGCCAGGATAGAGAGCTGGGAGATGGGTCTGTAATTTGCTGGGGAGCAGGGGTCACCACCTTTTGGCAGGGGTATAACTGTAGCCAATTTTCAGGCCGTGAGTAACTTGCCCAGAGAGAAAGAGAGGTTGAAAAGGGCAGTGAGAGGGGCGGCTATGGCTGGGGTAGACAGAAAAAGCATCTTGGCATCCAGGGACGTAGGACACTTGCCTTTGTTTGGGTTCAGGGCCCATAAGGAGTGGAGTACTTCTGCATGGGTTACTGGGTGGAAAGAGAATGGCAGGACTGGGGGCAGGTTTTGGGGGCATGTGGGTGGGGAGGACTGGGGGAGTGGATATGGAGGGAGGATAGGAGCTTGGCAGCGCAACTGGAGAATGTGTATTAAAGGCTTCAGCTACACAGATGGGGTTGGAGATGTGGGAGCCCTGGGCTGATAGTGTAGGGGATGGGGGTAGAGTGTGGGGGGGGGGAGCAGGGATTTGAGTGATTTCCAGAAATCAGTTGGGTAGTTAATGTTCTTGCTAAAAGCCGATAGAAAGTAAGTCTTTTTGGCTTGTTGGATGGAGTTTGTGCATGCGTTGCGGAGAGTTCTATATGTGGAGAGGGATGCCTGTCTTCCTGTTTTCTTATATGTTTTACAGGCACGGTCTCTGGTGTGGTAATTCCTGATTATGTCAGCTGAGATCCAGGGGAGATGAGCACCTCTAACTCTTTTTGTACATAGGGGGGTGTGTTTGTCCCAGACTTTTAGGAAGCAGGTTTTGAAACCCTCAAAAGCTATGTCAATGGAGGGAGCCTCAGGTATGAAGGACAAGTTTTCATGTCCTAAGTCTGACAAGAGAGTTGCTAAGACGAGGGAGTTATAGGACCTGGTGCGCAGTGTCTTCGTGGGGGGGGCAGAGGGGCTATGCACCTTTCTAATCAGGAAGATCATGTGATGATCACTTATAGAATCAGGTACTAGGCCTGTGCTTATAATCCTGTGGAGGTGGGAGGTGAGAGCCCAATCTAGTAGAGAATGGTTTTGGGTCTTGTGATTTAGTCTGGTGGGATCAGTAATGAGTTGGGTTAGGTTCAGAGCCTTTATTTTGGTCTTCAAGTGGGCTTTATCTGTACCTATCCCGTTTGTGTTAAAACTTGTTAGGTAGTTGATTACATAGGGCTTGAAATCTCTCCACTATTCTGTTTACTTCTTTTGTGTAGGTCCCTCTGGGACCTGCATGAATGAGGATATGATTCTGTTATCACAAAAAGAAGGGAAATTGAATGCAAAATTTTTCTTTCTTTCTTTCTTTCTTTCTTTCTTTCTTTCTTTCTTTCTTTCTTTCTTTACTGAAAAGTTCAGAGTGTACTTTTCAGCACAAGTACTCTTTTAGAAAGGTTCTACATCAATAACAGAGGTGACAAAGCAGCATAAATATAATAACAGTGTTCCAGTGGAATGAAGTCAAACAAGTACAAACATAGTTGAACAAGTACAAATAAATAGGCTAGAATCAACTGCATACAATTTTACAGTAATACAGGTAGACAGACTCAGTTTAGAACAAGCATAGTAATGGTACATGGTCTCAGAGTCAGAGACTGACACAGTTCAAGGAGTATATCAAGAGGGACTTCAGTTTGGATGATTAGTAGTTGCAGTTGCATTCAACTGTTAGGATTGCTGGTGTGCTCTGTTAAGCTGGTTTAACTTAGGTAGACTGAGCAAGGTATTGGGCAGCTAATTTAACCAGCCAGTGGCCCAAACTACAAATGATCACTTGTTCAGCTGAGTATGGCAGAAATGTAGATCAAGGACATTCTGATCCTTGCTCCTGGTATTGTAGAGATTGGGGGACTGGGCAAAAGCAGTGAGTTAGGGCCGGGGGGGCAGGCTCAGTAGCACCTTCTTGGCTAGCAGACATGTCTGGAACTTAGTTCAGATAGATAGGGATAACCAACGTGTTTGGTTGTAGAGGGTGCAGCTATGGGTGGGCTTGTCAGCCCTGAGAACAAAGTGGCAAGCCTTATTACAGATAATATTTATTCTGTTGAGAATCGAGTCACAAGCAGTTGCACAGAGAAGGAGGTCATAGTCAACAAGTGACAGTATGGAGCTTGTCACTCTGAGGCATCTTGCATCAGTGGTGACATTGACCTGGTCATGATGCCATGCTCCCAGTTATCTGTTTACTGTGGACACAAGGTGGTCAATTTGGGGATCAAAAGTTAAGGTATCATCCAGGATCAACCGGATGTGTTTAAAGTTTTCCACCTGTTCAAGTATATTTCCAAGGTCATTGCAAATGATATGGGGGGGGTACCATTTACCTCATTTGTGAGTTTGTAAAGAACGTTGTATTAATATTTTTTTATTTAGAACCAGTTTGTTTTGGGAGAACCATTTTTCAAAGATATCAAAATTACCCTGGAGGATGGTGGTAAGGCTGCCAAGGTTAGGGTTCTTGGAATAGATAACAACATTGGCTGCATACAGAAGTACATTTACAGACTGACAAGCATCAGGCAGGTGGTTTATCAATAAGCCAAATAGTAGAGGGCCCAGAATGGATACCTGGGGATCACCAGTGGACACAGTCCTAATATCTGACAAGGAGCCATCTATCTTAATGCACCGAATGCAATGAGTGAGATTACTCTGGAACCAAGTGACTGTGTCCTGTGGCAGGCCTACGCCATGGAGTTTGTAGTTGAAAGAGCTTATGATTGACCAAGCCAAAGGCTTTTGTCAAGTTGATATGGATAGTGCCAGCCTTGTCTCCATTGTCAAAAGCCACATGGACAGAATTCGAATTTTCAATCAGCGCTGCATTGGTGCTATGTTTTTTCAAAAATCCATGCTGTTGGGGATGCTGTATTCCATATTATCCAAGATATGAAACAAGTTGGTTGGACACTATTCTCTCAATAACTTTGGACAGGAGGCAGAGACTTGAAACTGGCCTGTAATTGGAAAAGTTAGAATGGTCACTGCTTTGAGAAACTTGTGTAACCAGCATGGACTTCCACTTTTCCAGGAACTGGGAGTAGCACAGAGAGAAACTGAAAATTTTGGAATGGGGAAAGAGAGTTCCTCAACTACCAGGTCAAATAGCTGCATATCAATTGGATCACCTTGACTCTGGTTTTACCAACCACCATTCTTATATAATTAGAGGTATCCCTTACTGAAACAGGTTTAAAACAGAATTTAGGGTAATCTGGCTCTGGGTCTACTGGCTGTGTATCAACAGGACCAGAACATCACCTGCAGGGCAGGGGTTGCTTAGTGGGGATGACAGAGCTAAGATCAGTAAAAGCAACATTGAATTTGTTGGTAATTTTGATATGATCAAGTACCTTATGTCCATCAACCAAGAGGATTTTGGATGAGGTTTTGTCTACCTTACCAAGGAGTTCTGAGGCATTCTACCTGAATCTTTTGTCTTTGCTCCAGTTCTGTGTTTGCTGGGCCTTGATATAGCTGGATTTGGCCAATCAAATCCAAGTAGTACATTTATTCCTGGCTTCCTTATATTTTTGGAGAGTGACTGTGGACCCAATCTCCCTGGTCAGCACCCATAGATTATCTCTCTGTCTCATGAGGCAAGGAGCTCTTGGGTGATCCAACCAGCAGGTGTACTTCATACTTTGCACTTTTTGAAAGGTGCAAGTTTATTACAGGCAGTTGTGAATTCTGTGACAAAGAAATCTATGGCTGAATCAATATCACAGGTGGCATCAAGGAAGCTCCAGTCTAGCTGGGCCACATATGATTTTAATTTTGGCACATTAACTTTGCTAATTACCTGGCTGTTTATGAACAGGCAGGGTGGCCTGGGCTGTTTTATTTCACACAAATAATTGTGCCAGGGATTGGTCACTGGGAGTAACAGGAAAAACATTGACCGTTCTGATCCTGTTTGGGTGAGTTACAAGTACCCAATTGAGTAGTGTCATAGTGCCCAATTTAGAGTTAGTTCTGGTTGCTCAGTGACCATCTGTATTAGAAACGGACTGGCAAAATTTTGCCTTTATGCCTGGTACTGCACTTTGTGGTCCAGTTAACATTGAAGTCACCAGTTACCATGACTTCTTAATTCTGGTACAATCATTTAAGTTAGTTAGAGAAGGACTCTGTACCAATTTTTGGGTTATCAGGTGAACAAGAGATTTTTGACATCATCCCAGCAGCAGTTTAATGGCCAGGCATTTGCAGTCCATAGACAGGACTTTGATTTAAAGTTGAGTCTTGCAGGTCTGATCTGAGCTAGATCATACAGCCACCACCCCCCTTGCCTAGTCTGCCATTTGTGAAGATATTGAAGCCTGGTAGTGAGATGGTGGAGTTGGGTAATTTGGGGATAAGCCAGGTTTTGGTAAAGGAAATAAATATCTGGTTGCACTAATGCTTCCAAGCTTTCAGCTGAGCAAGTTTAGGTAGAAGACTACTAATGTTTATGGAGATTATATTTCATTTCCCTTGACTGCCTGATCTAGGCTCAGGGTTATCTACAGGGCCTGGGTTAGAGTGGACATTGCCAGACAGCTGGAAAACCAATGAAGGTAGGCCACTGGAGACTGTAAGGAAGTGTTTCAGTCTCCATGTTTCTCTCTTAGGGAGAAAGGACTTACCTGAAGTCCCAGAGACATAGCCATAGTGTATTATTCTGAAACATTCCCCTAACAGTACGTATGATAGGTCAATTTTATAGTGGCCGAAGGGCTGGTGGACTCTGAAACTGAGGGGCAGTTCACAAGGATGATGTGGCTGTGGTTTCAGCATGAAGTCCAGTAGGAAGACCACCTTAGCCACTGAGGGCCCAGAAGGCTCATGGAACAATATAGTGGGTAGGCTGGTCAGCAAGAGTAACATTGCCATAAATATGATAACAGTAGAAATCAGGTCCCAACAATTACTGATCTTAGATCCACCTAGGTCATAGAAGGGAAACACGGTTTCAGTACTGACAGAATAAAGACAATAGGGCACTCAGTCCATCCAGATAGCATATTGATAAAACCTCAGAAGAAGCAGTGTATTACTGCAGGCAGAATATAGTTGATTAGCCAAGCAAAAAAAAAAACAAAAAAATCAGTCCACCCAAAACAGTCTCATGCCTAACCCAAAACAATTAGGCATGAAGCCCATAGTCTTGTGATGAAACAATGCAGTTGCACAGTGAAACCTAACAATTGCAGTATCTTGGATAACCCTTTAGATTAGTCTGGTAGGAGGATGGTGAAAAACCAAGAGCTACTACAATGATTGCAGGGAACATAATACAACAATTACTCTAGCACAGTACAGGTACTAGTATAATACTCAATGTTAGGGGCAGTACTCTCAATTCAATGGAGACATATGTGCAGGTTGGGTGGAGACAGCCCAGTGGAGCAGTGTGTCCAGCCAAATGACTGCCTCATGTCTTACTCGAGGCAGACTCCTTCCCTAGACTTTGTACTACAGTACTTATTGCAGAGGGCCACAGTGCAGAGAGGGCTGTTAGCAGTAGTCAGCTGAAGAAAGAAAGTGTAGCCCTGCCCATGAACCTCCTAATTGAAGGAGATACACAGCAGTGGTCTAGCAGCAGTCCAACATCCGAATTACATACCAGAGTCCAGATGCTAAGTAGCATAGCCCCTCCCATGAACTCCTGATTGGAGAAGATTTCCAGGAGTGGTCTAGCATCAGTGCGAAATCCAAATCAGGCAGGAGTCCAGATGCAGGGGGAGAAATAGAGAGCCAATTCATGCCCATGAAGAAAAGTAGAAAGCTCTTTAGTAGGCTGGGACACAGCAAAAAGTGTCAAACTCACAAATCTAGTAAGCAACCTTGGAGATTAGCCTTTGCTCTATTACCCTTAAGTTCATGTGGTGTTTTGAGTTCTAGAGCTGTTAGATTCCCTCAGGGGATCACCGAGGGCAAGCCAGACAAAGTTGTTTATTTAGCAATTGTAGCTGCCAGCAGATATAGGAGTTCCCAGAAAAGATCTTGATACAGGAGGTTCCCAGAGACATTCCAATATAGTTTCAGACTGAAATTAGAAAAAAGCCAGTATCCAGCAGTGAAGATTTTTAAGCAGATCTCTTCAGGAAGCTTTCCCAGATGAAATAGGTAAAATGTAAGCAGGTATTCAAAGGAAGAGAAGTAAAGAAAGCACATAAACTAAATTTATACAGCAAAATGCATTATAGTCATAAATCTAGGATGTAAGCTTGGAGACAAGCCTTATATCTATTGCTCTTGAGTTAATGTGATATTGTGAGTTCCAGGGCTGTTTAATTCCCTCAGTGGATGAACAGAGCCAAACCAGAGAAGGCTGTTTATTCAGGAATTGTAGCTTCCAGTAGCACAGGAGTTCCCAACAAATATGTTAATTCAAGAGGTTCCCAGAGACATTCCAATATAGTTTCTTTTTAAAATTCAAAAAAAAAAGCCTTTATCCACCTATGAAGATTTTGTAGTGGATCTGTTGAGGAATCTTTCCCAGGTGACATATGTAAAACTGATGCAGGTATTCCAAACGAGAAGTAAAGAAAGCACATAAACTAACTGTATGACAGGACAGACACAACTAACAAGCTGCTTCAGTGGCCATCTTGTTGAAGGAACTTATGATAACTATGTTACTGCAGATCTTAGTGTTGAAGAACTCAAAGTGCACAAGGTAAGGAATTGGAAACATTAAGGTTAGCAGTCTCTGGATTCTTGGAAAATCAGTTGTGTAGTATTCCTTTGGGTTCTCAACCCTTCACTATTCACTAAAAATACCACCAATCCGGTTCAAGGTCAGTTGGCATTCATCTGTATCCCCATCCCCCTGGGTTGTGCCTGAAAATAGGCACGATTTGTCTAGTGCACTTACCCGGTCAACAAAAACTAAAATAAAAAAAATAAAAAACCCTAATGCTTAATCCCCTCCCATGAGCAAACAAAGTTATACATGATCTCATACTTTGCACATGGCCCACAAAAAAGTTACAAATTAATCTTGCTTTCATGCTGCATTATACATGATATCTTGCTTCATGCAGGACTTGGTGAAACAGACTCCATACTGTTAGTCGATATGTAGGGGAGTTAGCACCATGTTTATCTTCATTTAATAAATTGATTGGAACCTCCTCTTGTGCATGCACCATTTTCTTTTTCCTTTTCTTTTAATTAAAGATGCTCAAATAGTCTGTTTGTACCTAAATAATCTTTCTCCTTATATTCTTTCCTTCCATTTCCTGGACTGTATGATCATATTGAATAGCAATGTGCTTGCTCACCAAAGAAGGACAATAGTGAGCATTTGGCTCATATAGTCATTGCTTGCCACAAAGAACCAAAACAATATTTTATAATGTAACTGCTTTAAACCCTCCATAACTATATGTTACATACCCATTAAAGTTGGCATGACATGCATAGGCAGATTTTTTATTTCCAATTGTTTAACCAGGAGAGACACACTAAGCTGAAAACTTGTTTACAGGTGCAACCTGGGAGCACAGGGAAGTTAAGTGACTTGCTTAGGGTCACACAGTATGCAAGTCGGGGCTGTGGGATTCAAATCCAGGTCTCCAGATTTGCAGCTCTGAGTCTTAAACCACTACGCTATACTGCCTCCCCAAATTACAAATTACAAATCCCAGATTACAAAAGGAAAAGTATGGCTGGCCTGCCAGTGCAGCAGTTGGATTTCTGCCTGCGATGCTGACATCCGAGGTTTGGATGTGAGCCTGGGAGTTGGAAGGCCAGCTGGGGGGAGGAGGGTCAAGCATTTGATGGACTGCTCTCCTTCTCCAGGGTGGAGGGTGGGATAGCACTCAGTGTTTGACTGACCCATGGCAGAGGGCTGGTGTGTCACAGCCATGACTTGTAGGTTCTGGGAAGTGTGCAAGATGTTGGTACATTGCTCCTGGATGTCACTGCATGCCACACCTCCAAACAAAAACAGGGAAAAAAATGGCTGTGGCATGGAGGACATCCATCTCCCACACTGAGCCCCATGCAGCTGGCCAAATGCCAGACCTTTATGTGGCACTGTTCAAGAAGTAGTGAAGGGGGCTCCCCAATGGCTCTGCCCCGGGGGCTAATTCAGGAAGCACTCTAATAGCCACAGATAAGTCCCAGGGGATGGGGAGAAGTGGTAGGGGTGGTGAACAAATCAGAAGCCAGCCAACAAAAAAACATAAGAGAAAAGAAAAGTATGCAGAATTTATAAACAATACATGAAGACATATAATTTCCAATCTATTTGGTTTTCGTAACTCTCTCCAATGCATATGCGTATGCATGCATTTTAAAGAAAAAGTGCAAAGTATCATGGACATAAAAATCATTTCTTCAGGGGGTGAGCTGTTTAACAAATCTCTCAACAGGCCCATCAGTCTTCTGGCTATGTCCCTGCCCTGCTCAGACTACACCATAGATAACTGACATGCACTAAATGTAACAGTAATCCTTAAAATCTGCAAATCTTCACACAAGAGTGCATATGACATGATGCAATGCTAGCATAGCTCACCACCTAACAAGCATTTGTCAATGCCGAATGTTTGCTTGCTGGCATTGGCATTGGTAGTGTAGAAGTTACAGAGCTGCATAATAGGAATGGCAGCGAAGTATTGAACTGAAGCCAACCCCACCACCACCCTGCAGAGAGTGACAGGCATTGGGGTGTGCCTTTGGGTCAGTCAGGCATACGACCACACCATTTCACCACACCCTACCCTGCAGACACTGACAAGTGTTATGGTGTGCCTTGGGGTCTTTGGCCCTTATGCGCACCCCATTCCATCAGAAAATACGGTGAGATGGGTGTGGCATAGGAGAATGGGGTGATGTTTGGGCCCGAAAAGTCCGAGGCACACCTTGATGCCTCTCACTGGCTGCAGGGTGTGGATGTGGGTGTGGGTGGGGGTGGAATGGCATGAGCATTACAGGCAAGAATCCCAAGTCACACCCCTGATGCCTGTCATTCTCTACAGGGTGGGGCGTTATGGTCGGAAACCCTAACGCCTCAGGCATCCGTTGGTATTTTCACTCCAAATTTTCAACATGGTTTTTTTGTGACCCCCACCTCATGAACAGTGGCAATATTAGTTTGTTAGCTGAAAACTGCTTTTGCACAGCGACTACGGCATTTGGCACCACAGGTGCAAAAACACATTCTGAACAGGATGTGAAAAATGACAGCGGTACTGTTCATGGGGAGGTGTAAAAAATGGCAATGTTGAAAATCTGCTGTGAAAATCTTAAAAACTGGTGAAGTCACGAGTGTGCGTAGAAACTGTGCAACGCACACCCGTAATGTAACTAGTTTGGGAATTTTTTTACAGCAGATTGTTAACACAGGCATTTTGGGACCTCCGATCATGAACAGTGTCAGTGTGATTTTCTTCATCTGTCCTGAACAATGATTTCCCACAGCGACCATGCATTTCTGTGCTGAAAGTGTGAAAACACATTTTGGCCATGTTGTGGAAAATGACAGCTGTACTGTTCATAAGGAGGTGTGGAAAAATGCCACTGGTGAAAATCTGGACTGAAAATATTACAAATTCATGAACTTACGAGGATGCGTGGAAACTGAGTAATGCTCACTCATAACACAGTCATTTTATTGAGTTTTGTCACCAAATTTTCAACACAGCCATTTTAAGACCTCTGCTCATGACCAGTGTCACTGTGATTTTCTTAATCTGTCCCAAACACTGTTTTCGCACACCGACTGTACCATTGTGCGCTACATGTGCGGAAACACATTTTGGGTGAGATGTGAAAATGGTAGCTGTACTGCTCATAAGGAAGTGCGGTAAAATGGCACTGTTGAAAATCTGGTGTTAAATATTACAAATTTGCAAACTTGCCAGCGTGCGTAGGAACTGCTCAACGTGCGCTCCTAAAACAGTTATTTTTGGGAATTTTTTCACCAAATTTTCAACATAGCCATTTTAACACCTCTGCTTATGACCAGTGTCACTGTGATTTTCTTAATGTGTCCCATACATTGATTTCGCACACCGACTGCGCCATTGTGCACTACATGGGCGGAAACACGTTGTGGGTGAGATGTGAAGAATGACAGCTGTACTGCTCATAAGGAGGTGTGGTAAAATGGCAATGTTGAAAATCTGGAGTGAAAATATTGAAAATTTGCAAACTTACGAGCATGCATAGGAACTCTGCAACGACGTCGTAAAACAGTCATTTTAGGATTTTTCACCAAATTTTCAACATAGCCATTTTAAGACCTCTGCTCATGAACAGTGTCACTCTGATTTTCTTAATTTGTCCCATACATTGATTTTGCACACCGACTGCGCCATTGTGCACTACATGGGAGGAAACCGTTTTGGGTAAGATGTGAAAAATGACAGCTGTACTGCTCATAAGAAGGTGTGGTAAAATGGAAATGTTGAAAATCTGGAGTGAAATATTGAAAATTCAGAACTTACGAGCTTAAGTAGAACTCGCATAACCTGCAGCTAAGTAAAACAGTCATTTTAAGGAATTTTTCCACCAAATTTTCAAAATAGGCTTCTTGAGAGCTCACCTTATGAACACTGGCAGTGTCGTTTCATTAATCGGTCCTGAAAGGTGATTTCGCGCAGTGACTGAGAACTCACCCTTCAGGCCCGAATAACGCCATGACAGTGACAGCATTCATGAGAAGGGGTCCCAAAAACCCCATGTTGAAAATTTGGTGCAAAGATTCCAAAAAATGCCTGAGATATGCAGCAAAGTTGAAAAAACCCTATCTATTACATTATACAGCTTACCGGCATTTCCTCAGTTCGCGGTCAGCTTTGAAGAGTGCAGACGTGTTCCTGGTCCACCGAAGATCGTCGCGCCGGACTCCGGAGGTAAGTATGGGGTGAGGAGGGTGTGGGAGGCAGGTGCACTGTGGGTGGGTGCGGTGGGGCAGGGAGACTGCGAGGACAGTTTTTAATTTACAGGTTTTTTTATTATTCAGGCGGCGGGGCGTTTGCCCGCTGGGGTGGGCTCCCAGTGTGGCAGCAGAAAAAAACTGTTGGGTGGGGCTGAAGCCAATGGGAGATTGGGCACCCTCGTCGGCCATCGAGCTTGTGCCACTGCTGGGGTGGGCTCCCAGCGTGGCAGCTAGTCAAACTGTTTGGGGGCTGGAGCCGACAGGGATTGGGCACTCCCATCGGCCATGTGGACGTGCCACGCTGAGGGTGAGCTCCCAGCATGGCACCAGAAGCTATTTTAGGGGTGGCATGGAGCCGGCAGGGGCATTGGGCACCCAATCAGCTAAACAGTATGTGCATGGGGAGGCGTGTCAGCACGCAATATCGTGCATGCGTGTTAGAGAGCTCTGCTCACTGAAGTGGAGCTCTCCTTTCAGCTATGCCACTACATTTTCCTGCTGTCATAGACAGCAGCAGCAGTCATTGGAGAACTGCGGCCATGCCTGCAAACTCACTGACTGAATTGGAGGACGGGGTGCCACACCTCCGAAAACTCGGATGATGGCACTATGTTTCTTGCATATGCGTGCAAGCAAACATAAAAACTAAACAGAAGATAAGGCATGCACATTCCAATTTGTGTTGTGTCAGTAAACACAGATGCCATTAAAAACTTCAAAGCCATTACAGGTATGCAAATCAATGTGTGTGAGAGGCTGCGGGACTAAACTGACCAGCAAATCATCTAACCCTTTTTCCTACTAAAATCCACAAGATGCAGGAGTCTGAGTGAAGAGACAAGCTACAGCATTCTAAACTGCCTGTAGCATTCTAAACTACAGTACCTGCAGGTGTCCTATCTAGTCAAGTGCACTATATAATTTGTGACAACATGGGACTGCACCACTCTTTTCACATTATCATGTTTAAGAAAAGGGTGAAATCTTGCACTGGTAAACTCAAGTCTTAACTACAGCCAACAGCTAGGATTCCAAAGTCAGCTTAAGTTAAATTCTATATTGATGGATAGCTACAGCTGTTTGTGCTCCTGGCAACCTATATGCATTTTTAAAGTATTTTTAATATCATAGTGAGTGGAGTAATGTGAAGAAATGTAAATGCTGATCAGAAAGAAGAGGGACAATATGTAGAATGCATAAATGATACAAAAAGACAGATACATTCCAGTTTTGTGGTTTATGTGAACATACATGCAATCAAATGTCTCAGACCCAGCACAAACCATTAGGAGCTTGAATATCCATGTGTTTGAAGGAGTGAACTCTAACTAGGAAAAGCCTGGTTCTCTGTTTTGATTAATAATTCCCCACCTAGACCTTGCCACATCTGATTCTCACACACTAAATGCTACAATAATCTTTAAAATCTGCCCAAAAGAGTACATATGGCAGAGATATTGAGTGTATCACTTGTCACCTAAAACTTTCAGGAGTCTGGCATCTTTATAGAGGACCCACATCAATTACAAAGAATAAAAGCATTTTAAAATGGTTAAATATTTCTAAAAAATACTGCAGTAGATAATCTAAGAATATTAAGAATTCAAAGCTGATATAAATTGCATAGTGTAGAATCAACCCTGTGAATATTTTTTAATTTACAGTGGGCCCTATGCATGAATGGGTGGGAAATATGCGCCGGAGGCCCGTATTCCACCTGAGTAGGTCTGCACCTGTGGATAAGTGCACACATGTTGGTATTCACTACTGGCAGCGACCTGTCCATGGCTTCACCCCCACAATGCGCAGGACTCTGCAGGATGGCCAGGGGCACAGTTGAGGACCCAGGGGGGCATTCAATGGGATGCCTATCCTGGGTCCCACAGTGGATCCCTTATGGAGATGGGCACTGGTCCAGGTGTGTGAATGCCTACCTCAGGCATTCTCATCATCCAGTGTACCCCCTGGCCCAGCCCTTGCTTTACTGTGCCCTTCCAGCCACTGCAGGAACTCCAGCTGGAGGACCCCACCCCGTCCCACAGTTGGCCCCCTACCACACATCCATGCCCACCCCGATCTGGCCACATATCTTGAGTCCCCCATGCTCCATCCTGATGGAGTATCCCTGCATGTGCACCACAAGACTGCCCTGACAGGGCCAGACCTGAAGGCACACCCCCTACCCCCTATCCCGGCACCCCCACACCCCCAGTGGTAGCAGTGTCACCCCCCCACCACTGACTACCCACCCCATCCCCTGTAGCCAGCAGATCAGCTGCCCCAGCTCTCACCAGCTGCCTACTGGGCTGGGGTGGCACAGAGAGTCTTCACCCAGTCCTGCCATGACCGGCAGGGCACATCCATTGGGCTGTGCAGTGGGACATGGCAGGATCCCTACTGTCATAACATGTGCCCTTCTCCGCACCCATGCAGGCTGCAGTATGTGCCATTGTCAATGGCACATAGTGCTGCCCCCCTGGCCCACCCCCAGTGCGTTACTCTCTACGCAGCTGGGGGATTGGATGCATAACTGTTGTGTGCCCCTTTAATGACTGCCATGTGGACAGCACTCTGCAGCAGTCATGCATAATGATGCCAACACATCCGGTCTGCGTGGTGTGTTGACATCATGCATAGGGCCCAGGATTTGGTAACTGAGTAAACTCCACTGTGCACAAGGTGGACTGGGAACATGAATTACTGTACAGTTTAGATAATGTTTAGAGCTACAAAATGTTACAAAAATAATATGTTGTTGCTATGTTACCAGTAATATGGTTACACTAAGCATTTTACAAACAAAGTGATTATGTTATGTCTGTATATTTTGGAAATAGTGATGTCAAAATAAAAAAAAACAAACATTTTAATAAAATGTCAGTTTTTTAAAAAAGGCGGTTTCAGTACCACTATGTAAAAGTAACTATCAAGCATCATGAAATACAAAAAAAAATTACAGAGCAAAGGAAAAAATATGGCATTCTTATCAGGGCATAGGGGTTTCCACATGTGCAACAAGCCTTGTTTATAGGGGAATAAATGCAATAAAAGAGGAACTTCACTGAATTACAAAAGCAGAAAAAGTGGTGCTAGAGGCAGTCTATTTCTTCTAGCTGTCACTTTTTTCATTTTATAGTTTTCTTTCCCACTGAGAAGCACCTTGACATATTGCTGAAGACCTCTGTCTTGCTATCTATTCCATTTTTTCTAAGTGAGATGCCACTTTGAAAGGCACTGAGGCATCTCTGTTAAATTACACCCACAGTATGTGCAGACAAGCATGTAGTGAATTTACTGTTAGTTACCAGTTGGGCATTTAATTCATTTAAGGCTAAGAAAAGAGTTACAACAACAGAAAAGCCAGCATTACCCAGAAAGACAGTTGAAGAATATAGATAGATAGATGATAGATAGCTACCTAGATAGATAGATAGATAGATAGATAGATAGATAGACAGACAGACAGACAGACACTGTAGCTAGATATATGGGCAGGGATTTGGTACTCAATATATATTCACCTATAGTGGTAGTGCAATTATGGGGTGAAAACATGCTCCTTGGTGTGCCCCACCAAAAACTTCCTATGTAAAGGCTTACCTTGCTCAATTGTGGGGGAGGATGCTTCCCAATGACCAAGGCATGCTATAAATGTGGCAGCCAGATGCTCTTTTACCCATAAAACACATCTGACTGTTCAACCCATAGAGGACTGTAAATGGAATAGTGCCAGTCACATGGAACAATGCCATCAGCAGGGCCCCAGGTACACAGCACTACTGCCATATGCTGTCCCACCTACCAACCAAACCCGTACCTCTTGATTCACTTGTGGATGGCTGTGTTGTTCAATTTTTCCTTTAGTTCTACTTATCTGCATGTCTTCTTGGTTCTCCAATGGCCCCTTGTCTATTCCCACTCATAGTTCTACCCTGTTGTTCAGTGGCTACCCTTCCCTTGCCTAATATCCCTGTGCCATCCTTTTGAAAGTATAATCCCTCCCTGATCTCAATGCTGTGATGGCTGTCATCTCTGGTGCCACTTGCCTGTGCCCCTCTACAGCCCAGAAGATTCTATAGTGTTTGAGCAAGATACACAGGGGTGGTGTGAAACTGAGTATGGCTCAGTGTACATGTCGAATTTCAGGCTTCACATCTACATGACTGCCTCCACTCCTTTCCCCAAGCTGTCACAAGGTGCAGAGCCAGAGCAGGGAAAGCCTTGTGACTCTATTGTGTTCAGCACAGAAGGGTGCAATGTAGAATCATGGAAAAAGAGTAGCTGGTGTGACCACTGCGCACCACAAAATACTACATATGAACATACCAACTTAGGACAGAAAGAAGGCCAACACTCCATCACATTCTTTCCAATACTAACTCAATGGGGGTACTTCATCACCCCTTATGGTATTCATCATTACGTTTGAATGTGGAAACAGTGTTGGCTGACGTCACATGTTCTGGAAGCTTATTTCAGGTGTTTATTCACTCATTTTGTTCTTGATATTGCCTACGAATATTCCTTCTTTCAAGGACATTGAGCGCCCCCGTGTTCTCTCATCCTTGTACATCAAGAAGAGTTACATTTGGTCTGATGATGCTTATTCTTTCAGATACTTGAAAACTGCAATAATTTCATGCCAGATACTCCTCATTTTCATTGGGAATAGTCCTTACTCTAACAGTCAATCCTCATATTGAGTGTTTTACAAGCCTTCAGCTACACTGGTTCCTCTTTTCTGCAACTTCTCAACCCTGTTGCTATCCTTCCTCAGATAGGGGATAGCAAGATGGGATCAGCCCAATAGTTTTTTTAAACACTTCTCCTCAAAAAGGCTTAGAAGCAATGAACAGTTGCATCACCTATTAGATAAGTGCAGATAGGTTAAGGGAGATATAGGGAAGGTTAAAGAAAGTTCAAGTAGCATAAGAAGAGAGAAGGAGAGGGGGATTACAGTATATCCAGACAGGTACTGTAAGTGACTTGCTCAGGGTCTCACAGTGCTTGTAGACAGACAGGCAAACAGACATTGATGCACTGTTGGATTAGTAAGTATATGAACTGCTACAGTAGAAGCTACTTAAGTGGGACACCCTGGTGGCGGTCCTGTCATCCCACTTAAGCAGCTGTCCCATTTATCAGAAGCCATTTAAAATGTTTTTTGCCACACTTAGTACAGTACTGTGCAACTGTGACAGTTACTAGCAGTCCCCCCCAACTCAAAGGTTTGCTCCTCTCCATGAGTGTGAGCATCAGCCAGTTTAATTCAGTTTGTGAGTTTAATGTTAAAAAAAAGAAAGATTCACCTTCCGCTCCATTGCTGATGAAAGATCAGTGGAGGAGAGCCAAGCCACTGTTCAGAGAGCCACAAACAGGCAGCTAAAGAATTGCCAGGGTAGAGTTAGTTTGCTTTGGTCTGTATGAGTTCCATGAGCATCTCTTGCAAGTGTGGTTTAGAATCTGGCATTCTGAGCATGGTGAGTGTGGAGATGGGGACAGTTTGTTTTGGTGTGGGCATTTAATTTAAAAAAAAAAAACAAAGAAAGTTTTATCTTCCACTCCCTTGATGGTGAACGATGTGGTGTGGTTAGTGGCAGCAGGAGACTCAGCCACTGTACGGAGAGCCACAAGCATAAGTGAGCATCAGTCAGTTTGCATTGGTCTGTGAAAAGAAAAAAAAAGGTTTCACCTTCTGCTCTGTCACTGTTGAACAACCAGCAGCTTTGGGTCTGATTTTTTTTTTTTTAAGTAGACATCAGCTGGTCAGTTCCGTGAGTGCCTCTGAAACAAGTAGGTGATACGAAGGTGATAAGTTGCAAAAATGACTTGTGAATTGGTTAGCAGAGCTTCACAGACAGAGGGCCAGAATTTCAAAGACCCGGCGCAAGCTGCGACAATGGCAGCTTGCACCGAGTGCGGTGCGCCTGGGACCCTGCGCCCGAATTTCTATTTCCCAGGGTCCCGGCTCCTATGTCCCACAGCTTGCGGCAAAGGGGGTGCTGCACCTGATGTATGGTGTACCCACCTGGAATGCTGCAATGGCCGCAGGAAGTCTGCAGCACCCATGGACAGGGGCTGGCAGCCGGGCACTGCCCCTCCAACACCACCACACAAACGGCACCAGCACCACAACACTCCCCAGTACCCTGGTGGGCTAATGCCCCCCCACCCATCTCAGCACTCCCACCCCCCTCACAAACCAGATCTGGCGACCAGCACAGCCCTCCACATGCTACCCCGGCCGGCTGCTGCTGCATAGGCAGTCCGTGCGCATACTGTATACAGTACGCGCACGAATGGCTCATTCGGCAGCTAGCCATGATGGTGTGTCGAGGGCTGTGCCGGTCACCAGATCGGGGTATGGGAGGGGGTGGAAGTGCTTACATAGGTGGGGGCGGTTGGCAGGACGCATGGATGTGGGTGTTGGGGACCATGATGGGGTGAGGGGAGGACCACCAGACCACCAGGGATCACCCACCAGGGACTGATCAGGGTGGGCCACATGGCGGCACTTACAGGATGACCTCTCCAGGAGCTGTCTAAGTCTCCTTAGACCAGCTCCTCACTAGTTTAACGGTACTTGGCACTTGGTTCTGGGGGGGGGTCTTTCAAATTCCAGATCCTAGGGCTGTGGCAGTCTGGGTCTGCCGCAAGCCCTCTGCGTCATGCCACAACCACTTTCGTGGCGCAAGAATGGTGTTAGCACGCTTTGGTGCAGGCAGTCTGCTTTGTGACGCAGGCTGCCTTTCAAATTCCCACTTGACGCAAGGTGCCCTTGCATCAGACCTGTTTGACACAAGCACCTTGCGTCAATCTAAGGCCTTTGAAATTCCGGCCCAGTAAGTTTAGTGGGGTTTAACACGGTGGGAATAAACTGCTAAGTGTAATTAGAGGGGCTAGAGGACCTGAATCATCCCAATTAAATGTGTCTTGTTTAAGCGGCAATTGCTATCATAGGAACGAATGGCCATTTAATCAGTGCCCAACAGGATGTCTCCATAAAGTGAACACCCCCATTATCTGCTTCCCCGATTAAGTGGTTTCTACTGTATTTCATTGTTCAATTTTTTTTTTCAAATGTTCTTCCTTGCTTCCTTAGTTGCTGCTAGCCTCATATTAGGGCAATTAGACGCACCGTTTAGGCTGGATATACAATTTCCATCAACTTATGGACATTCCAGACCTAATGTGTTCTATTCAATATGTCTTGCAGAAGCAATAAGAGCACCTGGTACCAAAGTGATCTAGTCACCTGTGTCACAGAAATGTACAGTATTGTTAATGATCAAGGAGAGGCTAGAGATGCCCAAGCTGTCTAACCCTCTATAGCCTGTGATGCTAAACATGTTGATGTTAAAAGGATTTTCTTGTTATGAATGAAACAGAATTCACTTGAACAGACTCATATTTATGATGAGGAAGGAATACTGAGGTCAGGGGATGAAGGTCTACATGTACATACAAGTGAGCAATAGGCATGTGCATAGCCTAATGTATGTTTATTGAATATAGAACAATAAAACATTCTGGTCTGTATTTCAGAAGTAGTTTCCTTTGTCAGAAATTCTCAGGTAGTGGAGAACCTCAAATCTTACCTTGTGAGTTTCCTGTATTAATAACTACTCTATTTTCATTGCATGACTCCAACATCTACTGTTACAGACTAAGATGCAAAGAAAAAAAAAACTATTAAAGTTAGCTAGTCCACTGGAATTTTTTCTGCCTTTTCCAATCAAATAATTTTAAAGTAAGGTCATCAAATTGCTTATTTTGCTGTTCACCAGTCATATGTAAAAGCATTAACACTTTGTAATAATCCTTCAATTACCTTGTAGCCACCCTGGATGACACCTTATCCTATGCTCAACATGTCGACCAGGTGGTCAAGACAGTCAACACCAAGCCTGGGGTGCTATACAGGCACAGAAAACAACTCACCACAGCAGCCATCTGCGTATCAGTCACGAGCTCCATCCTCTCCACCATTGACTATGGCCTGGTTATCTACAAAGCAGCATCAGACTCTGTGCTCAAGAGGGTGCACGTAGCTCTCAACAAGATCTGCAGGCTTATCCTGAACAGTGCTCAAATGGCCCACACCTGCTTCCTCTACAAACAGACACACCTGCTGTCTCTTGGATGCAGGACTAAATTCTTTACATGCCTCCTAGGCAAAAAAGCATTACTGGGGAAATCTCTCCCATGTGTAGCAGGCATCTTCTCCCTCCCAGGCTCAGAATATATAACCAGAAATGGAACACAGGAGGCCTTCGCAGTGCGATTCTGATGCATATCTCTCAGACAGTGTGCCTTCTCCTACAGAGCCCCTCTTTGGCTTAACAAGGTACCTGAGTTCATTCGGAACTCCACTAGCCTGCACAGCTTCAAATCAGATTTTAAGCACTACCTGACCTCCAGCTCTGTGTGCACCTGCTTCTCCAACAGCTGATAGACACTGGATGACCAGGTCTGGCTCTGATAAGAACAACTATTCTCAGCACAAGACAGAAGCCACCCACCCACATGCTCCTTGACAATGCCTCTGAATCACTCTATGGGGCTGTTCCTGTACACCCCTCTCCCCATCTCTATGCTAGGATGGGTCTCTGCCTCCCCAGCCTCAGCCCTGCCTCCTTGACCACTTTTACTAGAGGGCCCCCTCCTCCCCAACCTAAATCCTGGCCTTACTGACCCTCTGCCCAACCTAACCTAACCTCTAGTGCTTCTGCACCTTACCTGCACTTTTAATCAACTAAAGTTGATGTCCATATGCTGTACAGTTTTTTTTTTAAATTGCTATTTTCTACACCCCCTGCCACTGCAGGCACTGCATCATCAGGATCATCAATGAGGCTGGTCCCCACCTCTGCCACCTTACCTAACTTCTCGGTTAACCACCATGGAGCCTCGGTTCTACCCCGGGCAGGGATGGGGTGGGGTGGGGTGGGTTACACCCATACAATCTAGTTTTGTTGGGGACACTGGAATCAAGCAGGTGGGGGCAATGAGAGGACTACCTCGACGTTCCATCTCCCCAGAGCCTGTGTGGCATTTTCCCTGTTTGTGGGGGAGTGGCATGCACCCAGACACCCAGGCATCACCACCGACGTCACCACCCCCCATCCCTCAACGTCAGTGCAATGTTTGCTGTGCCCCGGCTGCTGCCAGGTGCCAGTCAAACACTGTACCATGACCCCCCTCCCTCCTGAGAGAGGAGAGCTGTCCTCTGGACACTCGATCCTTTTCTCTCCACTGCCAACCCCTGATGGCCCGGACTCATTCCCGAACCCAGGTCGCCAGTGTGGTGCGAGATGTGGCATCCAGCGCCTCAAACCTCAGCGCCACTGGGCTGGCTGTATAGTGTTTTAAATGTCTAAAAAACTTTGTAGCCTTTTCCTGATTGTTGTGCTATTCAGTGCCTCAAATGTCCTAAAGCTCTGTAACCTTCTTGATTGAAAGTCTATACTCTATTCACATGATGTGGAACCTTTGTAAAGAGCCTTGGCTCAAAGGTTATTTTCCGAACACCAAATAAATAAAATAAAATAAATATAGGTATTATATGTTTAACTCTAAACTGCGGTATATATTGAATCTTTTGAAAATTGTAAGCACAAGGCTTCTAAAGTATGCATAATTAGGGTAGCCAGTCAAAAGCACATGTGTATGAGAGCATGGTAAAAACTGCGAGGTGAAAATAGCTTGCATGAAAAGAGCAACTGAAGAATTATAGCATGGGCATAACAGCACTATACCGGTAGCTCTTTTCACTCAGGTCAAGCACTCTAACACTTCTATTGTGCACTGGGTGAGCAAGCCAGCTGTGAGACTTGGTGGTTAACATGATGAGCAGTGAGTGCATGGGACTGCTAGTGGAGGGCTCTACGATGCCGGTTCAACAACCCTTTTATCAACTGGCATCTTGCTGACAGAAATCATGTCAACTGCAAGTTGTGGTTTACATGATTCTTGTGTGTCTCCCAGTCCATTTTTTTATGGCCCCCCCCGAACACCACATGCGGGGGGCTCTGCCCCCGCCCCCCCATCTTTAGGATTATCAACTTCAGTCGGAGTTGATTCAGCACAGGGGTGCAGGACCAGGAGACAGTGTGCCCCTGTCTCGGGCACAACAACACAGCGACCAGTCAGCAAAGTGTCAATATTATTGACAGGGTTGTTGTTCGCCGTGTTGGCATCACTGTACATGGGGCATAGTCCAGTGGAGCCGGGTTTGAGTCTACCTTCTGCTTGTGATTTTTTTTGGGTGGTGTTAGGTGCTATTAGGGGGATGTTGATATATAATATGGGGGATGTGGAGGATGTGGTGGGCATAGCCCCTTGCATATAATTCTGGCACAGGTCATGAGTGACTTCAATCCCCCCACCCAGCTGCATCCCCCGGTTTCTAATATTGTCTGTCCTGCATCCTACCAAGTTTCTCATAGTGACTGTCCCTCCAACTTTCTCCCCTGACTTGAGTCCCCTACCTCCAGACTACAGGGCCCTGGTCCTTTATTTTGTCATCTGTCTAGTGTCCTTCCTATGAGCACTGCATGTTTCCTTGCTTTTTTTCCATGCTGCTGTCTTCACCAATGCTGTTTTGCCTGTACTGTTTTGTACCTTGCGGTTATTGTGTAGCGGTTTTGACCAAGTTCCCATAATTAGTCATATCTTTATTAGACCATGGATAAACACAGCGTCTGAACTGAATCAATGCTTTTTTTAATATACGGATAATAAATGAGAACAAGAGCTGTCTCACATCCCCTGCTGTCTCAGTAAGGCAACAGTTCAATTTTATTATAGGTAGTGCATTTTATACAGTGTATTACAACAGGCTTTGCAGAATATTAAATGTGAAAACAAGGAAAAACAACTAATAATAACATAATAGCAAGATAAATCATACAGTATAAATACAACTATTTAAAAACAAATGAAAAAAGCTGGTGGAAGTTAGAATGAAAATATACCAGTATTGTACATTGCATTCCTCATTAATTTTCCTATCCTACTTCCTAACCCCTCCACCCTCTTCCACTTACCCGAACACATAGTGGTTCACTCCTGTAGGAACAAGCAGCCTAATTTTCAACTTCTTGTACTGTACCATGGGGATCCAGAACAGGTGTAGGGAGGAGCCAGTACTTATTTGTGATAATAAAGAGTTCTCCCTCTGTTACCTGTTGAATTAGGCATAGAATTCCAAAGGGTTGTTAATGTACAAGAAAGCAGAAAGGATAACTGTAGTTGTGCACTGTACAGACTGTATATATAGAATGCCATGCTTGTACTAACCCTAGTTGGTACTGATTTGTTAAAGGATTCAGATCACATGGTACCAGGGAGGAGCATAAAAATACCTTACAAGGTGGGTTTTAGCAATTTGTGCAAGTTGCTGAGGAGAGATGATGTTATCCTCCTGAGCCCAGGGGGAAAACTTTCTTAGGTCAGATGACTAACATTGTTGACCCATAAATCTGCAGATGGTGCTGCAGATTCATGGAATTTGTTGCCCAAATTAAAAGTATAGAACTGTGATCCACTTTGCCTGAAAATATCTTGCATAATTATACTGAATAGTGAATATATGTAGTAAAAGCTTTATTTTTATAAAGGTAGATGGCAAAAAACACCATTAGGACACAAAGGGCCTGTCTTCAAGGTAGTCTCGTTTATAAAAGTATCAAAATAATTGTTTAAAATTTTCATTGTTAAAATACTACAGCCAATACAGTACACACAGAACAGTACTATTCATTCAGATTATTACAGAAACACACATGAGATGTAAACATTTCAAAGCTTAATTTTTAAATTGTTATACTCCAATTTTAACTTACAGGCAGACATGATTTCCTAAGTTTCCATTATACCTTGTATCTCCAGTACACATTAGTCATAAAAACACTGTATTTTAGATCCTTCTTTAAGATTTTTTTGGAATTCTTTAGGGTTTATTTCCATTTTTTTCCCTGAAGGTTTAATGTATCCCAGTATTTTCTTATCAAATAAGGAAAGTTCATATCTCTAAACCTATTTGCTTTACTAGAGAATGTCAAATTATTTATATCACCATTACGTAACTTATAATTATGTTCTTTTATTTGCCATTTTCTTTTAAATATTTAGGACTGTTAGTATAGAACATTTTAAATATTAAACAAGTCCACTTTATATTTCTTTGGCACTCCAAGTTTCACCACCCCAATAGTTTGTACATAGTACAGTGGTGTGTGCAAAAATTACATCTGAGCACAAATCTTGCTAACCTATTATATAATTTATTTACTTTATTTAATTATTTTGTATTTGATAACCCATAAATATGGTCACCATAGTCCATAATTGGAATGAGTAATTGGTTTACAATCATTGCCCTCAGCTTGCAAATAAAACAAGATTGCACCAAAGCTCTCGAGTGTGTTTGACCTCCTTTACCCCCTGGAATCAGTGACAGTACCCTAGAGGCTATATCATTAATTCTATAGCCTATAACATTGTTTCATGATCCACCAGTCTATTACTCCTTGAAGGGAAAACCTGCGCTCTGAAAAAAAAGAACAGAGGGTTCTCAACTTAAAAGTACCTTGGTCAAGGCTCTGTATAATAACAACAAGCTTTCTTTGTATGAAAAAGGTGACTAATGGGTACCAGGTGTGGCGGAATAGGCACACCACAATGAAATTAGAATCAGTTATTTTATTTTTCTTATTTCAGAAACATATTTTATATTGGTGCCCATACAATAACCATCTTTATCACAAAAGTATGAATACAATACATTGTTATATATAAATATATTCTGATGATTAAAAGACATAAAATATACCCACCCTAATACCCATAAGCAAGCCATCCATCTCTAAAATAAACAGTGCTTCATCTCATGCCTTCCTCTGGGGGTGAGGTTTTGAACACATGTTCCTTATTTTATATATACCAAAGTGCATGTGAAGGTGATTTAACTTTGTAACTAATTATTCAGTCTCAATTAATTACTTAAAATACATACTACTGTACCTGTTTCCTAGGGAATTAACAATGGTTCAGTCACATAAACATGTATGTTTAACGAGGAAGCAATTAATAACAGGACTGTTAATTCAAATACTTAATGAAATAAATATACGGATAAATGGCAATAGCTGTTTCAGTGTTAATAGTTTGATACACTGATGTTACATACAAAAAATTAAAAGTTTTATTTTTTAACAGTATTGAATATCAAATGCCATTTCTCTTCTTCACCAATAGGTGCAGTCCGTGTTTTTCTTCGATGTGATAATTCATCACCACCTTGATTTCACTGTTGTCCTTACTTCAAGATAAAAAAAAAACACTATTTCAAATGTTCACACTAGGAAACCTTATGGTCCGTTCATGAGGTGCCAGAAATCCCATTAGCAGTATTTGATTTTTACTACAATACAAACATAAAAGCGTCCATTTAGCAAACTGCTCATCATTTGTCACACTATTTTTACAATCAAATTTATATGCAATTCTCTGACAATATTTTTTAAACGTATAAACTTATAAACTTTAGATCCTACTTTCTCCTTAACCTAATATATCCATTAAAAATATTTTTAACATATATTTAAGCACTAAAGTTTAAATATGATTCTTTGCAAAGAAACATTTGCATCATATTTATATACACATAATCACAGTTAAATATACACAATGTATGTATTTAGTACACATTATTTACCATTTAAACCCATCACAAGTATGGCTTTAAGTCTAATACATCATTCAGATCTTTCAGTTTAAGGATTTCCAGCCTCCAAATCCATGCTGTTTCTAATTGTAACAGTTTTTCTTTCAATGGTACATTCTTTCTTTTTTCATTTCTAGCACATTCTAATCCAACAAACCTTAATCTCTTAGCGCCCCCATTATGGTTATTAAAAAAAACATGCACCCCACCAGACTGTTAAAATTCACATTGACTATATTTCTAATATGTTCCCGCATGCATTTTTTAAGGGGGCATTTTGTCATCCCTACATATAGTAGATCACACGGACATATTAATATATGAACTACATAAGTCATATGGCATATAATGCATTCATTAATCACATATCTCCTAGTTGTTATGGGATGAATGAATGCCTCAGTCTCATTCACATACAGGCATACACTAAGTTCTGCATTTTTAAAAACTTTTGGGGAAGGGGTAATCACATATGGCTAACAGATACTGGGCTAGAAGCAAACGTACTATGTATAACAGAATCTTTTAAATTTCTGTCTCATCTGATTGAAATATATGGTTTCTCCCCAAATACCTCTTTTGATTTATCATTATTTACCATAATGGGCCAATACTTATGAATAATGGAAACAAATGTGTCCTGAAATTACATTGTGCTCTATAATTAATGTGATTAGTTCCTGCTGTTGCTCAACTACTTTTTCTTTTACATTTAAAAGATTTTTTTCTCTGTCTATTTCTTATTTTCTCCCTTGCATCATACAAGAGCTTCGTACTATATCCTCATTTCTGAAAAATTGTAATCATATATTCAGACTGTACAGTATATGAAAATCCTCCATTGTGCTGCAATTCCTTCTTAAACATAGCAATTGACTAAATGGGATTGAATCTTTTAATGTTTTAGAGGGTGAGCTCTTGAAGTGCAAATATTATTTACATGCTGTTTCTTTGTTAAAGCTCCTAGTAGTAATACACTGTCCATCTCTACCTTCTAACACCATATCCAGAAAATGCATTGTATTTTTGTCCAACCTAATGTGTAACTCTCAAGCCCAATCTATTTGAATATAACCATTCAATAAATCCTGATATTCTTGCCTTGCCTCCCCCTGTATGCCGATGACACCATAGATAAAGCAAAACCAGACAATGGCAGCATCTGTGTTTGGGAATCCTGAGTAAACCTCCTCCAATTTCTACATACCTAATGTAAGGGTGGCATAAGAGGTGGCCATACAGGTCCCCATTGCTGTTCCTAAAATCTGATAAAAATATTCACCATCAAATTCAAATGAGTTATGTTTTAAAATAAAATCAATACTCTCCACCAAAAATTTTGTTGGATTTGACACAGAATTTCTCTCTAAAAAATATTTACAAACTGTAATTTTGTTAGCATGTTGTATAGAGGAATATAACTATTCAATGTCAACTGCAATCCAGGTATAATTTGCTTGCCAATTGAAATCTTGTAATTTGGACATGAGGTCATTGGTATCAGGGAGATGAGATCTTAACTTACACACTTCCTTTTTTAAGAAAAAATTAACAAATACTGACTAACTGTTTGTTAGGGATCCCACTCCGAGACTATGGGATGGCCTGGAGGTGAGACTGTATCTTTGTGAATTTTTGATAATCAATATAAAACAGAGTCAGAGGGGCTACTGGGTATTAAAAAAACAAATTTGCTGCTTGTTATATCCTCTGATGTCCTAGCATCACTCAGTAATTCAAGTAATTCGGCTTTAAATTTACTTGTGAGGTTCCCTTGTAATTTTCTTTACCTTGAGTTGTCATTTAGTGTGTTGTTTACCATGTTCCCATATTTAGGGGTATCCATAAGAACAATATTACTGCCTTTATTGGCTGGCTTAATGATCACATAATCCCTCCTTTGTATCTGTGTCAGTGCAGCTCTACATTGCCAGCTTAGATGGTCCCAGATCTTTTTATCTTTCTAAATTTCTATTACCTCATTAACCTCTCAGGACACATTCTTTTCAAATATCGTGATATTGATATTTGATGTTCGCTGACAAAATTTAGATTGCTTCTTAAACAATCTCTTTCGTTTATCCTCTATGTTGTTATCAGGATGAACTGCAGTCTCTCGAAGTTCATTTGTATTATCTGATGCAGGTTCATTATGTCTTGCTTCTAGAAATAATTAATTAAAAACAGCAAATGTTATACTTTCCTGCGTTTGAGAAAGATCAGGCACATCTAAGTCATCCAAAGCTAAACTTCCTTCTTCTGATGCCAAGATAGATTCTTGAGAGGCTGCCTCTCTTTTGTAAAAGTCCCAGAGCTTTATTTTGCTGAAAAACTTGAAAAGATCGATGTTAATACTCAGAGAATTGATTTGTGGTGTGGAAACAAAGGATAACCCCATTTCGAGTACTTGAGTCTGGGGGATATTTAATGTCCTTTTGGACAAGTTCACAATACTCTGTTTTTCTCCATTGTATTGTGACCTGAGCCTCTGGAAGCTAAATTGCTTTCCCTTGCCTGTTGTGCCCCTCCTCGTCTTCCTTTGTTTTTGATTGATTTGACTGAGAACTGCGACTTGCTGCTGACCTAAAACAAATCCGGTTGCTAGCATTTGATTGATCAGTGAGTGCAGCATCATTATTGATCTTGGTTACTGATTGTGACCTCTTCAATACTTGTTTGAAAAGTAACCCTGCTCCACCAGTCTCCCTGTCATATGAAGGCAGAGCTCCACTATGTCACCACATCTTTAATTAAGCCATATTGTAGAACACTGTGCTTTTCTGGTAATGGCAAAGAAGCTCAGTGCATTTGGGGAAATTATGGCTATCTACAATGACATCTATTCCGTACCTAAGCTTGGCCCATTTAAATCCAGTCTCCACCTACGTCTCTCTGCCTCTAGCACCTGTGACTGTCTCCTTTAATCATCCCTCTTTACCATTACCAAATCCATGTCTTAGCTCTTTCTACATAGCACTTCTATTATCTACCCCAATCTCCTACAATCCCCTTCCCTACCCTCTACCCCCCTCCCCCTGCACCCCTCCACCACCTGTTGTTCTCTCTGTGATGTGACAGTGCCTCTGGCTGCTCTTACCTTTTGTGTCCTTGCCATGTCTTGTAACACTATTTACCCCAGCAATGCCTCTGACTTTAGTTTAATCCAAATGTATGCTTTCATATTCATGTAACTGATTGTTAACCTGATAGCCTGCCTTTGTTACTTAATTGTCTTGTTTTTTTTGTTTTGTTTTTTGTTATTTTACTGCAACTGACATGGAACCTTTGTAAAAGAGCCTTGGCTCAAAGGTACTTGTAATCCTAGATTCAAATAAATAAATAAATACAATTTAGTGTCATGTATTTTTTGCTTTGTGTGATTGTTAAGCACATGAGTCACCATCTCATTCAGTGCATGTAAAGAGCAAGGTGCATGGCAGAACTCCCCATCACTCATTGCCATAAGCATGTTACTATCATTGTCCACCATGACAATTCTCACCTTATAGTCTGGAGAGTATGGTGGTGCCTGTTAGGCTCAGAAGCCTGCTCCTGCAGAATTCTGCAGAATTTTGCAGAATTCTGCAGGAACAGTGGAATTAAATAGAACTTGTCATGCAGGAAACTGTGACTACCTGTGGCACTGCATCTGATCCTGGTGGACACCACAGTGTATCCTAATGTCCGGCAGTGACTGAATGACCCACAGGATGTTTTTCCCACAGTGTTTCCTCTCCATGACTCACCCACAAGATGCTTCTCTATTGCTGTGCCTTTGTAAGTCTGTCTGATTCAATAAAACTCATGCAGGGGCTAGTGGTCAGGGGTAGAAATAGAGGAGTAATTGCTTGATGAGTTCACATTCTACTGTGCAGTGAGGCTTAGGAAGCTGAGATTTTAACTACTGTCCCAGATATCACTAGTGAAATATGCATATCCCCACATACCATCTTCAGTAGTTTCACCAACTGCATGCATTCTGCCTTATACATACAAGACAGAACAAGCATGGAAAATGTGAATCATGATAGAATGCTGTATTTAGGCTTCAGTTCATGCAACAGTCATTGAATGGCTGAAGATCAAGGACCATTATTGCACCAGTCAGTTGCGTGGTTCAGTCGGAACGTGGACTGGTAGGTAACAGTTTTGTGTAGGCATGTAATGACTTGTACAGTGCAGTTTATTTTGTTGCACCAAATTCAGGACTAATACTGCTGGTCCATACCGTACTGAGCCTGGTGTGTGCTGCTTGGAGGGGAGCTATTGATATAGTGCCAGTACCCACATCAGTTGGCTACTGTGGCTTTTGTAGCCATGGAGGCTGCACAATTTCAGCAAACTATCTTATCTAATCAACCACTAAGTGTGTTGTTAATTTTAAATTCACCCATGAATTGCAGAGAATCTAGTTGCTATGAACTACACATACATTTGTGTGGTGTGAAAAATGCAATTCACCACAGTTGTGGCACATTTTATTATGTGAATTTCTACAATTTTCACTTTGTGGTGCATTGTTGCCATGAATTGCATAGCAAAATTTGCTTAAATGCATGTGTGTGTGAAGCATGGCAATTTGTGTAGGAAATTACACAAACTTGACTATGTGAATTGCAGCACTATGTTCCATGCTACATGATTTGCAGAGTTTTTTAACTTCTCATGGAGCCACCACCCATGACTGATTGTCCCCGCAGCTGCATCTAGCCCATGTGACCTAAGTGGGGAAACATTTGGACTATCTGGAAAATGTCATGCCATGGTTTATGTGATCAGCCAGAATAGACCCTGTTACATCTTTCAGTTATACATTGCAACATTCTTTCAGTGGATTTATGGGGTCATCTTTAATATACTGCAACACTGATGACGCTCTTTTTTGCCATTTAAGCTACAAAACTGGACTGCTGTTTTTTTTTTTTTGCCATGGTGGAATGATGTGGCCCAGCTGAGTGCCATGGAAGGGCACCACTAGCAACAACAGTAGTAATAAGACTGTTCATCGCCACTGCTACTCCCCGTTTTTTACTTCAGAGTTATCTCCCAAAAGGATACCACCAGATTCTTTAAGAATCTCCTAAACTGGGGCAGCCCCAGCACAGATGGCCTCTACCCCTCCCTGTTCTACCTCATTTCCACTCCCATCTCCAAACCCCTTGAATTTATTTTTAATCTGGCACTGTCCACCTCCTCCTTGTCAGACTCTTGGAAAACTGCTAAGGTGGTACCCATATTCAAAGCTGGGGACCCCCACTCCTCTGACAATTATAGGCCGATTTCCATCCCCCTCCACCTAAGCAAGCTGCATGAGAAAATAGTCTACCACTAACTATCTGATCATATCAAGAAGTACAACCTAATGTGCAGTCAGCAGCATGGGTTCCTCAAAAAACACTGCACCATAACTGCCTTGGTGCACTTAACTGACCACATCCTTAGGAATATGAATGGGGGGAGAGCCACTGGTGCTGTATTTGAAGACCTGACCAAGGCCTTTGCCTGGTCAACCACTCCCTACTACACACCAAACTCCACCTGCTTGGATGCTCTAATTAGACCTCCTTATGGTTTCAGAGCAACCTCTAAGGCTACTCCCAATCTGTGTGTATAGGTTCTGCCATTACCCCTGCCCTGCTGGGCTCCACAGGCATTCTCCAGGCCCCATTCTGGGCCCCCTACTATTTTCCATCTTTATCAACTCCCTCCACACTGACAGCCTCAGCTGCAAGCACCCCTGTATATGAATAATCTTGTCCTCTTTCACAGTGACAAGTCACTATCTAACATATCCTCTGTTCTCACCCAAAACTATGGGTCAGCCCACCACTTGTTTATGTCTAATTTGCTTCTTTTTAATAAAAAGAAAACCAAAGCCATGCTGCCTGGGTCTAAACAATATCTTGCTAACATTCTGAAATCCAACTCCTCTCTCTCAGTGCTCTCTCCCAATGGTCCTGTCCTGGGGAATGTTACTGCCTTTAAATACCTGGATGTAACACTTGATCCTTCCCTCTCTTACACAGAACACATCAACCTCATCGTTTTGCAGGGTTAATAAAAAAGATGGGGCTGCCTATCGTCTACAACATTATCTGACCCCAGAGGCCCGCTTAGCTATCATCCAAGATAATCTGCTCCCCATCATCGATTACTGTTCCCCCATCTACTCATGTGTGTCCTCTGCTCTGCATGCAAGACTAATATCTGTCTACAATAGTGTCTGCCATTTTACTCTCCTGGCTCTATACTCTACCTATCCCTGGAACTATACGAGTCACTTGGCTGGCTTCCTCTCCAATGCCACTTTGATTATTCCCTTGGCTGTCTTGTTGAAAACACTCTGAGAAGGTAACGTGTCCCAGTACTAATCCCCCTTCAGGGTCAGAACTGTACACTGGAGTTTCCGTCAATCCTTTGCCCCCCTTGAGGTCCCTAGAGTCTCCACCAACATGTGAGGTAAAGCTCTATCTGTAGCAGCCCCCTCTCTGTGGAATAGAATCCCTGCACCCCTCCAGTCATCTGACACACACCTCATTTTCAAATCCCACCTCAAAACTTATGGTGGAAGCCAGTTGCTCTTGTTCACCAGCGTAGCCCCTGGACCCCCATCCCCATTTCTCTGTCTCCCCGTCTCTGCTCTCCTCAAGCTACTAGCCCTCTTCCTGAGGAGTGTGTCCCCATTCTGCTCACCTCTGCCCATTCTCTGCTTGTAGTAGTACTGAGCCTATCTACCCGTGTCTGCCCTGTTATTATGCCCGTGCACCTAACGTGACCTACCAGTTTGGCAACTCACTTCTCTTATACATATCTTGTCTCACTTGTCCAGATGTATGTGGGCACTTGACCCCCAACTGCACAGTAAGTTGTGCCCTACCCACCTAATTTTGTAGTTGCCCACTCCCTAGGGTATAACTGTACCATTTTGTAGCTTGCATTTTCATTTCTAACTGTTTTAATTTTGCATTGTGACTTGTATATATTTGATCTTTCTTATACTTTCGTGTTGTATTCCCTTGGATGTACCTGTACTGTATGGATTCTTGCATTTTTTATTTTGTAACTGTGTTGGATTTCGTATATGATTTGTTCTTTATTGTAAAAACAAAAACAAGGTGCTGCGTCAGCATGTGGTCTGAAAACAAAACAAAATGGTTATATTAAATGCACACTGAAAATGGAAAATAGAGTTAAAAATCCATGTTTTGACCATAGGTCTTCTTCAGGAAGTATTTAAAGAGAAAAAGCAAAATTAGTGTCCTATTTTCAATCTGCATTTAATACAACCATTTTGATTTGTTCTTTCTTGTTGTTTCCTATTCATTTGCATTGTATACTTTCTGTGCCATCCTGTGGCCAGATTGTGCCTGCAAATGGTCCTTTGGAGTAGTGCACTTAACCAGTAAACAAAGATGTACATACATACATACATACATAAATAAATCTTGGGGTAGGACAGGCCAGGTCTTTAGATTTCCTTGCCTGATCCACATCCTTTCTGTTTTTCTGTTTTACTTTATTTTATTTTAATTTGTCCATCTACCCATGTGATAGCCTTCACTCCTTTGTATCACAGTCATCATTAGAACTTTTAACTTTAACTGGCAGCACAATCTCAACCTTCTCCGCTTCATCCTCCTCTTCTTCTGCATTTACTTCCTCCTCACCTGTTTTTCCCCCTCCTCCTTTTAAGCTCCTTCTTCCTCTTCCCCATGCCAGTCCACTTTGGTCTTACATGATTCTTCTAGTTTCCCCTGCCTTTTTGCTGCCTCCTTATGTGCATCTGCTAGTCCTCCTTTGCCACCTCACTGGCATGACCCCACTTCCATGTCTTTCTGATTTAAACTGTCATCCACTATACTCTAAGCTTCTTTGTTGGTGGTGTTACTGGCTTGGTTTTATAAAATTGTGGTTTTGATATACCTCACCCTGCCTACCCCAAACAATTTCACTTTTTCCTCAGGTGGCAAGAAAGCAGTAGTATCACTGCCATGCCCAGACTCAGTTACCTTCCTCACTTAGTAACTGAGCTAGCATTAGGATTGGTGCTGCTGCTACTGCTGCTGACTGATTTTGGAGTTTGGGGCAGAGGGGTACATCATATACTGTAGTCCAAACTGCAAAAAAAAAAGCACAGGGGCCTGGTGGTGCTTGGTGGCAAACAATTGTAAATCACAAAACAAAGATCAAGGCAATCACCTTCCACGGGAATACATGCAACACTAAGTAGATGTGCAGTTCTGTAGAGTGCAAACTTCCATATTTATTAAAGTGCAATGGCAGGTTGTTAAAGAGTGCAAAAATGTGTGTAGAGCATAGTGAGCAGGAGGCTCACCCAAAAACACAGAGCTGGACTAAACTACATGGGCCTAATGCATTTGTATTATGTCAGTATGTTTTTTCAGAGGCAAGGTGCAGTGGTAGAAATACACAAGAAATTCAACAAACAATTCAAACACAAAAGAACATTTAAACCAGCTGTACAATTTCATACTGACTAAGTGCTTAAAGGAAAACTGCTTTTTGAAAATCATGGTGCTGTGCTTGAAATATTTGTGTAACAAATAATTACTTACATTTCTCTTCTAGCAGTTTCAGTTGCATGGTCAGACTGCTCATGTCAGTAACCAAGGCAGCTCCTCTGAGGGAATCAAAGTAAGTTGTGCCATACATAACTGATCACTGCACTTGATAGAGGCTTCCATGAATGAGATGTGGTGGCAAACCTTGTGAGTCTAGTAATGTGAGCATTCCCACTCATATCAGACATGAGCACCGATAACTATCAAAGGGGGAGGGGGAGTTAAAACCCATATAGTAGATAACATCAGTTTCACAGAATGTCAATAACTGGCAAAATATATAAAAAACAAACAGATCACTAAAGTAAGCATTTGAGTATCACATACAAGACCTGTCCCTAACTAATAATGGAATATGCACAAGTCACTATGAATGACATTTTTTTCTTTATTTATTTCAAAACTTTCACCAGAAAAGACACATTGAGCTGAGTAGCAGCTCATTTCCAGATGCATCCAGGGGGGAGGATGAGTGGGAGGCAAAGCATAACAAATCAGATCAGTATTTACAATCAGGAATAGAACAATAGAACAAAAGAACAGCATCTGCAATAAAACTATATCAAAAAAACAATCAACAAAACTTGGCAGCTACTGTATATAAATATTAGTTAGGCCAGGATAAAGCAGAGGATAAAATTTAAGTGCATCATGGGACTATAAAGGTGGAGGCAGTGGAAGCTAAGCAATAGGTTTCAGGGAGGAGGAAACAATGGTGCTAGGGCATGGATTGCAGGGGGAAAGAGAAGGCAAGGGGGAGAAAGTGGGGAGGAATAGTTGAGTGGAGGAGCAAGTGAGGAGATCAGGTGCATTTGCTCTAGGGAGAGATGAAGTCACCGAGAAGAGAGGAGAGTGCAGGGAAGAGGCAAATCAGATGGGTGGAGGAGAGAATTCCATAGTTTAGGTTCATGATACAGAGGCATAAAAAGGAACTTTATGTGTTGCCCCCATTATTGATACAGTGCTGTACACATAGGAGCCCACATGTTCTTGTGGATAAGGGTCTGTTGGACAATGTGGGGACAAATCTTGCACATTTGAAAGCCGCAAGGTAAATTATTACAAATAATTAAGATGGAGTAAGAGACCGTAAAAATCAAAAACAAATTGTGAGGCAATCCTTAAAAAGAAAATGTGTTCAATGAAGGGGGGAAGCTGCTTAAGGCACTCTTTATATTATTATGGATCAAAAAAGTAGAAATTAATTCTTAATTCAAAAATTCTGAAAGATCAAAATCATCATGCATCCCAGGATGCATCTGGAAACAAGATGTTACTAGATCAGCATGACTTTTCTGGTAGAACTTTTGAAATAAAGAAATTGAGGCCTTGTACTGTCTGTGACCTGATTTATTAATCTATACAGCCTCCCTCTGCTTCAATTAATGTTCAAAATTACCTCACCTAGGTGACTTCCACACCATTTCATTTCTCACTGCTTTCACTGTATGCACAGATGTGTCTTATGCATTGTTTATATCTTGCATTAATATACTCATTATTGTTGTTGCATATGGTCCTTGAGTAGAGGTGGGCTGAAGTTTAAATTTGCAGGCAAATTTACCTTGAAGTGGCCCAAATTTGCCTCTGCGGAGTTCTGCAAAGTTTTCCCACCTTCAGAAACTTCAAAATGGTAAAGTTCTGGCACAAAGTGCAGAATTTCACCTGTGAATGGTGGAATTTTTCCTCAAAGTGCAGAATTTTGGTGAATTGTTGCCGTTCATGGCTGAAATTCCACAATTTGTGGGTAAAATTCTGTACTTTGCAGGTAGAATTCCACACTTCATGGTGAAACTTTTCCATGCAGCAGTTGCAAAATTCTGCAGAATTTGTGTAATAATCCACGGAGCGAAGTTTGACAACTTTGCCCACCTTTACCCTGGAGTGTTTTCCATGGAGCACCTGTAGTTACCTTTTGGTGTGCCCCACATTGTATGAACCACAAGAGCAAATTAGCAAGAAAATCACTTGTTCTGAGCAGCAATTTATCAAATCCCTCATGGAGGGGGCATCATATAGTACATCAATGTGAGCAGGCAATCGTTCCCACCTTCGATGCAGAGGTTGTTGTGGTGTTATCACTGGCACTGACAGCTGAAGTATTATTCCTACAAGATGAATAGAGGGTGGGCTTGCATTTACACTTTGTGATTTATCTCTTATATCCAAATGGGTAGAGAACTGCAGAGAAATCAAAGGAGAAACTGGAAGAGGCCTACATGTTTGCTTCTAGTTTCTTCAAGGTGACTTCATCACCAAGTGCACTGGATGACAGGGGATTGCTGGGAATGCTACTACTTGTAGTAAGCACAGATTCAATGAACTTCTGGGGACTAATGAACTATAGTTTATTTGAATGGGCTATCTCATACCCAGCCTTGGTCCTTCTCTCAGGTGTAATTCGTGCCTAATCAATTATACTCCCAGTTCCTGTCCCAACTCCTTCTCCTCCACCACTGTTTACGTAACTGGTACTCGGTGGAACTGGCATAGTGGACCCTTTCCATGCTTCTTTCCTCCCCAACTGTATCCCTTCTCCACTTCTTTTCCTTATGTTTTCTACATGACATGATGACAGACCCCTCCCCCCCACACACACATACACCTGTTAATTCCATTCAAAGACACACCAACCTCCTCACCCTCACTGAGAAACTAAGTGCCTCATTTCAATGGCCTTGTTTACTTAGTTTTTGGTCATAGGCAAAAATAAACAAATAAATAAATAAAGCTGGATTTTAGTGCCCAGTACCACTAGCAGTGACACTATTTATCAAATATATCCTTCATACTGCCTTTTCACCTTTTCCAGTCTGCTAAATTCGCTGTTTTCTGCTCCTGCAAAAAAACTGCAATAAAAGAATATAGATTATTGTACTGTCTAACCCAATAGCACTCAGTAAAAAAAATGCCCAAAATTCAACATATCTTTCACAAACCCAACCTGCACCTTTCCCAGTTTGCTAAATTCACTGTGCCTCACATCTACTGCAGGGCCTGCAGTTGAAAGTACAGGATCACAGTGTACACTCTCTCTCCTGCCTTCTGCTACATGATTTCACTAGCCTATTTGCTGAAGCTACAGTTACACTTAATAAGAATTAGGTTACTGGGATGGTAATGCATACTCCAATGATGATTTTAAAATGTTCTGATTAAAAGTCACTCTTTTTTACATAAATAGAGTTCCTTCCATAACCTGATCCTTACTCTGTGAGAGTGAGAGTGAGCTGGCACTGGAATGTGTGCAGCATGCAGAGTTATTTATCACCAGCATCACTGACTGGCTGCTGCAAGTGATGTGTGGAGCAGGTGTCACTGCACACCAGGGATACTTGGATTGGGGCGGGGTGTGGGGGGTGCCAATGGAAGCTAGGGATGCTTAGTATGGGGTAAAGTGTGTGAGGGGGTCTCATTGGATAGTATTAATGTTTTGATTGGAGATGTGGGAATGTCTGCCACTCACTTGAAAGGATGCTTGGATTGGGAAATGGTGTGGGGGAGGTGACACTGGATGCTAGAGGTGCTGCCATAGGGGTGGGGTGGTGCAAGAGGGGGACTCAGAACACCATGGATGCTTATAATGTGGCAGGAAGGCCACTGGATACCAGGGCATCTTGATCTGGGACATGGTGTGGAAAAAGGATGCTCCTGGATGTTAGGGTTAGGCTTGAAGGAGGATACAAGTTTTGAAGAGGGTGGCACTATATATCAGGGATGATTATATTGAGGCAGGCAGTGGAAAGAAGTGTCACAGGACACCAGGAATGGGGCAGAGTGTGGGGGAGCATGGGATGTCTGGGCTGTTTAGGGTAAATGGGGAAAAGGTGAGATTTTTTTTCTTTCCTGGGTACCATCTGGAGAACAGTGAACACTAAAGATGTTTGGGTTTTGGCTGGGTGTCACCAAGGTGAGCCACTGGATGTCAGGAACACTTGGAATGGGACAGGGTGCAGAAGGGGTACAACTGAATGCCAGGGATGTTCAGAGTAAGGCAGGACGTGTGACAGTGTGCCACTAAATGCCAGTAATGTTTCAACTGGTGCAGAGTGTGATAAGGTTGCCACTGGGAGACTAGGATGCTAGAATGTGGTAGGATATTGGACAGAGTGCCTCTGAATGCCAGTGAAGCCTGGATTGGGGCAAGCTGTCAGTGGTTGCCACTTGATGCCAAAGATGCTTGAAATGGAGTAGGGTGTGGAATGGAGTGTCACTGGTTGCCAGGAATGCTTACCTTGGAGCAAAGTGTGGGAAAGGGTGCCACTGGATGTCAAGGAGGATTTAGTCATATTAGGGTGTGGAAACAAATTACCCTTTACGCTGGTGATGCTTGAATTTAAAATGATTGACAATGCTGTCCAAAAACCAGAATTGCCAGTGCAAAATAGTGTGCAGAAGTTGTATACACTAGTATAAACAGTCATAAGGTAAGATTTAAACACAAATGCCCAGATATTCAAAGCTTTTCACGGTGCACAAACCGTTTGCGCAGGTTTAGCGAGGGATTAGCACAGGTCTGCTATATTCAAAAGGCCAAATAGTCTGCACAAACCACATTAGTGCCTGGCAAACCATAATTATATTCAAGGGACAAACTGAGCATGAATACAGGTGCTATGGGATATTCAGCAACTAGTGCCGCGCTAAGGTGTTTATCACAACATAGCATGACCCTTTGTGTGGTACAAACTACCACCCAGAAAAAGCTGGTCTTAACTCTGGGCAAACAGCTTTGTGCAACATTGTGGCCTTGCACGGCTTTAACGCAGCCTTGCGTGACCCTAACATATGACTATGACACAGAGACAATGCCAGACATGGAGAAAACATGCTGCTCATTGATAGCAACACAATGACGCCAACTGCTGCCACCAGTCCCAGCCATGCCGGGCAGTATGTGGTGACCTGGCCCTAGAAAGGCCACCATGGTAGTGTGGCCATACAGTACACACCTGCAAACCATACATCTGTGGTGACAAAACAGATGCTAGCACACACATGCAACACTGTGGGCATGGTGGATGCTGAGGGGAGGATGTACGGGTGGCCAGACCTCACCACAGACCAGGTACAGCCACACGGCTGGGACACAGCACGCAGTACACATGGGCCAGTATTGGGAATACCCCAATACCAGTGTGCCTGTTCAATTGTACATGCCCCCCCAGTCACATACCACACAGCTGTACGTACACCACAGCACACACAGCCAGTCATGTCTATGTAACTATGAGCATCCCATGCCAGAGGTGCAGCATCTGTGGGTCACACTACAGTGTGACAGTAATGTCCACTGGCAGTACACACCTGCAAGGTGGGCTTGTCACTGTGTACAGTGCAGTGGTCTTCACTACCCTACACCATAGGCATTGCTGTGTCCCTCACACTACTGGCCCCCTTGCTACTGTGGTGTCTGCAGTGCACTGTAGTATGCCCTACAGTGTGACAGTTGCATGCATCACCACCACCACCTGTGCCTCTGCTGTGTTGTCCCCTGGGGTACACATATGCTGTACTGTATATATATATCCTGCAGCAACCATCATGCACTGTCAGACTGAACTACAGGTGGAGCTGCAGCCAGATCTGGCAGGCCCCTGTACTTTCACACTGACCTACAGGTGGAGCTGTGGGACCCTGCAATAACGCTGGCAAACTGCATGCAAATCAGGGCATAATGAGATGCTAATCTGGATGTTTGCCCAGAGACTACCTAAGTAGGCTCATTTGCATGTCACATTTGAATATGGCAAATCTTAGCTCCAGGCAAATGTGTTTGCACCGAGCAAATGGCTTAGTTCCACGCTGCACTAATGGTTCAGGGAATATTATACAGTTTTGAATGCTGTTCTGTCACATCCACTGCTACCTGCAGCTGTACTGGGTCCATGCATTTGCTGGCACACACATTGGCCACATAGTTCACCTCTACCTACCTTCACATCACCGTGCACTGTGTTGTTGTTGTGGTTTGCACTTTCTGGTTGCTATATTCAGTGCTGTCTTATTCCAGGGCTACTTTTGCCCTGCAATCCCAGCACAGTTTGCACTGCCTCATTCCCATGCTACATTCAGAATCTGTTTGCCCTGGGCTATTCCTTTTGAATATAGCTTGCTTTGTGCTCCGGGCTAAGTTTGCCCACCAAGCAGTGCTAATGTAGCCCCAGGGCAAAGTTTTGACTATCTGGCCCAAAGACTCTAAACTAGGGAAATATGATCTTAGTGTAAAGAAACATATCCTGACTCTTGATGAATGTGATGCATGTTTTTTTTCAGGGTTTGAATGACTTCTCCAAGCAGTGTTGCCATTATCCATACCCCATCTTTCAGCAGTTTATGTAGTTAAATTTATGTGACTTGAAAGACAGTGCTACACTTGCAGTAATGACCACACCATGTCAAGCAGTTATTGAAACCACAAGGAACAACATACCACTCAATTACTAACAGTTGGGCTGTTATTTCATTTAACATCATATTTCTTATTGTTGAGGCTTTGTGATTCCACTCTAACTGATGCTGACATGTTGTTTTTACTATTAATATATGATATCTGTATTATACCAGTGCTGTAGTACCCCCTATGTTAGGGCTGGGTTTGTGTTTATCTCAAAACACCTATGTTTGACAGCTTATAACTCAGCCCTCTTAGGATCAAGGGTTTAGAAAATTGGCATGCATTCTCTCAGTCCTAGAGGCTAAGGGCATGAACATTTTCAAAACAATTGATCCAGTAGTGTTTTTAGTTTAAAGTTACACAAAATGCTCCATTTAAAAATGTTTATTTTTATTTATTTGCACTTGGATAATGGAAATAGGTATGCCCCACCCCCCTGACAGCAACACCAACACAGCGACGTACGTCGCTGTTCACAAAATCAATAGTTTTCCGACAGATCGCTGTGTTGGTGCACCTGAGACAGGGGCACACTGTCTCCAAATCCTGCACTCCCTCCCTGAATCAACTCTGACTCAGAGTTGAGAATATTTAGTATGGGGGGTTTGGGGGTCAAAGCCCCCTGATGAAAAAACAGGACCAGGAGACATTCGGTATTTATGTCAACTGCAACTTGCTGTTGACATAAATCCCATCGCTGTGATGCCAGTTGACAAAAGTGTTGTTGAACCAGCATCAGAAATTCATGGAAATAAATGCACTGATTTAAAACCTGAAACTTTCTAGTTGATAGGAATTTGTCCCATAATAGAATGTTTAATGTGTTTCACAATGAAAAAAGACCAGATTTAAAAGTTATAAATGTTTTACAGCTGTAACAGCTTGTGCATGCCCAAATGATGAAAGTCTGAAAAAAACATGACAAAATTAATTTCTGTCATTCATAATTGACTTCCAAGTCAATCACCAACAAAAAACCAAAAATCATAATGTTTTTCCTTTCCACCAGTGGAACCCTACCACAAACACAAGCATTTTTTTTTTCATTCATTGTTGATTTCTAAGTCAAACAGGAATAAAAATGCCACCTCCCCCAAACTTTGTTTCAGACACTGGTAGAGGTGTGCAAAAAAAAATTCCACCAGTGAAATTTCCACGAAAGTTGAACTTTCACTTCTGTGAAAGTTCAGGAATTATTTCTACAACTTTCATGTAAATTCTGCCTTAAAATGGTGGAAAAAATGTACAGACTGCTGGATAATGTATTAAACTGCAGCAAAAAAAAAAAAAAAATCTGCAGAACTGATCACTGTCTGTGGTCAGTTCTGAGACATTTCCACCTGCAGTTTAATACATTAACAGTCCCCCCCCCCCACTCACCAATTGCAGGTCCTATGTAATAAAAAAAAATACCCTCGGCTCCCTTGGCGGTGTTTAGTGTCCCTCCCACCAGCCAATCATGGGACACATGTTAAATAAAAATCCACTCTCTGTTGCCTAGTGGTCCCACTCCCCACCTGCCGATCGCAGGTCCCATCATGTTTAGTAAAAAAAAAAAAAAAAATCCATGCCCTGGTGGCGAGTGGTCCCCCACCTGCTGATCGTGGCACCCCCAAAGTTATAATTCCCTGGTGTCTAGTGGACCCCCTTCCCTATTTACGGTCCCTCCCCTTAATAAAAAAGAAAAGGCAGTTCATTGCCTCCTTCCAGTTTATTCCCTGGTGCCTACTGGACCCCCTCCCGTCCCCGATCACCAGTAAAATAAAAAGTAATCCACATTCCCTGGTGTCTAGTGACCCCCCCATACCCCCAACCAGAAAGTTAGTCCACCGCCTCACCACTCACCCCTAACCCTGAGCCAGAGCAGGCCACTGGTGCAGCCCTCCTCTCTCCTTCACAGCTGGCAGCCCACTGAGCTGTCAATGAATGAGCGCATGCTTGTACAGTCATGCACTCATTCACTGACAGCTCAGTCCACCACGGCCATGGGGAAGAAAGAGGATGGCTTCACCAGTGGCCCACTCAGGGTCAGGGTTGGGGGGGGGAGTGAGGTGGTGTTGGACTAACTTTCAGGGGGTCCATGAGACACCAGGGAATGGGAATTACTTTTTGTTACCGGGGATCAGGGATAGGAAAGGGAGGTGTCTACTAGTCACCAGGGAATAAATTAGAAGGAGGTGATGGACTGCCTATTCTTTTTTATTAAGGGGAGGTTTCATGGATAGGGATGGGGGCCACTAGACACCAGGGCATGGATTTTTTTTTTATTTAGCATGCTATGACGTACGATCAGCAGGTGGAGGTGGGGCCAATAGCCACCAGGGAGTGGAATGTTTTTTTTTTTAATTAAAATGGGACCCACAATTGGTGGGTGAGGTTGGAACCACTAACTACCAGGGATTTCTTCTTTTTACTTTGGTCCTGCAATCAGCAGGTGAGGGGGGGCAGTAGACACTAGGGTGTTTTCTGGGACAGGGGTCTGGTGATTGGCAGGGGGGGGGTCTGTATTACGAAGTAGTACAACAAACTGTGGATGGAAAAAATCCCCAGTTTAGATGTATCATTCTGCAATTCAGCTAAAAAGTCCATGGAATGGGGTAAAAATCCATGGACAATCTAAATTTCGCCAAAAGCAAAAATTCAAAGTAATTTGTGAAATTTCTGACATTTTGCAGAAGTTCCAGGAAAGCAGAATTCACAACTTTTGCCCATGGTTAGACACTGGGTGCCCAGTCTCAGGGTCAAATAACTTTCATTGCCCCTTTCCAACATGGGCTGCCCAACCTCAGCTTTGGGTGCATGTTAATACTAAAACCAAAAATATTAAGGTTGTGCACCAACCAGGTGACCAACCCCAGCAACTTGCTTACATTCCCCCACCCATCAAGTTTAAACATAAACACCCCACCCTCACCTACCCACTGGCATCTATGCCATCCAGCTCATGACCAGCTGGTACATATATTAAATACTGATCCCATTGTGGGTGACCTGCACAGACCTCTATCCACCTTGGCCCATCACCATCTTGTCCTCTGACATCTGCTGCTGATTGTTAACCTGTAAATTAGAATATAATACATGCACCCACCCTCTGTCACTCATGGTTCCTCTCCCCACATACATGCAGGTCTGTTCCCCCACCCACTTAGCAAACATTTCCCACACCCAGCCCTATCTCTACAAAATAACCCCCCCCCACCACCACCACCTTCACTCGTCTTCTTTCCTCCAAGGCCACCAAAGAACATGGTAAATGGCTGGCACAAACTGTGCATCTGTCCACCTTAGCCAGTTGCCATCTTCTTTTTTGTTACCCACTGCTGATAGGTAACTTGATAGGTGCCAAAAAACTAGCAAGTCTGAAAAAAAAAAAGTACTGCACATATGCAGGGCTTAGTTTTGTTTGGGTATAAATGTGGTTGCAGTTATTGTCCTCAAGTACAAATCCCATACTGTATTTAAACCGTCATTAGAGAAGGTGGTAAACCCCCTGGCAATTCATTTTGGGAACATAATTAAAATATGAAAATGATGTATGCAACTGAAAAAAAGCACCCATCCCCTCAAAAAAGTCCCAAAAGACATGAACCTGTCATGCGCAGGTTTTTCTTCACTGTGTTTATTTTCGATCAACTGTAACTTTAACATTCTTTTTTTATTTTAAGCAAATATTTTGGTGATTGGCTGCTTACCACCCCCTCACAACTATTCAAGACCTACTTAATAGGTTTGTTGCATTGCATATGTCCCACAAGGCCATGTGCAAAGCAGTTCTGGTTCCATGACTGGCATCTGCTGCTTTACAGCATCTTCAGAACCCTGTATATGCTGTAGCAAGCTATGGGTCCACTACCAGTTCAGTTCCATTTGTAGGACAACAGAAACCAAATTATCAGCATGGCCTTCTTATTACCCCATCTCATGTACCCAATAGAGTAAATTTTGAAATCCCTGCCAAAACGTGACTGCATGCCACTGCAGCATCATTCCACTGAAGCTTGACCTGTGTTGTACAGTATTGCAATTTGAACAGTTACATTAACAAATACATATCTCACCTTAATACATGGAATGTGCAATGTACATTAATGCAGATGAGCAGTGAAGCATGACTTGTTACAGGGATGTTGATTGGTTGGATGGAGAAGTTGCCACTAGACACAAGGAAAGACACTGAATATGGGGACAGTGATCCAAGGGTGGTGGGGTGCCACTAGACATCAGGGAAATGCAATCATAATATGGGAATGCTGGTTGGGGGGACTAAAAGACACTAGGGAAATTAAAATACAATACAGGGATGTTTGTCGAATGGTGGGGGTGTCACCAGAGAAAATCAAACAAACTATGGAGAGTGTGATCAGAGAGTAGGGGGTGCCACTAGACAATAGGAAAAATCAAACAAAATACTGGGGATGTGATGGGGGGGGGGGTTGCCACTAGACACCAAAGAAATTAAAACATAATATGGTGATGCTGGTAGGAGATTCTGGAATGCCAGTAGATACCAAGGAAGTTACAACACAGTACATCAATGCTGGTTGGAGGGTGGGGAGATGCCACTAAACACTTGGGAAAATCAAACATAATACGGGATTGACACTGTAGGGTGGAGGGGTGCCACTAGACACCAGGGAAAATCAAACAAGATTCTGCGAATGCAATTGGAGGGTGGGGGAAACAAATGCAAATAGAGGGACACAGGTAGGTTTTTCTCCACACGGAGACAGTAAATTACAACCTATTAATATTGGAGAACTTTTTTATTGATCACACTGTTTTTCAGTAAATTATGACCTCTTGATACTTGTGAACTTTTTTATCGATCACACCTATTTTTTTGTTACTGTACTGTATTAAGCTAGTGAAAATTGCTTACAATACATACAGAGTTATAATAAGTACAAATGTCTTTACAACTTGAAAAATACAATATATTTATGCATACAAGATGGTAGAGGTCTGTCACAAGTAATGGACTATACAACGCAATATATTCTCAAGCTCTTGAATAACTAGCACTGACTAAAGCTAACAATGTGGAGTATATGCTCTTCTGGAACATATTGATGACAATATCAACATTGATTCTCTTACTTCCAAATTACAGTTATCATATAAACTTAGCAATTAGTTGTACATCACTTATCTTGAGTACTCAGATATTATTTACAGTGAAACATTCTGATTTGAAATTGCATTACCCAAAGGCTCCCATATTAGATCAAACTTGTGCCCCTGGCCCTTAGCATTATAATGTTAATTTTCCAGTTCCATGCAAAAGGACATGTTATTCAGTCAATGCACTACCATTGGGGTGAGAAGCTCATCCAGTTCCACACAATCATTTTCCTTGCATTAATTAGGGCTATATCCCATAACTTACTGCTCATATTTTTTGTTTGTGGAGGCCTAGATTTGTCAATCCCCAGCATTAATTCAGAGAAAGAAAAAGGTAGTTTACATTGCATCACTTTCTCCATCACCCTGTGCATCTATTTCCAAAATGGTTGTTACACATAAGGTCCAGGTGTAGGAAGTCACCATCCTCAACCAAACATTTAGGGCAAAGTGGACTGAAGATGGGCTTGTAACAGATGAGTTGCAATGGTGTGAAATATGCTCTATATAAGAAATTATATTGGATTCTCCTTAACCTGTTAGAACTAGAGCATGTATGTACATGTTTAATAGTGAGCTCCCAAGCCTCTGGGTCTAGCATGATGCCCCAATCTCCATTCCCTTGTGCCTGCACCTTGGGCAGAGGTAAGGGTGATGCTCCCAGAAGCAGCTTATAAAAGGCAGTAAGAGACCTAGTGCCAGGCTGGGGTCGACAGAGTATTTCCTCAATAAAGGATGACTCAGTGGGGCATTTGGAAATATAGTCCCTAATCCACAGAAATGAAAAAAATTCTCTTGCCTGAAGGGAAAATTCCTTTTTAACAGTAACAAAGGATTTCAACATTCCTCCTCATACAGATCACCCACATAATTGAGACCGTGTTTGCTCCATCTCAGTAAGACTTGATGCATGGGTTTGTTATGGCCTCCCATCGTTTTACACACAGCCACCAGCCCAGCTCTCAAGGACAGCCCTTTTGGGCGTCTAATAAAACTATGAGTGCCAAACCAAATTCTGCTGAGTTGCCATGTAAAGGGATTTGTTTTCTGTGATACTTTCACCTCAACTAATCCAGAAAGCAGATTACCCCTAAGTAGGCCCATAGTATCCATCTCCCCCTCTAACAGCAGTCAGTCAGGAGTGTGATTTGGGTCCCCCTCCATGGGAAGGGCCAGTTGTGCAGCCCAATACTAGAATTTCAAATGGGACAGGGGTAAACCACCCTTGTCAATAGGCAACTGCAATATAGCTCTTGATATGTTTGCCTTTTTCCCACCCCATAGGAATCTGGTCATAGTAGCATTAAGGGATCAGAAAAACTTTTCTGAAACCCATATACGTGAGTTTTGAAACAGGTAGAGGCATGTGGGAAGTATATTCATTTTAATGGTATTGATATGCTGAATTAAAATGAAAGAAAGGCCAAACCATCTCTCACACTCCTGGCAGACAGAGTTCAGAAGTTTGCCATAGCTTTCTTGGAACACCTTAGGCCCAGGTTTGGAAAGAGAGATTCCTAAATATTTCAGCATGCCTAACATTTTAATACCCAGTGCATTACTGTCAAAATGCATGTGGGACCCAGAACCCACCAGCATAATCTCACTATTAGCCCAATTGATTTTGTGACTGGAAATGATACCATATTCACTAAGTAGTTGATGCACCCTAGGGAGATCCTGCTCTGAGTTGTCTAGGTATATTAGGAGATTGTCTGCAAACAGAGATGTTTTGACATGATTATTGCCTGACTGAAAGCCTGTAATGAGATTATCAACACGTACTGCTGCTACTAGGGATTCAAAAGACAACACATAGAGAGCGGGGGCATCTCTGTCATGTACCTCTAGTGAGGGTGAATGATGTTGATAATTTAGCACTTGACTGCCACCTGACCTGTGGGGTTCTGATATGGGGCAGATATCCATCGAAGCATGTTATTTCCCATACCATATTTTTTAAGCTCAGCAAACATTTACTCCCACTCCACACGGTCAAATGTCTTTTCAGCATCAAGGGCCAGGATCATTAACCCAGATGTGGGAGAAGTACTCTGTGGGCTTACAGCCTTCTGCCCTTCTTAAATACTCCTAGTATAAACTCCTAGTATAAGACTGCTGCATCAGACCCAGTGCACCTCACCCATTATCACCATATAATATTTAATGCTTTACTCACATTATGTTTGCCCTGGTGGCCCTGTGCAAAGCCTGCCTGGTCAGGATGTACAATAGTAGGTAGAACCTTTTCTAATCTATGTGCAATCCCCCCTCACTATGATCTTATAATCAGACATGAGTAATGAGAAGGGCCGGTAGGATCCACACTGTTTTGGGTCCTTCCCAGATTTGAAAAGAACTGTTATGACTGCAGATTGCATGGAGGGGGGCAGTATTCCCTTAACTGGCTCCTGAAGATCTGAACCAAAGGTTTTATAGAAGTCAATGGGAAACCTCTGAGGGTCAGGGATCTTCCCTCCATTGAGATTTTGTATTGCCTCCCAGACCTCTTCCCAAGTTAGATCAGCCTCAAGACTGGCATTTTGTTGCGGAGAAACACTAGATAGTGAGGCCTTACTCAAGAAACTCTGTATATCCAAGTCAGACGGCTGAACCTGGAATGTATAAAGTTGCAGATAGAAATTGCAAAAGGATTCCCCTATGTCCTCATCCATATGTTTGGCTACCCAGTCTGGGCCTACTATGCAGTTCACATTTTTGGCACTTTCTCTCTGCTTTAATTTCCAAGCCAACAGATTCCCATGGGCATCCCTTCAAAATAGCTGGTAGCTGGTATCACGTGAGGATAATGACTAAATGTGGGCGACCATCAAAACGGCGAGTCATAATCAGTGCCATCCCCATGGGCTACCCTGCAAGGGTAGCGACCATACACCCTACCCTACCTCAGGGTGAGCTACCCTTACCATGGAAAACTGCTCATGTCACCCCTTTGTTCAAGTCCAGGGACCCCATCGACCTGAACTACTGGCCTGGTTCTATACTATCCTCCCTTTCAAAATTTTTGGAAAAAAATCATCGACACCCAAATCTGAGAGCACCTGGAGTCACAAAAACTGTTAAACACTGCTCAGTCGGGCTTCAGAGCCAAACATAGCACAGTGTCCGCCCTTGCAAAAGTAACCACTGACTGGCAAATTGCTCTGAACACTAAGAAGCACATGTTTGCACTCTTCCTTGACCTTAGTAAGCCGTTCGACATTGTGGATCACAAAATTATGCTTAATACATTAGGTAACATAGGTCTTGACAACTCTGCCATTAAATGGTTCACCACCTACCTTACTAATAGACTACAATGAGTCAAAGCTTCAGGAGAACTGTCCCTTATGAAAATATTACCAAGAAGCATCCCTCAAGGCTCTATTTTGGGCCCAATCCTATTTGCAATCTATATCAATAATATTGATTCACACCTGCACACAGCTAAAGTGCACTTATTTGCAGACGATACAGTCCTGTACACTGCTAACTCTTCCCTAGGCATGGCCCATGAGGATTTACAGCAAGATTTTATCTCCCTCCAACTTAATCTTATGAAGCACAAACTACTGCTCAACCCCCAAAAGACTAAAGCCATGATCCTCTCCCTGAATGCCACCTCAGGGCCTATATGCAACCTGAAGATTCTAACCTTATCAGATGAACCTCTGGAAACTGTTGCCACCTTTAAATACCTAGGATTCTGGCTTGACAACAAGCTTAATTTCCTGTGCCATCTGAATGAACTATTGAAAAAACTAAGACAATGCTTAGGTATACTTTACCGCATTAAACATCTTCTTACCATCGAAGACAGAAAGAGACTAGTGCAAGCTACATTCCTGCCTCTACTGGATTTACTTTGACTTCCTCTACATTAACTGCTCTTCTCTAGTGCTCCGTAATCTTGACACTCTTTATCACAGGGACCTGCAGTTCATTCTTAACCTGCCTCTTCGCACCCATCACTGTCTGCTGTACCAAGAGTTGGGATGGACCTCGCTCACTACTAGGAGAAAAAGAAATGCCCTCCTTTAGATACATAGGGTCTTGTCTGACAAGCTACCAGCATACATCTCGAGCTTATTTGAGTGTGCCAAGGGGTCATATGGACTGGGAAGGTTCTCCTTAATCTGCTTTCAAATACCCAGAGTAAGATCATTACATGACTCAGCTGCAATCAGCTTCCCCTTCCTTACATTTGGAACACTATGCAAAGGTCACTGAAGCTCTCAACCCTCCCCGATTCCTTCACCTTCAAAACACTGATTTCAACGTACCTAAAGGAAACCTGCAACTGCTATAGATGACCAGTGCGACCCTAATCGCTTGCTGTATCTCCCGACTCTCAAGTAACTCGCAGCTCCCACCTTCCCTTTGAAGAGAGCCCCAGCACTTCTTGCATCCTCTTCCTCCAACTCCCTCTACCTACCATACCCTACGTACCTCTCTGTCTTCTATACCTCCACACTCTATACCCCTCCTTCACACAAGCCTCATATGTGAATAACCAACAAAATACAACAGCACTATCCCTAGACTCTATAGGTTTGTTGTCTTGTGTACAATAACTCTCAAATATATTAGCCCTAATAGTTAAGGTCTGTGTTAGCCCTGCATATGTTTATTGTTTGCCTTTTTTACTGTACTTTCATGTGATACATTTGCCAATGTCCAGGACCACTTTGAAAATGAGCTTGCTCAATGGTGTTATGCCTGGTTAAATAAAGTTTTGATTGATGATTGATTGATTGTAAAGACAGCATAGGGAAGGGAGACCAGAAGGGGGAGATAGCGAGGGGAAGGGAAGGGGAGGGACAGGGAAGAGTTTGTAGGGGACTGGTGTGCCTGCTGTCACCGAGCTAGCCATATGATGTGGTGGTGAGGGTGGCTAGCTCTGGTGCAGCAGGTACTGGGTTCAGGGCTGGGGACTGGCATACACTATTTTGCAGCTGCCTGCGGCTTACTTAATTTTGTTTGCAGCAATGGGTGTTTCAGCCCCTTTCTGACATGCACCTACCTGGAGTTAGTAATGCTTAAAAGGGGGTGCACAGCCCCCCCTGCATAAATACTCTTTAGTGTTGCCAGATATTAGGTCATGAGAATGTGTATAACGCTGATTTGCTTTTCGGCAATATACACTCACCATAATAGCGATCATTATTTTGAGATCGCTAGGAGATGGTACCCTGGTAGCTTGGTTCAGTATCTAAGGTACATTCGATTTTGGAGTTGTTTAACCTAGTGACGTCCAATTTTAATTTTTGTACTTAATGATAGACGCTTGCAGTAGGGCTCTGCATTTGACATTTTTCAATTTTGGCATTCTGCTGCTTCAAGTCATATAGTTGTTGGTCTTCAACCTTCCTACTATGACTGGAATATCATATAATGATCCCCTTAAAAAGGCCTTTAATGCTTCCCACCTGGTGGTCATTGAGGTTACTTCCTTCTGGTTTAATCAGAGATATAAAGAGGTCTGCTTTTTTATATGAGCAACAAAAGCAAGTTTTCTGAGTAGTGTGTGGTCTAATTCCAAGGATCTTGGAGCTACCAAGACCCCCATATCCAGAAGATCCACCAACAGTGGTGCATGATCTGTAACAGTTATAGACTCATGTTTTGCTGCATGTTGGGCTGGGAAAAGACTCTGTGAAAGCTGAATGGCATCCAACCTGGCTTTACTGAGAGGATGAGTGTAAGTAATGGGTATATTTCCGTCCATTTGGGGAGCAATATCTCCAATAATCCAGGAGTGAGTAGTCTTTCATCATATGTAGGAGCGCCTTAGTATTGTTTGATAAAGGCACAACTGTAGGGGAAGATCTATCCAGGACAGTAACCTTGACACAGTTAAAGTCCCCACAGAGCAGCCTTAGGCCCTCAGAATCAGTCATTTACATACATGGAGCTGATAGTGAATTTGAGTCCCATGTTTAACTTTACCTGTTTCAAAATGTACCTTCCCCCTTGGTCAGTGTAAGGTTTGGTAACCACCCATGGAAAGCATGGTCAAAGCCAAACAGCGTTCCCCCTAGCCTTAGATGTGAAGTAAGAGTCAAACCATTCCCCTCTCCAGTTCTTGGCCATATGGGTTCCTTTCTTCTCTGTCATATATATTTCCTGAAGGCAGATGACATCTGTCTTCATGGCCATCACCTTTGCTAATACCCTCTTATGCTTCTTGTGCAATTTTAAACCATTTACATTCCATGACTGAATATGAAAAGTATTATTAGCCATTATCCATCCTAAGGTTGATCCTACTATGCAGCCACTGCATAATGCTAACTTTCAGAAGAAATGCCAATCTGTTAGTACCATTTTTCCACATGTGAAAAAGCACTCTAAGGACATTATAGCATTTTAACAAGTTACGCACCTCCATACCCCCCAGGTCAACACTTAAAAATAACAAATCATTACTAATCCTTTTTGCCAGTAGAACAACACGGAGAGTCAAATGTGTAACACTTAAAACCAGTAGAATATTACCCTCTAAACCATGTTTAACCCCCCCGTACCATCACTCCATGTTTTACCCGTTCCTAAACAAAGCTGTAATTGAACTGTTAGAAAACGTACCCAGAACAGGAAACATTCCTCCACCCCCCACCCTTGAATATCACTCTTGCAGTGCAGCATCCCACCTGTTTTGCAGTGGTGAACTAGGACTGGGCTATACACCTTGAATGCAACAGTTTTTCCTAAATAAGGTAGTTTATGCAGCTGTTTATTCAGGTAGGTGCATCAAGGAACCCCACAGAAAAAAGAAGTGAGTGGACCCCAACCCCACATCATGGAAATTATCAATCTCATGGATTTCCGTATAACCAAGATTGCCAGAAGTCCATTATGATATGTTGTTACTCAATCAAGGACCACTCTGTGAAAATATTTAAGGTAAGTAAAGCTGAGGAGATTAACATTAGGTAATGTAATCATGTGCCCTACAGCAGCCGCTCTTGGTCAAAGCTAGTACTGAGTGGTATATCCCAGTTACCTAAATACTTCTAATCAGCCACTAGGATACCCCTGAATAGGGTCTGTAACAGAGTAAAATTTTGAAAATAGAGTAACTTTTGTTTAACAATCACGGAAAGCTTGGAATGCCAGTGTCCATGCAGTCAGTTGCATTTTTTCACATATCATGCTGTGAGCACTGTATGCTTGAGGTGACATGAAATTGTATGTACGGTCAAGGACACATGCATGAGCACATCCCTTGCCATAGTCTACAAGTACAGTGAAGACAGCATCACATCACCAAGACGCAGGAGCCAGCATGCATGCCCATGAAAGTCAACTCAACAAATATCAAATTGAAGCTTCAAATTACTGTTCCTTATATGTAATTCAAACAGAAATTAATAAACTCTCCCCACCCCCCACCTCTGTTACCTGCTGCCCTAGTGCCCGTCAGAGGGGAGATTGTGGTGGGACTCAAACCTAGACCCACCTGAACTGTTGAGTGCCCCAGAACAAATTTGATTAAATTACAGCAGCCTTGACAGCCCTGAAGAGAGCCCCCAAACCTCAGATGGGGCCTGATATGTAAATTAATGACTCTAAGGAGCTTTGTCTACATTGCTGTAAGTGGCAGTATCCGTCAGTGCATTTACCAGCAGGATCACATCATAGCCATCGCACTGTCGAGAAGGAGCTCAATGCCATGCCACAGCGGGTGCTGCGTGGTCTCCCACCAACAATTACAGGATCCGACTGCAAGCACAGCACTGTTTTCAGCCCACTTACTCATTTTATCTTTGTTTTATTAATTATGCCAAAACAAAGTTATAATCTGAGACAACACAGCGCAGTCTCGCATTTGGAAACTTGCATGAGCTGCTGTACAAGCATTAGAGGCTGAAATTGACATGCTGTCAGTGTGGGAGTGAGAGGAGCTGCATGGTTACATTACTTCATGCTGCTGATGGTGGCACACTGTCAAACATGAGCAGGCATGCTGCATTTCAGTTTGTCTCCACTAAAGTCATGCATTCCAGCCATTAAATGTGGTGTACTCTCTTTAACCTGCAGTGCTGGTGATCTCTTAGCACAAATGTACTGCACTTACATCCCAGTCACTGTCACCATGTGCTGGAGGTGAATGCCTCGTGGTGGTACAGGTGCGATGGGGTCTTCCCTAGATTTGTCTCATGGCCCTTCTTCTTCACTTGACAGCAGCAAAACAGTCCCAAAAGCCATCAAAATAGGGTAAAAAGAGATCTTTTTGAACAGAAGGCAATCTGAACATCCTCCTGCCATTCTTTAAAAATGACACTCTGGAGCTGTCACTGATGAAGTTTCAGGACCTCCACAGTAACATTGTGCACCTGTTTGTACATGACAGCATGCCCCCATGAACAAAGATGGAAGCCAGTACACTGCATTCTCACTCCTGGACTCAGTCAGCAACCCCCCAAAGCACACTGCACCAATCATCCTTTCAGATTCTTTACATGAAGTGGTTCACTTACATGGGTTTTATCTGGCAGACTGTGTGTCTCTGGGTTTTGATCGACCCTCTTGGGCAGCCTCCATGGCACGAACATAGTCTTTGTCATCATGAGATTTACTAAAGAATTTAGGCGGGTGACCTGGGTACACAATTTTCAGTTTTGCTGGGTAGAACAAGAAATATTCCCATTCCAGGGTGTGCAATGTGTATTTGACACCTGAGTATTTCTGTCTTTGCACTTGCAGTTCATGACTCTCCCTGATGAAGACCACTCCTTGGTCAAAGTGCCAAGGTTATCATTCAGTTGTAAATGGAGGCCCTTGGAGAAATGTTCCAGCTGTATGCTAGATGCTGCAATAAAAATATTTGAAGTTGGAATCTCTGGGTGTTGAAGGTTAATTACACAAACAGAGTGCAGAGAGATTGTTTTTCTTTATGGTGATTAAGGGTTCACTGCCATTTCTCTGCACCACAGCTCAGACCCTGAATGAGCACACAGGATTTGAGGAGTGGAACTATTTATTAAATGAAGCTAGCTGTGTAGCCATCAGCTGCATAATTGCAGGTATGAGCCGGTGTGTGCCACAGATAAATTATTCTCCATTCCGAACTGAAACTAGAGGTGAACTTTATAAAAATAAGTGTCGGAGACAAACGTGTGAGTGAATAATGAATGCTGCAAGTAAAGCTCCAATTGAAACAGTTTCAGAGCTGACAGCCACTGAATTTCTGGTTTTGGAAGATTTAATTATGAGGAAACAGCATGCAAACAGGAAATTAGGAGCTGCGACTGGTCAAACTGCAACAGAAAGACTGGGTGAGCAAACAGAGACAGAAAGTATTAAAACTGCTTTTTTCACATATGAAAAATTGTGCATATCAGAGCTTAATATTATGTACAGCATTGCTACACTTGAGATGTATTTAGAAAGAAATCAAGTGCCACGGGGTCTTAGGTTAAACATCCTGACTTCGTGTGCTTTAGAAGATTTTAAAAGAAGAGCTGAATGGGAAAAAGTTACAGCTCTCTGTGCTCAAACTTTAATTGAATTAATTATTGCTGAAGATGGTGCAAAATATGAAGAAGTGAGACTGGAACTGCTTGAGTTACAGCAGGAATTGAATTCATTTAAAAATCATAGTGACTGTCACCTGTTGTCAGAACGTCTAGAATATAAATTGGAAAAATATGAGCAGTAGCTAATAAAGAAGAAACAGTTGAAACTTGAAAGAGACTCTAATGATTATATGCTTGATAATGTGTTCTCCTGGCCCTGAAGACAAAGATCTTTCAGCAGAGGCAGGGGAAGGTCTGTTTCACAGAGAAGAGTTAATTTTCAACAAAAAGATCAAAGCCCAACCCCAGGATGTAGTTCAGATATTGTAGACAAATCATCCAAATCAGAGAGGTTTGGAAAAAAGGGAAAGAAAAAACTATCAAAAAATGGAAAACACGGAGGGGGTAGGAGGGGAAGGAAAAAATCAGGAGCTAAGGAGCAGCAGCAAAAAGAACTAAAAGTAGTCAATTTATCTAAAGTGACTTTAACATAAGATCAAATCAGAGTGCTGCAGAAGGGTCTGAATTTTGCTTCAGTGAGAAACTCTGACAGGTTTAAAACACAGGTGGACTTGTTTAAATTCTTCAGGTAGATAATACTTCCTGAATGAATACTTTTGATTAGTATTCACTAAAGAAGATGAGGAGGAGTTACCTAAACCAGACAATAGAAGCACTCTGGGTAGGGGAGTTGACACCAGTCCATTCACAGAAGAAAGAGTCCTGAAAGAACTCCTAAAACTCAAGGTGGACAAAGCAATGGGGCCTGATGGGATTCACCCCAGAATCCTAAAAGAACTAGGGGAGGACCTAGTGCCACCACTGACCTCGCTTTTTAACAAATCATGGCAGGACAGGGTGGTACCCGAGGACTGGAGGAGGGCAGATGTGATTCCCCTTCACAAAAGTGGGAGCAAGGCAGAAGCAGGAAACTACAGACCTGTAAGTTTGACTTCAATGATAGGGAAATGATGGAATCACTTCTGAAAGAAAGAATTGTTGAGTACCTAGAGGCCAGCGGGGCACAGGACCCAAAGCAGCATGGATTTACAGCAGGAAGGTCATGTCAGACAAATCTAATTGATTTATTTGACTGGGTGATCAAAGTAATAGACCAGGGAGGGGCTGTGGATAGGCCTACCTAGACTTCAGCAAGGCATTTGACACAGTCCCGCACAAGATTAATAATCAAGTTAGCCAGCCTGAAGTGGGTCCCAGGTGGTAGCCTGGAGCAAACTGGCTGCACAAAAGGACACAGAAGGTAATAGGAATGGAACACATTCCAAAGAAAGGGGGTTACTAGTGGAGTAGCTCAGGCTCAGTACTGGGTCCAGTCCTCTTTAACATCTTTATAGGTGACATTGCAGAGGGTCTGAGGGAAAGTTAGTGCCTCTTTGCAGATGACACAAAGATCTGTAACAGAGTTGATAACACTGAGGGGGTAGAAAAGATGAGAAGGGACTTGGCAAGGTTGGAGGAATGGTCAGACATATGGCAACTTAGATTCAATGCGAAGAAGTGCAAGTAATGCACCTGGGAAACAAAACCCAGGAGAAGAATACACAATAGCAGGGGAGGTATCACAACAATAGAAATGGAAAGGGACCTGGGGTAGTCATATCAGATGACCTAAAGGTGGGTAAGCAATGTGAGAGTCAGTAAGGAGAGCCAGGGGATACCGGATACATAGGAAGGCATCGTAAGTAGAAAAGGGAAGTGGCTATCCCTCTATACAGACAGTTGGTGAGACCCCATCTGGAGCACTGTGTGCAGTTTTGGAGACCTCATCTACGCAAGGACATAGACAGGATGGAAGCAGTCCAGAGGAGGGCAACTAAAATGGTGCAGGGTCTGCAGCAGAAACCATATGAAGAGAGACTGAGAGAGCTTAATATGTATACCCTTGATGAAAGGAGGGACGGAGAGACATGATAGAAACTTTCAAGTACCTCAAGGGAATCAACAAAGTCCAGGAAGGTAGCATCTTTCAGAAAAAGAGATGTAAGAACAAGGGGGCACAATTTAAAGATAGAGGGGGGACGGCTCAGAGGTAATGTGAGGAAATTTTTTTTCATGGAGAGAGTGGTGGACACATGGAACCGCCTTCCTGGGGAGGTCGTTGGGTCTAAAACAGTGGGGGAATTCAAACATGCATGGGACAGTGGGGGGTTGCAGGAAGTAGGCTGTTGGTTAACTAGAATCTGCAGCTTATCCAGTAGGTAGGGAAATGGGCAGACTGGGTGGGCCAAGTGGTCCTTATCTGCCGTCAAAGTCTAAGTTTCTATAAGACTGAAAGAATATTTCAAGAAAAAAGAACTCAATGAAATGAGATGAAATATTGAATGTAATCTGATGAGGGAGGGGTGAACATGCTGATATGGAAATGGTGAATCTGTTAGCTGGAGTTGATGAAAATGTGTGTGAAGACTACACTGAGGGTGATGAAGAATTTGATGTTGCAATGTTTTCTGATATAAATGATGATTTACAAACATTAGAAGATTAGTTTAATGAGAGGGAAGGGGGTCTGCAACTACAGGTAATGATTACATATTGGAGGAAAAGTCAGATTTGAGTAAAACGAGAAGACAATTCAAACAACAGTCATTATTTTGTCTTATCACAAAGAATAATTTAATACGTAGTTTTGAAACAGTAGTGCTAAAAGAGGTGGATGAATTGCTAAAAAATGAAAAGGAAAAGAAAGGATGGAATAATTTAAGCAGGTCTGAGAATAAAGCTTTGAAAGAATTAAGTGAGTTCCCTATAATAATAAAACAAGCAGACAAAGGGTGCAATATGGTAATCATGGATCCTGAAAATTATGCAAATAGTAATCAACACCTCCTCAGTGATCAGAACAAACACAACACATTAGTGAAAAATCCACCAGATGTTTATAAGAAGAAATTATTAGACCTGTTGGAAAGAGGGAAAAATAGAGGGCTTATTACTGAGGAAGAGCTAAAATACATTTGGAACAATACACCTGTTACACTTACATTATACACATTGCCAAAAATTCATAAAAATATCCATCACCCACTGGGACACCCTACAGTATCAGGGATAGATTCACTTACGTATAGATTGAATCAGTTTATAGATTTATTTTTAAAAACTTGTTTGTCTGATGTTAAATCACATTTGAAAGACACTACAGATGTCCTGGACAAGTTTAAAGACTTCATTTGGAAGAATGAATATCGTTGGTTCTGTATAGATGTGGAGTTCTTATACACTAGCATTAAGAACAGTGATGGATTACAGGCATGTTCAGAAGTTCTAACTAAAAACAAGTTCTGAATTACCCATTGATTTCATTCTAGAAGCTTTAAAGTTTGTTTTAACTCATAATTTCTATGAGTTCAATAGTGAGTTCTTTTTGCAGCTTCAAGGGACTCCTATGGGGGCCACAATGGCCCCCAGTTATGCAAATATCTTCCTTGGGTCCCGGGAGCATGATGTAATATTTTCAAAAGAAAAAAATCCATTCTGTGAGAGAATTATTAGATGGCATCGCTTTATTGATGACATAATTTGTGTATGGTCAGGACCTAGGGAAGATTTGAAGAATTTTATGGAATGGCTTAATAACAGCAATAAAATCAATCTGAAATTCACTTACACTGAACATCCAATAGAAATATATTTTTGGGATTTAACTTTACTTGTAGATTTGAATAATAATGAACAAACTAGGAATTTCAGGAAAACCACTGCCACAAATGACATTTTAAGAGCAGGACGTTCACACCCTGGTGCTCTAACTAAATTCATCCCATATGGACAGTTTTTGAGGCTACGTAGAAATTGCTCACAAACAGAAGAATTTCAAAAACAAGCATCAGAGATGCATTCAAGATTTCTAAGAAGGGGCTATAAGAAAGAACTTCTGGACAAGGCAACAAAGAGTGTAAGAGCACTTTAGAAATATAAGATTGGGCCATATGAATAAACCTATGGTAAAGCATTTCACAGAAAGTCATAATAATTTTGTAATAGGTACAAAGTTTATGACAATTGAAAAGATAGAAAGCAACCCGAGAGGAGAGAACAGATTAAATACCCTCCTATAGCATGAAAGCTTTTGGATCTTCACACTGGACACCATCCAGCCAAAGGGTTTAAATTTGGAGTGGGATTTAAAACCATTTTTAAGAAAAAATGAAAATGTTACTAATCTTGGATTTTGTATAATAGCAGAAACAGATTAATTTGACAATGTATGATAATGAGATAAAAGATAAAACACAAGACAGTTAAGGGAATGAAAGTTTAGGGGCACTTATATGTCTTTAGTGTAAGTTTAGAAAGCTTATGAATATTTTTTGTTTTCAGTTTTTTAACCCAGTTTAGTATAAATGCAGAACTATGATAGTAAAAGAAAATTACAGCTGCCTTTAGTAGCTCAGTAAATGTAACCTCCTAAGGAACCTTTAGATAAAATCCTCCTTTTACAATATTAAAGATAAAGTCTTAAAAGGTAAATAAAAGGTACATTAATTGAGATTGAAATTGAAAATAAGAAGAAGGTAACTGTTATAGGTATTAAAAATGTATAAAGGGGAATGGAATTTTGTAACCCTATAACAGTATTAGGAGCTACATTAAGAAAAGCAAATGTTACATAGAAACATAGATTTTGATGACAGATAAGGACTGCTTGGCCCACCTAGTCTGCCCATTTCCCTACCTTGAGGATAAGCTACAGATCCTATTTAACCAACAGCCTATTTCTTCCTACCCCCTACAAAAATTGCCTTATGTCTGTCCCATGCATTTTTGAATTCTCCCACAGTTTTAGACCCCACAACCTCCTCAGGAAGGCTGTTCCATGCGTCACCACCCTCTCTATGAAACAATACTTCCTCACATTGCCCCTGAGCCATCCCCCCATCATCAAATTGTGTCCCCTTGTTTTTGCACATCTCTTTTTCTGAAAGATGCTACCCTCTTAGACTTTGTTGATTTCACTGAGGTACTTAAACATTTCTATCATGTCCCCCTTCTCCCTCCTTTCCTCAAGGGTATACATATTAAGCTCCTTTAGTTTCTCCTCATAAGGCTTCTCTCGCAGACCCTGCACCATTTTAGTTGCCCTCCTCTGAACTGCCTCCATCCTGTCTATGTCCTTGCGGAGATGAGGTCTCCAGAACTGGATGCAGTACTCCAGATGAGGTCTCACCAACTGTCCATACAGGGGGATAACAACTTCCTGTTTTCTGCTGGTGATGCCTCTCCCTATACATCCCAGTATCCTCCCAGCTCTCCCTCCCTACCGCCTTCTCACATTGCTTGCCAAACTTAAGGTCATCTGTTATAATTACCCCATGGTCCCTTTCCATTTTTGTTGTTCTTACTACCTCCCCCCATTGTGTAATCTTCCCCTGGGTTTTTGTTTCCCAGGTGCATTACTTTGCACTTCTTTGCATTGAATCTGAGCTGCCATACTTCTGACCATTCCTCCAAACTTGACAAGTCCCTTCTCATCCTTTCCACGCCTCCTTGTGTATCAACTCTGTTGCAGATCTTTGTGTCATCTGCAAAGAGGCATACTTTTCCTTCTAGTCCCTCTGCAATGTCACTTATAAAGACATTAAAAAGGACTGGACCCAGTACTGAACTCTGCGGTGCATCACTAGTAACCCCTCTTTCTTCAGAGTGGACTCCATTTACAATTACCTTCTGTGTCCTGTTGTTTAGCCAATGTTTTACCCAGGCTACCACCCTGAGACCCACTCCCAGGCTGGTTAATTTGACTACTAATCTTTTGTGTGGGACTGTGTCAAATGCCTTGCTAAAGTCTAGGAAGGCCATGTCCACAGCCCCTCCCTGGTCTACTACTTTGGTCACTCAGTAAAAGAAATCAATTAGATTCATCTGACATGACCTTCCCGCTGTGAACCCATGCTGCCTTGGGTCCTGTGCCCCACTGGCCTCTAGGTACTCAACAGTTCTTTCCTTCAGAAGTGATTCCATCACTTTCCCTACCACCGAGGTCAAACAGACAGGTCTGTAGTTTTCTGCCTCTGTCTTGGTCCCACTTTTGTGAATGGGAATCACATCAGCCTTCTTCCAGTTCTCAGGTACCACACCATCCTCCCATGATTTGTTAAAAAGGGTAGTCAGTGGTATCACTAGTTCTTTGCTTAATTCTTTAAGAATTCTGGGGTGAATTCCATCTGGCCCCACTGCTTTATCCACCTTCAGTTTTAGGAGTTCTTTCAGAACCCTTTCTTCTGTGAAAGGACTGGAATTGACCCCCCTCTCCAGAGTGCTTCTGTTAATTGGATTAGGCATCTTCCCTACTTCCTCTTTTGTGAATACTGAACAGAAGTATTCATACAGTATCCCTGCTTTTTCACTGTCACTCTCTGCCCACCCACCATCCATGCTATTCAGCCTCACTATCCCTCCCGTTCTCTTTCTATGCTCCCTGATGTACCTATAAAAGGTTTTATCCCCCTTCTTAACCGAGTTGGCTATGTTTCCTCAGTTTGTGCCTTTGCTATTCTGACTATCCTCCCTGCTTCCTTGTGCCTTAACTGGTACAGTTCTTTGTCCTGCTCCTTCTGTGTTTCCTTATACTTCCTAAATGCTATCTTTTTCTCCCTAACTTAATGTTTCCTTTTCTCTTGTTTAGCTTTTTATTTTTTTAAATTTGTAATTTATATATTTACGTTCGCTTGCATGCATGTGCAAGGAACGTTTTGGGAGAGTAGCACACTTGGAGGTGTGCCTCTCTCATCCAGTGCACTGCTCCCTTGAGCAGGCATGGTGGTCCTGCACCAATGGGTGCAGGAGCTCAGTATGACAGCAGTGTTCCTCTGCTTCAAAGGAAAACACCGCTGCCATACTGAGCGCGCCGCGCCATCCTCTCCATCACACGCCCTGCCACGCCGCCCTCAGTCTTTCTGCCACACTGGGAGCCCACCCCAGTGTGGCAATGTTGTTGTTTTGCTGACAGGGGTGCCCAATCCCTGTCGGCTCCACGGCCCCTGCCATCCTGCTGCCACACTGGGAGCCCACCCCAGGTAGGCAAACCGTTTGTTTGTTTTGCCGACGGGGTGCCCAACTCCGCCGGCCTCGGCCCCCACACATCTTCTGCCATGCTGGGAGCCCACCCCAGTGTGGCAAACGTCCCACGCCATCTTTTTTTCCCTGTAAACAAAACGGTCCTGCGTACATCTCCCAACCCTCCCACAACCTGCACTCACCCACTGCGCACTCCAGCCTCCCACACCCTCACCCCATACTTACCTCTGGACTCTGGGCGATGATCTTCGTGGACCGGAACACGTCTGCACTCTTCAAAGCCGCAGCATGAACTGAGGAAATGCTGGTAAGCTGTATAATGGGCTACATGGGGGGGTATCAACTTTATTGCATATCTCAGTCATTTTTGGAATTTTTGCACCAAATTTTCAACATGGGGTTTTTGGGACCCCTTCTCATGAATGATGTCACTGTCAAGGCGTTATTCAGGCCCGAAGGGTGATTTCGCAGGCACTGCGCAGTCACTGTGTGAAATCTCCCTTCAGCCTTGAATAATGCCATGACAGTGACATCATCGCGAGAAGAGGGTCCCAAAAACCCCATGTTGAAAATTTGGTGCAAAAATTCCAAAAAATGACTGTTTTACGAGTGTGCTTTGCGCAGTTCCTACGCAGGCTCCTAAGTTCGTGAATTTTCAATATTTTCACTCCAGATTTTCAACATTGCCATTTTATCACACCTTCTTATGAGCTGTGCAGCTGTCATTTTTCACATCTCACCCAAAATGTGTTTCCGCCCATGTAACACACAATGGCGCAGTTGGTGTGCGAAATCAATGTATGGAACACATTAAGAAAATCACAGTGACACTGATCATGAGCAGAGGTCTTAAAATGGCTGTGCTGAAAATTTGGTGAAAAAATTCCTAAAAATGACTGTTTTATGAATCTGTGTTGTGCAGTTCCTACGCATGCTCGTAAGTTTGCGAATTTTCAATATTTTCACTCCAGATTTTCAACATTGCCATTTTACCACACCTCCTTATGAGCAGTACAGCTGTCATTTTTCACATCCTGCCCAAAATGTCTTTCTCCCCATGTAGTGCACAATGGCGCAGTCGGTGTGCGAAATCAATGTATGGGACACAGTAAGAAAATCACAGTGACCCTGTTCATTAGCAGAGGTTTTAAATGGCAATGTTGAAAATTTGGTGAAAAATTCCTAAAATGACTGTTTTACAAGCGTCGTTGCACAGTTCCATGCACTCGTAGGTTTGCAAATTTTCCAATATTTCCACCCAGATTTTCAACATTGGCATTTTACCACACTTCCTTATGAGCAGTACAGCTGTCATTTTCATCCTGCCCAAAACTTGTTTCCGCCTATGTAGCGCACAATGGGGGTAACAAAAAGATCATGCTGACAATTTATTGTGCAAATACCAGCAATCGCACAGGGCATTAGGGTAAAGTACCATACATGCCAAACACCACTGCAGATACCTGCAAGCGAACGTTCGGCATTGACAAATGCTTGTTAGGTTTAGTTGTAACATAAGATGTAAAATAATGAAATGACTATGTAAAAAGTAAAATTTTGTATTTTGGAAGGGCACAAGTTTGAAGCTCTCCAGAGCCACTTTAAATGAAAAACAAAAAGTTATGATAAATGTGAACACCTAAGGGTTAAAGTATTCCAATTAAAAAGGGCTATTTAAGGAGGGTTGCAATGAATGATCTCCACCCCCTGATGAAGACCATACCTTGGTCGAAGCGCCAGGGTTATCATTCGATTGTGAATGGAGGCACTTGGAGAAATGTTCCAGTTATATGCTAGATGCTGCAATAAAAATCTTTGAAGATGGAATCTCCAGGTATTGGTGGTTAATTACACAAACAGAGTGCAGAGAGACTGTTTTTCCTTCTGGACCATGCACCTCAATCTTGTTCCAGTATCTCCAGTGAGTAAAACGCACTTAGCTATCGATTCAAAATCAATTGTGGACTATCTTTTTGCAGATATCCCAGATGCCATCAGTTGGATGAATATTTACCCATTAACTTAAAATGATATCCACGAGTTAAAGTTGTTGCTTATCTGCTTTTTGGATCGTTGCTTGTAGGAGATCAGCTAATGCTTGTACACCACTGTTGGCCTCCAAGCTATGCCCTCCCCCTGATTGCATCTCTTGATATTTGTGAATGTTTCTTTTATTGATTGCACTGTTTTTCAGTAAATTATGACCTCTTAATTATTTGTGAACTTTTTTATTGATCTCTCATTGTTTTTCAGTAAATTATGACCTCCTGATACTTGTAAATTGTTTTATTGATTGCACAGTTTTTCAGTAAATTACAACCTCTTAATACTTGTGAACTGTTTTTATCAATCACACTGCTTTTTGGTAAATTGTAACCTCTTAATACTTATGAATATATGAACATACGAATGTGCCAGCAGAAACAGACCTCCTGGTCTATCAACATCTGCTTGAGTGTGCAGCTAGTGCCCCTAAGTTGCAGCTGCCCCACCCCCTCCCCTTTTGTCCACGCTTGAACAGTCTCAGCCTTACCCACCCATACTCGCCCCTGTTCTCTGTCCCATGCCCTTTTAAAGCTACCACCAGTTTTGTATGATATCACCCTCTCTGGTAGGGCATTCCACTTTGACACCACTCTCTGTGTGAAGTAATGCTGCCTCATCTCCCTCCTAAATCTTCCCCCTTTTATTCTTAGCCTGTGCCCTCTTGTGTCCCTTCCCTTCCTCAGTTTAAAAACCCCATCGGCTCCATCCTTGTTAAGTCCCCTCAGATACTTGAAAGTTTCGATCATGTCTCCCCATCCCTCCTCTCTGCCAGGGTGTACATATTCAGTTTCCTCAGCTTGTTCTCATAGTCTGCCCCCTCCATTCCCTGTATCATCCTCATTATCCTCTGCTGCACTCCCTCCAGTAGCTTGATATCCTGCCTCAGGTATGACCTCCAGAACTGCACACAGTACTCCAAGTGTGGCCTGACCAGTGCCCTGTAGAGGGGCAAGATCACCTCCCTCCACCTGGATGAGAACCCTCTTGTTATACACCCCAGCATCATGTTCGCCTTCACTGCCACTTTCCTGCATTGGGCAGAATTGTTTATGCTTCCTATTACCATCACCCCTAGGTCCTTCTCCTTCTTAGTGATCCTCAGCTTGGCTCCCCCCAACCATTATTTTCTCCTTGGGCTCTTTGCCCCAAAGTGCATAACCTTACACTTCTTCTCATTGAACCCCAGCTGCCACCTCTATGACCACTCCTCCAGTTTGTTTAGGTACTCCTGCAGCTGCTTTCATCCCTCCTCCTCGTCCACTACTGCACCCATTTTGGTACTGTCTATGAACAGACTTATCCTGCTCACCACTCTGTGTGCAACGTCTGAGATGAAGAGCCCAAATAGCACTGAGCTCAGCACCAAGCCCTGCGGCACCACGCTCATCATTGGTCTAGGTGTTGAGAATTTCCCCACCATCACAACCCGTTGTAGCCTCCCACACAGCCAGTTTGTAATCCAGGTTGCCATCTTTGCCTCCACTCCTACACCAGTTAGCTTCCCCCCAAGCTGCCCATGAGGTACTGAATTGAAGGCCTTGCTGAAATCCAAGTAGAGGACATCCACTGCATGGCCCCATCCAGCTGTCTTGCTACCCAGTGGTAATAGTGTATTATGTTAGTTTGACAGGACTTCTCCAATACGAACCCATGCTGCCTCACATCCTGGAGGTAATTGTCCTCTAGAAATTACACCAGCCGCTCCTTCAGTATTGTCTTCATAAACTTCCCACTATGGAAGTGAGACTGACCAGCCGATAATTGCCCAGTTTGTCCCTTGGGCTGTTCTTGTGTGTCGGCACTACCTGGGCCATCATCCAGTCATGAAGCACACATCCCATATCCGTTGGGGGGGGTGCTGAACAGATCCGCCAGTGGTTCCACCAGCACCTCTGCCATGTCCCTCAGCACCCTTGGGTGATACCATCTGGCCCTGGTGCCTTGTCCACTTTTAGCACCCTCAGTCCCTCTAATACTCTACTTCTATCAATCATCCCATCTGTCACCTCCTCCCCCCTCCCAGTACAAGGTGGTAGTGATCCCTCTTCTCCTGCATGAACACTGAGCAAAAGTATTCATTTAGTGCTTCCGCTTATTCCTCTTCCTTTTTCACCCACTCCTCACCCCTCTTTATCCTCACTATGTTACCCCTGCACTTCCTTTTCTCTCTGACGTATCTGAAAAAGTCTTTCTTCCCCACTTAATTCCCCGTGCTAACCGTAGCTCACTTGAGGCCTTAGCTTCCCTCACCCTCTTGGTGACTTCCTTGGACCATCTTGCATACTTCTTCCTATCCTTCTCCTCCTTTCTCATCCTTCTGAGCCTCTGGTACACAGCTCTCTTTGCCCTCACGTCCTCCATCACCTTGCTTTTCAACCAGTATTGTTACCTTGCTCTGCTCCTCTTACTCTGTAACTTGATGCAAGCTTCCGTTGCCTCTGTAATCCGCCATGTATTAATGTCCCATTTCTGCTCCGCTTCCATCCCTGGCCCTATGCCCTCAAGTTTCCCTTTCAGAATCTCCCACATCTTCCTGAAGTCCACCCTCCTGAAGTTCACCACCTTTGTTAGCAAGCCCCCTGACTCCCTGCTCATCGTAATAGTAAATCACACTGTTTGGTGATCGCTATCAGATTGTGGGTCTTACACCTTTATTTCCCTCACTGCCTCACCATTCAACAATACCAGATCTAGCATGTTACTTAGCCTAGTAGGTCCAGTGGCCAGCTGTGTCAAGAGTCCCTCCTGGATTGTGTCTAGCAGCACCTGCTCCCTAGCACTGGAGGTGACCGGAGTGCTCCAGTCAACACCTGGCATATTGAAGTCCCCCACAATGACCATGTTCCCCTTACTACATACCCTCCTGATTTGTTCTGCTAACTCCCTGTCCAGCTCCCCTGCCTGGGATGATGGCCTGTTCACCACCCTGAACCTCAGCTTCTTACCCTTGGAGTCCAGGAGCTATATCCAAGTAACCTTCATTCTCCTTTCCTCCCCCTCTTCTCTTGTACATCTGATCCTGTCCCTCACATAGATTGCCACCCCAGCCTCCTCCCCACCCCACTGTCCTTCCTGTACAATTTATACCCAGGGATTTCCAGATCCCAGTCCTGGTACTCGATGGCCCACATTTCCATGATGGCTGCAATATCCACCCTCCTCACTGCCAAGAATGCCTGTAACTCAGTTGATTTGTTACCTAAGCTTCTCGCATTCAGCGAGACCACCCTCCATTCTGCCCCCTTCCCTTCCTTTGCGTGCTTCTCCTCCCTCCTATTCCCCCCTCCCCCACTGAACAACTTCCCCGAATCCTTCCCTGCTAGCTTGGGGGTAAGCTTGTTTGGCTCCTCTCTTCAGGATTCCTGCCTACCAGCTGTCCACTCGCCACTCCACCACCTAGTTTAAATCCACCTTTGTCACTATATATCACTCTAACTTCTGCTTTAATATCCCCTTCCCCTCCCCACTCAAGTGCAGCCTATCCACTGCATATAGGCCATTGTTGTCCCAGGTTCTGCCCCATCCACTCACTACCCCGTACCCCTTGGAATAACACCACTCCCCTAACCATGTGTTGAACTCCCCGATCCTCCCTTTCCTTGCCACACTCACACAGGGTACTGGGAGCACCTCATAGAAGACCACAGACTCCCCTATCACCTCGAACAGCCTTCCCACACCCTCAAACCTCTCCCTCATTACCTCCACCATCTCCCCCACTAGGTCATTCATCCCAACATGCACCACTATATACGGTTTCCTCCTACCCCTCCTTGTGCACATTAGAATTGACTGTCCCACCCTGTCTGCCATTAACCCCAATATGGACTCCACACATATAAGACTATGTCATTCCCGCTTGCTGTCCCATCTGATCCCCTTAATTATGGAGCCCTCAATGCCAATACACCCTCTTCTTCATTCCTCGCTCTCATCTCCACCCTTCTCCCCAGGTACCCATTTCTAGAGTCCCCCATATTAGAAGCGCTACCGTTCACTCCAGCAGCTCCCCCTTTCCACCCCTGACCTATCCCATCTCCCCTTCACTGCTCACTCACTATCCTCCACCTCCTCCCCATCTGCCCTGGTCTCTTCCCCCACCTCTGCAATAACCTTCTTGCACCCTGCACCAGTATTGCCCCTTTTCCCCTCCTCTTCCCGTGTACCATCCCTTGTGCAGTCTCCTCCTGTTCCCTCTCCTGCCGCCTTCTGGAGCCTGTCCTCCTTCTCTTCCTCCCCCACCAGTGTTGATAGTACAGCAAACCTATTTCCTACCCCCTCTGTCCTGCTATGTATTGTCTCCTCCCTCCTGACTTGAGTCCCCCCTCTGTTGCTAGGCCCAACTCAAGTCCACCCTCCATCACTAGGCCTCCTTTCCAGTTTGCTTCTGTCTCTTCCCCAAACCCTTCCCTCAACCCATTGTTCCTCCCACATGGTGTCCTCATGTTACTCCCCACAGGCTGTGTCTAAAAACAATCAGCCAAGGAGTTCCCAGGCAGTGGCTGGTCCAGCCAAATCCACTAACAAACTGCTCCAAGCTAACAGAAATTCAGCCCAAACAAAACTGAGTCACAGAGCCAGAGCCTGCTGAAATCAAACACAAAGCCAATGACATTAACTGAAACCTGCCCTTAAATATCAACAGCAACTGAAAATCCAGCCACACCCACTTACAAATCGCTCCAAGCTAACAGAAATTCAGCCCAAACGAAACTGAGTCACAGAGCCAGAGCCTGCTGAACCCAAACACAAAGCCAATGAAATTAACTGAAACCTGTCCTTAAATACCTACCGCAACTGAAAATCCAGCCACACCCACTTACAAACTGCTCCAAACTAACAGAAATTCAGCCTGAACAAAACTTGCAAACTTTTTTATTTATCGCACTGTTTTTCAGTAAATTACAACCTCTTAATACTTACAAACTTTTTTATCAATCATACTGTTTTTCAGTAAATTACTTGTGAACATTTTGTTTTATCAATCGCACAGTTTTTTGGGGGAAGGGATCGAACTTTGACGTTATTACAAAAATCATTATAATTCAAAAACAGTAAAATTGTTTTCACCAAACAATCTAAATGCACACCCTTGGCACAATGCCCATCACTCCTGAAAAAAAAAATGAAAAAATTCCATACAGTGTAGTCTGTAGGTGAGAGAAAAAATACCCAATGTTAAGTATAGGAAAAAAGAGTTTTTTTTCACTTTTTTGACCCCCATCTTAAGAAACATACATGTCATCATGAAATTTGTCACATCTTTAGACTCTGACAACTTGACAGCACATACCAGTTTTTGTACCATTTCTTCAACTATGGTAATGTTATTAAGGTGCACACAATTGGGTTTAACATTGAACTGCTGACTCAACCCTAACTATACAGTCCTATTTTCTATATATATTTATAAAATGGATAGGGAGTTTTCTTCATCCTGACTGGCTAAGTGGTACCTCTGGCCATGTCCTTATTAGGGCAAATTCTGCCAACCAGCACCTCTTCAGCCAGTCAAGGCAGAAAACACCACAGATCACTGTGCCAGTTAAGTACCTGAAACATCCTGCTCCCCATCATAGAAATGATCAGGCTTCAGTGTATTTTTCTTTTCAAATTAAAACTGTAGCTACGCTCCCTCGCTGTAAAAACAAAACAAAAAAACAGCTGGTTGTAAAGGTACTTACTTTCACTCCACCACCAAGGAAACAGTGGGAGAAGGAAATCAGAAAAGTAATGTTCCCAGAAAAGCCGTGTTTGTTAGAGTGAGCAGCATGATGAAATAGCAGTGATCATTAAGTTGCTCACTCAAGAAGCAGAAAACACTGCCACTGCAGCTGGCAAGGGACATGCTCACTGTCAAATAAATTAGCCACTCTGAGCATTCCTTGGCACCCTCTATGGAAATATATGTGGGGGTCTAATGTGAAAACACAAGTAGAGCTGACAGTGTGTGTGAGAAGACTAGCAAGGGACATACACTCTGTCTATGGAATCGGCCAATCACTGTGAATCCAATGGCCACTTTGGTACCCCACTGCATTCCTTCACTCCCCCTACCTGCCACTGGTCTCTGTTCCCTGCATCATTCCTCAGCCCCGCCACCACTCACCGACTGTGACCAAAACTGTTAGGCACTCTACACAGCGGTGTCTTACAGTACTTCCCATAGTTCTGTTAGAAAAGTCATGCTCACTTCAACAGATCTGCTGAAATCCAGGCTGAAACAGGAAGCTGTTCTGAGTTATGGCTGCTCCAAAGGTAAAATATTAATTAAAGAAATAAATACAGTGTATGTCTGCCTGTTGGGGGGGGGCATGAGCAGTCTGTGTATGGGGGACAGCTGAAACTCGATCTGAGCTACGGCAGTTGCAAACCTCTCTAGTACACACCCTGTAAATGCAAGGTAACCACAGAAAACCACAGCAATTGATTGTAAAAACAGTGCATGTCTGTGTATTTGTTTGAGGGGGGGTGTAACCAGACCACTCTGTGTATGGGGACAGCCCTGTATTGGCCACTAAGCCAGTGTCAAACACAGTACAGTACAGTACAGTACAGTACCATGGGAATTTTTTTTTCCTGATTTGGCACCCCCCCCAATTTTTAACATCTTTTTTTATCTTAAATATTTAGCTAGGAGACCCATTTTATAAGTGGAATAAGACACTCTGAGGTGTAGTTTATGGACTGATATGAGCACTTCACAAGTGCTAAAGGCACTCGGTGCAAATGCCCCATGCCTCATTACGCACCTAGCCTAGGGCATACTGTTATCAGCCCATAAACCACACCTCATTGTGTCTTATTCATACATATATATATATATATATATATATATATATATATACACACACATATAGATATTATAGGGGTGCCATCATGCCCCTCTAGTTAGGACATTTTAATGTTGAACCTCAAATTTTGCACTTTAATAACTTTGCAAGCATTCAAGGGATTTGCACAAAATTTAGTATGAAGTGGTCTGTGGGGTGGATCTCATGACGTGCCAAGTTTCATTTCGATTGGATTGGCAGATTTTGTGCTGTGCATAGTGATGCTAAAATTCACCTTTTCTGGCTGATTTTTCCTCATCGTGCTGTGGCCAAACAGTTTGGAATTTTACTCTGAAATATTCAGGGTAGAAAATGCTTTTCCTAAAGAACAAGTCAGTATTGGTTTGGTGAAAAAATATTAATCTGTTCCAAAGTCGTTCAATTTTGAAAATGTTGGGTTCTGAGCATGTCTTTTGGATAGCTGCATGAAATGAAAAAGAATTTTGGTCTGACAAAAAGGGATTTTGACACCTCACAAAAAGGGATCCTTAGAATCCCTCTACGTCATGAAAAAATTCTTTTTCTTCAGCTGCCATCTTTTTTTCCCCAAACAAAACATCATAACTTTGCCCAGGAATATCTTTCACCAGCCGATTCCTTTGTTGTCATACGAATTCCTTTTTTGTGAGTTGTTATAATCCTTTTTCACATCATGAAAAAGGGTTTTGCCAACTCAGGAAAAAGGATTACCGGCAGGGCCATCTGGTCTGAAAAGTTGTAATCCTCTTTGCATGACAAAAAATGATTATGACACCTCACGAAAAAGGAATAGATAATGAGGGGCACCTTTCAGCCATAATTTGGCTGTTCTTGTGCTTTTGACCCACATTTTAACACAGTTACGACCATTCATGAACAATATGACTGTCATTAGGCAACTCCCACCAGAAAGGTGATTTTGTGGTCGGTTGGCAAAATCACTATTTTTTTATGTAATGACAGTCATATTGTTCATGAGGTGGGGACATAAGAAGGCTATGTTAAAAATTTGGGGTCAGCATGTTAAAAGTGGCTGTGTTATAAACATTCATTGCTATCTCGCTATGCATGCTCATAACTTTGGAAACATTTTCTATATTTTCACCCCATATTTTCAGCATAGCCATGTTACTGTTCCAGCTCATTTATGTGACAGCTGTCATTTTTAAAATACTGGCCAAAATGTATTTTCACTCTCATGGGGCAGAATGTCATTGGAGTTGAGCAGAATTATGTGTTGACAGGGATTTGAAAATATTCTGTGCAGGGTATGTATGGTGAGGTCATAAGATGGCTATGTAGAACATTTGGGGTAAAAATGATTATTTGTCAATGAAGGGATGGGAGCGCAGGATCACGCTGTGTTCCCACCATAACATATGGATACTGTTCCCATCATAACATAAAGCTACAGTTATACTACCTCTATGGTGGGATGAGAGCAGAGGGGACCCTGTGCTTTAAAAGTAACAGAAGGATACTGTTATACTACCTCAATGGAAGGAAGGGAGGGCAGTGTCCAAAGGACCTTGCTCTCCCACTGTAACATAAGCATACTGTTATACTACCTCAATGGAGGGATGAGGTGCAGGGTCCAAAGGACCCTGTACCCTCACTGTAAAATAAGGATACTCTTATACTATCTCAAAAAGTAAGGAAATAAATTGCAAAAAACTTCATTAATACATCAGTTAGGGTTAAAGCAACAAAAGTTGGGAAATGCGGTGTTAGGATTTACATCCCTAACATCCCACCCTGCACAGATGAAGAGGCATCAGGGCAGCATTGGGGTCTTCAGCCCTACTGCTCACCCAACTCTGCTATGCTACAGCCACCCAGCTTATTTTCTAATGGAATGGGGTAAGCATTAGGGCTGATGACCCCAATGCTGTCCCCTGATTCCTCTTCATCTGTGCAGGTTGGGGGGTATTAGAGTTTGAAACCCTAATGCCACATTTCCCTACTTTTGTTGCTTTAACCTTAACTGATGCATATATCTATCTATCTATCTATCTATCTATCTATCTAATAGACAGACAGATAGATAGATAGATAGATAGATAGATAGATAGATAGATAGATAGACAGACAGACAGACAGAGAGAAAGATAGATAGATAGATAGATAGATAGATAGATAGATAGATAGATAGATAGATAGATAGATAGATATCTGTATATACGTATCTTATACTGGCACGTTAGTGCAGTATAGTTAGGGTTGACTAAGAGTTTCTGTGTTAAATTCCTTACTTTGTGCCATAGTAACTTTGGTGGCCATTGATGAAATTGCCCCATATTTAGCATGCATTGCCTAGGAGGCAACTTCTTAGTATGTGGAAAGTTCTGTAACAAAAGCTGGTGTGGTTTCTGAGATCTGCATATGTCGGTTTTACATTAATGTCTACATTTGTTTCATATACATAATACGTTTTTTGCACTCACCTAAAGCCTAAACAAAATATAATTTTTATCCTATTCTTTTAGGGTAGAAGTGACATGTGGCAAGGTAGTACCTTTTGAAGGTTTCATGAAAAAATATGAAATAGTTCCAAAGTTATTAAGGATTTAAAGATTTCTTCTGAACATGCTCAGTAGGGTTTTTGGATAATCCTCTAAGGCCACATGAAAAATTTTGTGTTGTGAGGGCTTTCTACATTCACACCACTTAGTTCTCGCACCACTAAACAAACTTAGTTTGGTTCATGATGGCTGCCATCTTTTTTTTTTTTAACCCAATGGAGCTTAGACATTTTCCCATTAAAAGTGCCTATTGGCCTATGTACTTTTGATAATAGCACAGAAACATCTGCACACTGTACTGAATATTCCAGTACTCAACATTTCTTGTTATCATAAGTAGTAACACATATGTTATGCATCATTTTAATTTGTTGAAGACATACTTTATGATAGCAGCACCCATCACCCAAAATTGTACATGTTGCTCACATTTCGGGGGCCATGACAGTGAAATATAAATTGTACAGTCAAGGGGAACAAAGTGGAACAATCCTCCTTTGATCCACCTTACTTTTGTGTTATGTTTTTCAGCTCTGCATTTGAATTCTACTGGTAGTAGCCAGAGGGGTAGCATATACGGCATGTCTCACATTTACTTGTTTGACTTATAGTTTTGCACTATTTATATGGTATTTTTTTGCCTCAATATGGCAGAATTTGTGGTTTCCCCCTTTTACCTGGCATTGATAATCCCTTATCTCAAAGTAACTTAATGAAAGACCCCACAGCCCCTAAATTAATTCAAGCTTACTAGCTGACCTTTGTTTCAATATATGATAGTTTGTGAAATGCATTGATTTGCTGGGAACAGTGGTCATCCAAGGAATCCAGCGTACATTATCATTTTTTTAAGACATTATTTTGATTGTATGAATCATGCCCAGAGCCCATAATTGATGGAAGTCTTATTTAAAGAAGCAGTACTAAATAAAAAGAAAACTGGATCTTTTGCAACAGTTTGTTCTCTGTGCCCTGTTTATCACTTACCTGTTAATATTTCTTGTTTTCACTGCACTATCACCCCATAATTTGCTCCATTTTTCTTTGTTTTTGCTTACATTTTTCCCACCCACCATGTTGAAATGGAACCCTCAACTGCCATCCGAACATGTGCATGATTTGCTGGTTAAAGTTCTTTTCAGAGCATGCTCAGTATGGTTTTTGGATAATCCTCTAATACCACATTAAAATTTCTGAGTTGTGAGAGCTTTCTGCAGTCACACCACTTAGTTCTCACACCACAGAAAATCCTTTTGGGTCATGATGGCTGCCATCTTTTTTTTTTAATGCAGTGGAGCTTAGACATTTTCCAATTAAATGTACCTGTTGGCCTAAGTACTTTTGATAATGGCACAGACACAACTGCACACTGTACATTCCAGCACTCAAAATTCCATGTTATCATAAGCACAAACACATATGTCATGAATCATTTTAATTTGTGGAAGACATACTTGGTGATGGTAACACCGATAACCCAAAATTATACAAGCTGTTTACAATTTGGGGCCATGACAGTGAAAAATAATTGCACAGTCAAGGGGAATAAAGTGGAACAATCCTGCTTTAATCTACCTTACTCCTGTGTTATGTTTTTCTGCTCTCTATTTGACTTCTACTGGTAGTAGCCAGAGGGGTAGCTTGTATGGCACGTCTCAAATTTTCTTGTTTGAGTTATAGTTTTGCACCATTTATATGGCATTTTTTTGCCACAGAATAGCAGAATTTGTGGTTTTCCCCTTTCACCTGGCATTGATAACCCCTTATCTCAAAGTAATTTAATGAAAGACCCCACATCCCCTAAATTAATTCAAGCTTATTAGCTGGCTGCTATTTCAATATATGACAGTTTATGAAATGCATTGATTTGCTGGGAACAGTGGTCATCCAAGGAATCCAGTGTACATCATCATTTTGAATACCTTATTTTGATTGTATGAATTATGCCCCCAGCCCATAAGTGAAGACAGTCTTATTTAAAGCAGCAGTACTAGATAACAAAATTGGATCTTTTGCAACAGTTTGTTCCCTGTGCTCTTTTAATCAATCATCTGGTAATCATTCATGTTTTCACTGCACTATCACCCCGTAATGTGCTCCATTTTTCTTTGTTTTTGTTTACATTTTTCCAACCCACCATGTTGAAATGAAACCTTCTGCTACAAACAGCACATGCGCATGATTCGCAGTACTACTCAGGGGCAGCAAGAATGTGCAGCCCAGGGTCTCACAGAAGTAAACAAAAGAAGTGATGTGACATGGGGGAGGGCTCAGCTGCATCTTAGGCACCATTCATATTTACTGTGGATCCACAACAATTGAAATACATTTTAAATACCTAAAAAACTAAAGATCGCTCAAAAAATTATTTACAGATATGGAAACCAGAATTATAGCTGTATGTTCCCAGCCAAAAAGCATAATTTTGGTATAAACACTTCCTGATTATCTAGTACTGCTGCCTTAAGGTGATTTCCATTTGAAATATCACTAGTTGGTACCTCTTCAAACTTATACTACATTGGTTAAATCAGACATGGGATATGACATCAAAATGACCACACACATTGCTATTGTCCCCTATCATATTGATTGTGGGCCCTTGTCTACATATCTTTGGGGCCCCTATCACCCATGACACTAAATGATGGATCCATCAAACCCTACATTTATGTTTATTTATAGCTAATTAGTAGCACTTTGTAACAATGCATTGCATTTGGTGAAAATATATTATTTGTCAGTGAAAAGTGGCCCCAAAAGTCATAATAGCAAATGACTAATTTTTTTTCCAAACTATATTTTTGGTCACCCCTGCCACCAGGGACTTTTATTCTTTGTCTAAGTGGCTTTCATTTGCAGTAGTCCAATCTGATCCGTTTTTGTAATTAAATATTATTCAGAAATTTTTTTAGCATTAAAAAGAAAAATAAACACCCAACAATACAATAAGAGATTGTGCTGCACTGTTTCCATAACATTGTCTGAACCAACACTAAAGAGGAAAAAAAAACACATGGTAGAGGCAACCAGGGAACAAGACTTTTTCTTTTGAGTACACAAATCTCTGGGGGGAACATGGTGTACCTTTAAGCAATAAAGTATCTTACATAATTACATAATATTTAAATCAGACTGTCAACTGGGTCCTGGAGTAGAGAGCCAGACAGACCAAATCAAGCTTACTGTACATGATAGCTAATATTAGGTACTTTATATATCTCCTTGAACAAGATAGATATATATGAAGTTTAAAACAACTGAGACAGAATTTCCAGGACATTTTATCTTTCATTCATAGCTTGATAGTAAAAAAAGGGAAGCCAGCAGGTTTTAATTGTTTCAGTTTGTAATTTAAACTGTGCAATTATATTTTCCATATCATGAATCCTTTGGCAATTCGTCCACCATAGTTCCTCAGAAGGAGGTGTAGGGGTGAGCCAAAGCTGAGTGATTACTTTTGTGGCCCAGCCACCAGAACAAAACATACATATCTTTTGGATTTAGCTGTTAGACCTTGGTGTGGGATCCCCAAAATCCAATTTTGAAAGTGATTTTGGAGAGGTACTTCCAGTATTTCCCCTGAAATGCATACAGCTGATTTCCAGTAGTCCTTAACATGGGGACATTCCCGAAATATATGGGTGTGAATACTTAGGCCCTTCAGCTCCTCCAGCGTTTGTCAGAGGAACAAGTACCAGTACATTTGGATATTTTAGGAGTATGGAAATATCTCACTATGTTAACCAACAAAATTCTCTCCAAGTGCGAGAACTTTAAACTGATTCATTTTTATACTTGTACCACATTAGTAAGTCAGACATGACATTTGGCATTAATATGGCCATATATGTCACCATCGCCCCATATCATTTTGATTATGTGCCCTTTTCTACCGGTCTTTGGGGTCCACTATCACCCCATGGCGCTAAATGATGGACCATCAACCCATACATCAGTGCTGTGGGTTACAGCTGGTACTGAATAAAATTCTGGGCTAGGAAATTTAATCTGTGCAATTTGGAATTTTGGAGCTGTTCCTGTGTGAGATTATCTCAGGTGTGGAGCTGAGACAGGAAGCTACAGATCTGCATGCCTTTGTGAGTGAGGAAGGGGGAACTAGCAGGAGCCATCATTACTAACAGAATCAGTGGACCAAGGAAGCAACAGCAGTAGCAGGAAAGTGCTGTTTTTTTCTGTTTAAAGCAGAGGTCACTGTGAGAGCTGCAGAACGCAGTTCTTGATTTTTAAAAAAAGGCATATTGTTTTGGTGGTTTTTACAAGAGGCAGTTGATTGTTTTTCAAGGGTACCAGCAGCAGAGTACACTTCCATTCATCCACCTACCCCTCAACCCGCCTACCCCGGGCTCATCCTCATTTTATAGAGGTGATCCCTTGTTGCACTAAACCTTCCTACCACCATACAGGAAGTGCCTAACAGTGCAAAGGGGCAGCAGACAGATGACTGTAGAGGGCGGCGTTCGAGCCTGTGGAAAGGGAAAGCAGTAGGACTGTTTAAATAGTGTTGTAAGAGGGGATACCAGTCAGAGTATGCAAAGATGATGCAGAAAGTGGTGCAGTGCACAGGGTGTGGAGCAGCAGTTTTCAGGAGGATATTCTGGGTACTGCAACATTCTCGTATGCAGGCACCTCTCTGGGCTGAGGGCAGAGGTGGCCAGTCTCCAGGTCATGCTGGCGAGATTACTTGTCACCTTCACACCCACCCAGAGGCCACCGAGTCACCAGCCACTGCCACAACAGCTACCCAGAGAGATGGCAGGATGGTCCAAGGTGGGCTTGGGGAGATTCAGGAAGGGGGTACAGAGACGCATCCCCCACCTAGTCAAGCTTAAGAACACCTACCAAGTCATGGAGGTGAGGGAAACTACTGCAAGGCAACCCAAGGCTGAGACTGGAGAGGATGTGAGGGTTCTCCAGAGGTGAGACCCAGTGGGTGGTAGAAAAGGAACCCAGGGGAAAAAGAAAGTAATCCTGATTGGTGTCTCAATTTTTTGGGGTGTGGCTCTTGGCAAGGACAGGAAGGAGGAAAGGGAAGTAAAGTGTCTTGCAGGAGGCACAGCTCAAAAGGAAGGGAAGCAGATCCAAAGGATCATTTGTTCTCTACAGCAGTGGCAAAGAGAGGGGGGTGGAGGTCATTGTCTACCTGGGGATGAATGAGCTACCCAAGACCAGTACAAGCATGAAACAGGTGCAAGAGGAATTCAGGGAGTTGGGAGAGCATCTGGGGAAGGTGGCAAGTACTGTGAAATTTTTGGAGGTGCCTCCAGTCCACAGTAAGGGGGGAGGATAAGAATACCCACATCAGTAGCTTCGATAAATGGTTGAAGGGCTGGTGCAGTGAGAAAGGGTACAACTTCATTGTGGACTGGGGTCCCATCTGGAACGATGTGACAATGTACTCTGGCAATGGGCTACATCTGCCCATTAAGGGGAAGTCAGTCCTGAATGAAATGTTTAAATGCTAAGTTGCTGACCATTTAAACTAGCCAAGTGGGTGGGGGAAGCAGAAACAGGGTTACTCAAGCAGCCCACCCCCACAAGATGAAGACTGCAGGCAAGAGAACCAGGAAAGCAGGAAGACAAAAGTAATGTATACTTCAGGGAAAGAAAGGAGGATGGGGGGCAGGTAATATAAGAAGACATGGGGGGTGGGAAGGCAGTTGTGCAGCAATGGAGCTGGTAGGGAGCAGGTCAGCAAAAAAAAACATGGAATGCAATGGTTAAAAATGCTTGCAGTTTGGGAAATAAAATCCCAGACTTGGAGGCATTATTGGTAGAAGTAGGCCTGGACATAGCAGCTATAACAGAGATCTGGTACCTCACAAACAACAACTGGGATGTGAGAGTACCAGAGGGGGATAGGGGAGACAAAAAAGGTGGTGGGGTGGCTATGTACATTAAGGAGGACATTAAGGCAACAGAGGTACTAGGTAGATGGAGAAGCTAAGGCACTGTGGGTTACACTTGAGTGAGCCAATGGCAGAGCATTCCACACAGGGGTGATCTACAGGCCTCCAGCACAGGGGAAGAATTGAACAGGGACCTAGGGGATCAAAGTCACGCATTTTCAGCAAAGGGAAAGGTATTGCTGCTGGGGGATTTCAATATCCCAGATGTGGATTGGACAATCTCAGCAGCAGCTTCAGCCAGGAGCTATGACATCCTGGATGCCCTACAGGGGGAAAGCCTAAGGCAACTAGTGATTGATCCCACTAGGGACAGGGCAATTCTGGACCTGGTATTTATCAATGGTGACAAAATCATGGATGTCTGGGTGGAAGGTCAACTGGGTTCCAGTGACCCTTATATGGTTTGGTTTAGCATATAGACAGAGACTCAGTCTAGTAACACTGAGGCAAAGATCCTTGGATTTTAGAAAGTACATTAAGGAGGCACTTGCAAGGAGAACAATAGGAGGGGGAGTGCAGGAGCAATGGGAACACCTAAAGAGTTATTGGGGAGGTGACAAGCCAATGCATCAAGGTGGTAAACAAGGGCAAGAGAAGAAAGAGGCCATTTGGTTCTCAAGAAAGGTGGAAGAAAAAGTCTGGGCCAAAAGCAAGGGGTTCAGAAAATATAAGGAGACTCAACAGGAGGAAGACAGGGAGGTGTACCTAAGGAATCTCAAGGAGTCCAGTGCAGACAGTGATAAAAAGGGGCAAGACATTCTATAGGTACATCAGCGAGAGGAGGAAGGCTAGGGAGGGATTGTGAGGCTAAAAGGTGATGCAGTTGAGTGTGTGGAGGGGGACATGGAAAAGGTAGAAATACTAAACAAATACTTCTGTTCAGTATTCACAGAAGTGGGGAAGGGGAAAGGGCCCACATATTGGTAACAAACATGAGGGGTGGCAGATAGACACAAGTCCATCCCCAGTGGAGAGAGTCCTGGAGGAGCTCACAAAACTGAAGCTGGACAAAGCAATGGGACCAGATGGCATTCACTCAAGGATATTGAAGGAACTGTGAAGGGAGCTTACAGCACCTCTGGCAGCCATGTTCACAAAGTCATTCAATACTGGAGTAGTTCCAGAGGACTGGAAGTGGGCACATGTGGTGTTTCTGCATAAGAGTGGGAGTAAGGAGGAGGTAGGCAAATATAGGCCAGTCAGCTTCACCTCAGTAGTGGGTTTGATCATGGAGGCACTGCTTAAAGAAAGAATAGTGGCACGCATGGAAGCCAGTGGGATCCAGGATCTGAGACAACATGAATTCATGGCATTTAGGTCATGTCAGATGAATCTGATAGATTTCTTTGACTGGTTGACAAGGGAAATCAATCGGGGGGCAGGAGACATCGCCTACCTAGATTTTTGCAAAGTCTTCTGCACCGTTCCACACAAGTGGCTGGTTAACAAGGTTAGTAGTCTGGGAATGGGGAACAAGGTGGTAAACTGGGTTAGAAACTGGCTAATGGGCAGGAGACAGAGGGGGGTGGTGGTAAATGGGATCTAGTCAGGTGAGATGGGGTGACCAGTGGGGTACCTCAGGGATCAGTCATGGGACCAGTCCTGTTTAATGCCTTCATTAGTGACATAGCAGTGGAGCTAGAGGGAAAGGTGTGCCTAATTCATTTCATTTCATTTTCATTTATTTTTTATTCTTGTAGGCTTGATGATCAAAACTGCCTGTTTTCACAGGCAGCATGTAATACAATAAATACATATACAACATCATCTCAAACATACAATTCAATAACCAAGTAGAAAAAACATATAAACATACAATATTACAATAACATTTCAAATACTATAAATTACATGTACATTCCTGTTTATCCTTCAAAAAAAAGAGTTAGTTTACCTTTGAAGTTAAAAACTGTTATACAGTTGACCAATTCCCCTGGCAACTAATTAAAAAAGAAAGGAGCACAGTAAAGTAAAGCTCTCTGACCAATTACTTTCATGAACAGAGGAACCTTGAAAGTTATTCTATTCTGTGATTTGTAGATGACACCAAGATTTGCAAAAGGGTGGATACTCCAGTTGGGGTGGAGAGGATTAGGAGGGACCTGGAAAAGCTTGAAAGATGGTCTGAAATGTAGCAGCTGAGGTTCAGTTCCAAGAAGTGCAAAATAATGCACCTGGGAAGAGGAAACCCTAAAGTAAGCTAAAAAATGTGTGTGGGGGGGAGGGGACTGCTGATGATCACCAAAGAGGAGAAGGACCTGGGAGTCATAATTTCTGATGACCTAAAGCTGTCAAAGCAGAGTACAGAGGCTGCAGGGAGGGCCAGTGGCATGCTTGGGTGTATAGGCAGAGGTATCACTAGCAGAAGGCGGGAGGTGGTGATGCCTTTGTATAGAATGCTGGTCAGGCCTCACCTGGAGTATTGTGTTCAGTTCTGGAGATCACTCCTTTGTAATGACATTGGCAGGCTGGAGGTGATCCAGAGGACAGCAACTAAGATGGTGCAGGGCTTGCAACATAAAAACATATGAGGATAGACTCAGGGACCTCAAATATGTACTCGCTAGAGGAAAGGAAGGATCGGGGGACAGGACAGAAACATTCAAGTACCTTAAGGGTATAAACAAGGTGCAGGGGGAGACATTTTCCAGTTCAAGACTTGTAAATGGACAAGGGAGCATGACATGAAACTGGAAGGAGGCAGGTTGAGGGAAAATGCAAGGAAATATTTCTTCACAGAGATGGTGGTGGACCCATGAAACAGACTGCCACAGAAGGTTGAGGGAGCGAGCACAGTAGAGTGTTTTAAACATGCCTGGGACAGGCATAGGGGAACATTAGAGGTGGGAAGAAGGGGGCAGTAGCCATTGACCAGTTAGAGTCAAAGGCCATAAACTAGTGTAGGGCTAGGGCAGACTAGATGAGCTTGGTGGTCCTTATCTGCCAATAGTTTATATGTTTTTATGTTTCTACTGTATGTTACATTTATTTAAAGCTAATTAGTAGCCTTTTCTATCAAATTGGAATTTGGTGAAAATATGTTACCTGCCTATGAAAAGGGGTTTTGGAAGCCTGTATGGAGAATTTCTACTTTTTTCCATGATTTCCCAATTTGATGTTTGGGTCCCCCCTTGCCACCATGGCCTTTTAGATTTTGTCTTAGTGACTCTTATTTGAAATAGTATTGCCAGATAACTTTTTAAGCTTCTATCACTTTAGTAGGTTGGACATAGCATTTGGTGTCAATATGGCCTTTGTATATTTCCATTGCCCCCTATTATTTAGATTGCAGGACCTTGTCTACTTGTCATTGGGACCCCCAATTACCCAGGATGCTGTATGATGGACCCGTTAACCCTACATTTATTTAAAGCTAATTAGTAGTTTATTTTCTAACAATGCATGATATGAGGTAAAAATATGCCATTTGATCATGACAAGAGGTAACGGAAGCTGTAATGGAGCATTTCTAATGTTTGCAAAGAATACAAAAGTTTATGTTTGGGTCACCCTTACCACAAGGGCTTTTTTTCCATATAGCTGTTTATCTCTCCTTTGGCAGGCTGCAACTGCTCATCTGCCAACCCTACCAGACTCCGGGGTCATTTGGGATCTTGAACACCATGCGTGTCCCAGCAGACCTCTAGAGCTGGCCTGGAGGCTTTATCCTGCTGCAGCCCCTGAGGTTTTCCACATTTTCTCCTCTGTTACCCAGTGCCCCAGACAGAGAGGTGAATGTGCATGGAGGCACACATGTGCCCTCTTGCTCCGGACATGGCCCCTTCCTCCCACCCCCTTGGCCTAATGCCATGGCTCCCATGGCTTGCCCTGCCCCCAGGCTTCCACCTCGAGATGTCAAGATCCAAGGGAAGCACAGATCCCTCCCTGGAGAGGAGAGCTACCAGTCGGAAGCCCAATCCTGCACCACCCTTCCCCTCGTGCTGACCTCCGACGGCCCATGTTCATTCACAAACACGGGTTGCAGACATAGCAAGAGGTAAGATGTCCAGTGCCTCAGCCCTCTACACCACCGGTCTGGCCCTAGGGCTTTTTATTCTTTGTCTCAGACACTCTAATTTGAAGCAGTCATACCTGATACTAATTCAGTCTAGTAACACTTTAGTGGGTCATAAATTATATTTGGCAACAATATGGCCATATACTTCACCATTGCCCTCTGTCATTTTACTTACGGGTCCTTGCCTACCTGTTTTTGGGGCCCCTATCACCCATAATACTAAATGATGGACCCAAGAACCAATATATTTATTTAAAGATAATTATAAGTCCTTTCTTATAATGTATAGATTTGATGAAAATATGTTAGCTTCCCATGAAAATGGGTTCCAGAAGCCATTATGGCAAATTTAAAATTTTGGACCCATCAATAATTACATTTATTTAAAGCTAACTAATACCCCATTTAAACAATGTATGGCATTTGGTGAAACTATGTTATTTGCCCATGAAGAGGGGTCCTGGAAGGCCTTAGGGCAAATGTGTAATTATTTTTCAATGAACTCAGACTCTTTGGTTTGGGTCACCCTTGCCACCAGGGTCTTTTATTCTTTGTCTAAATCCTTATTTGAAGTAGTCCTGCATGATACATTTTAAGCTTGTACCACATTAGTGGGTCAGACATGGCATTTGGCATCAATAGGGCCATATACATCAGCATTATCCTCTATATTTTTGATTACAGACTCTAGCCTAATCTATTACCTATGTCACTAAATGATGGATCCATCAACTCCTACATTTATTTAAAGGTAATTAGTATCCCTTTCTAACAATGTATGCAGTTTGGTGAAAATATGTTAGTTACCTGTGACAAACATCCCTGAATCCTTTACAGAAAATTTCTAACTTTATTCAATGAACTCAACATTTTTGTTTGGGTCCCCCAGCAACCAGAGCCTTTTATTCCTTGTCTTGGTTAATCTATTTTAAAGAACATGAAGTTTGGTCTCAATACAACTATATACTGTATGTTGCCATTATCTATTATTATTTTGATTATATGTCCTTATTTACCTACCTGTTTTTGGTGCCCTCTATCACCCATGATATTAAAGGATGATACCATCAACCCCTACATGTATTTAAAGCTAATTAGTACCACTTTATAACACTGTATGGCCTTTGGTGAAAATAAGGAAATCAACAAAATCCAAGAGGGTAGCATCTTTCAAAAAAGAGGTGTGCAAGAACAAGGGGAATAATTTGAAGATGGGGGGGTGGCTAGAGGCATGTAAGGAAGTATTTTTTCACAGAGAGGGTTGTGGATGCATGGAACAGCATTCCTGAGGAGGTTGTGGAGTCAAAAACAGTGGTTGAATTCAAACATGCATGGGACAGTCATAAGGCAATTCTAGGGAGTGGGGTTAGAAAGAAATAGGTTGCTGGTTAACTAAGATCTGCAGCTTATCCATTAGGTAGGGAAATGGGCAGACTAGTAGGCCAAGTGGTCCTTATCTGCTGTCAAATTCTATGTTTCTATGTTAGCTACCAGTGAGAAATGGTACCTCTTAGAAATGAAAATACAATATGATGAAGGTTCAAAAATGGTGGTAGTTGGTGCCTACAATGGAGAAGGTTATCCCACCCAAAAAAAAAATCCTCTCCCAGACATTGTGGGGAGGCGAAGGACTTGAGGCCTCAGACAAAAGGTTATATCACCTTTCCTGTCAAGAGAAAAAAAAATTACACAAATTACAATTTTTTGGGGGGGGGGCGGAGTGTCTGGTTAGGCAACTTGAAGTAATACAACAGGCATGATAGTAGAGTTATCAGGAAGATGAAGTGCCAGACTTGACTTACACAGTTGTGTTGTTCAATTTTTTGGGAGTTGTCTACTTAGGCAACTTGAAGTAACACACTTATCAATAGGGTAGATTTGTGAGAAACACAATACAAAATAGAGCAACACACCCGACTGACACAAATGGGTTGTCATACAATTTTTTTTTTTTTTTTTTGGGGCAGTATCTAGTTAAATGAAATTCAGTAACACAACAGTCATGATTGAAGATTTGTGAGGAAGAAGGCAGAAGAGTGTCACATTCGACTTACAGAAATGTGTTGTCATACATTTTTGGTGTGTTTGTCTAGTTTTGCAACTTTCAGTAATACAACATCTGTGATGGTGGATTTGTGATGAATAAGTGAAAATATGCCTCACAGACATGAAGATGCACTGTGGAGAGGGTTGAATTGAGTCAGAATTTGATGTCCGTATATGGTAAAAGTTATTCTGCCTCTTGCACATCAAGACTAAACAATTATGCCTCTCATGCATGAATAATCTGTATGGTGAAGTTCAAGAATGGCAGGAATTGGTGCCTACAACTGAGATGTTTATCACACCTGCAGGGTAAAAAAAAATACCTCTCAGACATGAGGATGTATTATGAGGAGGCTGATGTGTTGTGGGATTTGATGCCCTTAGATGGCAATGGATATTCCACCTCTTGCATATCAACACTAAAAAATTATACCTCTCAGGCATGAAGAAGCAGTATGGTGAAGGTTCAAGAATTGTGGGCAGTACTACCCACAGTTGAAACATGTACCACTTCTTGCCAGTCCCCCTCCTCTCTAGATCAACTGCCCTCCCCAAAACACATATAACCTCCCCAGAACATATATAGGTGGTGACACAGGGGTGCCCCCCCCCAGTGCCACCAAAGACTGAGAAAACCTCCGTGAAATAAATACAACTTTCCCTTGGGTTTTTGTTTGTCTGCATTTGTTTTTAAGTTATTAAAACCTGAAAAGAAGAAAACAGCCCCTTATTGATCTCTGCACCCTCTATATTCCCACCCACCATACCTCGACCCCCACTCAAAACCCTCCTACCCATGCACCCAGACACACCCTCACTCACCTAATGATGGCAACACATCCTAGATACACTCTCCGATCTGAAAGACATCCTCTTCCAATAACTACGACTGAGTTATGAAGAAATAAAGTAAGTATTGTTAATGTATATCAATGTGTTTTTAACTTTTACTCATAGCTTTCTAATTTTTTAATTGTTTTAACATGTTTATTTGTGGCACCCCACCTCATAAGCAAGGTATCTGAAGGTTTTTTTTTTCATCTATCCTGAAAGGTGATTTTCGAGTTGCTCTTTAAAATCACCTTTCAGGTGGGATTTGAAAATGTTCACCTACCAGGTTCATGAAATGGGGTCATAAGAAGACTAAGTAGAAAATTCCATAGAACAATATGGCAAAATTACCAGGTTATGAGTGAACATTACAATATTTCAATGTTCTCTAATAACTTCACTAATTTTCAATTTTTTTCCACCAAACCTTTGACCTAATTTGGGACCAAACCTTATAAACAAGGTAGGCGGAGTCACATTATACAAGAAACCAGCTAGCTGCTTTCCTCTTGAGCTCCTACTCTCCCTCACTATAAATCCCACTATGTGTTATCTTTTTGCTGGAAGTACATCTAATTCTACCTGTGGACACTCCATACATCCTGGACAGTACTGTTGGGGCAGAATTTACTCCTACATGGATGCTGAAACAAAGGCTGTGCCACCTAAACATACACCTCTATTCATGCCCCAAAAAAGTAATAAGCACTCCTAGGCCCAAGCATCTACCTCCTGGTATCTTGTTACTGCTGCACTGGCACTGACGCCATTGTCTGAGGAGCATTTTTTGCTGAAATTCCAACCTTTCAAGGAAGAATTGCAGGGGCTGACCCAAGAAATCAAAGCAATGCAGGTATCGATGGATGAGCTTAACCATCCCACTAGAGATAATGACCTCCTTTATAGAAAAGTGGAAAGACAAAATGAATTCAGATGTAGTTGTGCTCCACCAAAAAGCTACCCGACTGGAGGCCAAGTTGGAGGATTTAGAAGGTTGGAGCCATCGGAATAATGTGGTAGTCGTCAGGCTTCCAGGAAAGCCAAAATCCTCTGACCCTCTTCTTTTCACTCAAAAGATGGTTACTAGAATAGCTGGCCCCTCTCCCTATGGTGCAACATACCTTACTGACCACACACATTGTTTCTTGCATGCTACACCTCGAGTCGGCTTGCCCCAAGGCCATTTATTTTTAAATTTCTTAATTTTCTTGACAGGTAACATCTGTTAAACAAAACTAAAGAGCTCAAGGAGGTGTTCTATGATTGCACCCATCTCTGAATTGTCCAAGATCTTCCTGGCACAGTTCAGCAAAGATGCACCACCTTTCACCCTTTGGTAACAAAATTGATTGCTGCTGGCATTAAATTTAGGATGGGATATCCAGCTCCTCTGCAGGTCCACATACAAGGTTCTTGGAAATCATTCAAAGCAGTAGGGTCAACGGCTGCAGAGCTGAAATTGTTGCTTCCTGACTTGTTTATGGACTGCTGAATGGTCCCTAGTATCTCTTTCTGTGCTTCATCTCTTTGAGACATCCTGAATCGATCAAAGAATTAAGTTCAAACTGCATTCCTTTGCTGCATAACAGTTGGTTACCTGGTAGTTCTCGTGGGATCTATAATTACTAACATTAGAGCATACCCTCTATCTTTAGCTGTTCCCTGGTCATCATCTACCTCAACAGGATGCCCAGGACTGGTTGGAAACTTGTGACATGATTTCCTTAGGGTCAGCTGATTTTAGTGTCCGGTATTCAGAAATCTTTCTGCCATCTAACTACCGGGTGTATCCTGCTTTGAACAGTGATTCTTGTATGGATCTTGTACCTACGATTTCTGCAGGTTGCTACCTGGTGAACTTTTATCCTACTTCAGCTGATCTCTCATGGGCACCTTCCAATTCATCATTTATCAACATCTGTTCCTGATTCTCAGGACTTGAGATGGGAGTTTTCTCTGGAGTATGTGCTGTTTATTTCTCCAACTCCAGGAGTTGCCCAGCATTCTGTTTTCCTTTATTTTACCAAGCTCTTACTCAGAGTTAATAGCTGCCCTTTACTGCAAGATTGAGTAGATTATGTCAGTAAGGGATTCCTAGTTCTCAGACTGTACAAGATAATGGACCGATCTATTGACATATTTGTTTCTAGCTCCATTGTGCCTTTATATTTGTGTAGCATTACTGTTACTCTTACTATGATCTCTGACTCCCAATTACTGTAACTAGTGCTTTGAGTCTGTTATTTTGTTCTGCATTATGTTCTTTGTTATTGTCTTGATTACCTAAATGCACATTGGATCCACATATTATTTAGTAATTAGACTAGTTGGGAGTGATGGACTGTATGATTTAATTATTAGTCTCTGTTCCCAAGGGAGGCCAATTTGTATTTTATCTGAGGGTGTTGAATCAGTATATAATATTGCTCTCCATATCATGGGATTTTTGGATGGGGAGGCCGGGGGTAGCTTGGAGATGATAGCTTGCTGGCTCTGGGTCACCATAGGCCTGTTAGTGTGTGTTGTAATTATCGTATGGGGGGGAAGGCTCCATTCCAAGTCTATTGTTCTTTTCTGGTTTAAGGGTTTATTGTTTCAGGTTTGGGTGGGTTACCTATGGAGGGTGGGGTTGATATGTTCTTAATTTGTTTTCTGAATTGCCTCTCAATATTTATTTATTTACTACAATTTCAGATTACAACCTTTGAGCTGAACAGGGTCTTTTTCAAAGGCTGCATGTCAAAATAAGACAAGACAAATACATGAAACACACTGAAATTACATGATGATGAATGAAGGAATTAATACAATGACAACAGTCTGGTAAAAAAAGAATAAAAAACAGTCATATAACAGTTATTGATGTAGGTACAATTATTAAGTGCTGGTGATATTATAGTGGCACTAGGGTAGTGCAGTACATAAAGTAAGTAGGAGAGAGCAGTGCATCAGATTACATGGGCTAGGGATGAAGAGCTTGGGAGGTACAGAGGGGGAGGTGCAGCCTGGGTAAGCATTGTCAGATGAGCAGCTGTGGTGCACAACAAATTAATGAGGGGTAATGAGGGGGAGGAATAAAGAGTGTGATAAGAAAGGGGAGGTAAGTTTCATAGAGTGGTTGAGACAGATTAAGTTGGGATGAGCAGAAAAAAGGGAGGGTATTGAGAAAGGAGGGGTATTGAAGGGAAAGGTAATTAAGGGGATTGTGAGGAATATTCCATTTTTTTTATTTTTGCGATGGAATATCTGCTTCTTATTCCATTAGTCATTTATCGTGTTCAGAATTATATTTAAGAGGCTGGATTATTTTCCACGGTGTCGGGGGAGGGTGGCAGAGTGGACTTTTTGGATTTATTTTTCTCTTTCTGGGGCTGAAGCAGGTTTTTCATTGGTTTGGTGTTTATAAAAGATGTATATATGGCCTCCATAGTTACTAATGCTTTATGGAATATAAATGGAGCCTGTTCTAAGGTTAAACAGTATTAGTTTCTTAAACACATACAACATTTTCAGAGTAACATTGCGTTTTTATAGGATAGCCACCTCCTCCCAAGCAAAGGCAATCTGTTTCATAGGTATTTTGTCAGCCAAGTTTTTGCTGCTCTCGATAGCATGAACAGTAGAGGTGTGGCTATCCTTATCTCTAGGAATATTCATTTCTCTTGTACATAATGTTTGCGGGACCCCCATGGTTGATATATATTTTTCAAAGGTTTATTAGTGCATACTGAGGTATTACTTGGCAGTGTTTATGGCCCAAATGCTGACACTCTCTCCTTTTTAAGGGATTGTCATCACTCCTAGCCCCATTCCTCTCACTTCCTATGATTATAGGGGGAGACTGGAATATCCCTTTTCTCAAGACCTGGATAGGATGGGCAGGCCCAGGGCCAGCTTGTCTCCTGCCCAGTGCTCCATCCAGGAAATGTCCGAGTCACTAGGCCTTTGTGACCCTTGCGTTCTCGAGCCAAGGAATTTACCTTTTACTCTATGGTCCTTAGGTCTTCTTTCTGCATTGATTACCTTTTTGTCAGTTGGGCTCTGTTGAGTGGGGTGCTGGGCTGCGAGATTGCCCCCGGGGTCTTAGCCGACCACTCCTTAGTTTGCCTTAAACTTTCTCTATTACCTTCCTTTTGGAAGGAATCTTCCTGGAAGCTGAATAATCAGCTTTTAAAGGATGATTTTGTTGTCTCCCATATTAAAACACAGATAGAAGTGTTCACCTTGCACAATGCAGGCTCTACTGGGAAAGTAGATGTGGAGTGGAATGCTTTAAAATGTTTTCTTTAGGGGGAGCTTATTCATCTAGCTTCCAGACACAAACAGTGAATGGTGGAGAAATTAGCAGCTCTGTTAACCTGCATTAGGGACCTAGAAAAACATTTAAATCCTACCACCCCAGAGGCCCTCCACTTAGAATGTCTATCACTTAGGAATCAGCATGCAGAGCTTCTGCAGGAGCAGGCAGAATATGCCTTTCTTAAAACCCATCCTAAATATATTGAACAGGCAGAGAAGGCAGGCCATTTTCTGGTCCTATGGCTAAAGAAACAAAAGGTGTCCTGGCTTATACCTGCTATTCAAACAGCCAATGGTGGCACCCTTAAAATGTGCTTACCCTTAAAATGTCCCCTAAGGTCATATCTTTAGAATTTGAGAAATACTACTAGGAGCATTATGGGTCCATGCCACTCCCCCTTATCCCTCTGATGTTAAGGACTGTTTAGCTTCTATCCTCTTTCCTACCCTAACCAAAGAACAGCACTCCCTTTTGTTGGTCCCTTTAACTAAATCAGATATTTTAAATGCAATTCATGCATTACCATTGAGTGAGGCACCAGTGCCCGATGGTTTCACCCCGAACTTTTACAAACTTTTTGCAGCTGATCTTGCTCCCTTGTTGCATCATCTCTTTCAATACATACTGTAGAGGACCTAGTTTTCACTGGAAAACCTTTTTCACTATATTCACTATTTAGAAAATCCAGTGAAAATTATATGCCAGTGAAAATGTATACTACCATTGACAAGTTAACTTGATCTTGCACTTCAGCTAAATTAAACTGCCATGAAAATGCTGTGAGTAGATGAAACAGTGAAATTTAAGGGCAGTGAATTCATTGTCCCCTACAGTATATACATCTAGTATTTAGGATAATTCCATCCTGGAATCTATGACTGTCCTCCTACCAAAGACTGATAAAGCCTTGGATAAAGTTACCAGTTACCATCCTATTTCCATGCTAATTAAGATATCAAGATACTTGCTAAAATTCTGGCTTCAAGGATAAATCAAGTCTGGGCCAGTCTTATATGTACTAAACAGGTTGGTTTTATCTCTCACTGTTCCTCAATGGATCATTTGCACTAGCTCACCCATATCATTTCTGCATCCAGGGATTTGGGTATTCCAGCAGCTTTGGGATCCCTGGATGTGGAAAAAGCCTTCGATAGAGTTAATTGGAATTTTTTATTACCCTAGAATAATTTGGTTTTCCTTTACCATTTCTTCATTGGGTTAAAGTTTTATATTCTTCCCCTAGTGCCAGAATGTATTGTAACAGGGTCTTTTCCTCTACTTTCCATTTATTTTTAGTACCCGATAAGGATGTCCATTGTCCCCTTTATTACTTAGCTTTTATTTAGAACCCCTCTTATTGAAACTTAAAGCTAATCAGAATTTAACAGGAGTGCAGGTTGGTTCATGGGAGCTAAAGTTCTCTGCCTATGTGGAATATATTTTACTGCATGTCTCATACCCTAAGTAGGCTATTCCTGCCGCTTTAGCCACTATCCAGGAATGTAGTGCCCTTTCAAATTACAGACTTAATTTAAATAAAACTATTGTTATGCCCTTAAATTCCTCAACTCTTAAATTGGATATTCTTACTTTTGGCCTATCTTGGTCTCCTAAACAGATTAAGTATTTACAGTAGATATTTTTCTTTCAAGAATTGTCTCTCTCAACTCTGGAAATTAAATCTTGATAATCTGATAACATCTTCACAGCATGATCTGCAGAGGTGGACTTTTTTACCCTTGACCCTTTGGGGTAGAATTAATATTGTCAAAATGAACATTCAACCTCGTATTTTCTATTCCATTAATATGCTTAATATCTAGCTTCCCCAGTCATGGTTTGAAAAATTGCATGGTCTAATATCAGAGCTTATCTGGTTAGGCAAGTCCCCCAGGCAAGCCTACAATAAACTGGTAGCCCCTAAGGAGTTTGGGGGCCTCCGGGTTCCCCACTTTTTTCTATATTATTTGGCTAGTCATGCAAGCAAATACTTAAAGTGGTGCTGCCCACAACCAGAGGAGGGATCCCCTGACTACTTCCCTATTTGGATGGCCTTAGAGATGGATCAGATACATAAGGTGGGCCTGTCTCACTGGGCCCTATTGTATACTTCTCCTAAAGATCTGCCTATGGGCCTTCGTAACTCTATAACTGGCCTTTCTGTTCAGGTTCATCCGCAATTGTGTACATTTATGAGGTATAATTGGTGAGGGATATCTCTCAGCCTGTTTTCCACAACCCTCATTTTAAAATTGAAGGGAAGGTTCTTACGGCAGCATGGCTACCGCAACTTGTGAATGTTAGGGTGTGTGACTTGCTCCAAGATGATAAGTTACTATCCTTAAAGAAATTCTGGGACTCTTTCAGTTAGATAATACATTACTTTTTAAGATCTATCAACTACATCATGTTATTCTGCAATGATTTGGGACTACATTTGGTGATACTAATTTATTAGAGTTCCTGCAATCATTATACAACCTGGTTTCTCAGTTACATTCAGTTTCCAAATTGTATTCCGTCTTATTTCTAAAAATGTTCCCAGACTTTGATGGAACCTCCCAGTATTGGAATTCTCAACTCCCACAGCATACCTTTTGCTGGTGCAAAATATGGAAAAACTTGTATACCTATACTCTCAAGATAAGCTACTGCTTACCCAATTTCAAATTCTGAATAATTTGTATTTTACCCCTTCTAAATTTATAAAGATGGGTAGAATTCATTCCTCTATATGTACGCGATGTGGGCAAGCTGAGGGATTTCTTGTCTTTATTTTTTGGGAATGCTCCAAAGTGACACCATTGTGACCTCAACTAAGAATAAGGCTGATTCCCTTCTTTGGATAGCTAATGACTTTACTCAGTTATCTGCATAGTGGGTGACTATAGCAGTATCAAGGTGAAAAAGCATTGGTATTTTATGGCACTAATCTCTCTATCAATTTAAAAGGTTAGTGCTCCATCATTGGCTTGTCCCACATCTCTGTCATACTATGAATGTTTGCAGGAACTTTTATTCAATATTCAGGTGGAAGAGATGATTTTCAGTTTACATAACTGGCTATTGTCCTTTGATAAGAAATGGAGCAAGTTGCACACTCCATACACTGTGTAGGCTCCAATGTATGACTCCTATTTGGATTAGGCCTTCGCTGCATGTAGCAGTTGAGGATTCAGTTTTAAAGGAGTTCTCAACCTTCTTTAGCCAATTTATGTAGTACCACTCTGCCAGGGGAAGGTGGGGTGGGGAAGGGTTTATGGGGGTGTTGTGGGGTTGTTTGTTTGTTAATGTTGCATTGTTGTGGTAGTTCATTGTATTAATAATTGTAAGTTTTCGATAAAGTACATTCAATTTCAAAAATAAATAAGGTAGGTGAAATTTTTCAAACCTGGGATGAAAGGTAATTCCATAGTCACTCCATGATATCATGTTTCAGGAAAGATTTAGAAATTTTCACCTACTGGGTTTATGACATGTGGTTATAAGAATACTGTGGTCACATTTTGGGGTCAACATATGCAAAAAACAACAAATTTATGAATGTATGTTGAAGTTTTTCCATGCTTGCTCATAACTTTGGTAATTTGCAATATTTTGACTTCAAACTCCAACATGGGCATTTTCTCATAACACCTCATTAACATGACAGGTGTCATTTGTCAAATCCTACCCAAAACATAGTTTCAAATTTGTGGCATGAAATGACTTTCTGACACTATTCTATAAATGCCACATGTCATGTCAAAATTTAAAAACTTATTAGGAAACATTGGGGGCTTACACATGAATGTCTGGGATGCCTATGCACCACTAATCCATGGCACATAGGCAACTCTAAGAGACAGTGCTGCACATCAGGGGTCCTGTGGTACCCTGTGTGCATGCATGGAAGGCACGCACATCCCTTCCACATAGGATTATCTTGACAGCTGTGCAGCTATGCATGTAGTGAATCTGGGGCTGGGATTGTCTGGGGGCATGCCTGTATGTTTCACCATTCATGGACATGCATAGTGCCAGGTATGGGGCATGCAGGATTCAGTAGCAGGGACCCTGCCATATCTTTTGTGTGTCCACACAGTTTACACCTGCCAGCTGCAGAGGGATAAGGGGTCCTGCACCATGCTACCCCAATCCTATGGTCTTACTGGGAGGGCTAGAGGCAGCCATTTGGGCATGTGCCCATCTCTGTAACAAATGGACATCCCATGCCATCCCAGAATCCCCTGCCCTATGTAGAGCAAGGGATCCACTATGGGACAAGGTTGGGCATCCGATGGATGTTCACCTGTGTCCTCTGCTCCACTCCAGTGCAGCAGCATGCCGGAAGGGCAGAGTCATAGACAAGCAATACTCAGTGGTGTGCATTAGTGCATGCCACACCCTGAACACCTGGAAATACTGTTGCAATATGTGTATATGGGGACCAGAGCTGTATGGGCTGAGTATGTGCCTCTTGCAGTATCTGGCTTGTAATTATGTGTAGCTCCCATTGCGGAGTACTGCTAGACATTACCCCAGTGCATGGAGCTTTGTGATCTCATGTCTGTGGGTTGATTTCTGGGTAAACTCAGTGAACCAGCTAGATGAGCTGAGGTTGAGGGACAGGGCTGTCATATGGCACCACCCCTAAACCTGGAAAGGGAAGCATCAGGGTTGCCTGCAAGGCCCAAGTACCATATAGTGAAGAGAATTTTTCTCTTGGTAAATGGCCCACCCCCTCTGCACCTGTGGGTGCCAGTGGACCCAGCAATTCAATTGACAGATGGATTTTTCACCTTGTGCATCTATATCTGTGGCTACATGGAAGCATACATTCCAGAGGGCCCTGTGCTTATGCAGCCCATCAGACAGCAACAGAAAATCTTGACATCAATTGCCATATGAAAGTGCAGGAACCACAAGGCTCTGCACTAACATAGGCAGATGGACTCTTCCCTGGGCACAGGTTCCTGATGGCCCTGCATGTCTGAATCTGTTCATCCAACATCTCAAATAGAAAATAATTTCATTGCAACAATATGCATTAATGAACCAGTTAGGGTTCAGCTTAACACCATAAAAGTAGGGAAATGTGGTGTTAAGGTTTCCAACCTAACTTTCCACCCACTAAACAGCAAAACACCAAGATCATACTATCAACCACAGACAGCCATCATCAGGTGAGACAATCTACATACAACTGCTTCCACACGACACAAATATTACAGTACTGTCATGGATCTGTATCTGCTACTGTAGAAGTTTTCACTGCACAAGTACTATTGCAATGTGGATATCCTGGATTTCTATATGCAGTTGAGGAAGTGAAAGCCACACAAGGACCTGCACTTCTTCAGACAGCAGAACTGTTGCAATTTGGGTATCATGGATTTTGTGGTACCTGCACTTCTGTGGCCAGAGGTTTATGTGTATATCTTATACCTGTGGCTGCAGAAGTTGTTGTGTATGTCCTAAAGATATGGTCACAGAGGTGCAGGTCCCTTAGCAGCCTGTGCTTATGCAGAGAGAATGCATTACAACATCCTGTGAGGGAAGGCTCCCTGGCCCACCACATGGTGTTGTGTGTGTGTGTGCCAGAACACTGCACTTCTTCTCCCCAGGCTGGTTCCTGTTCTGCATGCCACAGCACCTTCTCCCCTGCCCTGGTCCATTCAGCTTGCTCAGTCAGCTCACAACAAAACTCAGGTCAGTCACACAGGAAGACAATGTGGTCCTCGCTGTGCCAATGGATATCCCTGCAAACAACATTACTTCATATTGTTTTCCTTTTTATGACATTTTAATCCCGAAATATCAACACAGTCTTTCTATGACTCTTTCTGAACATGATAGGTGTTATTTATAAAATGTTGGATGCAACATAATTTTGCACCACAAGTGCACAATCACAGTTTGCCCATGATTTGATAAAATGACAGCTGTTGGGTTCATGAGGTGGTGTGAAAAAATGTCTATGTCGAATGTTTGGGGTCAAAATATTGAATGTTATTAGTGAGTTTTGCAAAATGTCAATGTACCTTCATAACTGTTTTTTTTCAAATATTTTGCCTCCAAATTTGCAACATAATCTTCTTATGAACCCACCTCATGAATTTGATAGGTGAAAATGTTCAAATCCTGCCTGAAACATGATTTCATGCCAAAGGTGCAAAAACATATTCTGACCAGTATTTAAAAAAACAACAGCTGTCATAATCATGAGGTGGTGCAAAAAAATAGCTATTTTGAAAACTTGGGGTGAAAATATTGAAAATTACCAAACATGATGAGCGAGCATTGAAAATTTTCAAGTTACACTTCTAACATTATTGCTTGCCCCCCAAATGTTCAACATAGCCTTCTTATGACCCATTTCATGAACTCAATATGTGAAAATGTTTGAATCCTACCCAAATTTTTGATTGTGCAGGTGGGCTCCTAAAAAGGCAATGTTGAGAATTAGGTGTAAACATTTAAAAAAATGACCAAGTCATGAGTAAAAGTTCAAAATGCATTGAGATGGATAATGTGGCACTTATTTGTTTTCCTTAGTTCCTAGTCAGGTGTTAACGAGTGAAGACGTGTCTCCAGTACAGAGAAGATTAAGGTGTTGGATCTCCACTAGATAAATATAAGGTAAAGGGGGTGGGTGGGGTAGTTGGTGCTGAGTGGTATGGTAAGGGTGGGGGGGATGGCAGCAGACAACAAGAGATAATTTTCTTCATTTCATGGTTTAAATAAAATAATAAAAAGGTTTCACAGGATAGTTTGCTTTATTTCAGGTACATTACCATGCCTCCAGCACAGGAGAGTGGGCACCCTAGTGTTAGCTTCAAACTTAGGAGCACCAGGAATGGGCACCCCGGTGTCCCAGACTGATGGATTTGGGGTGAGAGCACTCTGAAACTAGGGATTGAGTACCCCAATGTCAACAGATTTTCATGGAAGGTGGAAAACAAAATGTAGTGAAAGCGATGAACCAGTACCAGTGGTGGGCACCCTGGTCTTGGTAATGCAATAAAACTAGATTTAGCTGGCAACAGGAATTAGGTACCCTAGTGTCCAGTTTAAAACAAGCAGGCTGGTGTTTTATGCAGCTGGAGAATGGCTGTGATTAGGGAAAAACAAAACAAAGTCATGCTCAGCAGGGGTGGGACACACTGACATGTAACCCCATCCCTGCTAAACAACCACAGGATAACCACACACACACACACACACACACACACACACACACACACACACACACACACACACAGCCCTGCTCTATGCCACATGAGTGTATTTTTGTAACATGACCTCATGACTTCATGTGGTTCTAAAAATTCAGTTATCGTTAGAATGCTGATTGTTTTAAACTGAGCATGCTCAGAAATGGATCTATTTTGCATAAATATTTAAAAAAAACTACTTTAGTTTGGGGGATAAAAAACACAAAAGCAAACAGCTTGCATCTAACTCTATCAGACCTGCAAGTTTCAAGTTTTAAATCCTCCTATCTTTTTAGTTATAGGGAGCAAAGAAAATGACTTAATTGATGTAATTTGTGTACTTTGTCACTCTCTGTAACTTTGCTCCACCTGAACTGATTGCCATGGCATTTTCAGGATCCTGAGATGTTGGCACCATCTTAGAGCTTTCCAAATTTCAAGTAAATCAGTTGAACGGTGGCAAAGTTATTAAGGTGAAATATTTGGGTTTTCATTAAAGTGCTTACTCAACCCTAATATACAGGTGCTAAGGCACCCGTATAGTATATTTATTGCAAAAAAAAATCCTTCAAAGATTGTGGACACATATATACATCCAGAATTCTTATACATTCAAACATGTTCAGTACTCAAAGCCACCAGTTACTATTCAAGGTAATGCCACAAAAGTAGGGAAATGTGTTGTTAAGGTTTCCAACCCTAACCCCCCTCCTAAGCAGCAAATGAAGAAGCAAACACAAGCAACCTCAGACCATCATCATCAGGCAAAACAAATAACATACAACTGTTTCCAGATTACACAAATGCAGTAGCACTGATGTGCTACCTTCTTGGATTTGTATCTGTGGCATGCACACTGCAAGATTGGTTCTGTCCTAAGCCCACTCCTATTCTCCATTTTGCCTGAACGACCTGCCCTCTGCTTGCCCACACACCTCAATCCATATGTATGTGGATGACACTGTGCTGTATGCATCCAGCCCCTCTCCCTCAGAGGTCACAACCCACCTGCAGCAAGACTTTACATCAGTGCAGGAATGGCATGCACACTGCAAGATTGGTTCTGTCCTAGGCCCACTCCTATTCTCAATTTTCCTGAACGACCTGCCCTCTGCTTACCCACACACCTCAATCCATATGTGGATGACACTGTGCTGTATGCATCCAGCCCCTCACCCTCAGAGGTCACGACCCGCCTGCAGCAAGACTTTACCTCAGTGCAGGAATGGCTTCACTCAAATCATCTCCTTCTCAGTGCCAAGAAAACAGTCTCTCTAACCTTTGGCACTAGGCAGAGACTATCTAGGCTCCCCCTCAAATCACATTTTACACTCTGGATGAGACCCCACTAGAAGTCTGTACCTCCTTCAGATACCTCGGTGTATGGCTGGACCAGCACCTCAATTTTTCCACACACATTGACTCCTTACTCAAGAAGCTACATCCCAGGCACGGAGTACTTTACCGGAATCACAACTGCATCCCTGCACCTGCTCGGAGGGCCATTGTGCAGAAAATGATTCTCCCCATCTTCTACTATGGAGATGTAGTCTACAGTACTGGCTCTAAGTTGACCTTAGTCAGGCTGGACCCTCTTTTCCATTCCTTCTGCCACTTTGCACTAAACTGTCCCTACTCCACACACCATTGTGACCTTTACCAATCTATGGACCTCTCCTCACTGTATAATTGCAGACAATCCCACTGCGCCAAAATCCCAGCCAAGCTATGGACCCAACAACTCCCCTCCTACCTCACTGCTGCCCTCGTCAACCACCGCACTCTAGCTTACTCTCTTTGAAACTCTGACTCCTGTTCCCTGGCTGTCCCGCATAGGTCCACTACTGCCAGTCAGGCTGCCTTCAGCTACTGTGTACCAACATTGTGGAACTCCCTCCCAGCAAACATCCATCATTTCTCCTCCCCTCAGCACCTAAACTCCTTGTACCAAGCGCACTGCGCCCCTACTTGTACATGTACCCAGGCAGTTTCAGCTCCCTGTGTGAAATAACAATACTCTGTTCTGCACTTATACTGCAACTAATGTGGGTCAATAACTACTGCTCTCCCATTTCTCATTGTCTGCACTATGCTGTCAAGCTATTTGTTTATTCTACTGTTTTTTGTTACTCTTTGCCTAGTCAAGTGGACTCATTGTTAGTGAATTCATGCTATGTATTTTCACCTGTATTATATGCTGTGAAACTATTGTATATTGTTCCCCCTCCCCCAGGACGCATCTGGAATCAAGCATTTAGCATGCTCAGTATGCCTTTCCTGGTTAAACGCTTGAATAAATAAATAAATAAGATGGACACACTCACATGTCAGTGCAGACAGAAATCCAGGATACTCAAATCACACCACTGCTTCTGTGTGCAGAAGTGCAGACTCCTGCAGCCACAAATACAAATTCATGATTCCCAAATTACAAAAGTTCTTTTGACTGTAGAAGTGCAGGCCTGTAATGGACCAGCACCTCTGTAGCCTCAGGTCCTCATGCACACTGTAAAACATGTATACACTTGAAGGGCCTGTGCTTCTGCAGCTGCAGATGCAAGACATACACATTGACCTCTGGCTGCAGAAGCATGGGAGCCACAAAATCCATGTCACCAAAATTGCAACAGAATTTCTGTCTGCAGAAGTGCAAACACCTCAGGGGCCTGCATGTCTTCAGACACAGGTGTAAGACATACACACCTGTTTCTGGCTTCAAATGGGCAGGCCCTTATTACAGAGGTGTAAGCACTGTTGCAATGTGGCTATCATGGTTTCAGCAGCAGATCTAGAAATTGTCAACAGGCTAGCAGGTTTTCAGATACAAAGATTACAACTGTACATCTATGTGCAGAAGCGCAGGCCCCCGAGGAGGCTCCTCAGTAAGACATACACACCAATTTCTGGCTGCAGGACTGAAGCATGTGTGGATGGAAATACTGTTGTAATATGTGTATAATGGTTTCAGCAGCAGCTCTAGAGATTGTTCAAGAGGGTAGAACGATTTTAGTTATGCAGTTGCATATAGAAAACCATGAAGTAGCAGACCATGCTATTTAGTGCGGTACCTCAGGCAGCATGCATGAGTACTTATGTATGTAGAGGTGTAGGCTCCATAGGGTCTTCTATCTGCAGAACACACTGTATTACATACAGACACAGGAGTGGACTCAGATAAAAATTCATGAAGGTAGCACATACGTGCCACTGCATTTGTGTCATCTGGAAACAGTTGTATGTTGTTTGTCTTACCTGATGATGGCTATCTGTGATTGCTTGTGTGGGCTGTCCTTTTGCTGCTTGGGGGAGAGTTAGGGTCGGAAACCCTAATGACACATTTCTCTATTTTTGTGTCGTTACCTTGAACCCTAACTGGTGCATTACTGCAGTTTTTTTTGCAATGAATTTCTTTAATTTTGTAGATAGTATAATCAAGAACTCATTTGCCTGTGAGAGCACAGTACCCTCTGGACCCTGTGCTCTCATCCCTCCATAGATGCATATGTACGATTTTTGGTTAGCTGGGCAGATTAATAATAATAAAATGAAACAGCTTGGGACATATGTACTGATCTAATATGAATAGCTGGGTTTAAAATGCTTTCTGTTAAAATAACATTAACAAAGTGGTGGTCACAAATGAGAAAGTCCCCTTTAGTCAGTTTTTGATCCAAGACTGTAAAAAAACAGCCAATGGGACTGCTGTTCCCTAAAGTTTGGTGAACGTGACAGTGTTTGCTTCTTTAATGCAGCCACACAAGCTTGCTGTGGCAGACTAGATATAGAAGCATTAACAAAAACAAAATTAAACCACAGTAAATAAGGAAGAAAACATTAAATCTATTATGTATTTCTAGGTCCAGACCAGGGTGTAGAGCACTTTAAAAGTGGTTGTATTCCCAAAACAGTGGGTATATTCTGTTTACACTTCATTGTTTGTGGGGAAAACAAGCACAATGTCAATATACTTTTTCCTCCAAAAATAGGCATACTCGATGTACTCTAGTTTATTCTCTGATAAGCACTGGAGCTATAAAAGTAATAAAACACATATAATAGTTTATTTTGCCTTCTAAACCTTGTATAGTTTGCTGCTCCCCCCACCATAGAAAGTGAAGACTAGCTAGTTTCTTTCTATCCCAGTTTTTTGGTGCCAGATGGAAACTCAAACTATTGATGATAAGGAGCAGGTGCTAAGGGGGTTATCATCCTTTAGACAGCTAGTTATGGAAAACATTGAACTGATCTCCCCAAAGGCATGGTCTAAGATGTATAATGTATTTTACTTAACATCTCCTCCAAAATAAATAACAAAAATGGCTGAAATGACAATGACACAAACAATACTCAAAACATGACCATGGTTAGAGCATGCTTTAAAAATGATGTGTGTGCCCAAACTGCACAATGACTCAGGGCAGATGTATTAAGGGGCAACTATTGCAAGAGAACTGCTGTATATGACAAGGACTTATCTTATACATCCCCTATCTTTAAAAAGTTAAGACTTGGCAAATTATCAATAGAGTTCTCTGTGCAAATTCTGCTGCATACTAGTGTACACTTTACAGTGTACTGGGGTATATTATTAACCCCCCCTCCCAGCAGTTGACATTGCAGATAGCTCTGACCCAACTGGCCTAAGCAGTTAACAGTATTTGGAGATCTGGAAAGGCAAGATCTGTAGCAGTCTAAGGTTAGGGTGGGTGGGGTTCTGGGAGGGGTTAGTTATTTAGGGGTAAGTCTGACACTTTAAAAAAGGGAGGGGTGTTGCAGTAAGCATCTGAGACCCTGTGTTGGTCTTAAAAGTTCATAGGATTCAGACTATAAATTCAAATATGGAAAGTCAAGAGCTGTTATCTGGCTGCTTAAATAAATTAATACCTGCTTGATCCATCTCATTAAAGCATTTTAATCCCTTTTAAAACAAAGTCTAGCCAGAGCTGATAGGGCTGCAGCTGAGGAATTTGGGGTAAAAATATTGAAAATTACCACAGTTATGAGCCTACATTTGCAAAACGTATTGTATGCTCATAACTTTGATGTTTTTTTAATATTTACATCAAAGTTTCAACATAGCCTTCTTATGACCCCATGTCATGAACAAGGGCAGAGAAAATGTTAAACTCTTGACCGAAAGGTGATTTCACACAGGGACCACAAAATCATCTTTTGGGATGTAAAAAACATTTTGGCAAGGATTTGAAAAATGGCAGCTGTTACACTCATGAGGTGCTGGAACGATATGAATATGTTGTGAATTTGGGGGGATATTGAAAATTATCAAGGTTACAAACCTGCATTCACAAAATTCAATGTAGGCTCATAACTTTTTTTTTAAATATTTTTACGCCAGATTTTCAAGATACCCTACTTATGACACCACCTCACGAACAAGGGCAGAGAAAATTTTCAACTCCTGCATAAAAGGTCATTTTGCTCAGGACCACAAAAATCACCTGTCAGGATGTTAAAAAAAAAACATTTTGGCCAGGATTTGAAAAATGACAGCTGTCACACTCATGAGGTGCTATAAAGATATGGCTATGGTGTGAATTTTGGGGAAAATATTGAAAATTACCAAAGTTATGAGCCCGCATTCACAAAATTCAGTGTAGGCTCACAACTTTGTTGCTTTTTAATATTTTTACACCAATAATTTTCAACATAGTCTACTTATGACCACACCTCTTGAACAAGGGCAGACAACATTTTCAACTACTGCCCAAAAGGTGATTTCATGCAGGGACCATGAAATCACCTTTTGGGACAGATCTTCTTAATGACAGTTCAATTGTTCATGAGGTAGCATCACAAAGAAGACATGTTGAAAATTTGGGCCAAAAATATGCAGAAATGCCCAAGTTGTGTCACTAAGTTCAAAATCCCATTGAAGTACACACCTGTTTCTTCAGTTCACAGTTTGAAGAGTGAAGACATGTCTGCAGTCCAGAGAGGATTATGGAATTGGACTCCCGATTGGTAAGTAAGGGCTTGGGGGTGTGTGGGGTGGTAGGTGCTGAGTGGGAGGGTCAGGTGGGGGGAGTCTAATGGCCACAAATAACATTGATGGATGTTTTTCTTTTTAAAGGGTAAAGAACAACAAAAAAAAGGACATCAGAGTCAATTGTGACACTGGGGGATTGGGCACCCCCAGTGTCACTGTTCTATTTTTGGGGGTGGTGGGTGCTATGGGGAAGGATCGGGTGAGGGAGAAAAAATTATCTATCTATACATCAATATATTAGGCTTGGGAGAGATGCAAGACAGAACCACAATGCGATTACTTTCACAAATGAAATGTGGTGCCTTTGTCTCTCTCTCTCTCTCTTCCCCATACTCTGGCACTGTACTTTGCATGAGTGAGTGGTGCTGTTGCCTGCACATTGGACCCACTGACTATCTCACTGTATGGGTGGGAGAAGGTGGTGGAGCTTGCCAGTATCTAGCCACAAACGACAGTAACCAACACACCATCAAGCACAAAGAGAGAAAAGGCACACCAGAACTTCTCTGCCTATAAGATGTCTTTTCCTTTTGCCACCAGTCTCTCACTGTGGAGTGTACTGCATAGCTCCCTCTCACTCCCTCTGTGCACCATGCTCTGCTGCTCTCTCTGTCTTACTCACCATGACCTGACTGGGAACATACATATTGATGGATTCAGAAGCTCACTCGCAGTGCATGGGGAGGGCTGTCATTCAGGAACAGAGCAGCGAAGACAAGAAGAAAAAAGATCAGTCAAGGTATGGGAGAGATGCAAGACAGAACTCCCTGTTTCCCCTTTCCCGCCCTCTGTCACAGCTCCTGTCACTTTGGTCTGTGTCTGGTGATTTGTTTGTCTTCCTCTCCTGATCATTTGCCTTGCTTGAGCTCCATTCCTTTGTTATCTGTTAATTTGGCAGCTTGTCTGCCCTACCTAAACCTTGAAGACATATGACACGGGAGTGGTGGAGCATGCTTTGAAAGGGGATGCAAGCATGAACATAATGCTCCCTCTCTCACAGGGTAACCTAAGAGAGAAACCGGCAGCTAACCAGAGACAGGAACACAACACATTCCTTGCTGCAGCACCTTAGCTGTTCCTTTCTCTCTCTGTCAATGCTACTGGGCTCACTCCTAGAGGCTATAGTGCTCTCTACCTCCCGTGCCCACACATGACCATGGACAATGTCCTGCACTACATCTTATTATGCTCCCTGAGTCTCTATCTCCCACAGTGTCTCTTTCTGTCTCTCTCATCTCTCTCTCTCTCTCTCTCTCTCTCTTATTCCAAGTCTACCAAACACCAAGGTGCATTCAAGTTACCTTACCATTCACCAGGTCAGCTGACAGCTCAATAGGGGCCCCTCCACACACTAGGCACTCACAAAGAGTGTAAAATAGCACAGTGCACCTTCTAATAGACAGTGCACCTTCTAATAGAGACAACTAGTGGACTGCTCCACAGACGCAGAAGCGAATGTGGTGCAAGTCCAACATGTTGTTCAGTCAGAAAGGATACAAGAAATGTGGAGTCCGTTTATGAAAGCAAGAGGTCTGCAGGGCTCTGCCAACTGCAGCCCTAAAAAGGACCCTTGATTATCTAAAATTGGTGTGAAGCAGTTTCATAGAAACACCTTGAAAAGGTGTTGGTGGTTAAAAACTCACGGTTAAATTAACCTGCAAGGAGGAAAAATCACATAATGCTAGGTTACAAGTAAACACACACTTGACTCAAATGTGCAGTCTCTGTTCTCAAGCATTTAAAACAGCAGTTCACGCTGGATGATAAAAATATTGTTCAGTACATGTATCTTTTTAATCTGCCAATTCATCAAGAAAGGGACTTCCAGGACTCTTATTATTTTTAAAAGAGGTAACAATCATAGCATTTCAAGGCAGAAAGTTTTTAATTCCCCATTAACCTTTTACTGAGCTGATATTTCAAAGCACATTATCCACACTTCTTTCATAAGGAGGTATTTCTTTTTCTCTGCAAACAATTATTCAGACAAATATTGAGGACCTGCATTCCTGACAGTGGACTGTTTATTTGTATCCTAGTGGCTGTCATTTTGGCTACTGTCAGAAACAGCTGTCCATTCACAAAGCTGTCTTCGAATGGATCTCTGGTCATGCAAAGTTTTCTATTTTTTTTAAATAGGATCCTTCATCTATAGTGTTGTATCCCTGTGTAAGTAGTTTATGAGGCTTCAGTCAGTTGCGCTGTGGCAATGTAAAAGCAGGGATAATTAAAAAAAAATACAAATAAAAATTACAGACTACTTACAAAGTACTTTACAGGATGACACTGCTAGAAAAACGTGTTAAAAAACAAACAATTTCACACTAATGACAGTGAGGTAGTAAACGTACAAGGTTAGTGGTTAGTGGTTCCTGGTAATCCAATAAAACCACCTTACACCAGATGTTGTTTTAACTTAGTTGCAATTTATTAATATCCAAATATGCCCTAACAAATTTACCTCTAACATCAAGTCTAAACAGCTGATGGCTTTCCACCACCTGGGCTACAGGTGTTCAGAGCAAACAAAGCAGTTATGTCCTCTTTTCTCTGGGTGTCTCAAGCATTCATGACATGGCTATTTCCTCTTGGACACACAGGACCTACAGTTTAAGTCTTATTTATACACTGATTGTTTATGAAAAAAATGCAGAGAAGGGGAATTCCAAGGTTATTAAAACCTTTTAGCCAAAAAAGGCAAAAACAATAAGTCACAAGATAGGGTCCCAGGATACACTTATTGCAAGATACGTCTGTCAGCAGGTGCTACATAAAAAGTTTCATTTGACACTTGATTGGGACAAAAAAAAAAACATTGTCACAGGTCATAAAGGGAACTTACTTTATTAAAAATAACCTGTCTAGGAAGGCAGACAAGCCAATATCTCAAGACAAGAACATAGTGGATCGTCACTGACTCTTGCTTTAATTTATACATTTTAGAAATAAACAACATAAGATAGGGAAATAGCCCAGACAGCTCTGCACGTATTCTCTTATTTTGCTTGCACAGCTGTCTAGGCTGGCGAAATATAAGTTTAGCCATGACCTTTTATTTTGCACCAAAAGAATAATGTGCTTTGTACAAAATATTCCTGCCAAGCACAGCAAATTTGCCTTGATTAGAACATCCTGTTTGGATGCAACACTCGCTCCTTCACTCCATTCTGATACCATTTTACCTGGCCTTAACATTTTAGTTAAAACCTATTTTACACTTATAACACTTTTATAGCATCCCTGCCATAATACCACAGTATACACTTATAACACTTTTGTAGCATTCCTGCCATAATACAACAAATGGAAAACTTTGAATGGGTAAACAATGATTGGAACACATCTTTATAAACTAACAGCTGTTTCTGACAGTAGCTGACAGCCACGAAGATACAAATTTAACGATTAAAAAAAAATGGTGTCATTCAGCCAGAAGATTAAAAACAAGAAAAATGGAATGCCTTCACCAAGGAGCAAGGTCAAGGGCAAATCTGAGTGCAAAAATCACAGTGCCATGCAAAACCCACAGTAGCAGAGAGCCATGAGAGGGATCACTTGCTCAACTAACATCTCATCTCAAGGTACAAAAGTTCCAATAACAAAAGTATTCTTTCACTTTAAAATTACTATTTACAGGATCCCCTTATTCTGTTGTTAGAGCCACCAGTATCAAGCCTCACAGTCTCACTTTCTGGTTCTGAGAACTGTCCACTGGGGATCAGGGCAGGGCACTCCTGAAGAGATTGAAACAACAACAACAACAAAAAAAAACATTATCGACACCTCTTACCTCATGGGATTAGAACAGGGCACACTCAAGGGGTTACAAAATGTTACAGACACATCTTTCCTCAGGAACATGGCAGAGAACACCTGAGGGGATTTGAAAAAAAATATTTACACCCCTCTCCTCGGGATCAGGGCAGGGCACTACCGAGGAGGTAAAAAAAAATCAGATACCTCTCTTTTCAAGATCAGGGCAGGGAACTCATAAGGGGATTGAAAAAAATGCATTACAGATACCTCTATCCTTGGAATCTGGGCTGGGAACTCCTGATGGGATCTGAGAAGAAAAAGACATTAACGATACCTCCATTCTTGGGATTAGTGCTTGGCATCTTGAGAAGATTAAAACAAATTACAGATTCCTCTCCCCTTGTATCAGGGAAGGGCACTCCCAATGTGATTTAACAAAACAAAACAAAACAAAAATTATAGATACCCCCCTCCTCAGGATCAGGGCAGGGCATTCCCAAGTGGATTTAAATAAAACATTACTGGTATCTCACTCCTCCAGATCAGAACAGGGCACTTTTAGGGGATTTAAAAAAAAAATAGGTACTTCTTGCCGTCTGGCCAGGGCATGCTTGAACAGATTTAAAAAAATAATTACAGACACCTTTCTCTTCGGGATAAGGGCAGGGCATGCCTGAGGAGATTAGAAAAAAAAATACAGATGCCTCTTTCCTTGGAATCGTGGCAGAGCACTCCCAATCGGATTTGAGAAGAAAAAGACCTTAATGATACCTCCCTTCTCAGCGTCAGTGCAGGGCATTCCTGAGAGGATTAAAAAAAATCACAGATATCTCTCTCCTTGTATCAGGGCAGGGCACTCCCAATAAAACAATGAAAAAAAAATTACAGAAACCCCTCTCTTCATGATCAAGGCAGGGCATTCCCGAGGGGATTTAAATAAAACAATTGGGGTACCACTCTTCTCCAGGTCAGAACATGGCAGTCTGAGGGGATTTAGAAAAAAAACATTAGGTACTTCTCTCCTCAGCATCAGGGCAGAGCATTCTCGAAGGGACTCTCTCCTTGTTATCAGGGCAGGGCATTCCTGAGGGGATTTAAATAAAAACATTACTGGTACCTCTCTGGTCCAGAGCAGGACATGGCATTTCTGAGGGGATAAAAAAATAGTTATTTTTCTCCTTGAGACCAGGGCAGGGTACTTCTGAGGGGATTTAAAAAAAAATTAGGTACTTCTCTCCTCGACATCTGGGCAGGGCATTCTCAACAGGGATTTTAAAAAGCATATAGACAGAGGATGCAATCGAAGACATAGTGAAATATCTGTGAAGCACTGCAAAGAGTAACACTACACCAGCAAACTCCATACACCTAGACAAATGACTGCATGGCTAAACAGCGGTAAGTCTCTGGGTTTTTATGTGTCACCTTCTAGGTTTCTCCCACACTTTGCCCTTTCCCACTGCTGTACTCTGGGCATCTGTCCCAGTACCTTCTGGTCTTAGCCTGGCAGCCTTCCTTCAATTTTAATAACTGGCATTGCTTGCCCAATAGTGTCTACTCTTCCTCTGCCCTTCCCCCAAAACAGGATTTAAAGACAGCTTTTCTCATTAGCTGGTAAAGCATCCAACACATGCTGCACTGTGACAGAAACAGCATCAAACGAAGATGTAACTATATGCAGCAAAGAAAACAGATGCTGTTTCTACCACAAAAGACACTGACCCTCCTCTGAGTCTCTGCAGCTGGCCATCAAGGATACTCTCACTCGATAGTACAGCTGTGAGAGACAGTCATATGTGCTGGCATAGTGGATTGAGTAGATTGATTCTCATCTGATACCTTGTTCATTCATGGAGGATGTTGACTGTCTCATTTGGATTTGAGACAAGCACTTAGAGCAGCTGCAGTTCAGCCCAGCTGCAGATTTGGGGTGTCCTGCTCCTACATAACCAACTAGTTTAAAAATGTTTACCAAGTGCTTTAAAAAAGGGCCCTATGCACTAATGGGTGAGAAATACACACCAGAGGCACATATCCAGCCCATGTAGCTCCACAGACCTGGACAGGAGCAGGTGCATGGAATGCACTACCACAAGCACCTTCGGGGCACCTGTCTGCAACTTCGCCCCCTGGTGCATCAAACTGTACAGGACAGTATGGAGGTGGAATATCGGACCTGGGCTAGCATCAAATGGGATGCCTGTCTGGGCCCAGGAATGGATCCCTAGCATAGTGGGGCATGGGTCTGGGTGCATGAATAGCCCCTGCAGCACCAAGACCCATGCGGCCATGCCCTGCTTGGCAAAGGACCCTGTAGCCAAGCTCCCAGGGCAGATCAGTGACCCATCAAACTGCTGAACCACCTCTACAACACAGGGCAGCCCTGGCACCCTGAAAACACTACCATCTATCACATTTTCCCAATTCTCATAGTGTCACGGCAGTCACCCCTCCCCCCACTGGCAACACCCATGCCACATTGTGAAGAGGAATGCCCCCCTCCCCACCCGTGGCTGCCTTTCCCCAGATGGGGTGCACATGTCAACCCCTCCAGGCATGCTCCATCACAGTCTTGGCTGTACAACCCCCACACACACACGCACCACCTAGCACCTTCCAGATACTGGGTAACCCTCCCCACACATGACAGTGACCCCGTTGCTCCCCATACCCTCAAGAACCCTGTTTTGTGTGCCCTGCCCAATATAGCACAGCCCAGTCCCCCTGATGCCACTGCACCAGCCCCCATTGGTGGCCAGTAAACCCACTGCCCCACCACCACCAATGCACCAACACCCCCCACACACACACACTTCCATACCACTCCATTGGTGCTGTGGCCCAAGATGGTCAGTGGCACAGCCCTCTGCACACCTCCTCAGTCACAAGTCATCCAACGGATGCTGGGAGTCCACCACTATATATAGGTGGTGCACTCCCAGCATCTGTTGGATGGCTAGCAGCTGAGGAGATGTGCAGAGGACTGTGCCACTGGCCATTTCAGCCATTGGGAGGGTTGTCGGTGCTGCAGGCTGGAGGAGGGTCAATGACCACCGCATTACTGTGTGGACACTGGGACAGGGTTTTAAGACAGGGGCACAGTGTGGGAGTGCCTTGCAGAAATGGGGTTGGGGCAGGTGGAGGGGTGCTTTACCAGAATGAGGACAGGGCTACCATGTGTGAAGCAGGGTACTTGGGGGTTGTCAGGGATGGGATACACTCTGCTGGGGGGTGCTTCACATACGACAGGGCCAGGGAATACATGGGTGGGGGGATAACTACTGTTCCACTGTGTCAGGCCAGACATGTGATGTGGATGAAGGGGCGCATTGCCTATCGTGCTTTGGTTCGGGACAGACCCGTAAGTGTGTGTGGAGGGGGGATTATCCCATATCGGGGTCAGGACTGCACGGGGGTGCTTTCATGATGTAGGGGATGGGGCTGCACTGTGACAGGATCAGGTCCACACTGCGTAATGGCACTGGGATGGTCATGTGCACGGGGCTGGGCATTTAGGGCACTTACAGCAGTGTTCCACCTGGCATAATGGGTGCCCTCCAATGCCCCCTGGTACACAACAATACTCACCATGGTGAATGGTGCCTAGTATGGGCATGCCCCAGGCACGCACCCTGCCTGCCCCCAGCACATTGCTGACTGTGCAGCTGGGGGAGGTCAGGCACATAACTGCCATGCATCCAATCTGTTAATGCCACACACGGTCCACAGGACCCTGCTTCGTGGCATTCAGTTGTAGCGATGCCAATGTGCCCAGTTTATGCAGCATGTTGGCATCATGCATAGGACTCAATGTTAGAACCTATAATAAAACACAAGTCTTCATTTAACAGTTCCACTTTCTGTTCTTTTTCTCAAAAAAGGACCCTACAGCTGACAGTCTCCTATTAATTGCAGAGGAAGAGAAAATATGCAATTACCAGAAGTTGAGACATTCCCAGTCACTTGAGTTTGACAAGGTGCCACTTTTCCAAATCTCCCAGGGTGGCTTTGACAGGGGCAGTAACTATGACAACAGTGTACAGAGTACAGTAGGTGCTGCTCACCTGAGCAGTTATCCTCTCAGAGTGGCAATGGCAAGCACCACAGAGCTGACTGTTGATGCACTGAACAGATATTGTGATTAATTTGGAGTTTTGTTCAGTAATTTATGTATTTATTTATTTGCTTTTACCTCTGCTTACTATCATGATAATTAAAATGCCAAAGCGATACGTGATCTATGGTTGCAGCGATACTGCAACTGATAATGTTTCACTTCACTTTTTCCCCGAGTGATGTTTGATTGTATGGTTGAGGTTGCTTGGGGTGGGGTTGGGGGTTGTCTTGTACAGTACTCTGCACGTATCCAAGAATAGTGTAAAAACCTTCAGTAGTCATTTTTATTTGTAATACATACATCTGCAGTCACACTAAAATAAAGAAAAAAAATCTACACACGTGAAAACAGTTGCAGATTGACAGTAGATGCCAGTATATGACACTGTAACCATGTATACTGTACATATAGGTGCCATTCTATGAATATCTCTCAAATACATTCCTACTAATTTGGTGGTGTATTTATGTTATATAAACACCTTAGAATCATTAAACTAAACTATGTCTCTGACCTTTACATGCAGTATATTTGATTGCGCTTGGTGTGGGGTGCAGTCTGTAGGAATTGTAGCAAGTCACACGGCCTCAGATTACAAATAGTATCTATTAGGAATGGCAGTTGAAATTGCGATAAAATAATATAATACCATAAAATAGATGCAGTTGTTTACTGATGTTGCTGAACTCTATTCTGAATTCAGCACTAGCAATGTGGGAGGGACGGGTATTAACGGGATCAGCTCTGACATTATGAAACCCTAACTTTTCCGTGCTGCATGTCTCACTGAAGCAATGCAATGAGAGTGAAGATACATATTGCTGCCAGCAATGTCTTATCAACATCCACAAGGAAAAAAACTCCCCCACCGTACACGCACACACACACAGGCAGCTTTCTTGTGTTGATTTGTCACTTAGGGAGAGTGTACATTGCCGAAAATAAAAAAAAAACGATGTATACTCATAGCAAAAATAATGGTGCTGACACAGATCTCTGTTTATACCCCCTGCACTCCCTCAACTAAAGATTTTAACCCAGGGTGCATGCTGGGGGACTTGTAAAACAAAATGCTGCAACAACAAAAATACTCGCTCCTTCCCAGACCTGAACCCTGCACCTCACCACCATGCTACATGGCCAGCTCAGCAGCCTTCCACTGCACTGCCTCCCACATATCTTCCCTCCTCTTCCATCCCCCACTGGGTGGATCCGGTCACCCTCATCGACTTCCTTTTTGCACATCACTACCCCTCATGGTAGCCCACAATACAGACACAAAGTTTAAGCATATTATTCATTTTAGCTTACTCATGACATATCACCAGTCACATTTAACTAGTTTACTCTGTTTTTTGGGGATGCCAGGAACTGTTCAATCACGAGTGAGGTTAGAAGTGAAAGTATGTATTTGGATACATTTTAACACCCCCCACCCCCGTTTTTCACCTTAAAGTCCTCAAGTCAGAGTCATCCACAAAAGGTCCGCTACTGGCAATGAAACTGTATTTAAAAACCTAGAACCCAAATAAACTTGTACAGATCACAAAACTATACTGAGCATAACAATTTATATTTTAAAATAAATGTTATCTGGATACTTTGTGTCTCATTTACGTTACTATGTGTGCACGTCTCTCACCTTTTCCCTGTCTCATTCATCCTGACTGTACCACTGAGGCATGCAGTCATTGAAGATGTGCATCAGCATGTTTCATTTTTTTTTTTTATTATTATTCATCAGACTTAAGTGTCCATTTCAGTGGATCTCTTGGTGGTGGTGGAGGGGTGACATGTCAGAGGCTCTCTGTAAATGACAGATGTCACAGTTTACCTACAGTGTGTGTTGACTTAATTGATAGGATGTTCCCTCCCTGCACATCACTCAGTAATGAATCTATCCAATCTCAACCTACCCTCCCCCCCCACGCACTCAAACACACATATCAATGGAAAGTAGGCAGCATCTGAATGGACACTGAAAAACAAAATCAGCAACAGAAGTCCTTGTATGTAATACTGATTGCAAAAGTTTCATCATTTCCAATTTGCATGTGCACCTATGCATTGTTACTTATTTTATTTTTTTATCATAGAAGGTTTTATTAAGATTTTCAGCTTTACATTACACTTCCATGTTCATTTCTCTCATACATGTAGACAGATCTTCAGGGCCCATAGCCTTACAGCATACAGTATATTACCAAAGGCTTGACACCTATGATCATTGCACTTCCATCAATATAGATATTGCCTATCTTTCTTAACTGTAGCAACTAATTTATTACTAGACAGCTAGGGCATATAATGCAGCCCATCTAAGAGCTAGAAGAGGGAGAATTCCATGGGGGGTTTTACATAGTGGCAAGTTAAAATAAGAATCCCACTTACTATGGAAATGATCCAGTTGACCCCGATGAGCATAAGTCAGCCTTTCCAACAATGCCAATTTAGCTATGGCTGCATGCCATTGTTTTATGCTTGGACTATTAGACTGTCTCCATTGCATTAAAAGAAGCCGTTTAGTGTCTAGCAGGGCCACCATGACCCACTCGCGCAGGGCCTTTGGGAGTGTAGGAAGGCTAGACATGTCTCCCGGCAATAGTTTAGGATCTAGCTGGATATTTCTTATACCTAAGACCAAGCAGCAATCTCGCCTAATTTCATCCCAGAAGGCTGAGAGTTGTGGACATTCCCACAATATATGAAAAAGATGGGCCCCGGGTTGTTGGCATCTCCAACAATTAGAATGTGGCATTAGTTTTGCCGAACACAGAATTGCTGGAGTTCTATACCAGCCCAGCAAAATGTTTAACTGTATTAATTGGCTTTTGGCATCTTTATACAACCTATGCACATTTTGAAGACACCCGGCCCATGTGGTGTTAGGTATTGTTACACCCATCTCGGACTCCCATCAGATTCTGCAGTGTTCTGTGGGGTCTGGTAGAGAGTCTCTACTTATAGCGTAGAATTTGCGTATGCGACCGCCTGAAGATGTTTTCTTATGTAGCGTGGAAAGCTATTTCCATTTATTTTCTGGTTGTATTTGGGCAGAAAGGGCATGGATATGGCTACGTATTTAGAGATACTGCCAAAAATCGGTATTTGGAAGGCTAAATTTATTCTTTAGCTAGGCAAAGGATAATAGTGTATTCGAGCCAGGCATCATGAGGTCTCTCACATAGCGAATGCCTTTCTTCTCCCAAGTAGACGAATTAAGAGGTTACTCCTCTAACATTATAAAGGTGTTATGCCACAGCTCTGCATAAGCCAGGGGTGGGGCCCATGCATTTTTGGGGGTATTGGACAGAGTCATAATGTGACGCCAGGCGAATCGAGAGTGACATATGTCCGGAGAGAGGCCCTATCCTGTAGAGCCACTAGAGCTCAACATGGACCTAAGTGGAGTAGGACCTGCCAAGTCTCTTTCAAGGCCAACCCACACTGGCCAAGATGTATTGGGTGGTATGAACCACTTTGTTATTTGTGCCGCAGTGCATGCTAGATGATAATTCAAAAACCAAGGGACTCCAAGGCCTCCCTTGGTCCAGTGTGCCCTAAGCTTGTTTTCCCCCACCTATGTGCCTTTTTCTCCCATATTAGAGTAGAGACCATCCTCTCAAGGGAAGCAAAGAGTTTGGGAGACATTCGTATTGGAAGATTATTGAATAAGTATAATACCCTCGGAAGTAGTAGCATGCGAACCAAAGCCACTCTACCCATCAGAGATAAATGTAGTTTTTTCCATCTCTCCAGTTCTGCATTTAATTGTTTTAGCAGGGGGGAAGTTAGCTGATTCAAAATTTGCCCAGTTAGAAGGTATGTAGATTCCCAAATAGGAAAAACCTTGCAGAGCCCATTTTAATTCTGTGCCATGAAGGCAGAGGGAGGTCAGTGGGGCAAGTACAGTCTTCCATTGGTTAATCTGTAGTCCTGATAGTTCCGCAAAACTTTTAATAACTGAGAGGGCTATTGGTAGTGAATCTTGGGGATGAGATAGGGTAAGTAGTAAATCATCCACATAGGCTGCCACAGTATATGATTTGCCATATGCCGATATGCCTGAGAGCCCTTCCGTAGTGTCAAGCGCATGGAGTAGGGGATCCAGGGCAATTAGAAAAAGCAGGGGGGATATGGGACAGCCTTGATATGTACCCCTGTATAGTGGGAAGGAGGAAGTGATGGTGGAGTTGGTAAGGATCTTAGCCTTTGGGGAATTATAAAGAGTCAAGACCCACAAGTAGAATTGGGGACCAAATCCATATATACGAAGGACCTCGTGGAAGTAATTTCATTCTACAGAATCAAAGGCCTTTGCGAAATCCATGGCTAGGGCAGCCATAGGAATTTTAGCTCTGCTTGCCACCCACTTTAGATTCAATAGCAATCTGGTATTGTCTGAGCCTACCTTTCCAGGCATAAAACCAACTTGGGATGGATGGATAATTGAGTCAAGGATATTCTGCAATCTGGTAGCCAATATTCTAGCCAGGATCTTTGTGTCCACCGGCAGTAATTATATGGGGTGAAAATTAGAGCAATTCAGGGGATGGTCAGATTTTTTAGGTATGATCTTAATTAAAGCCTCATTCATTGTGGTGGGGAGAGAGCCTAAGGAGTGGGCACATTGCAGAGCAAGCAACAAGGGGTTCACAATTTCCTGGTCCAGGGCTTGATATAGTTCAACGGTCATTCCATCTGGCCCTGGGGCTTTCCTCTTGGCCATGCGAAATAAGGCCTGTTGGACTTCAGTCTCTGATATAGGGCAATCTAATAAGTTGACTTGCTCTCATGTTAGTGAGGGCATTGTAAACCCCTGATAAAACTGACATATTTTATGTGAAAGCTGTTCCCTCGTATCTATGGATTTGGATTGGTATATTGTCTGATAGTAATTTTTCATGGTCTCGTTAATGCCCTTCGAGTGACTGACCACTGAGCCTGTGGGAGTGTGGAGGGCATGAATCTTTGAAGATGCTTGCTGTCTCCACAACTGGTAGGCAAGGAGCTTCCCCCCCTTATCTCCTCCCTCCCAATATTGGTGTTTAGCCCTAAACAAGGTCCATTTGGCCTTATGCTGTAAAAGTGAGTTTATTCGATATTTGAGTCCTACAATGCGCCTCATCAATGAGGAGTCCCTAGAAGCTGTGGCAGTGGTCTGGGAGGCTTTAAAATGACCCTCTAGATCAGTGAGTTCTGATTGCAGCAGCTCTATCTCTTTTTTCTGGGTTCTGTTCCAATTTGCCGCAAAAGCGATGATGTGCCCTCTCAGCGTGGCTTTAAATGCCTCCCAGATCATACTTGCCGAGACTTCTCCAGCCTTATTGAAAGTAAAATATTCCTGAGCTACTTCCTGCATTTTTTGCTGAAATTCAGGATCTCTGACTAACATGGTATTACTTCTCCATCTTGTACCAGTATTACGACTTTCAAGGGCGGTGTAAGTAAGAGACACAGGCGCATGGTCTGATATAATTATGTTGCCTATGTCATTATTCGAGATGGCACTCGAGGCTGGCTGGTTAGCTAACCAATAGTCGATGTGACTATAGGCATCATGTGGAGAGGAATAGTACATGTAGTGACGGCCTGAGGGATAATCACGCCTCCAGACGTCCACTACGCCCCATTCTGCTATCATTTCTTGCAGGGCAGCATGTGCCTTCATGTGGGTTTGGGGGGTGGGCCGGGATTTGTGCAGGAATATGTCTGGTACTAAGTTAAAATCTCCTCCTATTATCAAGGGAATAGTGGAGTCGGATTGTGCTATCCCAGCAATAGTTTGGCTCAAATTTGGAAAAAACTCAGCTTGGTCCACATTCGGAGCATACAGGTTGCATATTATCAATCTGTCCAGGCCAGATTTCAGTTTAACTATTACCCACCTCCCCTGCTTTCAACATGAGACTCCTCCATTTCCCAGTTGCTCGCTTTCCGAATTAAGATAGCTACTCCCTTTGTTTTAGTAGATGCTGAGCTAGCATGCACAGTTCCAACCCACGATTTCTTGAGCCAAGAAATGCATTTATTAAGGGGATGTGTTTTCTGCAAAAGAGCTATGTCCGTGTGCATGGAGTGCAAATACTGCAGCACCTTGGTTCATTTAATAGGGTGGTTCAGACCCTTTACGTTCCATGACACAAGACGTAGGCCCTGTACAATAGCTGGAGGCATCTTAATAATATGACAGGAACCTCTAGACTTTCTCCTAGATGTTCTAAAGGAATGGACCTTTAGCACCCTGCTTATGAGCTACTACCTGAGAAATCAACTGTATCTTATTATCCAAAAACTAGAGAATGCTATGCCCTACCACACAAGAGAGATTATTGGTTGATAATGATAGCCACAGGAAGTGTATATATGAACAGTAATATCTAACCCAACTAAAAACTAAGAACTACAATAGTAAGGACAGAAAGCCTGTGCTACCCAGGCTTAAGTACCCTATACTATAGCCAACCAGCAATTAAATGCTAACTGCTACAGATGTTTCCAGGAAGAGGATAAACAAAAGCTGTATCCTCAGCTCTACTTACGTCTGTGCTCAGGGGTTAACAATGAGAGTCACTACTCAACTGGGTTTATCTGTCCTCAACTGAGGAATAATCCCAGGAGAAAGTATAATCCCGGGGGGGGGGAGAGGGCCTAAACCAAGTATGGGGGGGAGGGGGGATTAATTGCAAAAAGAAAAGGGGTGGGAGTGGTAGGGAACTACCCTAATCGAAACATAAGGGCCAGGCCCACATAGCATTTGCACACACAATGCAGTTTCGTAAGTAATCCAAAACATTGAAATGTCAGCAACTCCAGCCTTATTTGTACTACCCAGATGCCCGACTTAGAAGGTGGTGATGGAGGGGGAGAGGGGGGACCTGGGGGGAGACCCTTCTACATCTGGACATTATACTTCAGGGAGTTTCAACCATCCCAGAGACGGGAAGCTTTGCCATATTTCTATATTACTATTAAACCAAACAATTGAGACATCATGCAGCAGGATATTACAATCTGCAGTCAGTGCAGTCAAAGTTCAGTCAGAGACTTCACCATCCCAAGTCGTTATTAGCTGGGATCATTCTCAAGAAGCTGGAACTTCTTCGGAAGCTACCACTGCTGCATACAATTTAATCCCTGGTTTAAGATGGCTAGGGGTGTCCACTACTTCCAACAGAGAATACTCTGGGATATCAGCCCAGTCCATGCAGTTGCCTTGGTTAGGCAGGTAGGACTCAGTTACATCCGCCAGGTGATCGGGGCAGAGCTCTAAAGACTCATCTCTAGGCATTTTTGCTGGTGGGACTGTTTTCTGCAGATCTGGGTGAAGCTGTTGGCCACTCCTAGAATGCTGTCGCTGTCTTGGAATCAAACTGGTATTTCTAGGAGGGAGAGAAGACAAGTTCGAATCAGCAGCCTCTGCAGGTGTAGGCTTGGTGTTCACATAGGTAGGTCTCTCCTTGGGGGGCTCATCAGTCCAAGGACCTAGTCCCTTAACACAGCAGTCCTCTGGGTTCCGTAACTGGTGATTTCGGTTCCTGGCTCTGGTGTCTGAGGGTTCCCATAGCCTTCTGGGGGATGAAGTTTGAAGGGATAAGTTGGGCCAATACTTAGAGGCCCATCTTTCAATCTCCTCAGGAGCCTCTGCCAGCAATTCTTTCCCCTCTTTAGACGTCAACAGTCTGGTAAGTCCCTTGAATTTATACTAAAAATGATGGGCTGATAGTACCTTCTTAATAGGGCCATAAGCCCTATGCTTGTTCGCTAAATCAGTGCACCTTGCCATCTAATTTCACCCAGGTCCCGAGCAGCACTTAGAATACGTTCTTTTGTTGAATATCTCAGAAAATATGCCATGATTGGTTTTGGGGCTAGTTGCTGTTTCTCTTTCCTTCCAGCGATCTGATGAGCCATTTCAATTTCAACTGCGCCTCTCCAACACTCCCCTAGCATCTTAGGGAGCATCTCATTGAGAAACTTTTCCATAGATGTTCCCTCAGATCCCTTGGGGACTCCGATAATTCAGAGGTTATTGCGCCTCAGTCTATTTTCCTGATCTTCCACTCTGGCAAGCAGTGTTTCCAATTGTAAGTCTTGCATTCATATTCTCTGTGTTAATTTAGCTTGCTGCAGTTCCAAAGTTTCCACCTTTTGCTCTGCTACATTTAGACGATCCTGTATTACATGTACCTCTGCAGTAGTATTTGAAAGTGTAGTATTGATGGTATCAACTTGCAGCAAAACCACCTCCAGCATTAGGGTGATATAAGTTAGCGATTCAGTCACTGATGGCATTTGCACATTTGTATCTGGTATTGAAGAGGTTATGGGCAGAAGGACCTCAGTCATCATCTTCTTCGGGGTTGATTGGGCTGATATGGGTGCTAATATGATCTCCATCTGTAGGTTGTATGGAGCAAGTACACCATGAGTCCCGAGGATTAGGCCTTCAATTTCTATGTCCAAGTTAAGCAGCACCTCTCCCGGATCGCCGGTGAAATTTAGCAACTTTACAGTACAATTCAATCAGGAAAAGCACACTGACCGATTCAGGGCACTTCCCCAGATGAGTATTCGACAACAAAAACAGATTTACATCCCGTGATTAGACCGATCCACCAAGGTTCTTTCTCAGTGAGGAGGAGCCCAAGAATTATGCTGCCATTCCTTTGGTGGTCAAGCCACGCCCCCACACTTTTCTATGCATTGTTACTTTCGGCAGGCAAATAAAAATGGACTTCTCTGCTAGATCTGGCATAGGCTCAGCCCATTCAAAACATTACTTACTTTGTAATGTTTTCAGTTATATATATATATTGTACAGCTTTTTGTTTGGAGGCAGTAAAAGATTTTGGTGGGTAAGTGTGGAGTGACTGATGTGGCTGGGGCAGTGATGCAATTCTCCAGTTCAGGTGTTGTGAGGGGGGCATAGTTAAGAGACTGGGGCCAATAGTCAAAACTTTGCCAGGGGGCAGAAATAGCACTGCCTGGCACGCAATTTAGCCCATAGCCAATAGCACGTAATATTCAAAGGAATAGCCCAGGGACAAATAGTGCTGACTATAATGGACAAACGAAGGTGGACAAACAGGGCTGTGAGTGCAGTGCAAAAATAGCACAGCAAAGAAGATAGCTCTGAATATAGCAACTGGGCAGTGCAAACTGCAACAGCAGCCCAGTGCACACAGAGGTGGAGTAAGACAAAGGTGAACTATGTGGCCAATGTGGGTGCTAGCAAAGAAGTGACAACAACTGCAAACAACATTGCAGGCCAAATACTGCAGAACTGTGCTATGATTCTGGCAGGTTTTCCCGGGGCAAACACGATTGCCCAGCACCAACATGTTTGGCCAGGGCAAACACAGTAGCCCCGGGCAAAAGTTTATTTTATTCAAAACTGATATGCAAATGAGCCTACTTAGGCAGTCTGAGGACAAACAGCCACATTAGGATGTCACAATGGCCTGATTTGCATGCATAACCATGTGTGGATTGCCCTGGCTATTTCAGGATGCACACAGCTCCACCTGTAGATCAGATTAGAGCAACAGGTCAGTGGCTGCTGGCTGGGTTTGCACACAGTACCACCTGTATGTCAGACTGGAACTACAGAACGGTAGCTGCAGACTGAATCTGTACACAGCAGCACAGACTATTGTGCCCCAGAGGACTAGCACTACAGGCATGGGTGGTTGTGGTGCATGCCATTGATATATTGTTGTGTCTGCTACGGTGTGTATCAGATGCTACAGTACCATAGTAGCCAGTATTGTGATGTGCACAGCAATGCCTACAGCGTGCCAAGCATCAATGACTGCTGCTATCCACACAGTGAGAGGCCTAGCTGCACTTGTGTTCTAACAGTGGACACCACTGTCATACTGTCCTGTGCCCCACAAATGCTGTGCCAATGGCATGGAAGTCTCACAATAACATACAAATGGCTGGCCCTATGTGAGGAGGTGCATATACAGGTGTGTGGTATGTGCCTGGGGGGGGGGAGATATACACCCAATCATACAGGCACACTGATGTCAGGGGCATACCTGTCACTAAACATGTGCACTGTCTGGATAGCCCCAACCGTGTGGTGGCACCTACTATGTGATGTATCCTGGGCACCTGTACACCCTCCCCTCAATACCCTCCATCCCCACAGTGCTGCATGTGTGTGCTGGATTGTGTTGTTGTACCCCTATGGAGGGACTTATGGTGTGTGCTGCATGGTCGCACTGACAAGGTGTCCACAGGGCACTGGGACACCCTCAAATGCCTGGCACAGTTGGGACCAGTGCCAGATGATGGAGATGTGGGCAGTGCCATCTGTGTTCAGCATGTCTCTTCCATGGCATATCGAGTGGCTCAAGGTGGCTGTCCACCCTCTCTGCCTCCTCTTTGGCTGCAGTCATCAGGTGCACCATGCTGCTGTTGTTGCATACAACCTTGTTGCCGATTGATGTTGTGTCCACATCCCCTATCCTTATTTTGCCCAACATTAAAACTACCTTTTTCTTGCCACACTAAGTGTCACACAAAGTCACGCAAATACACTTTGTGTGGTGCTAACATGATGAATATAGCATAGCACCTGTATTCATGCACATGCCCCCTATCTTTGAATAATGAAATTGATTATACCTTATTTCTATAAAATGTCTGTATAATGAGACACCGGGGGATTAACTTCTGTACTATTGCAATTTGGGTTTAGTATATATATATATATATATATATATATATATATATATCATATAAATACAGTATATGGATTTATGTTTCTAATATTGAAATTGAGACTTGAGCTTTGAGGAGCGGGGATGTGAGTTTGGGAACAGTAAATAACTTTTGAATTTATTATTGAATTTTATTAATTGTGCCACTTGTTGAGGTGACGATCTCCAGGGTGAAGGATGTCCTTAATGAATATTTGAATATAATTTTATGGAAGTTTAAAACATAAACAAAAAGGGAATAAATAAAGCTTCTTTGAATATGTGACACTGTCGCTTTAAGGAAAGCTGGCTAAGAAAGTAATTCATTCTAATTTATTCAGAATCATTATAGGAATATGGGGTATATAAGGGCAATCCCCTGGAGGTTACGTTACCCCACACAAAGTGATATGTAGATCATGAAACGCCAGGTTAGTCCATGGTCTCAGCACTTCGCAATAAATGGGAAATTTGCAAATATTAGAACATTGAACTTCACTTTGAAGCGTTTTTGGTTACAGCATAAGCAGAAGCATAAGTGCTAAGAACTAGAATACTTGAACTGAATCAATGATTAAGGATTTGAAATACTACCTAGGTAAATAATGCTGGATTACTAAACTGTTGAACTGTTCTTTACACATTTATTTGTGTCTGAAGAGTGTTGCTTCATTGTCTTTAAGTGCTCTCAAACTGTTGAAAATGTTGCTATTAACTGCATCTCCTATTGAATTGCTGCACTTCGTATTTCTGCACTGATTTTGCACTGAATTGAAAACAGTCCAGACACTGTGAAGAACGATGTTCTTTCACAAAATAAAAATATTTCTGTCTGTTCAAGTGTGATTCAGTGCAACATCTTTTTCTGTGAAGAAGAGGGTGTACAGGTGCCCAGGATGCATCACATAGTAAATGCCACCACACGGCTGGGTCCGTCCACATAGTGCACATGTTCCAGCGAGGGGTATGCCTCTGACATCGGTGTGCCTGCATAATGGTATGAGTCTGCCCCCCCCCCCGGGGCACATATTGCACACCTGCACATTCACCCTATTACACACGGTCAGCCATATGTATGTTATTTTGAGACTCCCATGCCTTGGCACAGCATATGTGGGACACAGGACAGTATAATAGTGGTGTCCACTGTCAGAGCACACCTGCCAGCTGGGACTGTTACTGTGTGGACAGCAGAAGTCATTGATGCCTGACACACTGTAGGCATTGCTGTCTCCCTCACAATACCGGCTACTATGATACTGCAGCATGTGATACACACCTTAGCAGACACAACAATATGTCAGTGGCATGCAGCACAACCACCCATGCCTGTGGTGCTAGTCCCCTGGGGCACAATTGTCTGTGCTGCTTTGTACAGACCCAGCATGCAGCTACCATCCTGTAGTTCCAGTCTGACATACAGGTGGTGCCGTGTGGAAACCCAGCCTGCAGCCATCCACCTGTTGCTCCAGTTTGTCCTACAGGTGGAGCAATGTGCACCCTGCACTAGCCCGGTCAATCCACAGATGACATGCTAATGTGGCTGTTTGTCCTCAGACTACCTAAGTGAGCTCATTTGCTTATCAGTTTTGAATATAGCAAACTTTTGCCCTGGGCAAATGTGTTAGCACTATAGCACAGTTCTGCAGTATTTGGCCTGCAATATTGTTTGCAGTTGTTGTGCATCACTTCCCTGCTAGCACCCACACTGGCTGTGTAGTTCACCTTTGCCTTACTCCACCTCTGTGTGCACTGGGCTGCTGTTACAGTGTGCTCTGCCCAGTTGCTATATTCAGAGCTGTCTTCTTTGTTGAGCTATTTCTGCACTACACTCACATCCCTGTTTGCCTACCTTTATTTGCCCACTATATTCAGCACTGTTTGCTCCTGGACTACTCCTTTGAATAATAGTAATAATAATAATAAAGCTCCTTTCAAAACCAAAGTGCTGTACATGAATTAACACAATAAAAACAGACAACAATCTATAAAATCAAGTTAAAACAAATCACATTACAAATGAGACAGCGACAAGGCTGATTAATTTTCAAATTCTGGGAAGGGCTGTTGAAATAAATAAGTCTTCAAGGCTTTTTTAAAGCCTTCAATGGTCTGGCACTCTCTTATCTGATGAGGTAGAGAATTCCACAGGGTGGGGCAGCGTAAGAGAAAGACCGAGATCCAGATGTTTTAAAATGTATCCTGGGAATCTCTATCAATCCCTCATCAGTGGATTGAAGTGGGCGGAAGGGGCAGTAGGGGCAAAGGGACTCTTTCAGGTAGTGGGGTCCCTGGTCATGTAGGACCTTATAGGTCAGTAATCCAACCCTGAAGGTGATCCACCACTGTACAGGCAGCCAGTGCAGTCCACAGAGCACAGGCGTAATGTGGCTGGTTCTTGATGTACCAGTCACCAGCCTAGCTGCCGCATTCTGCACTAACTGCAAGTGATAGACATCAACCCCCAAAAGCCGTAGGTACAGGGCTTTGCAATAGTCAAGGCAGGTAGTCACAAAGGCATGGACCAGAGTCAAAAGATCGTCGGGAGGAACCAGGTGCTTCACACGGGCAATATTCCTCAGATGAAAAAATGAGGTCTTGACAACAGCTGACACCTGAGATTTTAGGGTCAGTTCATTCTCATAAATAACACCCAGGTACGCACCTGATACGAGGCCACCAATGGAACATTCCCAAGCCAAAGTCCGGGACCCTGTACATTTGGTGTGCCCATCACCCGGTGGTCTGGATCCACCACCAGCACCTCAGTCTTGTCAGGATTTAATCTCAGCCAGCTAGTACTCATCCAGTCCTGGATCTCAGCGAGACAGTTGTTAAATACTGAGATTGCATCATCCTGTCTGGGCACAAAAGGAAAGGTACAGCTGAGTATCATCTGCGTAGCAGTGTAAACTCAAACCATACCTTCTAATAATGTCTCCTAATGGCAGCATATACACTGCGAACAACATGGGTGCTAAAATGGAGCCCTGCAGAACCCCACAGGATAGAGGAAGGGAGCCAGAGGAATAAATTCCCATACCACCCTCTAGGTCCTACCCTGGAGAAAAGATCTAAATCTCCTGAGGACCATACCAGAAAGTCCACAGATGGTCTGAAGGTGCTCCAATAGCACTCCATTGTCCACAGTGTCAAATGCCACAGAGATATCAAGGAGGACCAAGATGGAATGAGATCTCTGATCTCTCACCATTAGGAGATCATTAAGTACCTGGACAAGGGCAGACTCGGTACTATGTTTCTTCTTAAATCCAGACTGGAGAGAGTCATAGACATTGTGGGTGGTAAGATGGTCATCCAGCTGCAGTGCAACCACCTTCTCAATTACCTTACCCACAAAAAGCAGGTTTGAGACAGGTCTGTAGTTAGCAGGATGGTTTGGGTCAAGGGGGGTTTCAGGAGTGGACGCACAGCTGTCTCCTTAAGGGGATCAGGAAAGATCCCACTCTCCAATGAACTCCAAACAATCTCTGCAAGGATCGGGCTGATCTCATCTATGCAGCCCACCAAGAGGCACGTAGGGCACAGATCCAAACTAAGGCAGGTTAGTTGCAAAGTCTGGATGATCCTCATGATGTTGATGAGTTTCAGCCTGCTGAAATCTGTCCAAACCAGCCGGGCGCTTGTGACATCCCACCAACCATCACAACGTCCATTGGAAATGGACTGGCCAATCTCTGACCTGATGGCGGCATCCTTATCTGCAAAAAATTGAGAAAACTCATCACACTTTTCTTGTGAAAAAGCTCCCACAGACTGAAGACAGATTGGATTGCACAATCTTTCCACAGTCCAGAATAGCTGAGCTGGTCGATTTCATGCAGCAGCAATCTCCCTGGACAGGAACTCTGCCTTCTTACGGGAGATTGACAATTGATAGAATGTATAATTTTCCATCAACCTAAGCCTGTCGTCATCAAAGCCAGATTTCTGCCAGGCCCTCTCCACCCTTCACCCCACTCTTCTCAATTCCTTCAAGATCTCATCAAACCATGGAGACCTTGGATGCAGGGTGAGGAGGCGAACTCGAACAGGAGCAGTGAAATCCAGGGCCGCTGTCACCATCACATTATATGAAAGTACCAGTTCCCCTGGATCCATGCAGTCCCTCAACCTATTCGATAGGTCCAGTACCGCCATTAGGCAATCAGGAGTCACACGCAGCAAAGGGCAGTACTGGACCATCTCCATAGGTTCAGACCCATTAGGGGGAGCGCCAAAACCAAACCTTATTGTGGGATAGTCAGACCATCTGACTGATTCCGCCACCAGGTTGGAGATCTCTATCCCCAGGAGGAACACCAGATCCAGTGAGTGACCCTTAATGTGGGTAGTGGAGGTAACAACCTGCATGAGGTCCAACAAGGTCACTAGCTGGCAAAAATCATATCCAAATTGTGAGAGTACATCATCGACCCAGGCATTGAAATCACCCAGTATCAACCATCTGGGGGATCCCAAAACCATGTCTACAATGAAGTCCATGATTTCCTGCAGGAATATTTTCCCATCTCCGGGTGGATGGTAGATGAGTAATATCCTGCATGCCATGTCTGCCCCCACGATACACTCAAAGGACCTGGTGCACCCCCACTGGTACCTCAACAAGGCTCAGTTCTGATCTAAAACAGATGGCTACACTCCTGCCCCTATGATCCTTCTTCAGATGATGTATCACTGAGTAGCCTAGTGGGACAGCGGAGGCCAATAATGGGCCTGCATTCTCATCCAACCAGGTCTCAGTGATGCACACCAGGTCTGCTGCCCCAACAAGGTCCACTATAATAGCAGTCTTGTTGCAAATAGACCTGGCATTACATAACACCGTCTGAGTAGGATGAACAGTTGGGGAAGACTGCACCATTTGCCTGCAATTAGTAGTTCCCTTGGGTATGGGAATCAGACAGGGAGGACCCCGGTTCTGATTCCATTTTACCCCAGGACATCTCTGTGTCCCCGCCACCTCCATCTGACCGCTCCTTTCCATTCCCCTTCCAGATCTGGGACCCTACTTCATCTTCCTCCTGGCTATCCCCTGGGCACAATATCTAATGCATCTCTCAGATAGCAATTGAGGACAAACAAAGGGGTGGAGATCCGAAGTTTAGAAGGGGAATAGTGCCTGACAGTCTTAAAGTCCTCCCAACACATTTCACACAACAGAGGCTAAATACACAGATTTTTCCAATACTCAGCACTGAGTAAAAACCCCACCTACTCCAAATATACAAGCAGGATTAATATAAACTATAATCACTAACTATAAATATAATTTCAGTAAAACAATAATTCTATTCCACCTAAGTAAAATAATAAAATAAATAAAATAATAAACTCAACCCCAATACCCCAAAACCCACTTAATATATAACTCAAATCCCACCCCCAATATTCAGTTAATCAAAAATTAAATTAAAATCTCTCCAAGTTCAATTTGAGAATGGAAGAACATATCCAGCAAGGCAGATAATATATGGTGTAGGCAGGCCGGGACTCTCACCCCCAGCTGGCCAGCAGTTACAATGTCCAATAATGCTGGACTCTCACTCCAGCAATCAGTCAGGTTCTTGAAGCAAGACACAAGTTTTGGTGGTCCTCTCACCACCTCCCCAGAACTTAAAACCAAAGTTTATATCAAGCAGTAATTTCAGACATGAAACCATATCTTTCCTCACAGTTTGAGCAAGAAGAAGTAAAAATGTCCACAGTTCAAACAGGACCTGAACCACAGTGAATTAACATCATTCTTTGACCCCTAAATGAGCTCTCCCAGCAACAGTAGCACAAAGCAGGGAGCCCCATCGGAACCTAGGAGTTTGGAAGAGGAGCCCCTGTAGTCTCCACTCCAGAAACACCCAAAGGGGAAACCAGGATCCTGCCTGTCTCCAGTCGCAGATCCCCAGCACCTCTCCAGAGGGTCACCCCAACCTGCACTACTGTCCACCAGGTTGACTCTGTGGGTCACAACCAGCAATCAAATGGTCCACAGTTCAGCAGTCCACAAACTTTCTAATGCAACCGGTCACTAAGCCCCTAGCTGCAGTGAGCAGGCAGCACTCAGCCCTCAGAGACTCAAAGACTAGGGCACCAGTAACTACAGCCATCCTCCAGTGACTGAGTCACCCAGGAGTCCTTCAGCTACAGAGACCCCTGCCCTCTGGCAGTTGGCTCAGGCAGCCTCTCCTCAAACCTTGTTGGGCCAGAGAACCCCCCCATTAACATCAAACGGCCCCCCAGCAGCGATGATTGAAAAATTGCTTCACATATAATCAATCAAAGAAGAGGTCCACCAGTAGCACAACGCTACTACTCACAGACTATTGAACTTCCACTACTCCTAGCACCTTGGCGAGTTGACTCCTCCATGATTCTGAGATCATCTTTCAGTGTTCCTGTAGGGTCCTAGTGCCACAGACTGCAGGCGATCCTCCTGTCCTCCTGAACGGAGTAAAATGGGTAGTCATATATCCCAACAATCATAAGCAGATTAAAAAAAAAGATATTTTCAGGCAAAATAAAAAAGCTGCCACAAGATAATAAAAAAAGTTCAGTAGCGCTTTTTAAATTCATATTGTGGATGCCTATGAAAAGGTGCTGCAGTAAGAACATACAGAGAAATATTTGCTCGCTCTGAACTGTTTACAGAGCAGCAAACTGATCAGTTAGATAAGCCATCTAGAATGCCAAAAGCCACCAGGAACAGATCTGGCAGAATGCCAGATACACAGCAACCCCGAAAAAATATGCTTGCTAAACTAGTCTACCTCAACTCAAAACACTGACTGGGCTAAGCTAACAGACAAACAAATCCACTAAAAAATATCGCAAAAATACGCAGAAAATAAACAAAATTTAAAACAGTGCTACGCTAAAATTCTGGCCAGCCTATAGCAGCTGCCATCTTTCAAGATACCACAGATGAGTATGAGTGCTATTGGCTTTGGGCTTGATTTACACATCGGGTAGTGCTATTTTTGCCCCGGGCAAAGTTTTGAATATTGGGCCCTAAATGTTAGTGCAATCAAAACATACCACCTGCAACTGCTTTCAGTTTTTTTTTTTCTTCGGCCCATTCCACCGGAGAAGCACATTTCTTTCTTTTATAAATGGGAAAATAGTATTACCACGGTAGCTGATCTCGCCTCCAGCCAAGTGCGAGAATGCTTATCTGGAAACTGTGTGCAAATGTGCTGCATAGCGTAATGGTTTAAAAAGAAGAAAAAAGCCTTTGCAAGCAGGAGGGTGGTGGTAAGGGGAATAATAATCCCTATAAATTGCACTCCCCTGGCGGGGGAAGGGGAATATACTAGTATTATACTGAGGAGTCACCCTGGCAAATGGGGATTATACCATTGTAATTGAGATGGGTCCGATGACTTAGATTAATAAAGAATATTTAGAATAATGACTGTTAATTATGTCAATAAAAGGTATAGTTGCTGCATCTCAGCTGGGATATCCTAAATAAATCACTGTTACAAATTAATATTGTAATGCCCTTTCATGGCTAAAGTAACAGCATAACTTAATAAATCCTCATCAGTTAAAAAATAATTATAACAGCCATACAAAGATAAACAGAAAAACTGACCGCCCATCTGCTGTCCTCCAATTGCTCCAACATGTTAGGAAATATTAAGGCATCAGGGCAGCATTTCTTCCTGCAGATGCTTATTAGTCTTAATATTGCCAGGATAGTTTGAAGAATGGCAGGAGCTGCTTAACTAAGTTGCTGTGTTTTTATGAAGACTTAAGTCTTCAGCTAGACAATAGACATCCTTATGACGTAGTTTACATAGATTTCAGTAAGGCCTTCGATTATCTCCCTCACTGAGCACTTATACAAAAGCTTTCCCTTTCAAAAATCATTCCAAAATTAATAGCATGGATAGCAGACTGGCTGGATAATCGCTTGTAACATGTTCTTATAAATGGACAACTTTCTTGTAAAGTGCATGCCACTAGTGGTGTTCCTCAGTGGTCTGTTCTGGGCCCTTGTTTGTTTCAGTTCTTCATAGCTGATGTTACACAATAAAATTGTACCAATTGAGTAAAATATGCAGCTGATATTAAGATTGGTGGGTCAGTTGAAAATCCCATTCAAATTACTGCTATTCAAAATGATTTGGACAAACTGTTTAAATGGATAGCCACTCGGGGAATAAAATTAAATCACTCAAAGTGCAGAGTAATGCATTTCAGGGTAAAAAATCCAAGGCATACATATATTTTGGATAATCTGATGTTGGCTAGTTCATCGTAGAGAAGGACTTGGGTGTGTTTATATCAGATGACTTTCTCCCTAATTCCCACTTAGATGAAAACATCCTTAAAGCAAATCTAGTTATCTGGTCTATTAAATGTAATATTACATCTAGAGATGCTAGTTTTGATGCCTCTGTATAGAGCCAATGATATCCTGCATTTGGATTATTCCTACCAACTATGGTGTCCTTTTAGGAAACAAAACATTGCGCTATTAGACAGAGTACAGAGGAAGTACACTAAAATGGTGCATGGTCTAAGGGAAGTTCCATATGAACAAAGACTAATTTCATTAGATCTAATGTCCCTGTCAATCAGGCGCTCCGGGGGAGATCTCCTTATGTACAATATTATAAATGATCCATATTTAATAACTAACCTGAGGTTTCTCTTTAAGGATTTAACTTATAATATTAGGGGGCATCCTTTGCAGTTACAATTGAAGAAATGTAATTTTCTTCCACTGAAGTTTTTTTATACTGTAAGAATAATCAAATTATGGAATTCCTTATTTATTGAAGTGGTTGTCAGTAATTCTAAACAGACATATAAAAAAGCATTTGGACAAATACATTCTTTCAGGTGGAATCCATAGTTATTATTAGTTAATAGGAGCACATTTTGGGCCTTTTGGCTCTCTTGCTCCTGTACAATCCCAGTATGAATCCTAGTATGATAGTCATAGAGACACAGTGTGATAAGGTAGTTACCGAAAATACCACTGAATTCAGCAATTTGTTTGAGCAAGAAAAACAAATTGGAGTGGGAAGATGCACTTTCTGGTTACCCAGCTCCTCACCTGTTTGCCACATCTCATTGTTAAAGCCCAGTGAAGGTGACATGTACACTTTCTGGTAACCCCCCCCCCAACACTCACACACACACACACACATGCACACGCATACACACACACCACGCACACTCTGTCTTGCTGTCCCTTTGGTCAGTCAGTACTTAGGACACCAGCAGATGGGACAGGTTCACTTTCGACACCAGCCCCATCTCCCCAGCCCTGGTTGTCTGTCAGTCAGTTCCCTCCTCACTGAGGAAACGCCGGGTTCTATGTCATAACAGTGATATAAAAATGGCGCCTACCATATGAGCGACTGCACATCGTCGAAAGCTAAAAATGGCAATGTGCAGTATAGCACCTGTAATACAAACCAACCTGCACTCAATTTGCCAATAAAGCACAATAAAAACGTATGTTTTATGTGTGGGACTATGATCCCCACACCTCCCTTTGGGGAGGCATTGCCCCTGCACCCTCCAAACTTTTAATGATCAGCTGTAGGGGGGTTGATACTGGGGAAGAAGTAAAAACTCAGGAAGGAGGATAAATTCAGTGAAGGATGTCAGTAGGGAGAAAACATTGGGGGGCAACCTACAAGCAGGGGCACACACAGTTGGAAATGCAGGGAACGGGACACAAAATAAAGCACATAAAAATAATCATGGTATTTTAACAAAAAATAAAACACAGCATGCCAATGCCCAGTCCTGAAACCAGGTCACCTGGCACAAAGGCCACCACACCAAATGGCCAGCTGGGATCCAACCAATGAAAAAAACCTACACATCCTACACCAACTTTACTCAAACACTACATGCTCAAATACAATGTGCTATACATAGTACATCGCTATTTACTGTACATTGCAGTCTCCCTTTTCATTGACATTTCAACCTAAACAGACCTGTTTAAGCTAAAACGTCAGTCTGCGTGGGCATCCTCAAGCTGAGGTGTTTCACTTTTACCTCTTGATTTGTGTGAATAAACTGTCTGAATTATAGCACAGTCATTTGTGTGAACAGCAGTTTTATATTTTGCAGGGTGGGTTCAGTGACTTTTCTCTATGCTCTGTGATATTTTGGGCACACTGAACTGTGCTCCTGCAGGCAGCTCCTACCGCTCATTCTGATCTCACACATTCTGATCCCCCCCATGCAGTGCAGTGCCTATTCCTACTACTACTTTCAGAAGGAATGCCTTCACTGGAAAAATACAGACACTAGAAAAGAGAGAGAGGGGTAGAGAAAGAGAGAGAGAGAGAGATAGAGAGAGAGAGAGAGAGAGAGAGAAAGAGAAACAGGACAGTTACATGTACAGTTTCTGCTGATCTTTAAATTGAGCTAATGTCTCTCCAACTCACTGTTCAGATGTGTTAGTCCCTGTGGTTGCAGTTAAAGCAGAAGTTGCTAGACTGTTTCCAATTGCTCATGTTCTAGCTGAGTCAATGATTGTTGCATGGATCGCTACAGAGTCCAGAGCTGGTGTGTGTGTTTTGGGGAGGTCTCTGGACTCTGCAACAGGGACAGGCTTCAACACAGTTTTTGATTGTTTTGCAATTGCCTAATAGCTTTTGATGTACAGTACAGATGACTGCATCTTTCAGCTCTCTTCTCTTTTACTAACATATATAATTTTTTTAAGCTGCCCTAAACACAAGCCTGATATTTAACCAGGTACACTCGAGTGCACCAGTGATTCCTGAAGAATCAACAGCTGGAGTGGTAAATCACATAGCTTTGACTGTCAACACCTCCTATGCTACCTATCTAGAATGGCTTGTTTTGGCTGACTGTCAATACCTTTAGCATGGGACAGCTGGCTTTTCTACATGTCTCTACATAGAAACATGGATTTTGGAAACAACAAAGTTCACAAATACATACAGTATTTCATTTAAAGCTGATTTACTGAAATCAAACAACTTGAAGTGAGGTTCCATTAACTAAAAACATTTGCCAATTTATGGGGACAGTGTGTGTTGGGGGAGCCGTGTCACCAAACACCAGGGAAATGGAGTGGTAGCTCACAATTCACACTGCAGCTGGGAGCAGGAGGTCAGCTGCTGCTGCAAAAGTTAAGAAAATCCGCTGTTCTCATACTGAGAATGCAGAGGAAGGCTCCACTCACTAAGCTGGGCACCCAGGATTTTGGGTGCCCAGAAAAAGTATTTCTGGCCCTAATTTTGAAAAACAAACATCAGAATCTAGCTAAACGAGACATGTTAGCTAGGTTCTGGTCTTTGATTTATAAAATTATATTTTAATGTATTTTCCACACTTTTTAGTTCTTGGGGGGAAAAACAAGATGGTGGCTCATGAAAAAGGATTTTTTCCTCATGAAAAAGGAATGGATCTCACAAGAAAGAATCCTTTTTCACAAGATCAGTCTTTTGTTGAAGTTTTTGCCTCTGTCCCGGAGAGTGACCTTCTCATAGAAAATAATGGGAAACTTAAAAACTGTATAACTTTGCAACAGATTAATATTTTTTCACCAAAGTATGGCAGTTCTATTACCCAAGTTGTTTCTACCATAAAAAAATCACATCAAAATTCCACGCCGTCTAGGCAAATAGCAATGAGAAAAAAACTGCAAAAAGTGGTTACTTTTAAGGTTTTTGCACTATCCAGATCTCAGACTCTGCACATCCAATTGGAACAAAACTTGCCACGTCAGGAGATCTACCTCACAGGACAGCACATAACAAATTTTGTGCACATCCATTGATCGGTTGCAGAGTAATTAAAGTGCAAAATTTGAGGTTTAACATTAAACAGGCTACTCAACCCTAACAATAGGGGTACGGAATTATAGTGGTGCAGCAGTGACACTACAGTTAGGGTAAAGCAGAGCTTTCTATGTTAAATCCCAAATTTTGCATTTTAATAACTTCACAACCATGCAATGGATTTGCATGAAATTTTGCAAGTGCGGTCTTGAGTGGTAGCTCTCTTGAAATTCTTCATTTTGTTCCAGCCAGATGTGTGGATTCTGAGCTACACATATAGTGAAATAACATTAAAAAATCACTGTTCTTGCTGTATATTTTTTTGTCATTACCTTGTGCCCAGATGGTTTTGGAATTTCAGTCTGAAATTTTCAGCAAAGAAAGGGCTTGGCCCACAGAGGTGTCTTTTGCTGGTTTGGTGGGGAAATATTAATCTGTTCCAAAGTTATTAAATTTTAACATTTCAGGTTTTGAGCATGCTCAGTCAGCCTAAAAGAACTGATGTAAGAATTTGTATTCATGAATGCCTAGAGTCACCTCATGGCTCTTGAATAATATAAAGCTTATTTGCATACTAATTTTTTTTAAAATTGAGGGAACTAGAAAAAACAGGTGAAAGCTAGAAGCTATCCCTCCTTGGGAAGCATAACATGTTCAAAATCACTGTTTACAACAATTTATTTTTGGTTCCACCTGTTCATATTTCAAGAAGAACAGTTCCTTATGCACCCCATGTTTTAAAAAATGCCAGTGTAAGCCTACCTCATGAATAATCATGAGCTTGTTTGAATACCCTTTCTTTAAAATTGAGGGAATTAGAAATACTGGCTAGATATTTCCGTACTCACTACAGATACAGGAGACTACTTCCATCAGTAAAGAAGTCATATCAGCTATATACTCTATGCAAAATGCCTCATTTTGAAAATAAACATCTTCAATCTTTTATTTTTGTAACCGCTACACAAATAGGAGACTGTGCCTCCCAGCAAGGAAAAGAGACGGCAAATTCATATTGTGTCTACAATGCTTTGCTATGCACACCTATGCATTAGGTGATATACTGCAGTCACCACTACTAAAATAGGAGACTGCATCTTGGAGTCAAAAAATGTTAGTACATTTTATAGTTTATCAAGAATTCCTCATTCCTGTTTGTAAATCAGCCTATTAGATGTTATACTGCTGTGTCCATTACTAAAATAAGAGTTAACTGATTTAACAAAAAGGGACTACTTTATGTCCAAATGCACTTACAGTACAATAATATATAGAACAATGGCTGGGTAGGGGTTTATAATGAGAATTTTACCCCCACAAAGGGTGGGATGCCACATAAACCCTGAGAGTGAAGCTTAAAGGGTTTATAAAGGTTTATAAAGGCATCCCACATCAAGGGCAGGAGTAAAATCTGAGTTTTACACCCCCTACCCAGCCTTTATTTTATATAATTGCTGAGGAGCACTTTTTTGCCACAGCAATTGTATAAAATAAAGATATCCCTACGGAGCTGTGGACTGGTCGGGTTTCAGTGTGGTCAGTAGCTTCTGTGAAAAACATTACTTGTGTGTTTGTTTTTTACTCCATTTGTTTAACGCAATCCAGGTAAAATACTTTAGCCTCCTTGTTTGCTTCTTTTTTTTTTTCAGCTAGCTTACCACTGCTGACTACAAGTGCAGCATCGGATATCATTACTTCATGGGTGTTAGATGCACCTGGCCTGCAGCCTCATGCCAAACCACCTGAGGTGTGACAATACCCCATGATATACCAAACCCTGTCATGCATTACTGCTTAAATGGAATGCATAGTGAGTGTTAAATTTTGCACTTTAATATCTTTGCAACTGTTCAATGCATTTGTACAAAGTTTTGTCTGTGAGGTCTCATGGGGTATATCTCTTGATATGCCAAGAATTGTTCCAGGTGAATGAGTAGATTTCAAGATGCAGATAGTGAAAACTTTTTAAAAAATTGCTGTTTTTGACGTTTTTTTGTCATCACCTAGCACCCAGATAGTTTGGATTTTGATCTGAAATTTTCAGGGTAGAAAGGGCTTGGCCAACAGATTTGCCTTTTACTGGTTTTAATCCATTCCAAGGTTATTACTATGCTTTTGTAAATCTCACAACACACCACCTGTTGTGCATTATTACTTAAACAGCACTCATGTGTAATTCAGTGACTGCAATACAGATGGCAGGAGGGATCAGTTCTAGCTGGTTAAGTGTATAATTTATAATGAAACTCGTGTAATTTAGAGATTGCCCTATAGATGGCAGGAGGGATCAGTTCTAGCCAGTTAAATGTATAATTTATAATTGAATGCATGTGTAATTTAGCAGTAGCCCTACACATGTCAGGAGGGATAAGTTCTAGCCAGGTAACTGTATAATTTATAATGGAACTCACGTGTAATTCAGTAACTGACCTACAGATGGCAGTAGTGAGCATAACATTTTGAATTTTAATGTCTTTGCAACCATTCAAAAGATTTGCATGCAATTTTCATTTGTGGTCTTGTTGGGAAGATCTCTTGATGTGCCAAGTTTTGCTACAGTTGGATGTGCAGATTCCAAGATGCAGATAGCAAAAAAAATAAACAAATCACTGTTTTTTTTGTTTTGTCATCCCCTTGCACCCGGACAATTTGGAATTTTGGTCTGTAATTTTCAGGGTAGAAAGGGCTAATTAGGCCCACAAATGTGCGTTTTGCTGGTTTGTCAAAAAATATTAATCCATTTCAAACTTATTATTAGGCATGTGTAGATCTGACACAACACACCTCATGTTGTGCATTATTGCTTTAATGGAACTCCTGGGTAATATAGTGGCTGCCCACAGATGGCAGGAGGAATCAGTTCTAGCTGCGTAAATGTATGATTTATAATGGATCTCATGTGTAATTTAGTGATTGTCCTATGGATAGCAGGAGGGATCAGTTCTAGGAAGGGTGAGTGTATTATTTATTATGGTCCTCTTGTGTAATTCAGCAACTGCCCTGCAGATGGCAGTACTGAACCTTAATATTTTGCACTTTAACATCTTTGCAACCATTCAATGTATTTGCATGAAATTATACATTTGTAGTTCTGTTGGGTATATCTCTTGATGTGCCAAGTTTTGTTCCAGTCGGATGTGCAGATTCTGAGATGGCATAGCGAAAACATGTAACAGAGAATTGATTTTTGCTGCTTTTTTTTCCATGACCTTGCACCCAGATGGTTTGGAATTTGGTCTGAAATTTTCAGGGTAGAAAGGGCTTGACCCCCAGCTGTTCCTTTCACTGGCTGGGTGAAACACATCTGTTCCAAAATTATTATTAGACACATATAAATCTCACAACACACCACTTGTAGTGCATTATTGCTTAAATGGAATTCATGTGTAATTCAGTGACTTCCCCTACAGGTTGCAGGAAAGATCAGTTCTAGCCAGGGTAAGTCTATAATTTATAACAGAACTCATGAGTAATTTAGTGACTGCCCCATAGATGGCAGGAGAGATCAGTTCTAGCCAGGGTAAGTGTATAATTTATAATGGAACTCATGTGTAATTCAATGACTGCTCTACAGATGACTGTAGTGAGTGTTAAATTTTACACTTCATCTCTTTGCAACCGTTCAACAGATTTGCACGAACCTATGCATGTGTGATCTTATGGGTAGCTCTCTTGATATGCCAGGTTTTGTTCCAGCTGAAGTGCAGATTCAGAGATATGGATAGTGAAAAAAACATAAAAAATTGCGGTGTGTTCCAGTTTTTATTTTTTTTATCATCACCTTGCCAGGGTATTAAATAAGTCAAAAAAGTTGATTAGCAGGTTTTCACATGAAAATGCTAAACAATCTGTAAAAATTCGTAGTACTTAGCATAAAATGGTTAGAAAAATGTAAATAGATAGATAGATAGATAGATAGATAGATAGATAGATAGATAGATAGATAGATATCATTGCAAAAAACTGCGTTATGCACCATTAGGGTTGCAACATCAAATGTAGGAAAATTCAACATTAGGGCTGACAAAGGTAACACTGCACCCACACTGTACATGCAGGAACAGGCATGACAGATGTGTTTTGGCATTTTGAATCCCAGTGCTCACCGCATTGTCCTATACTATACAGTACCTGTCTTAAGTTATTCATTGAATGGGGTAAGCATTAGGGTTCAAAACACATCTGACATGCCTGTTCCTGCTTGCACAGTGGGGGTGTGGTGTTACCCTTGTCAACCCTAAGGTTGAATTTCCCTACTTTTGATGTTGCAACCCTAATGGTGCATTAACACAGTTTTTTTTGTAAAACATTTCCCTTCTTTTTGAGAAAGTGTAATGTAAGTGTAATGTGGTTGTGGTAGTGCAGGGCCAATGTTATCCATTTCTTCGAGTGCAGGGCCCTATGTGCCCTGCACAGCCATATATCCATAAGTGTAGAGACATTATAAGGAACCCTCATGCCCCGTGGGACTGCAGTGCCCTTGGCATACACCCCACTCCCATTTTAGCATAATGGTATGCATATGAGGGAGCCCGGGCCCTCTGGACCCTGTTTTCCCACTTACACTTAAGTACAGAGACATACTGCAGACCTACAGACATGAAAAGGAACCCTTCTAACCCAAATTTGGCAATATCTCAGTAACCATAGCAACTATGAAAAAAATTCTACTGCAGTTGTAATCATGACTTGGAAACCTCAACACAGGTTTAGTCCATCCTCAAGATGGACTAAGCCACCCAGAGCAAAAAATCCACATCTTGAACCGTTTTTGAGATAAGGGAAATTTTGCAACTTCAGAGTGCTGTAACTATGGAAGTGGTGTAAATATTTTCACCAAACTACCAAGGCACATTGGTAGGGCAAGGGCTTGCAACCCTGCAAATGTCAGCCCAAAAGCCCTATCTGTTCTTTTGCTATGATGTGGCAAAGAAACTGGTGGTTTGGGGCTGTTTTACTGTGAAATATGTAGCAATTGCATGAAAGTCCCATTGGTTAACATGGGAAACTTTAGTGTGAAATTGCACGAAAGCCTGAGTAATTGCATGAAAGTGCCCCATGTTGACCAGTGGAAGTTTCATGAAATTTTGCAGTAATTGTACAAAAGCTTTCTTGGTACACATATACTTTTCCCCTAGGATGAAATGGGAACTTAAAAGTTTAATAACTTTTGAATGGATTAATATTTTTTCACCAAACCTTCAATAGGCACTTCCTTGACCCAGTTTGCATATACCCTATACATTTCTGACCTCACGGACAAACTGTTCGTGTTGTGGAGATGAGCAAAGAATTTAAAGAAGCTGAGGATTTTTCACACTTTTTCATGCTCCACAGCTAAACAACCGCAAATCCAACCAAAGATCTATGGGACCACACTATGCATGACAAATTTCAGGCAAACTGGACAAACGGTTGCAAAGCTATGAAAGTGCAACATTTGGGGTTTAACATAGAAGCTGCTGCACAATCCTAATAGGGCTAGTATAATATGTATGCATATATATATATATATATATATATATCATAGGGGCATGGTTGCGCCCCTATATTTAGGGTTGAAAAGGCACGTCTATGTTAAAGTCAAAATTTTGGGATGTTAATAACTTTAGACCCATTCAACGGATTTGCCTGACATTTGGTATGCACAGTGAGGCATGATAAATCTCTTGATTTGCCAAATTTTGCTACAGTCGGATTTATGATCTTTGCGCACGAAAATGCTGAAAAATGCAAAATTATCCATTTTTGGATGCAGCTTTTGGGATTTTGTCTGTGCCACTGTGTGGCCATTGTGTGGTGTGCCACTCTGCGAGATGGCTCATCTGAAAGAGCTTAGCTGCCCGAACGTGCCGCGTTTAATTTGGTGAAAAAATATTAAGGCACTCAAAAGCTATGGCACTTTTAAGTTCCCATTATCAGTCATTGGGAAAATGTATATGGTTGTTTTCCTAACAAAGAATGAGGTTCTGGCCATCTGGTCCCACTGGGCAGTCAAAGAAGTTGCAGTCTCACAGTTCAAGAATCTTTTTCCCCGAGAATTCTTTGATCGCGAGGTCCGCCATCTTATTTTTGCATTTCCGATCATAAAAACACAAATATCTCGGCTCAGGGGTCACTCCTGAAGTAAAACTTGAATGAGTTTTACTCAGGGGGCTCCAATCTATTGAGCCATGCCTTTGGTTTCATTCAAAATGATCAAAAAATAGAGTTATAATGTTTTAAAATCTTTAATCACGGCTCCCTAACAATCTTTGATCACAAGCCTGCAAATTCTTTGATCGCAAGATTCTTTGATCACAATCTTGCATCATGAGCTAAAAACACAAATATCTCAGCTCAGGGGTGGGCTAGGGACACAAATGAGGATGGGTTTTCTCAGGGGACTTTGTTCTATCGAGGCATAACATTGGTTTCATTTACATCTTTCTAGAAATAGCATTTCACCATTTTTTTATCCTTTGATCGTGAGCATGCAATTTCTTTGATCGTGAGCCTGGAAATTCTTTAATTGTGAGATTCTTTGATCGCAATCATGCATCATGAGTGAGGGACAAGATGGCAAAATTAAAAAATCAAATTTCTCAGCCCAGGGGTGCCCTAGGAAGACAAATGAGGGTGGATTTTGCTCAGAGTGCTTTGTTCTGTCGAACCATGATGGCGGTTTCCCAGAATTTTTGATTTACAGCATTTTTTATTCTTTGTTTGTGAGCCTGCAAATTCTTTGATTGTGAGCCTGTAAATTCTTTGACCATGAGGTTCTTTGATCACCATCTTTGATCGCGAGATAGGGACAAGATGGCCAGATTTTATAATGCATTAGAAAGGGTAATTTCACCAATCTTTAAGTCTAAATATCTCGGAAATGGTTTGGTCTTTTTACTTGAAATGTGGTGGGTGTTCTTGGCATGCCCTGTAGATGTGAATTACAGTGTTTACATGTCGGAGAAAATTTTTTTTGCGGAGATATTGTGTGACGCAATTACTTGTTGCAGACAGTGTTTTGTATTATGATGGTGGCTTGAAATTGATAGGGTACCCAGCCGTAGTGTCAAGGATGTAGTTGTCAGTCATTTTGCCTGTAAAATGTTAACTCATTGTATGTAAAGCACTTATAATTTGTTATAGAAACATAGAAACATAGAATTTGACAGCAGATAAGGACTGCTTGGCCCACCCAGTCTGCCCATTTCCCTACCTAATGGATAAGCTGCAGATCCTAGTTAACCAGCAGCCTACTTCTTCCTACACCACCCCCTAGAATTGCCTTATGACTGTCCCATGCATGCTTGAATTCCATCATTGTTTTTGACTCCACAACCTCCTCTGGAAGGCTGTTCCATGCATCCACAACCCTCTCTGTGAAAAAATACTTCCTTAAATTACCTCTGAGCTTCCTCCCCTCTATCTTCAAATTGTGCCCCCTTGTTCTTCCACACCTTTTTTTTTGAAAGATGCTACCCTCTTGGACTTTGTTGATTTCCTTGAGGTACTTGAAAGTTTCTATCATGTCCTCCCTCTCCCTCCTTTCCTCGAGGCTATACATATTAAGCTCCTTAAGTCTCTCTTCATATGTCTTCCGGTGCAGACTCTGCACCATTTTAGTTGCCCTCCTCTGGACAGTTTCCATCCTGTGTATGTCTTTGTGGAGACTGGGTCTCTAGAACTGCATGCAGTACTCCAGATGGGGTCTCACCAGCTGTCTGTACAGAGGGATAATAACTTCCTGTTTTCTACTGGTGATGCCTCTCCCTATGCATCCCAGTATCCCCCCAGCCCTCCTTGCTGCCCTCTCACATTGCTTGCCCACCTTTAGGTCATCTGATATGACTACCCCCAAGTCCCTTTCCATTTTTGTTGTTGTTAGTATCTTACCCCCCATTGTGTACTCCTCCCCTGGGTTTTTGTTTCCCATGTGCATTACCTTGCACTCCTTAGCATTGAATCTAAGCTGCCATACATTTGACCATTCCTCTAACCTTGCCAAGTCCCTTCTCATCCTTTCCACCCCACCTTGTGCATCAACTCTGTTGCAGGTCTTTGTGCCATCTGCAAAGAGACATAGTTTTCCTTCCAGTTCCTCTGCAATGTCACTTATAAAGACATTGAAGAGGACCGGTCCTAATACTGAACCCTGCGGTACCCCACTAGTAACCCCTCTTTCTTCAGAGTGGACTCCATTTACTATTACTCTCTGTGTCCTATTCTCCAGCCAATTCTTTACCCAGGCTGTCATCTTGGGACCCACTCCCAGGCTGGCTAACTTGTATATTAATCTTTTGTGTGGGACTGTGTCAAATGCCTTGCTAAAGTCTAGGTAGGCCATGTCCACAGCCCCTCCCTGATCTACTACTTTGGTCACCCAGTCAAAGAAATCTATCAGATTCATCTGGCATGACCTTCCCACTGTGAATCCATGCTGCCTTGGGTCCTGTGCCCCTCTAGCCGCTAGATACTTGACAATTCTTTCTTCAGAAGTGATTCCATCATTTTCCCTATCACTGAGGTTAAACTAACAGGTCTGTAGTTTCCTGCTTCTGCCTTGCTCCCACATTTGTGAAGGGGAATCACATCTGCCCTCCTCCAGTCCTCGGGTACCACCCCATCCTCCCATGATTTGTTAAAGAGGGTAGTCAGTGATGTCACTAGTTCTACCCTTAGTTCTTTTAGAATTCTGGGATGAATCCCATCAGGCCCCATTGCTTTGTCCATCTTCAGTTTTAAGAGTTCTTTCAGAACCCTTTCTTCTGTAAATGGGCTGGTATCAATTTCTGTATCCAGAGTGTTTCTACTGTTTGTTTTAGGTACCTCCCTCTCTTCATTTGTAAATACTGAGAAAAACTATTTGTTTAGTATCTCTGCCTTTTCACAGTCACCCTCTGCCCACCCTCCTCCCCTTTATTAAGCCTCACTATCCTCCCTTGGTCTTCCTTCGCTCCTGATGTACCTATAAAAGGTTTTATCCCCTTCTTAACTGAGTTGGCTATCTTTTCCTCGTTTTGGCCTTTGCTGTTCTGACTGCCCTTCCAGCTTCCTTTGCTTTAACTGATACAGTTCTCTGTCCTGCTCCTTCTGTGATTCCTTGTACTTCCTGAATGCTTTTTCTCTTGAACCTTCACTGCCACTTCCTTTGAGAACCATAGTGGTTTCTTACATCATTTTGTTTTGTTTATTTGCTTCACACAAAGGCTTGTTACCTCTGTGATGGCAGTTTTTATTATTCCCCGTTGTTCTTCCACCCCTCCTTCCTGCCCATTTGCTAGTGCATTCCTTAGGCACTCACCCATTTTGGCAAAGTCAGCCCTCCTAAAGTCCAGTACTTTTGCCTTTGTATTGCTTGACTCTATTGCTGTGTTTATTGTGAACCATACTGTTCGATGGTCGCTAGTTCCCAGATGGCTACCCACTTCTACATCTGTGATCCTCTCTCCATCTCCATTTGAGAGAACCAGGTCTAAGATTGCTCCCTCTTGAGTGGGCTCCAATATTAGTTGTCTAAGGCATGCCCCCTGTAGGGCATCTAAAATAACCCCACTCTTCAAAGTGGCTGCTGCAACTGCACTCCAGTTAACATCTGGCATATTCAGATCACCCATCAGCAATATCTCCTCTTTTTATGCCATACTAAATATACTTTCTATCATTTCCTTGTCCATTTCTTCCCCCTGAGAAGGGGGTCTGTATACAACCCCTGTGTGAATTGTGGTGCCATTGCCGGTCTCCAAATTTACCCACAGTGCTTCTTCTCCTCCCTGTTTACCCTTTTGTTCTGTTGCTTTGATTCCTTCCCTTATGTAAAGAGCTACTCCTCCTCCTCTTTTACCCTCCCTGTCCCTCCTGTAGATAGTGTGTCCTGGTATGTTTACAGCCCAGTCATGGTTTTGTGTGTACCATGTTTCTGTGACTGCCACAATATCCAGATGTTCCTCCTCCATCAAGGCCACTATTTCAGGAAGCTTGTTACCCAGACTATGGACATTGGTACTTATTGCTCTCCATTTTTTGATGGCTTTACCTTCTGTTGCAGCATCCCCCACTGACCTTTCTACCTCGGTCTTTTTCTCATTTAGTACCCTGTTTTGTAGGGAGAGGCTGGGATTTTCCTGCTGCTTATCAGTGCCTCCCCCCTTGACTAGTTTAAAAGCTTGTCAATGAAGCATTTAAACTGATTGCTCAAAAGACTTGTTCCCTTCCTGGACAGATGCAGACCATCCTGCCAGTATAGGCTGGTGTCCCTCCAGGTGGAACCCCAGTCCCCAATGAAGTCCAACCCCTGTGCTCCACACCATTTTTTCAACCATTCATTAAACTGCATGGTGCAAAGTAACCTCGCCTCACCCATGCCATTGACAGGCAGCACCTCTGAGAAGGATACTGTGTGTGCTACTTGTCTTAGGCCCCTCCCCAACTCTACAAAGTCCTCCTGCACTGCTCTAATCTCATGATGAGCCAAGTCATTTGTCCCTAGATGGGCAATGACTTCCAGCTCAGACTCCCGTGCAGCTGTTCTCGTGATCCTGAGGATGCGCTTCCTGTCCCTCCAAGCCATGGCACCTGGCAGGCACCTTACTTCAGTTTTCCCTGCTCCCCCCAGTTCTATCCCCCTAATAATTGAGTCCCCCATGAGGAGCTGCTTCCTTTCCCTGTGGTGTCCTCTGCCTCCTTCCTGTGGGCCTCCCTTGTGACAGTTGTCCTCAGCCTCCTTAGTCTCCTCTGTGGGTGCATCCATAGGGGAGCTATGCTCCCCCAGAATGGTGTATGGATTGTGGAGTGGAACAACTGACTGGGTGTGCCTCTGTTCCACCATCCTCACCCTCCCTGAGCCCACTGTGGTCCAACTTCTGTGCTTTCTTCGCAATCTCTGAGGTAGTGGTGGTGGCTCTGGTGCTCCCTGGATGGAGGAGGTTACCTTCCTACTGTTCAGTGTGGCCTGGGGGAAGGTTCCCTTGCTACTGTCCAGTGTGGCCTGAAGACGGGCAACTTCCTCCCTCAGGGCAGAGAGTTGTCTGCAAAAAGGGCAGCTTCTCAGCCTCCAGAAAGACTCCCGGAAGACTGCTGCCCCACAGCCATTACATTGCACTACTCCCCACATGTTTATCTACTTTTTTGTGTGTGTGTGTGTGTGTGTGTGTGTGATTGGTTTGTTATAGAAATATATATATTATACAATGTGTATGCTTATATTGTCAGTGCAATCTGCTAGAGAGGATATGACAGTGATATGCACCTTGCACCCTTAAGGAAATGATGTCAGAACCCCAGGTATAAAGGAACTATTTCCAGGGGTGGGTGGAGTGAGGGGTTGGCAGGGGTTGGGTCTAAACTGTGCCCTCACGAAACAATCAGCTAAAAGCTCTGACCCACCACTGCGATGAGTGCCTTCCTGTCAGCAAAATGCCCTACACAACAATTTGACAGAGAAAATACCCTGCTAATCAAACAGAGAAAAATCCAGACGTCTAAGTCAGACACAGGTAAACCTCCCCAGCCCCAAAACAGCCTGGTGGTTTGTGCTCTGAAAGCAGTCAGCCTCAAAATAAGTCAGCTGTGCTTTAAACTCTTCCTGCACTGAAAATCTTAAGAATTGTAACAAAAGTAAAGCTAGATCCACCTTGCCCTGTTGCTTGAAAGACTGTCTTTCCTGATAATTCTAAGTTCCTTATTTCACCTTTCAGTTAGAAGTAGCCTCCACCTGCAGAATATCTACTACAAACCAAAAACAATTGTAAGGTTCACCTCCCTCTGTTATCCTGTTACATTTCTGCATGTCTGTACTCTCCCTGGTCGTGCCTGAAAATAGTCATTTTATGGCTAGTGCACTTACCCGGTTAACAAAAGCTAAATCAAAAAAATAAATAAATAGGTGTGGAATTGTGCAACTCTGATGAATGAAAATTTCAAATGTTAACACGTTATATCGCGGACATGGTTTGCCCTTTTGCATTGAAATTTGGAGGGTGCTCTTGGCATGTCCCATAGATGTGAATTACAGTGTTTACGTGTTGGAGAAAATTTTTTTGTAGACATATTGCGTAATGCAATTTATGTGTTGTGGACAGTGTTTTGCATTGTGCTGGTGGCTTGAAATTGATCGGGTACATAGCCTTAGTGTCATGGATGTAGTTTTCAGTCATTGTGCCTGTAAAATGTTAACAGGTGCAGAATTCTGCATCTCTGACAACTGAAAATCTCAAACTTTAAAATGTTAGATCTTGGACACAGTGTTTTACATTGACATTTGGAGGGTGTTGATGTTTACAAGTTAGTGGGAGCACAAGTCCCAAAGGACTCGCGCTCTCACCACCTTCCGTAGGTTGGTGGGAGCGCAGGGTCAGAAGGTCCCACACTCCCACCAACTTGTGCAAATTGTTAGTTTTTTATTCTTTCTCAAAAATGTGCCATTGGGGTTGTGAGGCCTAAATGTCACCCCATTCTTATTTACTGTGGCTTGTGAATGTAATTTCAGATGGAATGGGGTGACATGTAGGCCTCACAACCTAATGACACACCCTGTCAGCTGTCAATCTTGGGATGATAATCAGGTCCAGGGGAGGGGCAACCGTAAAGATTTTTAATTTCCAGACTTTTTGTGTTTTAACCCTACATGATGCATTAACGTAGTTTTTTTGCATATATATGTGTGTTTATATATATATATATATATATATATATATATATATATATATATATCTATACTGTACATATTATTAATTTTGTCTACTATGACATAGACTCAACGAAAAAGATTTTTAGCAGTCTACTGCTATACATTTTGAGAAGTGGTTAGTATCCCAATTTTGCATAGCATTTTGCTATGCTGTACCAGCCATTTAATACATGTCTTGCACCCAGACAGTCTAGAATTTTCATCCTAAATATTTCAGAGTAGAAAGGGCTTGGCCCAGAGATGTGCATTTTGCTGGTTTGGTGAAAAATATTAATTACTTCAAAAGCTGTTATTAGGTGTGTATAAATCTCACAACAATACACCTCCTGTCATGCATTATTGCTTAAGATGAACTCATGTGTAAGTCAGTTACTGCCTACAGATTTATTTATGTATTTATTTATTTTTTAAAAAATTGGTGACTAGAAAAGGCACACTGAGCCAAGTTCATTTCCAGGTGTGACCAGGTGGAAGGGGAGAACAATATATATACAGTTCACCAGAACAACATTTTAGCAAACAACATACAGTTGAGGAACAAATCAGAAATGCGGACATTAGGCACAATGGCATTACAAATACCCATTCATGAGAGAGGCAGAATTGAATAGGACAGCCATGTGAGCAGCAAATTGCAATTAGGAGGGTAACATAGAGAAATTATCACAAACCATAATCATGTACAAGGTAAATTGCAGTTGGTAGAATAGTTGCATATACATTATCACTCTCAAGGATAATTGATAGGTAACAGTAAATTTTATGCTGGGAGGCAATTCTGGCTGTGTAGTGGAGAACAAGAACCTGAGGGAGGACCTGAAGTGGGGTAAAAAAAGGTGGGGGGTGAAAGGGAATAGAAGGGGCTAACAGAAGGAGGAGGGGCAGGAGCATGGAGGGAGGCAGATTGGTAGAGTGCTGGCTTCAAGCACAGCAGGGAGGTTGATTTTTGGAGGGAGTTCCAGAGCGAAGGAAGGTAGTAGAAAAAGGCTGATTGCACAGGATGAGGGGCAAGGGAAAGAGAAGGTGTGGGTATCTATGGAGCAAAGGGGATAGGAGGGATTAGTTCTAACTGGGAAAATTTATAACAGAACTCCTGTGTAATTTAGCAACTGCCCTACAGGTGACAGGAGGAATAATTTCTTACCAGGTAAATGTATAACTTATAACGGAAGTCGTGAAATTTTGTGACTGCAGGAGGGATCAGTTCTAGCCAGGGTTAGTGTATAATTTATAATGAAACTCATGTGTAATTCAATGACTGCCCTACAGATGGCAGGAGAGATCAGTTCTAGCTAGTTAAGTGTATAATTTATAATGGAACTCAAGTGTAATTCAGTGACTGCCCTACAGATAATAACAATAATAATAATAATAATGATAATAATAATAATAGTAACTTTATTTCTTGAGTGCAATTCAAAATATCAAAGCGCTTTACAAAGTAACACAAATGAATAAAACCATAAGTAATAAAATATGACTAGTAACAATAAAATCCCTCCTTATTAGTTACTCATCACAAAAGACAAGACTGAACAAGTATGTCTTCAGTGTGGCTTTAAAGTTCTCCACCGTCAGGCACTCCTGAACCCAATAAGGCAGAGAGTTCCACAGGATAGGTGCTACACAAGTAAAGGCTCGAGCATCAGATGACTTCAACCAGACCCTGGGAACCTCCAGCAATCCATCATTGGTGCAGCAGAGCAGTTGGGAGGGGCAGTGGGGATAAGAAGCTCTTGCAGGTAGTACCCTCTCAGTCCATGTAGGGCTTTAAAGGTCAACAAACCAACTTTAATGGTGACCCTCCACCATACTGGCAGCCAATGTAGCTCGCAAAGCACAGGTGTAATATGGCTATTTCAAGAAAGCCCAGTCAGTATCCTGGCTTCCAAATTCTGCACTAGCTACAGTCAGTTGGCAACAACCCCCCGGCAGCCCTAGGTAAAGGGAGTTGCAGTAATCAAATCGGGAGGTAATGAAGGCATGGACCAATGTCGGCATGTCATTGGGCGGGACCAGATGTTTAATCCAGATGATATTACTCAGGTGGTAAAATGAGATCTTGACAACAGACGACACCTGAGCCTTCAAGGTCAGCTGCTTGTCAAGAATAATGCCCAGACTCCTCACCTGCTCTAAAGTCCTCAGCTAGCAGTTCCCTAGCTCCAGACCAGTTAACAGACCTGCTGAGGGCTCCTCAACTCTCCAACTCAGAGCCAAAACCAACACCTCGGTCTTGTCTGAGTTTAGCTTCAGCCAGCTGGCACTCATCCAACCCTGGATCTTGGATTGGCAGTTGTTAAATACCGAGAATGCTGTGTCCTGTTCAGGCACAAAGGACATGAACAGCTGAGTATCATCTACATAGCAGTGAAAACTCAGCCAGTACTGCCTTACAGTGTCCCCCAGTGGCAGCATGTACACCATGAACAACATGGGGACAGCACAGAGCCCTGCAGCATCCCACATGACAGGGAGAATGGGTCATAGGAATAAATTCCCGACACCACTCTCTAAGACCTGTCAGTGAGGAATGATTGAAACCACCTGAGGACTGTACCTGCCTGTCCACAGATGACCTGCAGGCACTCCAACAGAATCCCATGGTCCACAGTGTCAAATGCCACAGAGAGATCTAGGAGGAGTAAGATGGAATGACTCCTCCGATCTCTCGCTATAAGGAGATCATTGAGCACCTGAACAAGAGCAGTCTCAGTACTGTGCCTCTTCCTAAATCCCGATTGGAGAGGATCATAGATGTCATGGATGGCAAGATGATCCTCCAGCTGCAGCGCTCACTTTCTCAATGACCTTCACTGTAAAGGGGAGGTTAGAGATCGGTTTCTAGTTAACGAGACTGCTCGGATCAAGAGAAGATTTCTTAAGGAGTCGGGTCACCACTACCTCCTTCAGAGAGGCAGGGAACACTCTGGTCTCTAATGAGCACCAGGCAATCTCAGTTAGAACTCTGCCGATGGCCTCAATTCATCCCACAAGGAGATGAGTTAGGCCCAGATCCAAACCACAGTAGGTCAGCTGCATAGTCTGCATGACCATCATGACATCCATGATCTCAAACTGGCTAAAAGCTGATCAAAGAACCCTAGGTGCCACAACCAAGTGACAGTCACTATTGCTCCCACTGGAGTGAGCTAAGCAGATCTCTAACATGATGTCAGCAATCTTATCTGCAAAGAAGCGAGCAAACTTGTCACACTTCTCCTGTGACAAGGCTCTCCGTAGCTGCAGACAGGCTGGATTGCAAAGTCTATCCACAGTTCTGATGAGCTGAGCTGGTCAATTCTGTGCTGCCTTGATCTCACCAGTCAGGAACTCTGCCTTTTTATGTGAGATCACAGATTGATAGTCTTCATAATGTGCCATCAATCTAAGCTTGTTGGCATCTAGGCCAGATTTCCACCAGCCATGCTTCAACTTTGGTCCAACCCTCCTCATCTTCCTCAAAGTCCTGTCAAACCATGGGGCACAGGGGAGAGTGGAGCATGTGTGAACACAGACTGGAGCAATGGAATTCAGAGGTGACAGCACTGCCTTATTATAAGCCTGGAGTAGATGCTCTTGATCTTCACTTGCATGTGGAAACTCTGATAGGTCCAGGACCGCCAACAGACCTTTTGGGGTCAAACCCCTTAAAAGGTGGTACTGGACCATCTCCACAGGGGCAGGCCTATAGGAGGTGCCAGGATATTGAACCTTAAAGTGCAATGGTCAGATCATCTGACCAGTTCTACCACCAAGTCAGCGCTATCCATACCCAGTACGAAAACCAGGTCCAATGAGAGGCCCAAGATATGGGTCATAGAGGAAACAACCTTTATGAAGCCCAATGAATACATCAATTGGAGGAAATATTGTCCAATGCATGAGAGTTTGTCATTGACCCAGGCATTGAAGTCAACCAGCACCATCACTCTGGGAGTCTCCAAAATCATATTGATGATGAAGTTTGTGATTTCCTGCAAAAATTGCTTTCCATCTCTGGGTGGAATGTAGATGAGAAGAATTTTACACCCCATACCTGCGCCCAGAAGACACTGAAAGGATCAGGTCTCACCCACTGGTACATCTACCAGGCCCAAGTCCTTTTTAAAACAGATGGCAATACCTCCTCCACTACAATCCAGTCTCGGGTGGGGTATCACTGAAAACCCAACTGGCACTACCAGTTACCCCACTGAAAACCCAACTGGCACTACCAGAGAGATCAGTTCTTGCCAGGGTAAGTGTATAATTTATAATGGAACTCATGTGTAATTTAGAGACTGCCCTACAGATGGTAGGCGAGATCAGCTCTAGACATGCTTAGTTTATAATTTATAATGGAACTAGTGTAATTTGGTAAATGCCCTACAGATGACAGTAGTGAATGTTAAATTTTGCACTTCAATATCTTTGCAACTGTTTAACTGATTCACACAATCTTTAGCATGTGCGGTCTTTTGGGTAGATCTCTTAATGTGACAGGTTTTGTTCCAGTTGAAAGAACAGATTATGAGATGTGGATAGCGAACAAACATAAAAAATTGCTGTTTTTATTGTTTTTGGTCATCACCTTCCCAGGGTATAAAATAAAATAAGTTGAAAAAGTTGATTAGCAGGTTTTCACATGAAGGTGCTTATCAGCTATAAAACTGCATAGTTCTTGTCATAGAATGGTTAGCAAAATTTAAATATATATATATATATATATATATATATATATATATATATTTTTTTTTTTTTGTCTACCATGCCATAGACTCACTGAAAAAAATGATTAGCAATCTACTGCTATACATTTTGAGAAATGGTTAGCATCATCCTGGTTTTGCATAGTGTTTTGCTATGCTATACCACCTATTTATTACCCTGCCTTGTGCCCTGATGGTCTAGAGTTTAGGTCTGACATTTTTCAGGGTAAAAAAAAATGCTTGACCCAGAGGTGTGCCTTTCGCTGGTTTGGAGAAAAATATTAATCAGTTCCAAAGTTATTATTAGTTGTGTGTAAATCTCACAAAACACCCCTGTTGTGCATTATTGCTTAAGTGGAACTCATGAGTAGTTCAGTGACTGCCTACTAATGTATTTATTTATTTGTTTGTTTATCTAAAATTGGTGAGCAGAAAAAGCACACTCAGTCAGGGCCCATTTCCAGGTGTGACCCAGCAGAAGGAGAAAATGCTAAATTTTGGTCAACAATCAATCAGCTGTCTGGTCATACAGCTGGAAAGGTACTTCCCTTGAAAATCATCTCTGACAATGTTACTATCAATGATAGCAAGGAGTTTCTCCAGGCCTTCAACAACCACTTTGCTATGGCAGGCCTAGCATTTGACAATTCACCAGCATCTGTGTTACATTCTCAGGTTAGTGCACAGATTCCTGAACCTAGCACCACTAATGCGGTCCTCTCATTTCTTCCTGCTTCTTTGAAAGAGGTTGAAGACCTCCTTCTACAATTGGACACCAAGAAAAGTGCTAGTGCTGACTCTCTCGACCCCTACTTCTTAAAGATTGCATACCAAGTCCTAGCTGTACCAATAACACACTTATTTAACTTGTCCTTGTCCCGGGGGACTCTTCCAAACCTGTGGAAAATTGCCCAGGCTTTCAACAACCACTTTGCTATGGCAGGCCTAGCATTTGACAATTTACCATCATCCATGTTACATTCACCAGCATCCGTGTTACATTCTTAGGTAAGTGCACAGATTCCTGAACCTAGCACCACTAATGCAGTCTTCTCATTCCTTCCTGCTTCGTTGAAAGAGATCGAAGACCTCCTTCTACAGTTGGACACCAAGAAAAGTGCTGGTGCTGACTCTCTTGACCCATACTTCTTAAAGATTGCATACCACATTCCAGCTGTACCAATCACACACCTATTTAACCTGTCTTTGTCCCAGGGGACTCTTCCACACCTATGGAAAATTGCCCACGTCATTCCTCTGTTTTAATCAGGGGATCTCTGCAACCTAAATAATTACAGGCCAATATCTCTCCTACCAATATTGTCTAAACTGCTGGAAAAAATTGTGAATGCTCAGTTGAGAACCTACCAAGATAACAAGAACCTTCTAAACCCTATGCAGTCTGGTTTCAGGGCCAAGCACAGTACCATTACAGCTCTGGCCAAAGTGACTGATGATTGGCAACAAGAGCTGGAAAACAAAACATTTGTATGTGCCATGTTCCTGGACCTTAGCAAGGCCATTGACACTGTCAACCACTGCCTGCTTCTTTCCACCCTAAAAGTGATAGGTCTGGACCCGACCTCTCTGTGCTGGTTCAATAATTACCTTACAGATAGGCTTCAGCAGGTCAAGGCAGAAAGGGGAGCTCTCTCCACTCAAACCACTAAAAAGAGGTGTTCCACAGGGATCCATCCTGGGGCCTTTATTGTTTGCCATTTATATAAACAATATTGATGTTGGCATCAAGGAGGCCAATATTCACCTTTTCACTGATGATACGGTATTGTACCTAAGCAGTCCAACTCCAGAAGCCACCTGTGGAGATTTATAAACAGAATTCAGCTTGTTGCAGAATCAGCTTCTAAATAAAAAACTCTTACACAATGCCAAAAAAAAAAAGCTATGCTGTTCTCTCCGGCTACTCATTCAGCGAACCCTGCTATCTCTGGCTCCTTACCTCCCATAAACACTTTACTAGGAAAGAGGCTGGAATTTGTTATGAAATTAAAGTACCTAGGGGTCTGGCTTGACCACAGACTCTCCTTCATGAAGCATGTCAAGGATCTGCTGAAAAAGTTGAGGCAGAGGCCTGTTCTCTTCTTTAGAATAAACCACCCCCTGACCAAAGATGCCAAGATGCAGTTAGTTCAATCCATGTTTCTATCCCTAATTGATTATGCCAATTTCATCTATAATCAGTGTAATGCCTCCTGTCTTACTAAACTGGACACCTTATATCACAGAGCCTTTAGATTCATAACTGGCCTTCCTATCACCACCCACCACTGCTCCATATATGCAGCTGTGAGGTGGACCTCCCTTCAGTACAGAAAGAATAGAAATGCATCTCTCTGGACTTACAGAGCTATTACCAACAAATTACCCCAATACATTTCCGACTGTTTGCTGTTACATGTGGTAGGCAACTGAGAAGCTATTCTCTGCTTCTACTGAAGGTACCTAGGGCCAGTACACACTTTGGGAGAGTGGCCATAGGCTTTGTGTTGCCCTCACTCTGGAACAAACTACAGAAATCTATGAAACTGAGCCTCCCTGTTAGCCTTACCACCTTCAAGACCTGTATGCCAAGGCTGTTAAGGAGCTATGCAGCTGTTTCCAGCATGCTTAGCATGCTAGGGAGTCTACTGCTTACCTGCCCTCTACATCTCCACCTAACCTGGCCCCTTGACTGTCTTCACCTATACCTCCCTTTTTTTTCCACTAATCCACTACTTTTCTTGGTCTCAGACTCCTAACGTATATGTCCCTAGCCCATCTATTGTAGCACCCCCCCAGAACAGCTGCGGTCCTGTACCTCTCCCCTCCATATATGCCCCTTAAGTTTGTATATGTCCTGATCAATGATATGTCGTGCTGTTTGAAAATGTTTTCATATGCTGGCTGTTTCAGAATGTTTTAATTCTCCTTCTCATACCATTCTCCCTAACCTTGTTAACCCTATACCTGAAATACTTGTTATTGCTCTGTGTAATTTTTTTCTATTTCTATATAATTATGTCTATTTATTATCTGTACATAAAAATGTTATTCTTGACCTTGTATAACACAGGTCCACCTTGTAAATGAGCCTGCTCAATGGTGTTCACTTGGATAAATAAAGACTTGATTGATTGATTGATTGAAATGAGAGAACAATATATATAGAGTTCACGAGAATAACACTTTAGCAAATAACGTACAGCTGAGGAACAAATCAGAAATGAGGACATTAGGTACAATGGCATTACAAATATCAATTGATATGACAGGCAGAATTGAATAGGACAGCCACGAGAGAAGCAAATTGCAATTAGAAATGTAAGATACAGAGACTATCAAATACCATAATTATGTACAGGTAATTCTCAATTGGTAGAACAGTTGCATATACATTATCACTTTCAAGGATAATTGATAGGTAACAGTAAATTATATGTGAGGAGGCAATTCTGGCTGTGTAGTGGAGATCAAGTTGCTGAGGGAGGACCTGAAGTGGGGTCAGGGGGTGAAAGGGAATTGTAATTAGGAGTATAAGATACAGAAATGATCAAATACCATAATCATGTACAGGGTAATTCACAATTGGTAGAATAGTCACATACACATCATCACTCTCAAGGCTAATTGATAGGTAACAGTAAATTACATGTGGGGAGGCAATTATGGCTGTGTAGTGCAGAACAAGAAGCTGAGGGAGGACCTGAAGTGGGGTCAAAGAGGGGGTGGAAGGGAATTGAAGGGGCTAACGAAAGAAGGAGGGGCAGGGGCATGGAGGGGGCAGATTGGGAGAGTATTGGATTCAAGCACAGCAGGAAGGGTGATTTTCTAAGGGAATTAGGGAGTGAGGTCCAGAAAGAGAGAGAAGGCAGTAGGAAAAGGCTTATTGCCCTGAACAGAATGAGGTCAGGGGAAAGAGAAGGTGTGGGTATCTCTGGAGCAAAGGGGTAGGAGATATCAGTTCTAGTTAAGTGTATAATTTATAATGGAACTCACATGTAATTTTGTGACTGCCCTACAGGTGGCAGGAGGAATCAGTTCTCACCAGGTTAATGTACAATTTATAATAGATACCATGTTTAATTTAGTGACAGCCCTACAGATGGCAGGAGAGATGAGTTCTTACCGGGTAAGTGTATAATTTATAACAGAACTCATATGTAACTTAGTGACTGCCCTACAAATGGCAGGAGGAATCAGTTCTAGCCTTGGTAAGTATATACTTTATAATAGAACTCAAGTGTAATTTAGCGACTGCTCTACAGATGGCAGGGCAGATCAGGTCTAGTCATGACAAGTGTACAGTTTATAATGGAACTCATGTAATTCAGTGACTGCCCTACAGATGACAGTAGTGAGTGTTAAATTTTCCACTTCAATATCTTTGCAACCATTTAACAGCTTTGCACAGGCTTTTGCATGTGTAGTCTTGTTGGCAGATCTCTTGACATGACAGGTTTTATTCTAGATGAAAGTGTGGATTCTGAGATGTGGATAGCGGAATAAACATAAACAATTGCTGTTTGTTGCTGTTTTTTTATTTATTTTCCTTTTTTCATCACCTTGCCAGCGTATTAAATAAGTTGAAGAAGTTGATTAGCTGGTTTTCACATGAAAGTGCAAATCAGCTGTAAAAATGCATAGTACTTGGCATAAAATGGTAGCAAAATTTAAATATGTATACATTTAATTGTATTTGTTTTGTCTACTATGCCATAGACTCAGTGAAAAAAAATGGTTAGCAGTCTCATGCTATACATTTTGGGAAATGGTTAGCATCACCTAGGTTTTGCATAGTGTTTTGCTAGTGGTACTCATGTGTAATTCAGTGATTACGTACAGACTTTTTCAGTTATTTATTTATTTGTTTATTTATTTAAAATTGGAGACCAGAAAAGGCACACTCAGTCAGGGCTCATTTCCAGCTGTGACCCAGCAGAATGGGAGTCAGGGAGAACAATATACACACAGTTCACTAGAACAACACTTTTGCAAATAACATACAGTTGAGGAACAAATCAGAAATGAGGACATTAGGTACAATGGCATTACAAATGCCAGTTGGTATGACAGGCAGAATTGAATAGGACAGCCAGGAGAGAAGCAAATTGCAATTAGAAATATAAGATACAGAGATTATCAAGTACCATAATCATGTACAGAGTAATTCTCAATTGGTAGAATAGTTGCATATACATTATCACTTTCAAGGTTAATTGATAGGTAACAGAAAATTATATGTGAAGAGGCAATTCTGGCTGTGTAGTGGAGAACAAGAAGCTGAGGGAGAACCTGAAGTGGGGTCAAGGGGGGTGAAAAGGAATTGAAAGGACTAATTGAAGTAGGAGAGGAATGACCATGGAGGGGGGAAGATTGGGAGACTGCTGGCTTCAAGCACAGTAGAGATGATGATTTTCTAAGGAAATTAGGGAGGGAGTTCCAGAGAGTGGGAAGGCAGTAGGAAAAGGCTTATTGTGCTGAACAGGATGAGGGGTAGGGAAGAGAGAAGGTGTGGTTATCTCTGGAGCAAAGGGGGTAGGAAGGATCAGTTCTAGCTGGGTAAGTGTATAATTTATAATGGAACTCGTGTAATTTAGCAACTGCCCTATAGATAGCAGGAGGAATCAGTTCTTACCAGGTAAAGGTACAATTGATAATGGAAGTCATGAGTAATTTAGTGACTGACCTACATGTGGCAGGATGGAACAGTTCTTATCAGGTAAATGAATAATTTATAATGTAAGTAATGTGTAATTTAGTGACTGCCCTAAAGATGGCAGGAGGGATAATTTCTAGCCAGGATTAGTGTAGAATTTATAATGGAACTCATGTGTAATTCAGTGACTGCCCTATAGATGGCAGGAGAGATCAGTTCTAGCTAGGTAAGTGCATAATTTATAATGGAACTTAGGTGTAACTTAGTGACTGCCCTACAAATGGCAGGAGGAATCAGATCTATCTAGGGTAAATGTATAATTTATAATTGAACTCGTGTGTAATTTATTGACTGCTCTACAGATGGCAGGAGAGATCAGTTCTAGCCATGATAAGTGTATAATTTATAATTGAACTCGTGTAATTCAGCCACTGCCCTACAGATGACAGTAGTGAATGTTACATTTTGCACTTCAATATCTTTGCAACCGTTTAACCGATTTGCAGAAACGTTTGCATGTGAGGGCTTGTGGGTAGATCTCTTGATGTAACAGATTTGTTCCAGTTGAAAGTGCAGCTTCTGAGATGCAGATAGTGAAAAAGACATAACAAATTGCTGTTTGTTGCTGTTTTTATTTATTTTTCTGTCATTGCCTTGCCATGCTATTAAATAGGTCAAAAAAGTTGATTAGCAGGTTTTTACATGAAAGTGCTAATCATTTTTAAAAATGCACAGTACTTGGCATAGAATAGTTAGCAAAATGTAAATATCAATCAATCAATCAATCAATCAATCAAAATCTTCATTTATTCAGGCGAGCATCATTGAGCATAGCTCATGTACAAGATGGACCTGATTGGTCATAACAATATAAAGGTACTATTTTTTACACAAATACAAGATATAGATTGAATACAAAAACAAGGACATTATAAATGAACAAAAAAGCAAGAACATTCACATATATACAAGGCAATGAGCCAAAGAAACTGGGTTATAATAAAAAGGAGCAAAATAAGACAGTAATGAAAGATTAAAGCGAGGGAGGTGGGATTCTGGGAATAAGGTCAGGTATGAGTTAAGTGGGTGAAGGCTACAAAAACAAATTAAGGGTGGAAGTGTGAGGGAAAAAAGGGGTGTGGGAGAAAAAAGTGGGTTGTGGTAGGACTAGGCCTTGTGAAAACAGTTGCATGGCTCTGGAAAGAGACTAGTGTATAGCTTTCTGAAGGATGTTAATGGAATGAGTGTATTCAACTTCAGGATCTTTTGAAGAGAGTTCCAATAAGTGCTAGAGAGTAGCTGATTGCTGCCCTCCCATGCCGGGTACAGGTAATAGGTATCTTCAGCATGCTGAGTTTGTTGTTCTAGGTCATATGGTCTGGATATGACCTTGTAAAACAATCTGAAATGTAGGATGGTAATTTGTTTGTTAGAGCTTTGTAGATCCATAGAGCAGCATTTTGTTTCTTCTATGATGTAGGGATGTCCAGCCGACTGCAGTATAGAGAGAGAAATGGTGGGTGCTGAAAGGAAGGTCTGTAATGAATCTAAGAGCTCTATGATACAAGGTATCCAGCTTTGTTTAAGTGGGAAAGGGACAGTGACTATACAGGAAATCAGCATAATCAATGAGGGATAGGAATGATGCCAGGATTAATCTTTGTTTAGAATCTCTGGTTAGGTAATGTTTTATTCTGTAGAATAGGCCAAGTCTCTGCCTGAGCTTCTTCAGGAGTTCTTCAATGTGGCTAGTGTAGTCAAGTTTATTGTCAATCCAAACCCAAGATATTTAAATTTATCCACATAGTCCAGACTTTCACCAAGGATGGTAGATAGTTGGGGAAGGGTGTTTGTGTGAGAGTGGAGGAGAAGCTCTTGGAGAAGAAGAACATGGCTTTCGTTTCTTGGCATTCAGTAGGAGTTTATTTTCTAGTAGTTTGTGCTGCAGCAGAGAGAACTCAGATTGTAAAGTTCACAGGCTTTTGATGGTGAGGACTACTGACATATAGGACAGTATCATCTGCAAAAGGTGAATATTAGATTTGGTGAGGTTGGAATCAATATTATTGATATAAATGGCAAAGATGATAGCCCAGGATGGAACCTTGTGGTACACCTCTTACGAGTGGTTTTGAGGTAGACAGGTCACCTTCATTTTTTACATGCTGTAGTCTACCAGAGAGGTAGCATCTGAACCATTGAAGAGAGACTGAGTCGAGGCCTATGGAGTGTAGAGAGGAGATTAGTAGTTCATGGTCCACAGTATCAAAGGCTTTACTTAAATCCAGAAATACAGCACAGATATTATTCTTTTTGTCTAAATCAGTCTGCCAATCATTAGTGACTTTTGCTAAGGCAGAGATGGTGCTGTGCATGGATCTAAAACCAGATTGAGCTGGATTAAGCAGATTATTGGTGTCAAGATAGGCACTTAATTGGCTGTTCACTAGTTTTCAAGCATTTTGGACAATACTGGTAAGATGGATATGGGCCTATAGTTATTGAGGTCCATGGGGTCACCTGCCTTGAGTAGAGGAAACACTTGAGCTGTTTTCCAAATTGTAGGAATAGATCCAGTGGCTAGTGACAAATTGAAAAGGTGAGTTAGGGGGCTGCTAAGGTGTGCAGAGCAATTTTAGAAAATAGGGTCCAGAGAGTCTGCACCTGCGCTTTTAGTTGTATCCAAATGGAGTAGTAGGTCTTCTACTTGTTTTAAAAGTATAGGCCTAAAGAAAAAGTGGAAGTGGCCTTATGTGCCTCAGTAGTCTGGAAGTTTAATTGTGACCGCAATAGATTTGCTGGAGGAGTCGAATGCTAGGCGGCTGTAGTGAAATGGTTGTTGAAGGCATTCAAGATTTCTTGCTTGTTAGTGATATCCACATTGTTTAGGTGCACTTTGGGTGGTAAGACAGGGGTAGAATCTTGTCCTAGGATCCCCTTTATGGTCCCCCAGCATCTGGCAGGGTTATGGTAGGAGGCATCCAGTTCTGCTGTATAGAAGGCAGCCTTGGCATTTCTCACTTTTTTTGTGCAGGAGTTTCTGGCTTTTCTGAATCGAAGCCAATCATTTGGGTCTTTGGTCTTTCTTGCCCTTTTCCAGAGCTTGTCCCTAGCAAGCAATGCGGATTTAAGGTCAGCAGAGAACCATCGACAGGTTTTGAGCTTGGTTCTGACACTGGAGAGAGGTGCATGTATGTTGAGGGCACTAGTGATAATGTCATTTAAGACTTGTAGAGCTATCTCTACTGAAGCTGTGAGATAGAAATCTTGCCAGCGTGGTGTGACACAAATCATGGAGGTATCCTGTGATATTAAGGTTCTTTTTAGACCTTCTTGGGAGAAATTTTGCTGGGTTGGATGGCTTGAATGAAGATCTTATACCAGCTATGGGACAATGATTGCTTATGTCACTAAATAGCACTCCAACATGAGAATACAGGTGAGGCTTATTGACCAGCATAATGTCCAGAAGTGTGCTGTTATTTTTGTTTTTTGGGTTAATCCTTGTTGGTTCTTTAATTAATTGAGTGAAGCCATGAGTGACACAAAAGGATACTAGGGGTGTGGATGCATTGGCTAGCCAATTTAAATTCAGGTCGCCTAAAATGATGGTGTCTTCTGGGCCTAATTTAATTATAGTGTCCAGGTGTGATAGGAGTTTTAGGCCTGCTGAGGGGGGCCTATAGCAACCAATCAATTGAAAAGCTGACATATTGGGAAGAGATATTTTAAGGGATAAGCATTCGAATTCCTTTGGCTGTGATGTAATATTGAGGCTGGATGCAGAGATAATTGCTTTAACATAAATGGCCACTCCACCACCCCTGGATGGACGATCAGATCTCAAGAGCTGATAGTTGGGAAGATTTATTTCTCTGTCATTTGTTGCAGATTTGAGCCATGTTTCGGAGATTACCAGAAAGTCAGGTAAGGTGTGTGCAACCCAGGCCTGTATTAATGAGAACTTTTTTAGGAGGCTGCAGACATTGATATGAAGAAAACTCAGGCCTTTTACGGAGGTCAAGTCGGCTGGGGAGATAGAGCTTTCTGTGGGTCCAGGATTGGTTTCAACAGTTCCAGCACAGATCAGCAGGAAGAGAATTAATTTAATGAGGGCTTCAAGTGATAGAGGGAAGGAATAGCCAGAGGATTTTCTCTTCTTGATTGGGGTCCAGTGTTTAGAGGGTCTTGAGCCTGCTGTGTGGTTAGATAAATTGCCAAATAATATCAGCTTAATGGACAGGCATAGGGGGGCTCTGTACTGCCAAGAGTGGAGTTGGGGGCTTATGAAATATGGAACTGGATATGAGCCTTTTTGTGGGATACCCCAAGGATTATTGTGTAGAAGCGGTAGTGTATACTTGAGGAAATTGAAGACATCCACTTTGGAAAAAAGAGAGGGGCCAGCTTGAGTAGCCGCTTTGGGCACCAGGGCATGGGCTGTTTCGGTCTCCTTCTCAGGATGTGAGGAAGGTGAGGGGCAGAGCAGCATTAGGAGTAACAGCAGCATGGTGGAGGATAGGTAAGGGTTAAAATACTAATGGTGGTGTGAGGAGTGGCGCACGGTATTGGCTCAGAATTAGTTATGGGCGGAGAACGGAGTTTAGGTGGGAAGGAGTGTATAAAAGAAACACCCAAGAGGGGGGGGTGGGCAAAAATTTTGCGTCTGTCCCGTACCTTTCTGGCTGTCTCTCCTGGCCTCCTGGTTCCCTTTTCGGCTTGGCGGTCGCCGCCCGCCCGCTGGCGGCTCGGAGCCCCTACGGTCACTGGGTGCTCGAGGGCAGGACCGGCTGAAAAGGAGGAGACAGAGGAGAGGCAGTCAGAAAAAGGACTTAGATTGCAGTAATCAAGAGATTCTGCAACTGGTGCTAAAAAGATTTGCACAACAAAGACTGGGGTTCGCGCCTATGCATCTAGCCCAGCACAAGTCCCACCAAAGGACTGTAATCACAGAAAAGCAGTAATCAGGCAAACATTTTACAATTTTTACAAAAATAAAGGCAAAAACAGCTCTTTTTGGAGAAATTAGCTAAGAGAGAGCAGAAATCCCTGCCAGTTTTGGAGGTGCAAGCAAAGCAAAAGTCTATGGGGAAGGCACACCAATCAGAAGCAAGGCTCAGCTGGCGGTCACCTTCCGATTGGCTGCTGTATAGATATATATAATTGTATTTTTTTGTCTACTATACCATAGACTCAGTGAGAAAAATGGTTAGCAGTCTATTGCTGTACATTTTGGGAAATGGTTAGCATCACCCTGGTTTTGTGTAGCATTGTTCTGTGCTATACCAACTATTTAAAAACCCTGCCTTGTACCCAGACGGTCTAGTATTTTGGTCTGACAATTTTCAGGGTAGAAAGGGCTTGACCCAGAGATGTGCCTTTCACTGGTTTGGTGAAAAATATTAATCAGTTCCAAAGTTATTATTAGGTCTGTGTAAATCTCACAACTCACCTCCTGTTGTGGCTTACTGCTTAAGTGTAACTAATGGTAATTCAGTGACTGCCTGCAGATTTATTTATTTATTTGTTTGTTTATTTAAAATTGACAACCAGAAAGGGCACACTGAGTCAGGGCTCATTTCCAGGTGCAACCTGGCAGAAGGGGAGTAGGGGAGAACATTATTAGAGATGCAGCCAATTTAAAATTAGCTGGTGAAGTGCACGCAAAGTGGACACTTCGCGTTGCCACTCCACTACGCAGAGTGGGTAATGCAAAGTGCTCACTTCACCTTGTCATTACTACTTCGCACTGGCATAATGAGACTGCGAAGTAAGGCAAAGTCATTGATTTCAATGGACTTCACATTCCTCATTATGATTCTAAGTGATCCACTTGGTGTTTCAGACTTGGCAGCCCCCCTACACATCACATGGCTTACAGTACTGTAAGTCACATGCTGTCTAGCCAGGCAGGAAGGAAGTGAGTCACACAGACAGTTTCACTTTCTCCTGTACAGACTGAGAGAGAGGAGTGTGTACTAGAGAGAGGAGTGTTTTGATTGCAGAGGAGGAGAGTTAAAATTTGACACTTAACCTAACAGCTTTTTTAAAAGCTACATTTTTTGTCTTTTCTGTACTGTTTTTTACTTAATTTGTTATTTCTGTAAATTTTATTTTTCTTACCTACTTAGTTGTTTGTGTGTGTGTGACTGTGTGTGTGTTGTGCTTGTGTCGTGAGATGGAGCAGGGTGAGAGAATGTCTGGGGCAGGGGCAGCTCTGGGAGAGCATGGTAGTATGTGTTGTCGTACCGTGTGCATGTGTGGCAGGCATGGGTGCCCATTTGTGTTGTACCGCTCTAAACTTATGAGTGTCCAATCCCAGAAGCAGGACCAGCACCGCCTCCTGACTCTGAGGCAGTACAACCACTACCACCACCACCACCAAGTCCAGCACAAGGTCCTTTGGAGCAGGATGTGCCTGTTCCCCCAGGCCCAGGTGTGGATCCCATCAGTATTGTTGAGCAGTGTGAGCAGCCTACTGCCAGTTCATCTGGCCCTCCCCTGCCTGTGCCTGGTCCTCCACACACCTCCATTGTTTGGCAGTTTTTGACTGTGTCGAGGGGACAGCAATGTGGTGAAGTGTCACGTATGTGCAGTGGAGGTGTGCCATGACCCCCGGGGGAGTCACCTGGGGACTGGGGGCCAGAGCACCCATATGCTTAATCACCACCAGTTGGAGTGGCAGGCTGCCACAGAACGGACCATGTCTGCACCTGCTGGCCATTCTGTGGTAGAGGGTGCCACTGTGCATAGCAGGCATGGCATCCCTAAGAAGAGGAGGGCCACAGCAGCACCTGTTTTCCTCCAGCACCCCCACCACCACCAGCAGGTCAGCCTGTCAAAGCAGTGGACAACAGAGAAGTGCTTGTAACACTGTCTGACTTGGTAGTTCTCTGGAGTGCTGTTGAGGAGAACAGCGAGAGGATGAGTGCTGCAGAGCAGCGGCTGGATGACATAGAGGGACATCAGCTTCAAATTATGTCCATGCTGGAACTGCTGCTGGATCACCATAGGATCCCACATTAGTTTTGTTTCCTCACACCATGTACCCCCCCACCTTCCTTGCTGTGCCATAAAATATATTTCTCCACCATCCCTGACCCTCGTATGTAATTATGCCCTTTTTTTGTTGTCTTCAGTATGCGTTACACTTTGCAGTCTGGGGCCCCTTCCTTCTGTTAAGTGTCTGTGTGTTTTGTGTGTGTGCATTATTTTGGTGCCTCATTTTTCTGCATCTGCAAAAGGCATCTGTCTTGCGTCCAGAAAATTGACAAGTGGTAACACAGTGAAATGAGACTGTTTCAGCACTTACAAAGTCCCCCAGAATCTATGGTGCACTCAGTCACGTGCACAAAAGTGCCACAGAGTGCCCAGATTTTTTCTGCAGGCCCAGAATGCATCTTCCATGTATCCAGAAAATTGACAAGTGGTAACACAGTGAAATGAGCCTGTTTCAGCACATGCAAAGTCCCCCAGAATTAATGGTGCAGTCAGTCATGTGCACAACAGTGGCACAGAGTCACCAGATTTTTTCTGCAGCCCCAGAAATGCATACGCCATGTGTCCAGAAAATTTACAAGTGGTAAGACAGTGAAATGAGACTGTTTCTGCATGTACAAAGTCTCCCAGAATTTATGGCACAGTCAGTCATGCGCACAACAGTGGCACAGAGTCCCCAGATTTTTTCTGCAGGCCCAGAATGCATTGTCCTTGTGTGCAGAAAAGTTAAAAGTGATCACCTCAACTGGATTGAAAGGTGCCCTTTGGATGTACAGCAATACTAGCCTTGGTGAGTAGATATATATATAGAGTTGTGTATTTTGTAGGTGATGATGAGGGGGGTTGAACTTGACATGGACATGTAGTCATGCTATTGTTCTGCCTCACACACAGGTGACTCCGTCTCCAAACTGTTGCTGTGCACTGTCCAGTGCTCAATGAGAATTTTTTGCACTTAAATGGAAATGGATAACTCTCAAGCACATGAAGGTAAGTATTTCTTTTTTGGGGAGGGGTCATATTTTCAGTTTTGTCTGTAATGGTTTCTTATTTTTTTATTTCTTCACAAATTTCATCAGCATCCTTCTGGAGTCCGGTTCTTAATGATGGTCATGGTCATGGAATGAAATGACTTCTGCATGTTGCATGTGTGCCCAAGCTCGGGTCGGGGATGGGTGTGCCTGATCATGTTGACGAACCTCTTTGGATAAGGCTGCTTTGACAGAACAACAAAGTATCGTGAATTTCCTTAAAAAAGAAATGAATGACTTCTCAAAAGTTACAACTTCATTGTTATGTGTCCCTCCCTGGTTTTCAAATCTCAATCCCTATTGTCAACTAAGTTACATTTCAGAGACACATCTTGTCAAGTACTAAGACAACCTGTTGTTTGCAATATTTGCAGCAGTCTTTACAAAGCAATGAAATGGATGAAATAAAATCTTCATACTTACCAGAATGGATTTCACATGGACATTACATTGCTTCCTCTCTGTCTGTATGGTATAGCTACAGCATCTTTCCCAACAAGTAATATTAGCGATGGAGCCTGTTTTTGTTCTCCTGTAAAAGAAACAAAATAAGTGTACTGTATGTGTTTTGCCACAGCGGCTCTGAAAAGCTACAGAAAACAAAACAGACAACTTAAAGAAGTGAGGCAGCATAACAAACTTGAGTGCACATACTCACTTTATGGTTTAAATATTAAGAAGCTGGTTGTGGTGGTGCACTGGTAGACTGGTGGTCCGTGCTGGGTAGACAGATACATGGTGGCAGCAGACTTGGATAACATCAGTCCCAGTGGTGGTGGTGATCCATGGGGGGCAGACAGACTCATGGTGGCAGCAGACTTGGATAACATCAGTCCCAGTGGTGGTGGTGGTCCAAGGGGGGGCAGACAGACTCATGGTGGCAGCAGACTTAGATAACATCAGTCCCAGTGGTGGTGGTCCGGTGTTGGGGGGAGGGCACACTGCCTTTTAAATACTGCAGTTAAAACCTGCCAACAATAACCACATCATCATCCTCATAAAGAAAACTGACCTCACAGTCATCGATGTCTGAAGTCTGACCACTGGGAAATTCTTTCTCCATTGTGTCATCATCTACGTCAGTGGTGGGCCATTTCAGGCAGCCACTGCCAGTGCCACCAGGATGCTCCATTTCCACATCAGCAAGACCACCATGACTAGGCTGGGGTATGAATACAGAGGTTGCAGTCTGTGCTGGTATGTGCCTCTCATTCATTTTAATGAATGTTAGCAAACTAACATTTGCAGGAGACAGGTTTGTCCGACGATCCCTGACTATTGCACCTGCTGAGCTGAATACCCTCTCAACACTTACACTGGAGGGTGGGGCATGTGAGGTACTTCAGTGCCATTGCAGTCAGCTCTGGCCATTCACTGACCTTTCCACTCCAGTACAAAAGAGGATCTTCACTTATTGTCAGATGCCTGTTTTCAGATAAATATGACTCAACCATTCTCTGTGCCGTGCTAAGTCTGATTGTTGATGCATCAGCCTGTTCCCCGGAATCATTGATGTCACAAATACCCATTTGGGACAAAGCTTCCCCAAAGCGGGTTGAGGCCAACCACTTTGGATGACAGACCACCAGGAACTACAGTCCCCTTACCCTTGTATAATATGCTTGCTGGTCCTCCAGCTACACCTTCAGCTGGATTATGCTGCTGAGGTTTGCAAACCTTGGCATGTGACTTCTGTGCCCCATGAACCAAGCAAACCAGTTGACCACTGATATTTTTTACCTGTTCAGGCCCTCCCTCCAGTACTGATGCAATTCCACATTTGTATTGTGGGTCCAGCATTGTTGCCATGGCAAAGTTGTCACTACACTGAATGCTCACAATGTGATGATTCTGGTCGAATACTGTCAGCACGTGTTGCAGCAACATACTGCTACCACCATCTCCGGCAACATCAAGGCTATGCTGTACATTCACCAATGTCTGCCGCAGCACCTGCAACAGTGGAATTGATTGGCTAATGCAGGCAGACTCACCACTCACTGCCTGTGTGGCATGTTCAAAAGGCTGCAAAATTGTTATTACAGAGTCCATGAGGTGCCACTGTTCAGTCATCATAGACATGGGGGCCCCAGAACTGTCATGGCTAGTTTGCATAACAAGATATTCTGTGATGGCTTTGCATTGTTCATACAACCTCTCTGCCATGTATAACGTGGAGTTCCATCGGGTGACAACTTCCAGCTTCAAGCGGTGCTGAGGCAGGCTGTTTTGTATCTGCAACTGCCGCAGTTGGTCACGGGCCTTTCCAGATCTTGAAAAGTGAGAGCAGATACGTCGTACAATGGTCAGCATTTCCTTTATGTCAGGGTGCTGCAGAAACTCCTGAACCACAAGATTTAAACAGTGGGCCATGCATGGAACACAAAAAAAAAAACCACCATTCATGATGCATTTCACCACATTTGACCCATTGTCACTTGCTATGAACCCAGCTCTCAGGGACAGAGGGTTTAGCCATCTGTCAATTTCAGTCAGTACCATGTCCAACATGTTCTCACCAGTGTGTGAACAGATCACACTGCACATAGCAATTGTTGCATGCTGGCGAATTCCAGGAAGATTGCTACAGTGACAATCCACCTTCCTGCACTGATTATTCACACTACCAGCATCACAAACAACCCCCGGTACCTGCACCCAGTGTGCACTTATACACAGATATGAACTCCCCGCTGTTTTGCCACTTGTCCACATAGCCATACTTAAATGGATGAATGGAGAGGGGGAATGTTGAAGGGCAGGTCTTACTGAGTCTGAGACAGTGCGGAACAACTTGGGAACAGCACGGGTAGAAAAGTATGTCCTGGATGGGACTTTCCATTTTGGACAGGTATGGGCAGCAAACCGCCGGAACCCAGAATTCTCCACAAAGGAGAAGGGCAAAAGATCGATTGCCAGCATTTCCGCTACAGCAGCATTAAGTTCACGTGACACTGTATGACTGGAGGGGTACTTCAGCTTATGCGCAAAAACACTCTGTAACATGGGCTGACTTAAACGTTTTACAGGGTATGCGTTGTTGGTCACAAATGGTTGTGCTCTGTGGTGAATGGCATTGGCAAGGGGTGGAGTGTGGACATTTGATGAAGACGGTTGCACAGGTGATGATGACAAACCCAGAAATTATGTTATTTTTCCAGATTTGCCAACTGGGGTTGATGTACCACTTGCACTAGACATACTGCATTCACCACCACCACCACCACCACAAAAACTGCTACTCTCACCAGCTCTGGACAACATTTCAAAGTCATTATGGTCCTCCACCTCATCATGCCTGTAGTAATCCTCTGCTCTTATTCCCTCACTACTGCACACGTTTAATTTCCTACTGGGCTTAACAGTCATGGAAGGGGATAACATGCTGGCTATGGTTGCCGCCGGTGATACGGGTGAGCGCCCAAGTCTGGTATTAACTGCCAGCTTGTGCTGGGTCCACAGAACCAAGTGCTTATTCTTAAGATGCGTATGCTGTCCTCCTGTCCCAAGATGGCTCCCCTTTTTACCTCCACTTACATGGCAAACCTGGCAGATTGCAACTGAATCATCCTTTGCATCTTGAACAAAAAAATCCCAAACAAGGGACTATGATGCTCTGCTTTTAACATGTCCCTGATGATGTGGCTTATTTAAGTGTGTTATTTTAAGCACTGAAGTGGGGTGGCACGTGATGTTTCTGGCAGTGCACACCTGGACTGCAACTGACCACCATGACTACCTATCTTATTGAGTACTGGGTCGTCATCATCATCATCGTCATCCACTAAAACCGTTAAATCACAAGTTTTTACTGGGGGGGGAGATTCCTGCAAACAGATTCAGAAATTTCAGGCACAGCCACTTTTAATTTCTTTTTCTCCGGTTCCCAACTGGGGTCAATTAAATCATCATCATATTCATCAACTTCACTGTCACACACATCCACATCTTCTGCTTGGATACTAACATGAGGACTGCATGTTGCAACAACAGCAACATCATCACCATCAGCATCATCACATTCATCATCAGCATCTACACCACCATCACCTGATATTTTTTCACCACACTGTGAATCACTGTTGCATGGAAAATGAGTGACGTTAACTGCCACTGTGGATGAAATATCACATTGTATGCTATCGTTGACATGATCATCAGAATCAGGTTCAGAAATGGGATGTTACTGGGAAGTATGACATCATCTACACTGTCACTCACTTGCACTGCTTCACACTCAATATGTTTGGATATGGTACACTGGTCAGAATTAGAACTTGACACAACAATGCTAATACTACCTCCACCACCACTAACACCAATAACACTAACACCACCGGCTGGGAAAACATCATCTACTCCAACTATCAGTGAAGCTACTGATTGGGCTGTAAAAAACATTGCAGGAGAAATACCTTTCCTCACATCAGCAATGCACTTCTCCATCCGCGTACTACTACCAAGCCCACAGACCCTCTTACTGCCAACATTGCCATTGCCAGAAACAGCTTTACTTGCACGTCTCTTTACAGGCATTTTGGGGGATCAACCACAAATATTATTACCAAATTCAGATTTTGATACATTCACTTTCTGACTGGAGGGTCGCTACTTGCTACTATCGCTAGCTGGATGTGAAGCAAAATAAACAACTGTGGCTTCAGCAACAGATAAGGGACTACTGTATTGTGATACTGTCATGGAATTAAAACAACTTCAGTAACCAGTGGTGCTGATGGGGTCACAAAAACAATCCAGTCTGGTAAAAAATACCTTTTCAATGTGGGGGGGGCACTGAATACAGACAGTGCTGATTTTTACAGCACTACAAGCAGCGACACTAAGAACAGAGAACACGATCACAGTACAAAATCAGGCAGCTGCAGTGGATAGCAGGTTCACACTGTTGCGCTTAGTTACACTTACACTGATCTGTGTCACAAATTTTAAAAGGTGTATTATATTTGATGCACGCAACACTGCACACACAACACAGAACACTTTGGCCCAGATATTCAAAAGGGTTGCACATGGCGCAACAGTGTTGCACCATGCACAACCCACTGATGCACCCCAGTGCGATATTCAAAAGGGAAAAATGTGCGGCACAAATCCCCATGTGCCGGAGCGCATCAATAATGTATGCAGGTGCAGGTAGGGGCTGTGTGCCCATGCATACCCTGCACAGCCTGATATTCAGCCCGGGATGTGCAGAGCCATGCATGCGCATCCCCTACCTGTGCCAGCACAAAGTTGATCTGAAAAAAGAAGGAACAACGGATGGCCACCCACAGGTGAGCTGCCACATTGTAGGGCACAACACGGCAGCTGCCACCTGTGGGTGGCCACCCGAGCTCTGGCTGCACCTGGTGGTGCCCCCCCATGCCCGATTGTGGGCATTTGTAAAAAAAATGCAGAAGTCTGTCAAATATCCCTGGTGGTCCAGTGGACTGCTATCTGCCTGATCGCGGGCATTAGTAATAAATAAATATGTCCAATATCCCTGGTGGTCCAGTGGACTGCTGTCAGCCCGATCGTGGGCTACGTACATAAATAATATCCCCAAACTCCCTGGTGGTCCAGTGGACCGCTATGTGCCCGATCATGGGCATTTGTAATAAATAAAGATCCCCAAACTCCCTGGTGGTCCAGTGGACTGCTGTCTGCCCGATCACGGCATTTGTAGTAAAAATAAAAATATGTCCAATATCCCTTGTGGTTTAGTGGTAACCCCTCCCCACCCACCCACTGAGCTCCACAGCCCCGCTCCCTCCCGGTCAGCTGGCGGGTGGCTGCACCCACCACCTGCCACCCCACAGCCCACCAACTGACACGGTCCCGGTAGGGCTGTCGCCCATTGGTCCACAGCGTGAGCCAATGGGCGTGCAGCCCATACCATACTACACAGTCCAGATATGGGATGGAATGTGTAGTACAGTGTGGGCAGCACACCCATTGGCCTCACCAGGGAGTTTGGGGATCTTTATTTATTACAAATGCCCGCGATCACTGTCTTTCACCACACACACTCAATGTTGTAAATTTACATTCAAAATCCACACACAAACAAAAACGCTCGATGATGTGAGCACAGGAGGGTTTCCTACAATCGATAAACTACAGTTGGATCCCCCCAAAAAAAGCAAAAATGCTTTTTGAACAGCTTTTAAAAGATTCCTACAGACAGCTATCAGAGCACACTGTCTCCTACTCCTTCCTACTCATACTATCTCGAACTGAGGCTGTATAGATCAATATAGAGCCCATGTGACCTGAACTCCCATGAATCACTGCAAAATCCTCCTTTGGAGATCAAAAACAAGGCAAAGTGAGGCGAAGTGAACTGCCACCAATGTACTTCACCTTAAACATTGGAAGAGAAGTGACCAGTGGAGGCGGAGTAATGCGAAGTAGCTGTTTTCAATGCACTTTGCGTACCTCATTATAATGTGAAGTACTCCGCTTCACATTGCGGAGCACTCTGCGGATCCGCCTTTGCTCCATGAATAACTTTGCGGAGTGGATTGAGCCCACTTCGCCCACCACTAAACATTATACATAGTGTTCACTAGAACAACACTTCAGCAAATAACATACAGTTGAGGAACAAATCAGAAATAAGGACATTAGGTACAATGCCATTATAAATACCAGTTGATAAGATAGGCAGAGTTGAATAGGACAGCCATGAGAGAAGCAAATTGCAATTAGGAGTGTAAGATACAGAAATTATCACATACCATAATCATGTACAGGGTAAATCGCAATTGGTAGAATAGTTGCATATACAGTAAATTATCACTCTCAGGGATAATTTGTAGTAACAGTAAATTATATGCGGGGAGATAATTCTGGCAGTGTAGTGGAGCAGAAGAAGCCAAGGGAGGGCCTGAAGTGGGGTCAAAGGGGAGTGAAAGGGAATAGAAGAGGCTAACAGAAGGAGGAGGGGCAGGAGCATGGAGGAGGGCAGATTGGGAGATTTCTGGCTTCAAGAACAGCAGGGCGGGTTATTTTCTAAGGGAATTAGGGAGGGAGTTTCATAGACATGGAAGGCAGTAGGAAAAGTCTGATTGCCCTGAAAAGGATGAGGGGCATGGGAGAGAGATGGTGCGGGTATCTCTGGAGCAAAAAGGGTAAGAGGGATCAGTTCTAACCGGGTAAGTGTATAATTTATAATGGAACTTGTGTAATTTAGTGACTGCCCTACAGATGGCAGGAGAGATCAGTTCCAGCCAGGTAATTGTATAATTTATAATGGAAGCCATGTGTAATTTAGTGACTGCCCTACAGATGGCAGAAGGGATCAGTTCTAACTAGGGTAAGTATATAATTTATAATGGAAATCATGTATAATTTAGTAACTGCTCTACAGATGGCAGGAGGGATCAGTTCTAGCCAGGTTCAGTGTATAATTTATAATGGAACTCGTGTAATTTAATAACTTCCTAGAGATGTCAGGAGGGATCAGTTCTAGTCAGGGTAGGTCTATAATTTATAATGGAACTCATGTATTTCAGCAACTGTCCTACAGATGACAGAAGTGAGCATTAAATTTTGCACTTTAATATCTTTGCAACCATTCAAAGGATTTGCACGAAAGTTTCCATGTGCAGTCTTGTGGGGTAGGTCTCTTGATGTGACAAGTGTTGTTTCAGTCAGATGTGCAAATTCCAATATGTGGATAGCAGAAATCATAACAAAATTGCATTTTTGTGTTGTTTTTTTGTCATCGCCTTGCAGTCAGGTGGTTTCAGGGGTAGAAAGGGCTTGGTCCACAGATGTGCCTTTCCCTAGTTTGGTGAAAACAATATAATATAATATGGGTTCTGAGCATGCTCAGTAAGCACTTCAAACAAGCTGTGTAAAGGGGTGTACCTTGGACGCCTAGAGTCACCTCATAGCTCATGAATAATCTTGAGCTTATTTGCATACCATTTTTTAAAATAGAGGGGATTAGAAAAATTGGGTGAAAACTACAAGTGAGCACTCTTTGGGATGCTTGATCTGTTTAAAATCAATGTTTACAATAATTTCGTTTTGGTTTCAGCTGTACACATTTCAAGAAAAACAGTTCCTTATGTGCTACATGTTTTTAAAAATGTCACTGCAACCATAGCTCATGAATAATAATAAGCTTATTTGCATACTTGTTTTTTTTAAATTGAGGGAATTAGAAAAATTGGGTGAAAACTACAAGCTATCCCTCTTTGGGAAGTGTGAATTATTTTGAAACATGGGCTTCAAATCAGTATGTTAAACATTTAAGCTATAGAATGGAAGTTGTCATTTTTATGTTGGCTTGCTGCACCTGCACAAGCTATCATCTTGCAGTAGTGCAGACTTGGAGGCTCGGTCGCTGTTGGGCAAATGCAGGGCACGCATCAGTAGGTGCATCCCTCATTCCCCAATCAGCCTGCATGCTGGCGCCACACAATGCATACTAATATGGTGAGCACATCTAAGGAAAGGTCTGCTGCAATCCGAGCAAAGCTCGTCAGATGCAGCGGTCCTTTTCTTGCCATGCTTGCCACCATTATGTGCATGGCAAGACACGGCCGTAGAACTGCTTACTTCGGGGGTGCCCAATCCCCCTGTCAGTAATGCCGACGAGGCCCTCCCCATCGGCATATCGACCCCTCCATTGTGTAATGCTGATGGGTGCCCAATCCCCCTCGGCTGTTACCCGCCCACCGTTCCTTGTGTGCCGATGGGGGCCACTTCCCATCGGCAGAAATAACCCCAATTGTTTAATGCCGAGGGGTGCCCAATCCCCCCGGTTCTGCGCCTCCCTTCTTTGTGTGCCGATCGGGTGCCCAATCCCGCCGGCATATATTCCCCATGTTGTTTGCCGACAAGGATGTCCAATCCTCCATTGGCTACAGACCCCAAAACAGTTAGATGGCATGCTGGGAGCCCACCCCAGCGTGCAAATCCCTGAAAAAAAAAGTCCTGCAATGTTTTATTTTCTGTTTACTACCTGTAAAGGATAACAGTCCCTCATAGTCTCCGTGCCCCCTTCCCCCACCCACCCTCCCACTGTGCAGCCTGCCTCCCCACCCCCCATACCCTATACTTACCTCCGGAGCTCAGCGCGAAGATCATTGGCGGACTGGGAACACGTTTGCATTCTTCAAAGCCGACTGCGAACTGCGGAAATGCCGGTAAGCTGTATAATGGGATAGATAGGGTTTTTTCACCTTTAGTACATATCTCAGGCATTTTTGGGAATTGTGGCCCTAAATTTTCAACATGGGGTTTTTGGGACCCCTTCTCATGAATTCTTGCACTGTCATGGCATTATTCGATCCTGAAAGGTGATTTCACAGTCACTGCATGGAATCACCTTTCAGGACTAGAGATATGACAGTGCTACTGTTAATGAGGGGGCTCTCAAAACCCTATGTGACTTGGGGAAAAAATCAACACATGACTGTTTACAAGCGTGCATAGCAACTGTGCAATGCCTTTCGTAAATGCGAATTCTCAATATTTTCACACCAGATTCTCAACATTGGCATTTTACCACACCTTCTTGTGAACTGTGCAGCTGTCATTTTTCACATCCTGGCCGAAATGTGTTTTCACACTTCCAGCGCAGAATAGCGTGGTTGCAGTGTGAAATCAGTGTTCAGTACACATTACAAAAATGACAGTGATACTGTTCATGAACAAAGGTCCTAAAATGCCTGTGTTGAAAGTTTGGTGACAATGCTCTATAAAATGACTGTTTTACGAGGTGCATAGCAACTGCACAATGCACGCTCGTAACTTAACGCATTTGCAATAATCAGTGTGGGATGCTTTACTAAACCCCTCAGGCTTTACCCTCAGGGTTTATGTAGCATCCCAGACCTCAGGTGTGTGTAAAATTCTCATTACACACGCCACCCCATGCATTATTCTATATGTAATATGCTTTGAAATAAGGGCATGCTCCACACATTGCTTGCAGCTCCTCCACTCTTGCAAAGGGAGTGGACAGCTGCAGAGGACCCCCCATGCACAGGATGTGCACCTTTGGGGCACCCCACAGCATCCAGAGCCACTGTTGTATGCTTACTCCATGCCCAAATCATGGTCACAGGATCCATCTCTGCAGCGGGCTGGGGGCAGGCAAGGGGACAGACAACTGCATGATCCTGCACATTGCCAGGGAAGCAAGTGCAGCTGGCACAGAGGCATCTACTTTGGGGCTGTCGTACCACCTATGTGCCCCTCTCTGACTGGTTGTCCAGTTCATACCGGGGCAAGTACAGCCCATTCTCCACTGGCCCCCAGTCCTGGGTGAAGAGGTATGGGCTGGAGGTGTCACTGGCACTGGTCTGATATTATGGCACATTTCTGGCTTGTTTTGAAGGGGGAATGGCAGCCTCTGGTGGACTGGCATGGGCTGCCATATCCTGTGGACCCTCACCCCTGGTGTCACCCATTGGTCCTGCACAGTAAGGCCAGAAGACCCCAAGGCACACCACAACACTTGGAGGGTAGGGTTAGGTGAAATGGCGTGAGCGCTATGGCCGACGATCCAAAGGCGTATCCCAGTGCCTGTCAGTCTCTGCAGGGTGGGGGTGGGGTTGGCATCAGTTCAATACTTCACTGCCATTCCTATTATGCATCTCTCTAACTTCTGCACCACTAATGCCAATGCCAGAAAGACAACATTCGGCATTGACAAATGCTTGTTTAACTTATGTTAAAATGGACTTGAGAGTATTGATTTTGTGTTCATGTGAATTAAAAAAGTTTCAGACAATTCAATGGCCTAGAAATATGCAAAGTTTGAAAAAGACTTTAGGCAATGCAGAGAAAATGGAAAATATTATTGGCTGTTCTAGTCTAGATCTGTCTTGGCTTAGGATAAGAGAACATTAAAACATATATCAAAAGAGGCAATGTAGTGTAGTGGCTAAGGCTCTGGGCTATGATTCTGGAGAGTTTGGTTTGAATCCCACAGCCCAAATGAATATGGTCAAAAGTTGTTTTTTTTTATAGTAACTCATGCATTTATAAAAACTAATTATAGAAAACACTCATACATTTACAAAAACTATTTACAGAAAAAGTAGTATGTCAAAAAGTAAGGAAATTAATTGCAAAAAAAGTTTTTAACACACTAGTTAGGGTCAAAGCAACAAAAGTAGGGAAATGTGGTGTTGTGGTTTCCAACCCTAACACTCCACCCCCACCCTGCAGGCAGCAACAGGAATGTGGTGAGTCTTCAGGCCTTCAACCCTAACACTCACCCCATTCTCATATACTGTACCCATCTCAGCTTACTTACACATGGAATGAGGTGAGTGTTATTGCTGACAAAGGCACACCTCATGCCTGTTGCTGGCTGCAGGTTGGGTGTGCAGTGTTAGGGTTGTTTATTTGTTTATTGTATTCTAGGAATTAATACCTTTGAGCCAAGTCTCTTTTACAAAGGTTCCGTGTCAAATTAGGTACAAGCAATAAGGTTACAATGAGTGACACAATAAAGTACATTGTGGAATGAAAGAGACATGAACAGTCAAGTATCAAAACATTTGTGCAGGGACAGAATTACCAAATGAACACTTTTCTTCAATAAGCAAACAAATGAGGAGGGGAAAAGATAGGTTAGGGAAGTGTGATAGATAGAGCATGTGAGAGAGAGGAGGGAGGAGCAGACCATAGTTAGAGAAATGATCCTCTACCAGGCCTTTGTCAGGTAAAGTGGACAGGGTGGAGAATTGAAATAGTTAGGATTTAATCAAGGCAGTCACAGGAGTTGGAGGTGGCAAGGTGAGAAAACAGGCTAGATTTAAATGCACCTAAAGAGGTAGAGGAGGTAATAGAGGTGCTAAGGGCATTAAGCCAGTAGGGGGCACAATAGGCAAATGATCTTTGACCCTGGGAAGTCCGGCAATGGGGGACCTGAAGAGGCTGATTTTCTGATCTTCTGGTGGGTCGGACACTTGTGTTCTGGCATATCAGGTCTTGAATGCAAGGTGGAGTGAGGCCCATGATGGATTTTTTAGCCATAAGGCAGGTAAGGTACTTTAGGCAGTTTGAGAGTTGTAACCACCCAGTTTCAGCATAGAGCTTGCAAGTGTGAGTACGTCGATGAGCGCCATTAAGCAGCTGACAGGCCTTGTTAAGGGAGGTTGTAATACGTTTAGGTGCGCTAGTAGAGGCAGACCCATAGACAATTAAGCCATAGTCAATAATTGAGATGATTGAGGATTGAATAGCTAGCTTCAGTGCTGGTAGGGTGAGGAGCTGTGTGTTCCGGTACAGTATCCCAAGCCACTGATTAATAGTTTTGGCTGTACTATCGATATGGGTTGCAAAGGTTAGGCCCTGATCAAAGGTGATTCCAAGATATTTGAAAGTAGCCACCTGTTCAAGGGTGAATCTCAGGGATGTGTTGATAGTGAGTGGTACTTGCCTTTTCTTGTTTTGAGGGCTTGAGAAGAGCATAGATTTTGTATTTTTGTGGTTTAGAACTAGCTTATGTTCAACGAACCACGTCTCAACACTGGCAAATGAGTGGTGGAGGCTAAGGCATAAGGGGTTTGGATCTTTATGAGAGGATAGAATCACAGCATCGTCGGCATGGAGAATAATTTGCTCTGGGCAGGATTTAGGAAGGGAGTTTAGAAAAAGGCTGAAGAGGAGAGGGCCTAAGATGGATCCCTGCGGAACTCCTGAGAGGGCAGGCTTTGGTTCTGAGAGCACTCCTGCTATTTTTACAACTTGAGAGCGCTGGGCGAGGTAACTTTTTATCCAGGCACCAGAACCCAGGGAGAGCCCAAGAGACTGTAGTTGACTGATGAGTAGACCATGATGTACTGTGTCAAATGCCTTTGTTAGATCAATGTACACAGCTCCAGTTAGGAGTCCTTTGTCCAAGGCCTTGTGGATTGCTCCTGAGAATTCAAGGAGGGCTGTCGATGTGCTATGCCCTTGTCTGAATCCATGTTGCTGGGCACAGAAGATGTTATATTTCTGCAGGTTGTCTGTAAGCTGGTCCACCACAATACATTCAAGAGCCTTTGAGAGGGGAGGTAGTATTGAAATAGGTCTATAGTTACCAGGCAGAGACTTGTCACCACTTTTGTGCACAGGAGTGACTATTGCAGCCTTCCATTTACTAGGGAACTTGCTGGAGCAGAGGGAGAGATTGAATAGTCTGGTGAGGGGGAGTAGTACTTCATCCAGAGTAAGGGACAGTATTTTAAGGTCAATAGAGTCACTGCTTGCCCGGGATTTAGATATAGCCTTCTTTATATGTTTATGGACTTCATGTGCTTTAACTATTTTGAGATGGAAGGGTGGTATGTTTGTAGAGGTAGAAGGGGATATAGAGATAAGAGGGTCAGTATCAGTGAAGTAGTCAGATGAGAGGACACCGCTAAGGTCAGTGAAAGTCTCATTAAGGGTGTTTGCAATGACCAAGGGGTCAAGGGTGGTGGTGCCATCCACATTCAATATAGTAGGAGAGGACTTGGGCTGCTTACCCATGATATTTCTTAAATTGTCCCAGAAGGATTTCCCTTCACCCCAGGAGTTGGAGAGGGCATTCTTGAAATAGGAGCTCTTCACCCAGCGAATCTCTTTGGTACAGTGGTTTTGGGCCTGTTTATACTTTTGGATGTCAGTCAGTGAGCCAGTATCTCTTGCGATAGCCCAGAGGTGGTCCCTACCTTTGAGTAGTGTCAATAGGTTAGCAGTGAGCCAGGGATTTGAGAGCGCTTTCACTTTGCGCTTTTTTTCAGGTGCATAGGAGTTACAGGCAGTGTTGAAAGTGTTGATAAAGTGATTACGGGCTACGTTGACATCTTGAGTATTGTAAATGGGAGACCAGTCTTTCTGCCTAAGATTTTCCTTGAGATGAGTAAGGTTGCCAAAAGGTAGTACTCTACTAGAGATGGTTCTAGGAAGAGGTTTTCTGAACTTATTTGACCAGGTACATTTTATGGAGAGTGGTCGCTAAGAGAGTCCGGGAGAACAGCGACATTATTTATCCGGGCAGGGTGATTGGTAAGGATCCAATCTATTAGGGTACTATTCCCAGATTTATAGTTTTTCCTAGTAGGTGAATTGACCAGCTGTGTTAAGTTTGCAGCAAGGATAGCATCCTTAGTCGACCCTGTGTCTGGTGCTAGCCAGTTGATATTAAAGTCACCAAGGAGAAGGAGCTCGGCGTCAGGAGGTTGAGATTGGACGAATTCTAGTACAGTCTGGAGGCCGGCCCCTGGATCTTTAGGTGGGATATAAATAGCAGTAACCGTGAGGACTTTGTTGTGGGTGCCAAGGAGTAGCTTGATTGGAAGGAGTTGTACAGCAGTTTCAGTGGTGGTAAATGAGACAGGGAGGCATGTAAGATAGTCCTTTATGTAAATTGCACAACCACCACCACCCATTTTGAAGTCCTATCCAGCCTGAGTATCTTGTAGCCTTGTAGCGATATGGCATGGTCGGGGGTGTTAGGTGTCAGCCAAGTTTCAACAATAGCCAGGATATCAGGGTTATGTTGGCTGGCAAAGGTTTGAAGGGAGGCCAGTTTAGGTAGGAGACTACAGATATTTAGGGTGGCGATAGTGAGTCCCCCCTCCATTTTGGCTGGCTTTGTTGTGCTGTGGGAGATGGGGCCAGGATTTGGGTGAACACTTCCTGACATTAAGAGAAGGAGGAGCAGGAGTTTGAGAGTCAATAGCCGTAATTCATAGTAGATGGAAATACACCTCCGTTGCTTGTGTGATTTGGTCCAGTACAGGCGTCTAGGATCCCAGTGTAAGACATTGGTCAGAAATTGATGCCGAGTCACCCCCAGGCCAGCGTCGTAATTTTTCATTTTTAAACAGTCCATTGCCAGATGTCACCATTTGTGCGAGTAGAGGGAGATTGCAATCGTACCTGTTGGGGGGTAGCTGGCCAGGAGGACCAGAGTAAAAGTTGGTGAGGGATAGGAAGAGGTTGGAAGATGGCATAGAGTAGAAAGCAAGGAGAGGGCAAGAAGGGACAGAAGAATGTGGTTACAGGGAGGCATGATAGCTAGAAGAGGAGATAGGGGTGTGAGGATAATGGATGTAGCAGGGAAGGAGAGGGAGGTGAGAGAAAAGAAGCCAGAGAGCTGAGATACACTGTGATGTGTAGCCTGCAATATCACCCAGAGAAGCTAGCTGTGATAGGAAAGTGCAGGAGGAGAGGGAGTGGTTTAGCAAGTGGGACAGGATAGGATGTAAGACAGGGGGCGGGTAGTTTGGAGCAGGGGGCGGCGACGAGGAAGACTATTTAATAAAGGTAGGAGGGGGGAGGGGGCGGGCGTAAAATTTCGGCACTGAGCAGTGCAAGTCAATGGACTCCAAACCCAGCAAAGCCCAAAATCACCCAGACCAATCAGGAAGCAGGGTCTGAAACCGGAGGCCAATCAGTGCTCAGCACAATGCGCGGTCAGCCAATCGCAGCTGATCACTGCTTCCCCAGTCAGAGGATGTCCTTACCCGGCTTTCAGGGGTTGGAAGGCTGCTAGAGGAAGCGTCGTAGGTGGTGTGGGGAAACTAGGTCCCATCGACCGTGCCCACCTGGCACCCGGCTAGCCCTCTCAAGGCTACAAAATCTGGAATGAGGAGAGAGAGAGGAGAGCGATAAATAGGCTTATAATCACAGAGGCAAGTAGGCAGTGACTCGGAGCCAGTAACGGGGGGGGAGAAAATTTAAAGTGTATGCAGCGAGGGGGGAGTTAATTCAGAATAAGGATGGGAGAGTAGGAGGGAACTAAATGGGGCGGAGGTGTTAGCCAGTAACGATCAGGTCAGAGGATTACTGGCGCCAGTCTGGAGGGACAGCAGAAAGGGTGGAAGAAAGAGAAAAGAGGAGCAAAAATTGATTTTTTTTTAACAGAGGTAGTGAGTGGGGGGGTGAGGAAGGGAGCTGCGAAGGTGGGCGAGATCCAGTACAGTGTAGGTAGAATGGAGGGGGAGGGTCAGGCTGGTAGCAGTAGAGAGGAAGCAGAAGTCAAGGAGGGATACACTCAGCAATGGCAGAGCACATTAATAGAGTTCGGACACATCTGTAGCAGAGGTCAACTGCCTAGAGACTGCAGAATTGGGGGGGAACAGAGTGAGTTACAAGAGGAGAGGCAGAGGTAACAGCTTGAAAGTGCACAGAACAAGAAAAGGATTACGAGCAGGCTGCCATTAGAAATTCGGGGGGAAGGGGGAGGGAGAGACAGCAAAGTTACAGAACAGAGTCAAGCAGCCACAGCCGTTTTGCACAGCAGTAAATAGACTATGGCTGGATAATTTCAGACAAGCGGCAAAGGGCTACGAAGCAAAATATGAGGTCATAAAAACCATTTAAACAATAACATTATGGTAAGCTAGTAATTTATCTAACAGCCTATAAATACTGATAAGCAATGGAAATACCAGGCAGACTAAAACAGATTTCACGGCTTGCTTACGAATTAAAATAGCACAGTTTAGCAATTCTGAGCATTAGGCAGAACTAACAGTGGAACAGAGGTTAGAATACAGTAGAGATTCAGGCTGCAATGTCCAAACACAAAATTTTGGCACTGAGCAGTGCAAGTCAATGGGCTCCGAGCACAGCAAAGCCCAAAATCACCCAGACCAATCAGGAGGCAGGGTCTGAAAACGGAGGCCAATCAGTGCTCAGCACAATGCACGGTCAGCCAATCACAGCTGATCACTGCTTCCCCCGTCAGAGGATGTCCTTACCTGGCTTTCAGGGGTTAGGAGGTGGCTAGAGGAGGCGTCATAGGTGGCGTGGGGAAACCAGGTCCCATCGACCGTGCCCACCTGGCACCCGGCTAGCCCTCTCAAGGCTATGAAATCCGGCTTTCAGGAGTTGGGAGGCAGCTAGAGGAGGCATCTTAGGTGGCGTGGGGAAACCAGGTCCCTTCGACCGTGCACACCTGGCACCCGGCTAGCCCTCTCAAGGCTATGAAATCCGGCTTTCAGGAGTTGGGAGGCAGCTAGAGGAGGCATCTTAGGTGGCGTGGGGAAACCAGGTCCCATCGACCGTGCCCACCTGGCACCCGGCTAGCCCTCTCAAGGCTACGAAATCTGGAAACCCTAATGCCACATTTCCCTACTTTTGTCACTTTAACCCTAACTAGTGCATTAACAAAGAGTTTTTACAATGAATATATATTGGAGTGGTGCTGTAGCACCACTATGTTTAGGGTTGAGTAGGTACTTTACTGTTAAACCTCAGTTTTTGCACTTTAGTAACATTATAACTGTTTAACAGATTTGCACAAAATGTTGCATGCATGGTCTCATGGGATAAATCTCTTGACATGCCGTGTTTTGTTCCAGTTGGATATGCAGATTCCGAGATGTGAATAGTGAAAATTAAAAAATCCCTGAATTTTTTTGCTGTTTTTTTGTCATTGTGTTGAGCCCAGATGGTTTTGGAATTTTGGTCTGGAATGTTCAGGGTAGAAAGGGCTCATCCCACAGAAGTGCCTTTCACTGGTTTGGTGAAACAATATTAATCCATTACAAAGTTATTACATTTTCAAAATTCAGGTTCTTCTGAGGATGCTCAGCACTTCAAAATAGCTGTTTGAAATTTTCGTGTCGGGAATCCTTTTTCATGAGGTTTTTCGTATGCGGCCGTCTTGTTTTCCTTTTTTGTCTTACAAAAATAAAATAAAATTGAAAACCCACCAAAATGGCATAGCACAGGGAGACCAACACATGTGTTTTGGTCATTGGGACCCTGTCTGCTGGATTCAACACTTAAATGTTGGAGAAATACCCTTGAAACGTTGTTTTTTTTTTTAAGATTATAAATCTTTTTTTTTGTGACTCGCGATTTGAAGAAAGATTTATAATATTAAAAAAGAACATTTCAAGGGCATTTCTTCAACAGTTAAGTGCTGAATCCAGCTATTGGGGTCCTGATGACCAACATACATGTGTTGGTCTCCCTCTAGTCTACCATCTTTGTAGATTTCATTCTTTTTAGTGAGGAGAAAATCATTTTTCATGTGCTGCCATCTTTTCCCTCGTGTCTAGTGGCACCCCCTACCCTCCAATTGCCATCCCTGTACACTGTAAGGTTTCCCTGGTGTCTAGTTGCACACCCACCTCTCTGAACACTGTCACTGTAATTTGTAATGGTTCCCTGGTGTCTAGTGGTATTCTTCCACTTTCCAATCATTGTCACTGTACAGTATGTGTAACTGTTTCCCTGGTGTCTAGTGGCACCCCACCTCTGATTGCCATCCCCCTTGACTTCTGTCTTTTCCCTGGTGTCTAGTGATACCCCCACCCTCCAATCATTGTCCTCTCTGCAAAAAAAAAAAAATGGTCCACTGATGTCTTTTTTTAAAAAAAAAAGAAATCTATAACAAAAGAAAATTGTTCCTTTCTGGTCCCACCCTCCAGCCCCATCTCCCACTCAGCACCTACCACCCTGCACTCCTCAACTTCCGCTATATGCCCTCACTAACCTGATCAGGTCCCAGTGTAAAGATCTACTCTCTGATTATAGACACATCTTGCTGCTGGAGCTGCTGACCTCTATATGAGAAAATAAGTTAAGTGCACTTCCATGTATTTTAATGGGGTTTCAACTTTGGTGCATACTTTTGTCATTTCTGCATATTTTTACACCAAAATTTCAACATGGCCTTTTTGAGATGTTACCTCATGAACAATGTCAGTGGAATTACCCAGATCTGGCCCAAAAGGTGATTTTGCAGTCACTTGGTGAAATTACCTTTTGTCTGGGATTTGAAAACTTTTACCACCCTTGTTCATGAGGTGGAGTCATAAGATGGCTATGTTGATAATTTGGGGAAAAGATATGTAAGAATTGCAAAGTTAAGTGCATACATTGAAATTTTGCTATGCTCCGTAGTAACTTTGACAATTTTAAATATTTTGATCCCAAATTTACAGCATAACGATCTGTTTACACCATCTTATAAATGTGACAGCTGTCATATATCACACTTTGACCAAACTGTTTTTGAAATTCAACATCTTTATTTATTTTGCCAAATTGTTAACAAACATACAGGCATCTTGTATGAGATAAACTATCCTCAGATAAACTATACAAAAGAGTTAATACAACCCTTTCCATCCCCAACCCACTATTCTTCCCTTAACCCCCGGTGTGCCAACTAAACCCACTCTACCACTAATAGCCAGCGAGCAGTATACAAGCTATAATCAATATACACAAACATAATTAGAGACATAAAAAAAATATTAATAATTAGAGTAGATATAGGGCATATAATTTGCCCCATTTCTTGGTGAATCCTTCCTTGTTGTTACGAGAACTAGCCACCAGACTTTCAATGTTGAAAAACGATGACATATCCATCAGCCATTCAGAATATGAGATGACTAGCTGATCCATCCAGTGTTTAAGTACCAATTTCTTAACTACAATTGAAATTAGAGCCATGTGGAATTTGCATTCTTTAACTTCAATACTGGAGAACATTCCCAAGACACATCTCTTTAGTGAACAGATCCCCTAACCCAAGTATTGGATCTAGCCTGAATCGAATTGTTTGCCATAAAGGGGCAATTTTTTTGCCAAAATATATGAATCAGATTCCCTTGCTCCTTGCTGCACCTAGTACACCTAGAAGTTATAAGTCTGCCCATTTTAGCTAACCTTACTGGTGTGTAATACATATTATTTAAAATGTGATATTGAGTGAGCCTAAGTCTGTCTTGTGTGAGGTATTTATGAAGATCCCTCCAAATTTGACCCCAATTAGGGGTACTATCCTGCATAAGAGTCCTCCAGACTTTGGAACCTGGAAGGGCTCAGGGAACTTGCAATCCAACAGGTAGGAGTATATTCTTGAGACCCCATGAGCCTTGTTAGCGTATTCCTGGAACTGAGTTAAAATGTGCCTAGCCTGGAAGTCTTTGGGTGAAGTACTAAAGAGCGAGCTAATTAAATGTCTCAATTGGAAGACTTTGAAGATGTCCTTCTGGAGAATCTTAAACCTATCCAGGATATCAGGAGAAGAGAGAAGAGAGCCCTGAAAGAAGAGATTTTCTGTAAGGGCTCCTTGTAACTGAGGAAGCCAGTCTGAGGAAAGTGGTGACCCACCTATTTTAATATTAAGGTTGTAGATAAGTGGCTGGCCAAGATCGAATTTAGTAGAAATCTTAAAATAGGACCAACATTGGAACAGGACTTTAAGTGAGGTGGCAATAACCGAGTATTGTAACGGGATAGGTAACGTTGAGTAGGGGAGATAGAATATAACAGACAACTTGAGGTTATGCGATTCCAGCCATAGACTTTTGAGTTGAAGCCAGACAGGAGTATAGTCATTGGTCCCATTTTGAATAAATGACTAGCCCAGTAATATAGAAGAAAGTTAGGGAGGCGGAGAGCCCCCAACTCTTTAGGGAGGCTGAGCTTAAGAAAAGGACGTCTGGGAAGTTTGCCCTGCCAAATGAATTGGAAGATGACTGTGTGAATACGTTGAAAAAAAGATAATGGGAGCCACAAGTTCATTAAATTAATGGGTAGAAGAGGCGGGGTAAAACATTCATTTTAATAATATTTATCCGGCCCCATAAAGAGAGAGGGAGCTTTGTCCACCTCTGAAGGTCTTGTTGAATAGTTGCTAGTAGATCATCAAGGTTAGGTTTCCTGAAAGTCACTGGATCCCTAGTAAGATATATACCTAGATATTTAATTGATTTTGGAGACCATTTCATCCCAAGGTGGGCAAAGTCTGCTCTATAAGTAAGTTTGTTTAAGTGGAAGATTTCCGTTTTTGCTAAATTCAACTTGTAATTGGATAGAGATCCATATTGTGCTATAATTTCTAATGCCTGCGTTAGAGATGCATCTGGGTGTTCGAGATGGAGAAGGATGTCATCAGCATAGACTGAGAAAGACAAGGTTCGTCGTAGTATTGAAATGCCCTGTATTTGGGAGGAGCATTTGAGGTGAAGAAGGAGAGGTTCCAAGTATAGATTAAACAAGAAAGGAGATAAGGGACAACCCTGCCTGGTGCCTGAGTACAGAGAGAAATGGGAAGAAAAGACCCCATTGCAGTAAATTTTTGCTGAGGGAGATCTATAAACCGTCTGTATCCATTGAATAAAAGAAGAGGGGAATCCCATTTCCTTAAGAGTTAACCACAGAAAATCCCAGCTAACTCTGTGGAAAGCCTTCTTGACATCCAACAAAATCAGGGCCATGGGAATCTGGGAGGACTGGGCTGTACGGAAAATATGTGAGAGGGTTCTAAGATGGTCAGCTGACAAATGGCCCTGTACAAAGCCTACTTGTTCGGGGCTTAGTAAGTGGGACCAAATCCTTTTTATCTGAAGGGATAACATTTTTGTTAATATTTTAATGTCACAGTTTAAAAGAGAGATTGGTCTATAACTGGCAGGATCAGTGTGTGGCTTGTCCGGTTTGAGAAGTAAAACTATTATCACTTCCAACAAAGTAGGGTCAAGCTTATCGGCCCTAAACATGTACTCATATAGATTAAGAAGCAAGGGAGATAATTCTTTACAAAAGGTCTTATAAAAATTGGAGGGGAAACCGTCAGGCCCTGGTGCCTTATCTAGTGTAAGACCCATGATTACTTCCTGTAATGTAATGGGGGAAGATAAGGAAGACTTGTGGGCAGCTTATAAACAGGACAAATCGAGAGCCTTTAAGTATCCTTCAATACTAGATGAGGAGACAGGGAAAGTATTGTTACTATAGAGCAAGCTATAAAAGCTCTCAAAGACCTGGGCTATGTCCCAGGGGGAGGTTTTGATGGTGCTGTCCGGAGCTAGTAAAGAAGGAATTAGCCTTGAACTCTCTAATTTCCGTAATCTAAGCGCCAGCAGTCTGCCCGCTTTCTCCCCTTGGTCCGAGTATTTAGATTTTGTTTTTAAGATGGCGTACTCTGCTTTCTCCCATAATAGTTTGGCATATTCATTCCTTAAACCTAGTAGAGTTTCCAGGGAGTTTGGTGAAGAAATTGCCGATAAAGCATTTTCAGTGTCTCTTATTTGTACTAGCAGGGAAATCACCCTTGCCGCTCTTTACTTTTTCCTTCTGGAAGTTAATTTGATGAATTCCCCCTGAAGATAACACTTAAAAGTACACCAAAGAATATGCTTCCTTGATGTGGAACCCTTATTAATATTCATGAAAGAGGGGATTAATGTCTTAATATGGGAAACTATATGTTCCTCTTTAAGGAGCTGGGTATTTAACCGCCAAGCGGTGTCTCCTTGGAAATCTGAAGCTGGAGAAATCAGTAACCATGCCACCGAGTGATCTGATATAACGATAGGCTCAATTCCTGCCTGACACAGGCTGGGTAAAAGGGAAGTGCTAATTAGAATATAGTCTAGGCGTGACCATGACTGATGAATCTGGGAGTGGAAGGAGAAAAGGCAGTGGGAGGGGTTGAGAAGACACCAAGGACCACATATCCCAGAAGACCCATAAAATTCGCTAAGGCCTTTTGTGATGAAGATAATGGTTTTAATGGCAGATATGACCTGTCTAGATCCTGGAATGGAGGGATATTCCAATCTCCTCCCAAAATTAATGATAAGGGCAACATATTTATCATCCTATTTGCCAAATCCATAAAAAATTCGGGATCCCCACCAACTGGGCCATAGATGGAACATAACACTACATTGGCACTGTTAAGAACACCCTTGACGAATACGAATCTACCGTTTGGATCTATTAGTGTCTCTTCTACCTGAAACATAATATGTCTTTTAATCAGAATGGCTGCCCACCGACTTGAAGAGGACCCACTAGCAGCAAAGATTTGGGAGTTCCCTTGTCTACGTAACCAGAGAGCTTTGTTGGCAAGAAGGTGGGTTTCTTGGAAAAAAAATGATATCCACATTTAATGAAGTACAATTTTTAAACACTTTTATCTCTTTGTTATGTCTCTAACACCTCTAACATTCCACGTGACAATTTTAAGCAGGTTATTAGCCATTACGTATACCAAAAGAGTGGGAAAAAATGCAGCTATCTAATTGCAGCAACCACTTACAAAGGCACACTCCATACCCACCCCTCTCCCCTCCCCACATCTGAAGTAGAAAAATGATATTAAGGCTGTAACTCCCCCTGCTGCTCCAAGCCAATAAGAGTCCTGACAGTAATATAGTAATCTGTAACAAACTGTCCCCCACAACTATAGACAATACTCACAGAAGAAGTCTCAGTCTCATGATACCCACCTCCCAAACTCCCCCCAAGAAACTAACACAACTATATACGAAAAGACCCCAGGTATAGATAAACGATAGCCCGAAAAGCCATGCAAAAGTCCTTGGGATCCAAACCTTCCTGGCGATATTTTGATTAACCGTTATCTGGAAACGACACATCCTATCATGGGAGGGGAATCCACATTTCAATTTGGAACTGTGTTTAGCCAAACACTCGATGTACACGCACAGTACCAGATTCCCCAGAAATACGCCATAACCCCCAATTACTAGCATGCTGTGCAGTTTTCCCGGAGCTTGCCCAAATCCGGAGCCTCCCCCCCACCCTCCACTACCCCCAGTCTGATCACCATCCATGAGAACTACCAAAAATAGGTATAGCTTCCAACTAAATACACCCTGGATAGTAATGCACTAAATCCAACCAGGAGTCGAAAAAGAAAAAGATAACCCCCCCTCATAATTGAATCATATGTTGCAAAGCATTCTCCTGACTTATACCTCCTAGCCCTATCTTATCCCATGAGAAGGATTGATCTCCCAATTGGACTCAAGCACTGTGTTCCAAATATTTTACCCTAGTAAATTATAGATGACTTACCCCAATAAAACTTGCTGATTCGAATTGGGGCTAGCCAAAGCCTGTATCGAGGACAAACCAGGGAGAAATCCTTGATTATAAGGCAGCAACTTCCCCAAGGAAAAAGAAAAAACTCTCCCCTCCAAATAGCAACCACATAATGTATCTCCAACAAACCAAGTGATCCGGGCCCCGAAACAATGCGGAAATAATAGGGGGACACTAATTGAGATAGGACCAAAACATGTCCATATCAGAGGTTGCTGCCTGGAAACAAAAACCAACCATAAGGTTCCTACCCCCCCACTTGAGAACAGATGCACATCCCTATGAGGAGAAGGATGGGCCTACCACGCGTCAACAAGGCCTACATTACCCCATCTTCCCAGTGAGGAAAGACCCAGCAGGTAACTAACAACAATTATCATAGCCAACTTTAGGAAAAATTCCCTTTTTACACTATTGAGTTTCCATTTAGACTTTGTGAAGTCAGCCTGCCTTGAAGAGATTAGGAAGTCTGGAAGTAAGATCTTTAACAGCCTGTTCAGGAGAGTTGTAGGAGTGCCAGGTGCCTTCATTTGCCACTTGTTGTCAAGCATGATATATCATCTTTATTTTATTTATTTATTTTATTTAGTTTTTTGTTGACCGGGTAAGTGCACTAGACAAATCCTGCCTATTTTCTGGCGTGACCTGGGGAAGGGGGATACAGATGAATGCCGACTGACCTTGAACCAGATTAAGCTGTGGGTGGTATTTTCAGTGAATGAGGTAAATTTGGCCAGGACACCGGGGAAATTCCCCTACTCTTTTCAATAAGTGCCATGGGATCTTTAACATCCACCTGAACTACCACCAATCCAGGCAGATGGGGCCTCAGTTTAACATCTCATCCGAAAGACGGCACCTCAGAAGTTCAGCACCCCTTTCATGCTGCACTACAGTGTCAGTACTGGGATATTAACCCAAGTGCCAGATGTGGGAACTGAACCCACAGCCCTCTGATCTCCCGGCCTCAGAGGCGAGTGTGCTACCTACTGAGCCACTGACACTGACACTGACAAAAACTTGAAGTGGATGCCAGCAGCTATCAACTTGCTTACAGTTGGGTGAAATGCTGAATGCTTCTGTCTAGTCAATCAATCAATCAATCAATCAATCAAATCTTTATTTATTCAGGTGAACATCATTGAGCACAGCTCATTTGCAAGATGGACCTGATAAGGTCAAGGTTCAATATTTGCTACATATACAGGTATATTTAAAACACTTAGATACAGTATTCAAAAGCAAAAATTGCCTAAAACATAATAAGACAAGGTAGGATCATATGAATGCACACTAGCTAATCCAATATATACATATCAACATTGGAAATATCACAGTATATATCCAAAATAAAGCAACCAAAATTTCAATTTTCCAGGGTAAGTCATAGTGGACAAGGAGGCGCAGTGATTGAATGACTGAATGATGGTGGTCATAGACTGTGTTAAGTGTCTTGGTAGGAAAGTGTAAGAGTGACTTGAACAGGGGCTGGGGCTAGTGCTAGGAGATGTATGGTAGGGATAAGGGCTAAGGTAAGTGCCAGGAATTAATGGGAGAAGACTACAGACAGGAGGTGCGGTTTCTGTGGAGATGAAGTTATAGGGAAGTGTATTACCATCTTATGTTGGCTGCCTGAGAATGGGAAGGTTAAGAATATGAATAAACTAGAACTTGTGGAAGCAATTGCATTTTTCTGGGAAGAGACTTAGGTATAGATGCTTAAAGGATGCTAATGATATAAAGTTGTTCAGCTTCAGGGTCTTCTGTATCGTATTCCATGATGTAGCTAGTGCATAGCTGATAGCAGATCTCCCATGCCAGGTGTTGAATTTAGGCACTTTGAGCATGATGAAATTATGGCTTCTTAGGGCATAGATACTAGCTGTGGCCGGTGAGAAGCAGTATAATATATATTTTGGGAGCATCTTAGTCAGTGCTCTGTATGTCCATACTGCAGCATTTCTGTTTCTTCTGAGATGTAGAGATGTCCATCCAACTGCAACATAGAGAGAGCAATGGTGAGTGCTAAATGGTAGATATGTTATAAACCTCAATGCTCTGTGGTATAGTGTATCCAATTTGTTTAGGTAGAAGATAGGGCAGTGACTGTAAAGGATATCTGCATAGTCAAGCACTGAGAGAAATGTCGCCTGGACCAACCTCTTCTTGGAGTCTCTGGTTAGAAATTGCATTATTCTATAAAATAGACCAAGCCTCTGGCAAGGTTTTTTTAGAAGTTCTTCAATGTAATCTGTGTAGTCAAGTCTGCTGTCTATCCAAACCCCCAAATAGTTGATTTTTTTCTACATAATCAAGGCTTTCACCAAGGATAGTGGATATCTGGGGGAGATTGTTTAGTGAGGAGGGACTTGTCTGACTTTGGGTGGAGAAAAACATTGCTTTTGTTTTTTTTTTTGCATTTAGAAGAAGCTTTTTTTCCAAAAGTTGATGTAGTATGTAGAATTCCACTTGTAGAACTTCACAAGCTGTAGCAAGCGAAGGGTTGCTGACATGCTGACATATAAAACAGTGTCATCTGCAAACAAGTGTACAGTGGCTTTGGTAAGGTTTGAGTCAATAGTATTAATATAAATGGCAAAGAGGATAGGGCCCAGAATAGATCCTTGTGAAACTCCTCTTAGTAGTGGTTTGAGTGGAGATAGGTCTCCTTCAGCTTTCACTTGCTGTGTCCTTCCCATGAGGTAACATCTGAACCATCTAAGGGAGGATGGATCTAAACCTATGGAATGCAAGGAAGAAAGGAGCAGTTTGTGGTCCACCGTATCAAACGCCTTGCTTAGGTCTAGGAATACAGCACAAACACTATTTTTTTTTTATCCAGTTCGGTTTGCCAGTCATTTGTTACTTTAGCCAGCGCAGAGACAGTACTATGCTTAGTTCTAAACCCAGATTGTGCTGGATTTAAGAGATTAACTTCTTCAAGATATTCTCTTAGTTGGATGCTCACTAATTTTTCTAGCAGCTTGGATAGCACTGGAAGGATAGAGACTGGTCTATAGTTGTTAAGGTCCATAGGGTCCCCTGATTTCAGTAGTGGGATAACTTGGGCTGTTTTCCGAGTTGCAGGAATAGAACCAGATATTAATGACAGATTAAAAAGGTGTGTTAATGGAACTGCGAGTGCTTGTATTGCAATCTTTAGAAAATAGAGATCAATGGAGTCTGCACCTGCACTTTTTTTGATATCCATCTGCGAAAGTAGATCCTCCACTTGTTTCAACAAGACCAGTTTGAAGGAGGATTCAGTTATCCGAATTCCAGTGTTCTGAGAGCTTAGCTGAGCACGTAGCAGATTAGCTGGAGAGGTATCAAATGCAAGGCCAGCAGTTGTAAAATGATTATTGAATGAATCCAGTATTTCCATTCTGTCTGAAATTGTTCCCTTGTTATGGTTTATTTGAGCTGGAGGTGTAGTGCTAGGATCTTATCCTGTTATGCCCTTTATGGTGCTCCAGAACTTGGCAGGGTTGTGGTAGGAGGAGTCGAGTTCAGCCATATAATAGGCTAGTCTTGAAGGGGAGGTCTTGTGTGATTCTTATTTTTGAGGAACCCCAGGTTATTGATTGTAGACCCTTAGCTTTTGTTATTATGTGCTGCTTCTCCATGAAACTAAGACATTTTATAATGATAGGTTGGGGAGGAGATCCGGATTGAGGCTTAGGTCTAAGGGAGTGATGAGCTCATTCTTTGTGGTAGTGGGGGTTCAATGGAGACGGCCCCATGATCTTATGTAGAAACTTCTGCATGAAGACAATGATGTCGGCTCCCTCTTCCGCTTCGGGTAGCCCAATGATCAGGACATTATTTCTCCTGCTTCTCCCCTCCAAATCTTCTGTTTTAAGCTGAAGTTTGTGAACCTGTTGCCAGAGCTGAATGATCTCAGGGTCAATCTTGTCTTTCCACTTCTCCAGGGACGAGGCTCTGGCCTCCAAGTTGCCCATCCTTGTCTTAAGGCTGGTGAGATCCCCTTTGATAGATTTTATCTCTGTAGCAATGTCCTCCAAGGTTTTACGGACAGGTAACAGCTCCTGAAGAAATCGCTCTTTGGTCAGAGGGGTTGCTGGAGGATTGGGATTATTTGTTTTAGTTGAACTCTCTGCTCCTTGACTTCTTGATTTTTTGGAAGTCTTTTCTGGCATGGACGGTGGAGTATGTCTGATCACGGCCTGCCTCATCTCGGTATCCATCGCCACTAAAAAGCTTTGCGATGTAGAACTCCAATGAAACGAGTACTGGAGGCAGGAAAGCAGTAGTGTTGAATAGCACCTGAAATCAGCTTTTAGCCTTTCCAGAAATTAGTATAAGGGGCTTTGCAAAGGGTGGAGAGTTGGAGCTCCAGACAAGTGCTGCTTCTAGGTGGACTGCATCACTTGATCTCCCAAACTGTTTTTGCACGTGTGGTGTGTAAGGATGTGCAGTGGCATGGAATCATATTTTGGCAGGAATTTCAAAATATTCATTACCAGCTTCATGAGATGGGGTAATAAGAAGGGTATGCTGAAAAGTTAATTCCTGTTTTAATAGAAATGCAAGGGGTCCTGCACTTCCACAGCAACATATATGCATGCATCTAAGGAGGGGATGGGAGCGCAGGACCCACTTTGCACTTCCACATACAAAGGAGGATACAATTATACTATCTCAAAAAGTAAGGAAATTCTATGCAAAAAAATGGCATTAATGCAACATTTAGGGTTCAGACTAAATTGACAAAAGTAGGGAAATATGCCTTTAGGGTTTCCAAACCTAAAGCCCCACCCCACCCCTGAAGCAAATCTGGGGGCAGTCTTCTTTGTTAACCCTAAAGCTCACCCCATTCCATACACTCTGGAAACATACATACCTAATGGAGTGAGCCTTAGGGAAGACTGCACAAATAATTTGCTTCAAATTTGTGAAACAGGATCCTTTTTTGTGTTGTTTTTTCTCACTTTCTAAAAAAAAGATTACCGAGTACAAAAAAGGACACAGAAGAGGATTTCAAAATATTGAAAAAAACATATTTCCATCTATTGTTTTCAAAAGCTAATGTCAGAATCAGGTGAAATTAGTCCAAACTAGCAGAAGACATGTGTCGGTTTCTACTAAACACATCATTTTTCTGAGCTATTTAATTTTGTTTCCCTTGCTAACTGAAAAACAAAATGGCAATGGCATGAAAAAAGATTCTCCATTTGCAACAAGGATGACCCATTTAATAAAAGAATTACCCATTAGTGAAAAAGGATCCTTTTTTGAGCCTCATGTCTATCTGAGAGTGCTACTGAGTATGCTCAGAACCTAAGTTTTCAAATTCTTATAACTCCAAACTAGATTAATATTTTTTTTTACTAAGCGAGCAAAGGCACATCTGTGAGACCAGCCTTCTCTACCTTGAACATTTCAAACCAAAATTCCAAACCATTTCTGTGCAGCACAGTGACAAATAAACTGCCCAAAACAGAATAAATTACACACTTTGTTACACTCTCTGTATCTCTACACCCACACATTCAACTGGATCAAAAATTCACACAGCAATAGATCTTGGATCCTTGGTGGTGCATGCAAACTTTCATGCGAATTGGTTGAATGGTTGCAAAGTTATTAACGTGCAAAATTTTGAGTTTAACATAGAAGTGCCCATTTAACCCTAACTATAGGGCTGTGACTGCAGTCTATAATGTATATATATATATTATGGGTCGCAGTCACAGCACTATAACTAGGATTAAATCTTCACTTCCACGTTAAACTCAAAATGTTGCACTTTAATAACTTTACAACTGTTCAAGTTATTTGCAAAACATTTTGCATGTGCCATCAAGGCCAAAGATCTCTTGATGTGGCAAATTTTGATATGGTCAGATGTGTTGGTGCGGAGTTACAGAGTGTCAAAAACCCTGTAAATTACCTTTTTTTTCTTTTGTCAAATATTTGTCACATCACTGCACACAAATTGTGTGAAACTGTGGTCTGACATTTTTTAAGAATATAGGTCTTAGGTCACAGTGATGCCTTTCAAAGATTTGGTGAAAAAATATGAATCCATTCTAAAGTTATTACATTTTGAAATATTCCATTATTTTCAATAGGAAAAGTTAGATGTTCTCCTCAAAAAAATAATTCTTTGTTGCAAATGGGGAATCCTTTGTTGCAGATAGGGAATCCTTTGTTGCAAATGGGGAATCTTTTTTGTGCTTTATGCACTTTAATACCTTCACAACTATTTCACTGATGTGCATGGAATATTGCATGCATCATCAGGGAGCAATGATCACTTGATGTGCTAAGTTTCATTCCAGTCGGATATGTGGGTGAAGAGATATGAAGTGTTAAAAGTCACACTCCTATAGTTAGGGTTCAACCTTCACTTCTATGTTAAACTCAAACTTTTGCACTTTAATGTCTTCACAATCATTCAACCAATTTGTATGAAGTTTGCATGCACCATCAGGGAATAAAGATCTCTTGGTTTGCCAAGTTTCATTCCAGTCAGATGTATGGGTGTAGAAATATGGAGTGTCACAAACTGAAAATGATAATTTTTTTGTAAAATTCTTTGTCACACCAATGCACAAATAGAGCTTGGGATTTTGGTCTGAAATATTTAGGGTAGAAAGGTCATGGATCACAGGTGTGCCTTTTGATGATTTGGTGAAAAAATATCAATCCGTTCAAAAGTTATTAAATTTAAAAACTCCCCATTATTTTCAATGGGAAGAGTTAGATGTAAGCCTCAGAACAGTATTCTGTCTCACAAATGGACAATCCTGTGTCACAAATGAGAAATCCTTTGTTGAAAAAGGGGAATCTTTTTTCATACTGCCACCATCTTGTTTTTTCTTAGCGAGGCATACACAGTTAAAAAACAGAAAAAAATATGTTTTTTGAAGTAACCAGCACATGTGTTCTGCTAATTGAAACCTGGTGTATCAGATTCTGGTGTTAGATTTTTTCATAAATCTTCTGGAAATGTGTTTTTTTAACATGCTGAAATCCTTTTTCACAAATTTGTGAAAAAAGAATCTCAAAACAGGATCCTGTTTCACAATTCGCAAAATAGTATTTTTCTTGTTTTGCAAATTGTAAAAAAAGAATGCTAAAACAGGATTCTGTTTCACAGTTTGCAAAAAAAGATTTTTCTTTTTTGCAAATTGCAAAACCAAAAGAAAGTTTGAAACAGGATCCTGCTTCACAATTTGCAAAAAAATAATTTTTATACCGTTGTTTTTTGTCACTTCACAGTGAAGAAATGGTTTGGAATCTTGGTTTGAAATTTTCAGGGTACAAAGGGCTTGCCTAATGGATGTGCCTTTTGCTGGTTTGATGAAAGCAGATTACATTGTTCAGGAGTTCTGCAAGTTTAAATGGTTTTTATTTCCCATAGGAAAACATTGTAATGTGAGGTGTATGCAGTAATTTCTTTGTCACTCTGCTGTGAAAACATGGCTTCCAATTTTTGTATGACATGTTCAGGGTACAAAGGGCTTGCCCTACAGATGTGCCTTTTGCTGGTCTGTTGAAAAGATATTCATTTAGTGTGCAATTACACAGGTTTCAAATTTTCCTGTGATTCCCATAGGATAATTTTGAAATGTGAGGTCTTTCTTTCATGCTGCATAGCATGGGATGGGAGACAACTACAGTATCTTTAAAATTATGGATGGCTGGATGGGAGTGCAAATATTGATATTACTGTGGACTGATCAGAGAACAGGGCCCTATCACAGAGAAATAAGGTTATGATTACAATATCTAAAACATTGTGGATACCATTATGGACTGATGCAAGCACAGGGCCTGGAGGGCCCTGCACTCTCATAGAAAAATAAGGATACAATTACAATATCTGAAAAATGATGCATGGATGGGAGGGCAGGGCCCACAGGTAATTAAGGCTATGATGATACTATCTCAAAATGTTAGGACATTCTTTACAAAAAAACTCATTAATACACTAGTTAGGGTTCCAGTGTTAAATGTAGGGACATGCTGTATGCTGTATTGCAGTTTCCAACCGTAACACCCCACCCCCACCATGCAGGCAGTAACAGTTGTGGGGTGTGCCTTGGGGTTGTCAACCCTAACGGTTACCCCATTCTCATATGCTGTACCCATCTCAGTTTATTTACTCATGGAATGGGGTGAGTGTTAGGGTTATTATCCCAAGAGGCACACCCCATGCCAGTGCTGCCTGCAGAATGAAGAGGTGAATGAATGGGCTAAAACCTTAACACAATATTTCCGTACTTTTAATGATGGATCCCGAACTAGTGCATTAATGAAGTATTTTTTGCAAAGAATATATTTATAGTATATATCCATTATAGTATAGTGGTACAACCACTATAGCTAGGGTTGAGTAGGCACTTTAATGTTAAATGCCAATTTTTGCACTTTAATAACATTGTAACTGTTCAACAGATTTGCACAAACTTCAGCATGTACAGTCTCAAGGGGAAGATCTCTTAATGTGCCACATTTTGTTTCAGTTGAAGATGCAGATAGTAAAAAAAAAAACTACAGAAAATCACATTTTTTTGCTGATTTTTTGGCTATCGGGTACTGCCCAAACAGTTTAGAATTTTGGTCTGACATTTTCATGGTAGAAAGGTCTTAGCCCACAAAAGTGCCATTCACTGGTTTGGTGAAAAAATATGAATCCATTCCAAAGTTATTAATTTTTAAAAATTCAGGTTCTAAACATGCTCAGTCAGCACTTCAGAATAGCTCTATGAAGTTTTCCTATGAGAACCCTATTTTGTGCTGTTTTTTGTATGCCACCATCTTGCTTTCCCTTTTTCCCTGAAAATTCTAATTTGGAAAACCACACAAATGACATTCTAGAGAGCGACCAACACATGTAGCTTGCTTATCTGGACCCCCTTACCTGGATTCTGCACTTAACTACTGGAGAATTGCCATTGAAGTATTTTTTTCTTTAAGATTCTAAATAGTTTTTCATGACTCATGATATAAAAAAAGATTCTTTTTTCATATCACAAGTAACAAAAAAAGATAATTTTTTGTGAGGGGAAAACCCTTTTTTTATTTGCTGGTATGTTTTCTCTGGTGTCCAGTGGCACCTCCAAACCCCAATGCCCTCCTCTATTGGTGTATGTGGTAACGTTTTCTAAATGTAAAATAAATAAAAAGAATTTTGTATTTATTTGTGCTGTCTCCTAGAAACATAGAAATTGGCTCACCCCACCATCTAATCACCACTGCCCTAATTATTCATTATTTCCCTGGTGTCTAGTGGCACCCCCAGTCTCCGATCGCTGCCTTCCATATTTATGCATTAGTTCCCTTCTTTCTAGTGATGCTCCCCCACTCTTCCATCACCATCCCAGCAATATTTAGTTTTTTTCCTTGTGTCCAGTGGCACCCCCCCTTTGATGCCCTCTCCTATTGGTGTGTACCTGTAATAAAGAAAATCTTCCCTTTTTGTCTTTTTTTATTAAACTTGTAAAAAAAGTCCCTTGCCGATCTTCCCCACCCCTCATCCTGACCTCCCTTTGAGCACCCCCCACCCACCCTGACTACCCCCACATAACCTCAGTTATCTGAACAGGTCCTGCAGTGAAAATCCACTCTCCAACGAAAGTCACCTCTTGCTGCTAGAACCAACTGCAATATGAGAGAATAAGGTAAGTGTAGTTCAATTTACTTCAATGGAGTCTTCAACTTTGTGGCATAATTGCCATTTTTACATAGTTTGAGCCCAAATTTTCAACATGGCCTTTTTGAGACCCCACTTCCTAAACTATGTAGGTGGAATTATGCAAAAGCATCCCCAAAGGTGATGCCACTGCCACTTGACAAAATCACCTCTTGGGCTGAATTTGAGAATTTTCACCAACCCTTTTCGTGACCCATAAGAAGGCTGTGTTGAAAATTTGGGGAGAAAATATGTAAAATTGCAACTTTATGCACATACGAAAAATGTTGCTGTGCCCACTTGCAAGTTTAGCAATTTAAATATTTTTAACCCACATTTTCAACATAACCTTCTTTTTACACTACCTCATGAATGTGACAACTGTCATTTTTTAAACCCTGGCCAAACTGTGTTTTCACACCTGTACTTACTAACATATGAACATATGAATGTGCCAGCAGAAACAGACCACCATGTCTAAGTCTGCTCGAGTGTGCAGCTAGCACCCCTAGTTTGCAGCTCCCCAACCCCCTCCCATTTGTCATCCCACTGCCACCTCCACCTCCCCCACCCTCACTCTCCCCTGTTCCATGTCCCATGCCCTTTTGAAACTGTTCACAGATTTTCATGATACCACCCATTCTGGTAGGGCATTCCATTTTGCTACCACCCTCTCTGTGAAACAGTGTCTCCTCATTTCCTTCCTAAATCTTCTCCCCAATATTCTTAGCGCATGCCCCCTGGTGACCCTCCCTCTCCTTAATTTAAACCCCCTCATCTGCCCCATCCTTATTGATTTGCCTCAGATCTTGAATGCCTCTATCGTGTCCCCCCATCCCTTCTATCCTCCAGGGCGTACATATTCAGGTCTCTCCATCTGCTGTTATAGTCTGTCCCTTCTATTCCACATATCATCTTTGTTGCCCTCCTCTGCACCCCCTCCAGTAGCCTGATATTACGCTTTAGGTATGGCCTCCAAAACTGCACACAATACTCTAAGTGCAGCTTTACCTGCGACCTGTAGAGGGGCAAGATCATCTATCTTCACCTGGACAAAAAAAACCTCGATATGCACCCCAGCATTTTGTTCACTTTTGAAGCCACTGTCCTGCATTGGGCAGTGTTGTCCATGGTCCCTGTTATCATTACCCCCTAGGTCCTTCTCCTCCTTAGTGATCCTGAGCTTAACCCCTCCCAGCCAGTATTCTCTACTTGGGTTCTTCACCCCAAAGTGCATAACCTTACACTTCTTTGCATTGAACCCCAGTTGCCACTTCTCTGACCACTCCTCTAGCTTGCTTAGGTCCCCCTGTAGCTGCTTCCATCCCTTCTCTCAGTTCACCACTGCTTTGATTTTGGTGTCATCAGCGAACAGACTTATCTTGTTCACCACCCCATGTGCAATGTCTGATATGAAGAACCCAAACAATACTGGCCCCAACACAGAGCCCTGTGGCACCCCGCTCATCACCGGCCTTGGAGTTGAGAGCTCCCCTCTCATCATCACCACCCGTTGCAGCCTCCCACTCAACCAGCTTGTAATCCAGTTCATCATTTTTGCCCCTGCCCCTACACCAGTTAGCTTCCCCCCAAGCCGCCCATGAGGCACAGAATCAAAGGGCTTGCTGATGTCCAAATAAAGAACATCCATCGCTTGACCCTTATCCAGCTCACCTGTCACCCAGTCATAATATTTTATCAGGTTGGTTTGACAAGACTTCCCTGAAATAAACCCATGCTACCTCACATGCTGGAGGCCATTGTCCTCTGGGTACGACACCAGTCTTTCCTTTACTATTGTCTCCATGAGTTTTCACACTATGGAGGTGAGACTTACTGGGTGATAATTACCTGGTTCATCCCTTGGTCCGCTCTTGTGTAATGGTGCTACATGTGCCATCCTCCAGTCCCATGGCACACATCCCGACTCCAGTGATGTGCTGTACAGATCCACCAGTGGTTCCACCAACATCTCCGCCATCTCCCTCAGCACCCTGGGGTGAATACCATCTGGCCCTGGTGCCTTGTCTACCTTCAGTGCCCTCAGACCCTCTAGGACTCTACTTGCCTCGTTTCTTCCATCTGTTGCCTCCCCCCCATCCTCACCCTCCCAGCCCAAGGTGGTAGTAGTCTCCCCTTTTCTTCTGTGAACACTGAGTAAAAGTATTCATTTAGTGCTTCTGCCTGCTCCTCATGCTTTTCCATCCACTCCCCACCCCTTCTTATCCTCACTATTGTCTCCCTGTGCTTCCTTTTCTCCCTGATGTATCTGAAAAAGTCTCCCTCTCCCCCCATTAATTCCCTGCACTAATCTCAGCTCCCTTTGGGCCTTGGCTTCTCTCACTTTTCTGGTCACCTCCCTGGACCGTATTGCATACTTCTCCCTGTCCACTTCCTTCCCTGTCCTTCTATACCTCTGGTGCACCTCTCGTTTTGCTCTCACCACCTCCATTACCTCGCTATTCAACCAGCATGGTTTTCTTGCTCTGCTCCTCTTACTCTGTGTCTTGGTGCAGGCTTCTGTTGCCTCTGTAATCCCCCTTTGAATAATATCCCATTTCTGCTCTGCATCCATCTCCTGCCTTATGCCCTCTCAGTACTTGCTGCATCCTCCCAAAGTCTTCCCTCCTGAAGTTTACTACCTGAGCAACTGATTTCTCTGGCTCCCTGCACATCGTGATATTAAACCACACAGTTTGTTGATTGCTGTCGGCTAGTGGGTCCTCCACCTTTATTTCCCTTACTGCCTCCTTATTCAACAACACCAAATCTAAAGTGTTCTTTAGCCTAGTAGATACACTAACCAACTGTGTCAGGAGACCCTCCTGGATTGCATCCAGGAGCACTTGCTCCCTAGCACTGGAGATGACTGGAATGCTCCAGTCAAGCCCCGGCAAGTTGAAATCTCCCCATGATGACCACCTTACCTTTTCTTTTCTACATACATTTCTGATTTGTCCTGCTAATTCCCTGTCAAGCTCCTCAGACTGGAACAGTGGCCTGTATACCACCTCAAACCTCAGTTTCCTACCCCTTGAGTCTAGGAGCTGCAGCCAGATTGCCTCTGTCCTCCTTTCTTCCCCCTCGTCCCTTGTGCATTTGATCCCATCCCTCACATAGACTGCCACCCCACTGCCCCTCCCTTCCTTATGGTCCTTCCTGTATACTTTTTATTCTGGGATTGCCAGATCCCAGTTGCCCACATTTCTGTGACAGCTGGAATATCCACCCTCCACACTGTTCAGAGTGCCGGTAGCTCAGAAGATTTGTTGCCTAAGCATCTTGCATTCAGCGAGACCACACTCCATCCTGCCCCCTTCCTTTCATTGGCCTCCATTTCCTTCCTTCTACTCCCTCCTTTTTCAGCCACCCCAAGTCCTTCTCTGCTAGCCTGGGGGTAAGCTCCACTCTATCAGATCCCTGCATACCTGCTGTCCACTTGCCACCCCCTTCTAATTTAAATCCACCTTTGTCACAATATACCTCCCCAGTCTTTACTTTAATACCTCCTTCCCCTCCCCACTCAGGGGCAGCCTATCCCTTTCAAACAGATTGTTAATTTCCCAGGTACTGTACTGCCCCAGCCACCCACAACCTCATATCACTTACAGTAGTTTGACACCATTCTACCAACCATGTGTTCAACTCCCTAATCCTCTCCTTTCTCACTGTGCTTGTGCAGGATACTGGGAGCACTTCAGAGAATGCCACAGACTCCCCAGTCTCCTCACACAGCTTTCCCACTTCCTCAATCCTCTCCTTTGTTAGCTCCACCATTTCCCCCTCAAGGTCATTTGTCCCCACATGTACCACAATGTGTGGTTTCCACCTACCCCTCCATACACACTTTAGGATTGCCTGTCCTGCCTTGTCTGCCTTTAATCCTGGTATGGACTCCACCCTTATCTGACTGTGCCTCTCCCCCTTGCTGCCCCATCTGTTCCCCTGCAGTATGGAGTCCCCCAACACTAGTACACCTCCCTCCTCTTCCCTTGTGCCCATCGACACCCCCCCACCTAGGTTCTCATTTCTGAGGCCACTCAAGACGTTGCTTTTACAGTGTGTCCAAGTGTCTTCCCCCTGCCCTTCTCAACTGAGACCCCTCCTCCTCCTCCTCCTGTTTGACTGCCGACCTTCCACTCCCTTCTCACCTTTCTGAGTATTATCCCTCCCCCTGCCATGTCACGCTCAGTCTCTCCACTAGTAATGCCCCTCTCTCCCTTCTCTTTCTGAGTACTATCCTTTGTGCAATCTCCTCCTGTGTCCTTGTTTCCATGTGTTCCTTGTACAGCTAACATGTTCCCTCCTCCCTTTGCCTTATTGTATGTTTCCTCCTCCCTCCTGCCAACTGCTGCTCCTCATTTTCTAGGTTCTACTACAGTCCACCCTTCATCAACTGGCTTCCTGTCTACTGTGCCTCCTCCTCCTCCTGACCTCTCCCTTTCCCACTGTTTCTTCTCTGTGGTGCCCCCACAATACTCTCAGATGTCAGCCCTCCTACTGATGAAATCCTCCCCTTCTCCCTCAACCTCCCCAGCTCCCTGCCAAGCCACTGAACCTCTTCCTTAAGCCTCCTTAGCCTGTGGCGTATTAGACACCCTCCTAGCCTGCAGAGTGTGTTCATCTGCATTGCTGCTCCACAACCATTGCACCCTACAATCCTACTCATGGTCCACACTACCTATACAACCTCTCCACACCACTCTCCCTATAGCAAGTAGAATTAACTAATCCTAGCCCAGCCTCTAACAGACATTGTTATCCTAAATGCCCTTGCATGCAGCATAAGACAGTCAACTACAGTACTAACTGGAAACCACAATCCTACTCATAAGGACTATAGATCTACTCACACGTTTTATATATTTATATGGTCTTAAGACTTAGCTTATATGGCTGTTCCTTGTTTCCTCCTTCCTGGCCTGTTCTGAGGGCTTAGATCAGTTTGCAGCTCCCCAAGCTTCTCCCTCACAAACTTCAAACCCAACACCCAGTGGTATTTCAGTATTCTACTCCAGCCACAGAAGCCTTTAAGATAAATTATGCTTTAAGCTAGATTAAAAAGGAAATAAAACAATATCAAAACTTACAAAAATGCTCTATGCATTAACTCCCTCAACAGCAAGTAGAATTAACTAATCATTCTCTCCTGTAGTTTAAAAAACAACAGCAAAACTTATAGAAGCCTTCTCCACAGCCAGCAAGCAGACTTAACCAAGTGTTAACCAAGTGGTGCAGAATCATGTTTTAGCAGAGATTTTAGTAGGGATTTAGCAGGGATTTCAAAATGTTCATTGTCCCCCAGAGCCCCACAAATAAAGACACTGAGAAGATATGTGTGGATGCTCAGTTCTGGCAATTAATTTACTTAATTCAAAATTTCCATTTCCATAAACATATCCATAATTCCACTTTTTCAATTTTACATCTCTTGCACATTCATTATACACATTGTTATTCATTTTAAATCAGTTTCAATCATACATTCATGTTAATGCTTTTTCATCTTCTTTCCTTCTTCTGCTCCTCAGATGTACATCATGGGGGGCCGTCACTTCTTTTCCTCCATTCGAGCAAAGGGATTAAGAGCATACACCTGTACCCCCTGTTCTTGCTGGCTTGTCCTCCATCACCTCTTTTTTGTTCTACTTTATTTTTGCCCCCCTTTTCCTAACCTCCTCTTCTCTTATTTCTCTGTCATAGTTCCCTCCCTCCTGCTGTCCACCTTCAAGAGTCCCCATCCGAATACACTGCACTCCACCTGCCACAGTGCCCTCCTCCTCTTTCTTCTATAAAAGGAACGGGTGGGTGGGAAATTCTTTTGGAGCAAACTTGTGAGCTCCTGAGCCTGAGTCCCTGCTTAAATACCCCTTCTACACCCCACCCTCGGGGCTTGCTCAACCCAATCACAGGCTCCGACCTTACCCTTCGATGTCCCTCCCCTATGTGACCTCACCTGACTCCTCCCTTCTATGTGACCTCATCCCTTTCCACTCCTTCCCCTTGCCTCCCCCCTTCCCTTCCCCCTTTCCTGCCTTCTGGCTCCACCACACTCTCTTTCCAGGCCTGGGAACAATAGGGCCTGCCCTTTTAATTGGCAACACTCTTTGTCCCCCAGAGCCCCGCAAATAAAGACACTGACAAGATGCTCAGTTTTGACAATTAATTTCCTTAATTCAGAATTTCCATTTCCATATACATATCCATAATTCAACTTTTTCAATTTTACATCTCTTGCACATTTATTATATACATTGATATTCATTTTAAATAATCGTTAATCATACATTTATGTTAATGCTTTTTTCATCTTCCTTCTTTCTTCTGCCCCTCAGATGTACATCATGGGGGGCCACCACTTCTTTTCCTCCGTTCGAGCAAGGGGGGGTAAGAACATACACCTGTACCCCCGATTCTTGCTGGCTTGTCCTCTGTCACCTCTTATTTGTTCTATCTTATTTTTGCCCCCTTTTCCTAACCTCCTCCTCCCTTATTTCCATTAGTCCACCTCCAACCAGTGATGGACAGTGGACTTCCCCCTTTTTATTCTTCCTCCTTTTTCCCCTCTTACCCCCTTCTATCCAGCATCCAGGCAACAATGGAGCTGGCAATCTCCTCATTAAACAATGCCAGCCCCAGTCCCAACAAATGTACTCAGTCTCCCCAGTATAACTCATCTACATGCTCTAGAATCCAGTGAGGTATGACTAAATCCCCCAAGCTCTCGAAGAACATGCCTACCCTTGTTCATCCACTTTCAGGCCCTGTCTATTGCTTTGTGGCTATCCACATGTCACCATACCCTTTTTGGTGTAATTTAAGACCATGCCAAAGTAACCTCTGGCCACCATCCCTTTATTGTTTGCAAGTCCTGCTTGATTTGATAAAATATGTCCAGCTATGGCCTTGTCCCCAGATCGTTTCCTCCTAGATGAATCACGATCACATCTAGGCGGCAGTGGTCTTTTCTGGTTTCTCTCAGCATTGACACCAATTGTGTCCACCTTATACCCCACAGTTCTCTCCATGTTAATCTTATGTCATCGATGTTCATGTTCAGTTGTTTTACCCCTTGCCACCTGGATGCCCACTTTTCCGTCCAGTGCACAAATCAGTGCCCGCTTATCTACATCTCGAGCTTCCTTGTCCTCCCTGGGTAAGTATAAGTAGAAACATAATTAGTATCGTTATTGTATGCTGTTTTCTCCCTCCCCCCAATTGACCCCCTTCTCCCCTCTGTTTATTCCCCAACCCTCCAGCTGCCCATCCTGGGTCCGTATCTGCTATGGGAGAAAGAAAAAATAGCATTGGTCCTTGAGGTTGCAGATATATTTTGTGTAACAGTTTGACACCCACCTGCTCTTCTTTTTAATGGTGCTTGGCGTACTGCCCTGCACTGCCATTGCTGAGGTCACCCCTATCCTGAATGAATGTGATGAGTATCTGCCTGGGTATTCCCCCAAAAAGGTCATCCCTTTTTTAATACTACTGTCACCTGGTAGTCTGTCACCGCTATCCCATTTCCATGCAGGAACATCATTGGGTTCCTCACCTTTTGGGTGCCCCATCACGTACATGTGTAAGGCCCCAGTTGGACATATGGCTGCATTTCCATGATGCCTCAGCCATGACCATGGCCCCTTGTCCTTGTTGGTCTGTCTTGGACCTCTTGGTAAATACAGCTATGCCCTCCCCTGTCCATATTGTGTCATCCCACCATATCCCGGCCGAGGAGTCCATCCCCCTGTGTCCTACCATCTCATTGACTCTAAAGTCCCCACTGTACATTGTGGCATATAGTGCCCTGAACATGACTGCTTCACTGCCTGAGGTGCAGACATGCTGTAGAGCCCCTGTCAGCCTCTCCATCAGCCCCTCTGACATTGGTCTTCTAGTGTCCCTGACCCTTTCAGCCCCTCTCAGCCACCCCTGTATCATTCTTCATACTACATTACACTTTATAGGGTCCTCCCACCCTTTCAATGTGCACACTTGCCCTATGGCTGCTAAGTGCACTCCCATTGATGCCTGGGCCATCTTCTGTTTCCACCCTTCCACTATGAATTTAGCTACCTGCTCCCTTGTAACTACTCCACTTACCTGTTCACTGTTTTGACTCCAAAAATTCTGGAATGACCTGCAAGAGGCTTTGTATGCCCTCAGTGTCCTAGGGGACCATGAATTGCAGAACAATAATTTGGATCCCCCAATTCAATCGTCTATACATAACCTGCGATATTGGTCTGGCTGATTTCTGCTCCTGGTGCAATGGCTCGAAACTTGTCCATCTGCAAGCGGGAGAGGCAGTCAGCTAACACATTGTCTATGCCATCAATGTGTCTGGCCCTAAAGGACATATTTAATGTCAGACCTGACAAAACTAAATGCCTCAGTACCCTTATGACTCTATCAGATTTCATCCCCTTTTTGTTTAACACCTAAACCACCACTTTGTTGTCACTCCAGAATGTGACCTGCTTTTTCCAAAATTCCTCGCCCCATGTAACCACTGCTGCCCATATGGGGAAAATCTCAAGGAAGGTTATGTCCCTGGTTACCCCTGCCTGTACCCACTCTCCGGGCCATGGTTTCATGAACCACTTTCCTCTGAAGTATGCCCCCATGCCTATCCCATGGTGGCGTCGATGTAAAGCTGCAGGCCCATGTTAAACACCCAATCATCCTGTCAGAATGTCATCTATTGTAGCTTTCCAGGAAACATTCCCAAACCTCCAGGTCTTCCCTCGTACCTTTAGTAATGTCAACCCAGTGGGGGGGGCTGGACTGCCCCCTCACATGGCCCAGGCCAGACATCGTGTGAACATGTTCCCTGGGGCTATGGGCCTGCTCGCAAAGTTCTGATGTCCCAACAATTGCTGTACCTGTCTCAGCTGTACCCTGCATCTCCCATTTACCTCCCCAATAGGGCCCCCTGCCTTTTCGTTTTTTGTTTGGGTAACCGAAATAACTCCCCCACTGTGTCTATTTCAATCCCCAAGAATTTCTGGCTGGGCCTTTCAGTCTTATCCTTTGCCTGTGGCACACCTAACTCCTGACACATCTCCTTGAAGTCCTTCAACATCCTTTCTGTCTCCCTCTGCCCTTCTCCAATAAATAAAAAATCATCTAAGTAATGTACCACCGTGTGGTATCCGTACCTTTCTTTGTATGCCCATTGTAACCATGTGCTGAACATCTCAAACATAGCACATGTCTCTGAGCATCCCATGGGCATGGCTTTTTTGAAGTAGTATCCTCCCCCCACCCTGAAACCCAGGAGGTCCCAATCTGCTGGCTGGACTGGTAACAGCTGTAAGGCCAACTCTATGTCTGTCTTTGCCAGCCAAGGCCCCCGCGTGGCTCTAATTAGCCTTACTGCCTCCTCTAGTGTGGTGTACATCACCCTACTGTCCTCTTCCCCAATGTAGTCATTGACAGAGTCCCCCTCTGGGTATAAGAGGTGATGTATCACTCGATACTCACCTGCTTGTTTCTTTGGTACCAGACCCAATGGAGAGATTCTCATATCCAGCAGAGGTGGTATCCCAAATGGCTCCTCTAATCTGCCTGTGCCAATCTTCTGAATTTTTTGTGCCAACACTGCCTTTTCCCCCTGTATGCACCTCATGTTCTTTTCCAGGGACCCTTTCCTATTCCCTTGATATTGTAAGCTAAACCCCCTTTGGAAACCATCTACTAACAACTTGGCAGCCCTCTGGTCAGGGTACCCCTGTACCAAGGCCTGCAGTACCTGATTTTTGATAGGTGTGCATGCCAATCAAAAACTGCTACCCCCCTGCCCCTTAGCTGTCTTGGTGTCTATTGTGATATGCATGCCCCCTGTTGTTCACTGCCCCCTATCCCCTGTTTTCTCGGGTCCAGGATTGGTTCCTAAATGCCCCCTGGTTACTCCAAAAGGGCTGTTGCTGCGTGATGTCTTGGCTATTATTGCCCTTGTCCCAGTTATACCTGCACTTGGATGCGGGGTGATGTCCCCTGCATTTCAAACAGATGTGCTGAAAACAGCAGTTCAGCCAAGAGCAAAACGCCCAGTTGTACCTCCAGCATGCTTTTTGTGACCTTCCCCCCCTCTTGTCCCCTTCCCCTTCTGCACCCGTAGGCCTTGTGTGTATCTCTAGCCATAAATTGATCTGTCAGGCATCCCATTTGACATGTCCAAAGTGTGCCATCCTCTTCCTAATTTTTTCATCATACTTGAGCCAGCTATAGCCCCCTTTTTGTAAGCATTCTTTATAATCAGTGAGTATGTCAGCAACAGGGTTGCTAATTCTGGTCATTCTCTATGACTATCACCATGAAGTATGTAAAGCCTGTGGACCAGCTGTCCCAGGTCTTCCCCTTCAGGGATTTATCTTCCTCTTCCTTTCCTAGCAACACCACTTCAGCTGCCATATCCTTTTACTTGAAACTATATTTCTTTTCATGCTTGTTCATGTTATTAACACTGGCTAAGGCAAAGATATCCGCAAACTCCCCTTTCTAAATCTTTTCCTTGGTGGCTGCAGGTACATGATCACCAGTCCTGACCCCTGGAGCCCCTACAGCCCCTATTCCACCCCTGTACCCATTGCCCCCACCCCCAACTCCTATGCCCTTTATTTCACCCAACACCTTCTCCAACTGCCCCAGCCCTTTGCCACCCATAGCTCTTAACATCTGCTCAACATATTCTCTTACATTGCTTTCCAGTGTAATGGGTGTATTACCTGGTGCACTTGGCATCAGTGTGTCGGGCTCTGGCTGTGGCCCTGGTGCTGGGGTAGGTACTGGTGTGGATTCTGGATAGAAGGTTCCCACTGGTGCAGAAAGTGCAGGTTTCTCCAGTGCTGGTGGCTCCATCTCTGGTGCTGGGACTGCCACTGGTGCAGGATCCGGCAGAGAGGCTGTGGGGGGAGGGGGCAGAGGAGCCTGCTCGGGTACCAGGCTCACTGTCGTAGGTAGTCTTGGAGCTACCAGGATGGGGGCAACCAGTTGGGGCTCATCTGGTACCCTGGGTGGCCATTTTCCATCCTTGTTCCCCCTGCCCCATTCTCCTTTCTGCTTCTTCCCCTGGTCAAGCTCCTCTGGATCTGCGGCCTCCAAAAGTCAGTTTGCCTTTTCCACCAAATCCATCACTGCTAAGTAGCAGTCCTCCTTGCTTGGCTTGGTCTTTCTTGCCACCATCTTGGTTGCTGCAGCTCTGAAAAATTATAAAGCAAGACCTGTTATTATTGTTACCCCAGCTTTTTTTTTAAACTCCCCTGTGTGTCTAGTGGGGGGAGGTTCCAAGGCCGTACCAATGCCCTACCAAACCCCCTTTTACCTCACCCCCTTTGCCCCTCCATGGCTTTTCCTTCCTTCTGTTTTTTTATTATTATTTTTTGCTTAGGGGCCTCCTGGACCTGTGGGCCCACTGCAATTTCCCCGAATCAATAGTAAAATCATATGGCAGAGTATTAACTTATTCTGGCCCCATCTGTGATAAAATAGACATGCTGGGGACACAACTAGATGGTTTCCCCAACATGTGTAGTGGAGCAAGACAGTTGACAGTATCAAATGGATGCAATAATCTTAGTATAACACAGCCTAACAAATAGAAATCAATTGAACTCAACTAGCCAAGCCACCTTATTTTTACATTGCTGTATAAAATAAAATAAATGTGGTGGCCAACAGGGGAAACTGCCTTCACTCGGGGTAAGAAGGATCTGTTGAATCTTGAATCTTGTGCCTAATGGATAACCGCTCCCCCGTTATACTAAAGGATCATGAATTTAGTAGGGCAGCAGGGGAATGGAATCTAGCACAAACTCTGCTCCTTTTCTTTATTCCTAACTGCTTACTGGTATCTTTCATTTCATTTCTTTGAATGAGGCTTCATTTTTCTTGCATTTTGTGTTTGAATGCTTCCATGTGCTGGCAGCTTCCTTTCTCACTGCCCTCCTATCGGTTATGGTGCCCCCCCGTGCCTGGGCACGTTCCACTGCTCCGCATGGTGATGGCATGAGACACCATCGCCAAGTGCATTTTCAGTGGGCCCATGAAAAAATGCTTATAAAATGCTACAAAAAAGCCTCCATTTGACCATAGCATTGGAGCCCCGGGTGCATCACAATCAGGCTGTTTTCTTCCCACAGGTTAAACAACCCCCTCTTTTTTAATTTTTTTTTGTTAACTATGGCCCTCATGGCCAAATTGTCCTTGCAACCTTGCTGTTGCCACCTCAGCGACCCCTGGGCCACCCCAGCACTGAAAACTGCCCAAACAAAAAACACCTCCCCCCCTTTGTCTGGAACAGTGCCCACCAGTGCTCCTACCAATCAGCCTTCCCATTAAAATAATTTGCATTTTATTTAAAATTACAGCCCTCACAGCCCAATTGTACCCTGCCATGCTGCCTTCAAAGTCCACTGCTAGACCCCCACAGTCAAAATCTGACCAATCAGTCTTCCTATTAAAATCATTTGAATTTGTTTAAAATTACGGCCCTCGTGGCCAAATTGTACCCTGCCTTGCTGCCTTCAGAGTCCACGGCCTCCCGCAGTTGCCATCTTGTCTCAGGCCCCTTCTCGGCCCCCAGGCCCTATGCCACATGGTGTCCTTGCTTTTCAAGCTGCTTTTTTTGCTCTCCTGTCCCCTTCCTTGGTCCTCTGCCTGCTCTTCTTCCTGGCTTCAGCAGCTACTCTTTGTACCTGAACCGACCTACCCCGGACCTCTTGGCCACCCGCTCTTCTCACAATCCGGTCAGCAACTCGCTCCCCAAACACACTCACCAACTCCCCGCTATCTTCTTTGTGCTGTGCAGATCCTCCTGTAACTGCCATTACTGGTGCTATCACAGTCTCCTGCCACGCTCCCTTTCTCTTTGTCCCTGACTCCTGGAACAAGCCCTATTTTTCCAGCTTTTTTTTTTTTTAAAGAACCTATCGATTATTGGCCTCCTTTATGGCCTCATAAAAGTGTTACTCATCTTTGTGCCTTACCTTCTCCCTCTAATGTCCATGCCACCAATACTCACTTAAAGTTTCTGGCTCATATGGATTCCTCCTTTTATTAGCTATATATTTACTTTTAATATATGGATTGTGAAAATAATATGCTTAAAAAGCATACAAAAAAATCTTTGTAATACCATCGCTCCTGGAGCGATAATACTACTGTTGGTCAGTGATAATACTATCGTTCGGGTGCCGTAATAGTATCGTTCGGCACCCGATCGATAGTATTATCAAGAAAGCTAAAGAGCGCATGCGCAAGGGTATCTCCGATGTTTCACAAAGCATGCCCTCTAATTGGCCGCTTTTCCTCTGTGGGCGGGCAGAAGGAGTCTGAAAACATGGCGGCTTGCTTGCTCACTTAGCAAAACAATCTTCCGTGAAGCAACCGTTTTTTGGGGGGGGTTTAGGTTGAAAACCATTTGACAACCGCACTCGCTCTGGGGCTCCTCGGCTAACTTGATACCACCACTGATTCAAAAAAAAATGGCTAAATGAAGCACACAGCAGCCACTCGTCCACACAGGACTGGGGAACCCTGCCAGCATGCACATCCACCCGCTAACTCCACTGCTGAAGCGAGGTGAGTCAATTCACCTCGTATCCATATAATAAAAAAATAACAAATAGGTTCTGGCATTTCAAGGTGAATAATTCCATCTTGAGGTTCTGAACATGAAACCTCTCGAGCTTCGCTCTCGAGGTTTTCTGTGTCCCCAGAACCTCTCGATGGAATTACTACCTTGTAATACACCAGAACCTATCTATTATTCTATTTGTTTACCATCGAAATTCATCAGAAATTTTATTAACTCCAAAGTTTAAATAAAATTCCCAATGGCTGCTTAACTTTGCCAGAAAAAGTGATGTGCTACCAAATCTAAATTCTTTTGGAGCAAACTTGTGAGCTCCTGAGCCTGAGCCCCTGCTTACATACCCCTTCTATGCCCCACCCTCGGGCCTGCTCTGCCTAATCACAGGCTCCCACCTCACCCTTTGATATCCCTCCACCTGTGTGACCTCACCTGACTCCTCCCTTCTATGTGACCTCATCCATTTCCACTCCTTCCCCTTGCCTACCCTTCCCCCTTTCCTGCCTTCTGGCTCCACCACACTCTCTTGCCAGGTCTGGGGACAGTGGGGTCTGCCCTTTTAATTGGCAACCCTCTTTATGGGGTTCATGAGGTGGGATAATAAGAATGTTATGCTGCCAGTTTTGTTCCTCTTTTACTACAGGTAGAAGCACAGGGCCTAGAGGGCTCTGCACTCCCACAGACAGATGAGGACACAATTATACTAGCTCAAAAAGTAAGGAAATTCTTTGCAAAAAACTTTGTTAATGTACTAGTTAAGGTAAAAGCAACAACAGTAGGAGTATGTGGTATTAGGGTTTCCAACCCTAACACCCCACCCCAACCCTGCAGGCAGCAATGAGAAGAAACATCACAATTTCACCTCCTTTGCCTTTTTGCAAGGCATAGGGTGTGAATTATGGTTGTCAGCCCTAATGCTCACCCCATTCTCATATACTGTACCCATCTCAGCTTACATACTGATAGATTAGGGGGATTGTGAGGGTTGACAACCCCAAGGAACATCCCATACCTGATTTATGAAGAGACAAGAGAGGGGGAACTGCCTTCCTGTAGGGTGGGGGTGGTGTGTTAGGGTTGGAAACCAAACACTACATTTCCCTACTTGTGTTGCTTTAACCCTAACTAGTGCACTAATGAAGTTTTTTTGCAAAGAATATATATACATACACATTGGAAAAAAACTGTGTTTTTGTACCATTTAGGGCTAACTTCCCATACCCCAAGCAGTAAAAGGACAAGACCACACAAACAATGACAGGCAGCCATCATCAGGTAAGACAAACAACATACAAGTGTTTCCAGATGACACACATGCAGTAGTACTAATTTACTACCTTCATGGATTTGTATCTGTGGCTTGCACACTGCAAGACATACTATTTACACTTGTGTCTGGCTGCAGATAGAAAGTGACAATGACCAAATCAAAACACTGCTACTTTCTGCAAAAGCACAGGCCTCTGCAGCTGCAGATACAAATGTGTGACACCCAAATTACAAGAGTCCTTTTGTCAGCCGCAGTGCATGTGTATGTTTTGCAATGTGATACAAATACATGAAGGTAGCACATCAGTGGTAGAAATAATTGCATATTGTTTGTCTCCTCTGATGATAGCTGTCTGTGAGTACTTGTGTGGTCTTATCATTTTGCTGCTTGGGGGGTTTGGGAGTTAGGGTTGGAAGCCCTAACACTAACGTTCCCTACTTTTGTGGCATTAAGTTAAACCCCAAAGGTGCATTAACCCAGATGTTTGCAATAAATTTCCTTTCCTTTTTATATAGCAGAATCATATCCTCATCCATACAGATCTTCACAGGACCTGTATGATCATATGCAGACATTCAGGGCTCACTGGGACCTGCACCCAGGAAACAGTCTGTCTGCCTGTAGACGTGCATGGCCCTCAGGACCCTGCACATCCATGTGTCTATGAATGCAAATAATTTGTGGGACTGTTTGGGGGGGCTGCACAAATGCAGGGCATTCTGGACACTGCCCTTCCATGCAGCTACAGATACAGATACATGGGCCAAGAGTCCATCTGTCAGTCAAAGTGTAGGGCCCTCTGGCAGCTATGGATGCAGAGATGCATGGCCTCTGGGCCCTATGCAAAGAGAAGACTTCTGTTCACTGTGTGGTACTTGGGCCCATGTAGCCAGCCCTACATCTTCACTTCCCAGGCTGGGGTGGTGCCACATGGCAGCACCATCCCTATATCCTCAGCCCATCTACTTGGCTCACTAAGCTCACCACCGCAAACTCAGCTCACCAGCATGAGATCATAAAGCACTGCCCCGGCACAAAACATTTCTTAATTTTAATTTTTTTTTTATTTTAACCATGATGCAAAATTTTCAACATAGTCGTTTAAGGACTTTCCCTTATAAACATGACTTGAGGCATTTATAAAATAAATAATTTAGTACCATAAGTATGAAAACATGATTTGACCAAGATTTCAAAAAAGGCACCTGCCATGTTCATGAGGTGGTGTGAAAAAATGTCTATGTTGAAAGTTTGAAACATAGAAACATAGAAATTGTCGGCAGATAAGGACCGCCAAGCCCAACCAGTCTGCCCCAAAGCCCTACACTAGTTTGGAGTCAAAATGTTGAAAATTACAAAAGTTGTGAGTGAGCATCGAAAATTGCAATGTACATTCATGCTTTTGTTTGTTTTGTTTTTTATATTCTGATACCAAGTTTTGAACATTAAGTCCACAAAGTAGAAAAACCTGTGCTTTGTACCTAAGTAGAGGTGCTCTACCTATGTGAGTTCAGATTAGGGCTCACAAACAATATATACTGCTCCCTTTGTGAAAACCATGAAGCATAAAGGTGAGCAATGGGTGTAGGGCAGGTAGCATAATTAAATTGAACAGCACGCTGAATTCAAAAAACCCATTGACAGGTTTTAAGTGTGCAAACAATCACAGTGTATATTTAAAGTGCAATAAAGTCACAGCTACCATAAAACAATTTCATTTGAAAAAAGACCTACCCCAGTCCAACTTGCCAGCCACCATTCACCCTTGTGGTTCACTGTAACGCTTCCTTATGGGATGTGGTTGCAATGTCCCAATCTTACTCTTAAACCCCAAAGTGCACGTGTAATAAATTACATCTAATAAAATTAGTTTCATTCCCCATACAAAGTAACTAGGTGCCTTTCTCTTTAAATACATTAGCACACATACTATATATAAATATTATATATTGAAACATTCAAAATAAATATGTGATACTAATAATTATAATAGATCCCCACACAAAGAAAATAAACTGCCCCCTTTCAGCATTATATTCATCTTAAATATATTTTCAATTAATTACAAATATTTAATGTTCAGTGTCAAACATTTATAGACAACAGTTCTGCACTATGTTTCACAATCAAATATAGAAACAACATATTAATTCAAAAGTGCAGAACAATTTCTTCACTTATTGTTCATATCCACGTCATAGTGAAACATCTTATTTAACAAAAAGTACTGAGTTTTCAGCTCTCATTGCTATGGTGAAGATTTATACTGTGTTTACACAATTCAAGTCCATTAATGTATACAAAGTCTTTCTTATGGACAAATCCTGATGTTCAGGCACTCTAGTCCATTAATTTTCATCAGTACTTGTGTGGCTAGAGATCACCACCCATGTAAAAGAGTCAGACAGTAGCAAATAAATAAATCCAAAAGAAGGAACTCAGGATACCCGAGGTGGCTGCGGGGAATAGAGGCAAATATTTAAAACATATATAAACATACATTTTATTTAAAACTAAAACATAATTCACTATACGATACACAGTTCTAGGTACAGTCCATAGCGGTTCCTCAAAATGATGATAGAAACATAGAAATATAGAATTTGATGGCAGATAAGGACTGCTTGGCCCACCTAGTCTGATCATTTCCCTACCTGATGGATAAGCTGCAGATTCTAGTTAATCAACAGCTTACTTCCTCCTACCCCCCACTAGAAATGCCTTATGCCTGTCCCATGCATTCTTGAATTCTCCCACTGTTCCTGACTCCACAACCTCCTCAGGAAGGCTGTTCCATGCATCCACAATCCTCTCTGTGAAAAAATACTTTCTAACATTACCTCTGAGCCGTCCCCCCTCTATCTTCAAATTGTGCCCCCTTGTTCTTGCACATTTCTTCTGAACGATGCTACCCTCTTGTACTTTGTTAATTCCCTTGAGATACTTGAAAGTTTCTATCATGTCCCCCCTCTCCCTCCTTTCCTCAAGGGTATACATATTAAGCTGCTTTAGTCTCTCCTCGTATGTCTTCTGGTGCAGACCCTGCACCATTTTGGTTGTCCTCCTCTGAACAGCCTCCACTCTGTCCATGACTTTGCAGAGACGGGGTCTCCAGAATTGCACGCAGTACTCCAGATGGGGTCTCACTAACTGTCTGTATAGAGGGATAACAACTTCCTGTTTTCTACTGTTGATGCCTTTCCCTGTGCATCCAAGTATTCCCCCAGCCCTCCTTACTGCCTTCTCACGTTGCTTGCTCACCTTTAGGTCATCTGATATAATTACTCCTAGGTCTCTTTCAATTTTTGTTGCTGTTATTAACTCACCCCCCATTGTGTACTCTTCCCCTGGGTTTTTGTTTCCCAGATGCATTACCTTGAACTTCTTTGCATTGAATCTGAGCTGCCACATATTCGACCATTCCTCCAACCTTGACAAGTCCCTTTTCATCCTTTCCACCCCACCTTGTGTATCAACCCTGTTGCAGATCTTTGTGTCATCTGCAAAGAGACATACCTTTCCTTCCAGGTGCACTCCAATGTCACTTATAAAGACATTAAAGAGGACCGGTCCCAGTACCAAACCCTGTGGTACCCCACTAGTTACCCTCCTTTCTTCACTGTGGACTCTGTTTACTATTACCCTTTGTGTCCTGTTGTCCAGCCAGTTTTTTATCCAGGCTATCACCTTGGGACCCACTCCAAGGCTGGCAAACTTGTATATTAATCTTTTGTGTGAGACTGTGCAAATGCCTTGCTAAAATCTAGGTAGGCCATATCCACAGCCCTCCCTGGTCTACTACTTTGGTTACCCAGTCAAAGAAATCTATTAGGTTCGTCTGACATGACCTTCCTACTGTGAAACCATGCTGCCTTGGGTCCTATGCCCCACTGGCCTCTAGGTACTCAATAATTATTTCCTTCAGAAGTGATTCCATCATTTTCCCTACCACTGAAGTCAAACTAACTGGTTTGTAGTTTCCTGCCTCTGCCCTGCTCCCACTTTTGTGAAGTGGAATCACATTTGCCCTCCTCCAGTCCTCAGGTACCACCCCATCCTCCCATGATTTGTTAAAGAGAGTAGTCAGTGGTGTTACTAGTTCTACCTTAGTTCTTTTAGAATTCTTAGGTGAATCCCATCAGGCCCCATTGCTTTGTCCACCCTCAGTTTCAAGAGTTCTTTCAAAACCCTTTCTTCTGTGAATGGACTGGTATTGACCCCACTATTCAGAGTTTCTCTCGTTTGGTTTAGGTACCTCTCTCTCCTTTTCTGTTGTGAATACTGAGAAGAAATATTCATTCAGTATCCCTGCTTTTTCACTGTCACCCTCTGCCCACATTCCTTCCCCTTTATTAAGTCGCTGTATCCCTCCCATGGTCTTTCTTCACTCCCTAATGTACCTATAAAAGGTTTTATCCCCCTTCTTAACAGAATTGGCTATCTTTTCCTCAGTTTGTGCCTTTGCTAGTCTGACTGCCTTCCCTGTCTCCTTCTGCTTTAACTGATAAAGTTCTCTGTCCTGCTCCTTCTGTGTTTCCTTATATTTCCTGAATGCTATCCTTTTCTCCTTACCAGTCCCTGCCACCGCTTTTGAGAACCATAGTGTTTTTTTTCCTTCGTTTTGTTTTGTTGATTTGCTTCACCCAAAGACTTATTGCCTCTGCGATGGCTGTTTTGATTATTCCACATTTTTCCTCCACCCCTCCTTCTTACCTGTTTGCTAGTGCTTTTCTGAGGCACTCTCTCATTTTCCCAAAGTCAGCCTTCCTAAAGTCCAATACTCTTGTTTTTGTATGGCTTGACTCTATGGCTGTCTTTATTGTGAACGACACTGTTTGGTGGTCACTTGTTCCCAGATGGCTACCCACTTCTAAATCTGAGATCCTTTCACCTTTCTCATTTGAGAGTACCAGGTCTAAGATTGCTCCTCCCTCCCGAGTGGGTTCCAACACTAGCTGTCTGAGGCATGCCCCCTGTAGGGCATCAAGAATGACCCTGCTCTTTGATGTGTCTGTAGCAAAGGTACTCCAGTTAACATCTGGCATATTCAGGTCCCCCATCAACAATATCTCCCCTTTTTCTGACATTTTAAGGATGCCTTCTATCATTTCCTTGTCCATTTCCTCCTCCTGAGATGGGGGTCTGTACACAACCTCATGCAGATTGTGGTGCCATTTTCTGTCTCCAGGGAGACCCATAGTGACTCATCAACTTCCTATTTACTCTTTAGTTCTCTTGCTTTAATCCCTTCCCTTATATAGAGAGCTACTCCTCCTCCTCTTTTACACATCCTGTCCCTCCTGTAGACTGTGTATCTTGGTATGTTTACATCCCAGTCATGGTTCTCTGTGTACCATGTTTCAGTGACTGCCACACTATCCAGTCATCCCTCTTCCACCAAGGCCACTAGTTCAGGGAGCTTGTTGCACAGACTGCGGGCATTGGTACTCATCACCTTCCATTTATTTTTTATGGCCTTACCCCTTTTAGCCCCATCCCTGTCCTTACTGCATTTTTCTGCATTTACCCCTGTCCTGCTCCCTACTGACTTCTTTACCTTGGTGTTTACCTCTCTAACTACTGTGTGTTGTGGGGGAAGGCTGGGATTTGCCTGCCCCTTTTCAGTGCCTCCCCCCTTGGTTAGTTTAAATGCTTGCCAATGAAGCATTTAAACCTGTCACCTAGGATCCTGCCCCCGATAGATGCAGACCATCGTGCCAGTATAAGCCTGCATCCTTCCAGGTGGCTCCCCAGTCCCCAATGAAGCCAAAACCCTGAGCTCCACACCAGTTTTTCAACCATTCATTGAAACCCATGGTGCGGAATACCCTAGAATCATCCTTGCCATAAACAGGCAGCACCTCCAAGAAGGTTAACATACATGCTACTTGCCTAAGGCCCCCTCCTCAACTCCACAAACTCCTCTTGCACCACTCTGATCCCATTCACAGCCAGGTCATTTGTCCCTAGGTGGACAATGACATCCAGCTCCCTCCCTCATGCAGCTGCTCCCGCAATCCTGAGGATTCACTTCCTGTCCCTCCGAGCCATGGTGCTAGGCAGGCACCTTACCTCCATCTCCCCTTCCTCCCTCAGTTCTACCCCCAATGATCAAGTCCTCCACCAGGTGCCAATATTATAAATAAAAAAATGAAAAAGTGAAAAAAAAAACATCTATTGCAATTTAAATCAAATTCCTTTACTCTACCCAATTATAAACTACAAATATGGTTTAAGATCTAGAACATCATTCAATCCATTAGGTTTAAGGCTTTTAAGCATCCAAATCCATGCACTTTCCAATCATAGCAATCTGGTACTTAAGGATAGCCCATCTGGGCTTGTGCATTGTGCTCATTGCTAAAGTGAACAACTACTGGAATGTTCAGATTTGCATTAACAATGTTTCTTTCACATTCTTGAATTTTCTTCTTAATTGGATGTTTTGTCTTGCCCACATAAAGCAAATTGCAAGGGCACACCAAGCAATATATAACATGAGTAGTACTGCACGTAATGCATTCCTTTATTTGATATTTCTGTGAACTTGTTGGATGAGTAACGCATGCTCCCTCCTGAGCTTACTGACACACATTTCATTTTTTACATCTCCTACAACCACAGGGAGGGCAGGTGACATTAACTCTTTTGTCAGGATTATATCTACTGTGCACTGTCATGTCTTTAATATTACATGCACGTCAGAACAAAATTCTAGGTTTAACCTCAGTTTCTTCAGATAAACTGACGTCATTCATCAGCACAGTCCAAAATTTGTGTATAACACTGGCAACTTTTCCCGCAATTTGATTGTATTCAATGCCGATAGTTACCAGTTCCTATAATTTCTGGGGCTTAGTCAGTGGTGTCAAAAGCTCACTCCTTTCTCTTTGTAGTGCTTTGTTTTTTGCTTCAAGGAGCAATTACAAATCATAATCTCTCTCTATAAAATTAGCCATCATTTCTTCTGCTTCCTTATTAAAATCATCCACAGTATTACAGTTTCTTCTCAGCCAAAGCATTTGACTGTAAGGTATTGACTTTTTTAGCTGTGCAGAATGAGCATTTATGAACATATGAATGTGCCAACAGAAACAGACGACCTGGTCTATCTAAGTCTGCTTGAGTGTGCAGCTCGCATCCCTCGTTTGCAGCTGCTCAACCCCCTCCCCTTTGTCATCCCACTGCCGCCACTCACCTCACTCATCGTCACTCTCCATTGTTCCCTGTCCCATGCCCTTTTAAAGCTGTTCACAGATTTACATGATACCTCCCATTCTGGTAGTGAGTTCTGTTTTGCTACCACCCTCTCCGTGAAATAGTGTCTCCTCATTTCCCTCCTAAATCTTCACCCCTCTATTCTTAGCCTGTGCTCCCAGGTATCCCTTTCCCTCCTTAGCTTAAAGACCCCATCTGCCCCATCCTTATTGATTCCCCTCAGATACTTGAATGTCTCTATCATGTCCCCCCGGTCCCTTCTATCCTCCAGAGTATACATATTCAGGTCTCCCAGCCTGCTCTCATAGTCCCTCCCCTCCATTCCACATATAATCTTCATTGCCCTCCTCTGCACCCTCTCCAGTAGCCTGATATCACACTTTAGGTATGGCCTCCAAAACTTCACACAATACTCCAAGTACAAGATCACCTCACTTTGCCTGGACAAAAAAAACCTTGCTATGCAACTCAGCATTTTGTTCACTTTTGCAGCTGCTGTCCTGCACTGGGTAGTGTTGTTCATGGTCCTTGTAACCATTACTTCTAGGTCCTTTTCCTCCTCAGTGATCCCCAGCTTAACCCCCCATAGCCAATATTCTCTCCTTGGGTTCTTCAACCTGAGGTGCATAAGTTTACACTTCTTTGCATTGAAGCCCAGCTGCCACCTCTCTGATCACTCCTCTAGCTTGCTTAGGTCCCCCTGCAACTGCTTCCATCCCTCCCCTCTATCAACCACTGCTCCCATTTTGGTGTTGTCTGTGAACAGACTTACCTTGCTCACCACCCCATGTGCAGTGTCTGATATGAAGAGCCCAAATAATGCTGGTTCCAGCACAGAGCTCCGTGGCACCCCACTCATCACCAGCTTTGGAGCTGAGAGCTCCCCTCCCACCACAACCCATTGCAGTCTCCCACTCTGCCAGCTTGTAATCCAGTTTGTCATTTTTGCCCCTACCCCTACACCAGTTAGCTTCCCCCAAGCCACCCATGAGGCACCAAATCGAAGACCTTGCTGAAGTCCAAGTAAAGAACATCCACTGCATGACCCTTATCCAGCTCACCTGTCACCCAGTCATAATATTGTATCAGGTTGGTTTGACAAGACTTTCTTGAAATGAACCCATGCTGCCTTACATCCTGGAGGCCATTGTCCTCCAGGTACGACACCAGTCTTTCCTTCAGTATCATTTCCATGAGCTTGCACACTATGGAGGAGATACTTGCTGGACGATAATTACCTAGTTCATCCCTTGGTTTTCTCTTGTGTAACAGCACTACATGTGCCATCCTCCAGTCCAGTGGCGCAAATCCCAACTCCAGTGAAGTGCTGTACAGATCCACCAGCAGCTCCGCCAACACCTCCGCCATCTCCCTCAGCACCCTGGGGTTGATACCATCTGGCCCTAGTGCCTTGTCTACCCTCAGTGCCTTCAGTCCCTCTAGGACTCTGCCTCCCTCAATTCTTCCATCTGTCACCTCCTCTCACCCCATCCTCACCCTCCCAGCCCGTGGTGGTAGTGGTCCCCCATTTTCTTCCATGAATACTGAGAAAACATATTCATTCAGTGCTTCCTCCTGTTCCTCACCCTTTTCTGTCCACCCCCCACCCTTGTTTATCCTCACTATTGTCTCCTTGCATATCCTTTTCTCCCTGATGTATCTGAAAAAGTATTTCTCCCCCCTGTTAATTCCCTGCACTAATCTCAGCTCCCTCTGGGCCTTGGCTTCTCTCACTTTTCTGGTCACCTCCCTGGACAATTATGTATACTCCTTCCTGTCCCCTTCCTTCCCCATCCTCCCATACCACTGGTGTGCCTCTCGTTTTGCCCTCACCAACTCCACTACCTTGCTGTTCACCCAACATGGTTTCCTTGCTCTGCTCCTCTTACTCTATGTCTTGGTGCAGGCTTCCATTGCCTCTGTAATCCCCTTTTAATAATACCCCATTTCTGTTCCACTTCCATCTCCTGCCTTATGCCCTCCAGTTTCTCTTTCAGTACTTCCAGCAACCTCCCAAAGTCCACCCCCCCCCCGAAGTTTAGCACCAGGGTTACTGATTTCTCTGGCTCCCCACACATCATGATATTAAACCGCACAGTTTGGTGTTCGTGGTCCGCTAGTGAGTCCTCCATCCTTATTTCCCCCTACTGCCTCCCATTTCAACAATACCAGATTGAAAGTGTTCTTTAGCCTAGTAGAAGAAGAAGAAGAAGAAGAAGAAGAATTAGCATTTATATAGCACTTTTCATACACAGTGTAGCCCAAAGTGCTTTACAAGTAATGCTAGACTGGTAGTGAAGTGACTGAATGTGTGGTGGTGGTGGTCATATCGCACATCATCATCCACACACAGCCTGAATAATTGCATGAACCAGTTTATGGGAAGGGAATGTTGGCCAGGACACCGGAAATGCTCCCTACTTTTTGTGAGAAGTGCCCTGGGTTCTTTTACTTCCACCTGGACACCCACCAGGAAAACACCAGGATGGGCAGAAGGGACCTTGGTTTAACATCTCATCCGAAGGATGGCACACCCTGCAGTACAGCAACCCCCAATACTGCACTCGGATGCCAGCGATTTTTAGGTGCAAGTCCAATCCCAGTGTGGGACAAGAACCCATGACCTTCTGATCCAGAGCTGGATGTGCTACCAACTGAGCCACACTGACACCCTAGTAGGTACACTGACCAACTGCATTAGGATTCCCTCCTGGATTGCATCCAGGAGCACTTTCTCCCTAGCACTGGAGGTGACTAGAATGCTCCAGTCAATCCCTGGCAAGTTGAAATCCCCCACGATGACCACCTTCCCTTTTCTACATACCTTTCTGATTTGTCCCGCTAATTCCCTGTCAAGCTCCTCAGACTGGTACGGCAGCCTGTACACCACCCTAAATCTCAGTTTCCTACCCCTTAAGTTTAGGAGCTGCAGCCAGATTGCCTCTGTTTTCCTTTCCTCCCCCTCATCCCTTATGCATTTGATCCTGTCCCACACATAGACTGCCACCCCACCGCCCTCATCTCCTTACAGTCCTTCCAGTATAATTTGTACCCTGAGATTGACAGATCCCAGTCCCGGTGCTTGGTTGCCCACATTTCTGTGACAGCTGCAATATCCACCCTCCACACTCCCAAGAGTACCTGTAGCTCAGCTGATTTATTGCCTAAGCTTCTCGCATTCAGTGAGACCACCCTTCATCCTTCCCCTTCCCTTCATCACTCTCCATCTCCTCCCTTCTACTCCCTCCCTTTTTGGCTGCCCTGAGTCCTTCCCTGCTAGCCTGGGGGGAAGGCTGTAACTCCACTCTATCAGATCCCTGCCTACCTGCTGTCCTCTTGCCACCCCCCATCTAGTTTAAATCCACCTTTGTCACAATATACCTCTCCAGTCTTTGCTTAAATACCTCCTTCCCCTTCCCACCCAAGTGCAACCTATCCTTTGAAAACAGATTGTTATTATCCCACGTACTACCCCAGCTGCCCACAACCCCGTACTCCTTAGTCTGACATCATTCTAACAACCACGTGTTCAACTCCCCAATCCACTCCTTTCTCACTGTGCTTGCGCAGGGTACTGGGAGCACCCCTGAGAAGGCCACAGACTCCCAAGTCTCCTCGCTCAACCTTCCCACTTTCTCAGACGTCTTCCTTGTTACCTTCACTATTTCTTCTGTTAAGTCATTTTTCCCCACATGTGCCACAATGTGTGGCTTCCTCCTACCCCTTCTTGTGCACCTTAGGATTGCCTGTCCTGCCTTGTCTGCTTTTAATCCTGGTATGGACTCCACCCATATCCAACTGTGCCTCTCCTTCTTGCTGCCCCATCTGATTCCCATGAGTATGGAGTCCCCCAACACCAGTACACCCCTTCCTTTTTCCTTTTGCCCATCGCCACCCCCCACCCAGGTTCTCATTCCCAGGGCCCCTCAAGTCAGTGCTTTTACAATCTGCCCATGTGTCTTCCTCCCTGCCCCATTCAATTGAGACCCTACACCCTCCTCCTGTTTGACTACCAACCTCCCTCTCCCTTCTCACCTTTCCTAGTATTATTCCTCCCCCTGCCATGCCATGTTCAATCTCTCCACTAGCAATGCCCCTCACTCTCTTCTCTTCGTGAGTACTATCTTTTGTGCAATCTCCTCTTGCGTCCTCTTCCCCATGTGTCACTTGTAAAGCAAACATGTTCCCTACCCTCTTTGCATTACTATGTGTTTTCTCCTCCCTCCTGCATACTGCTGCTCCTCTTTTGCTAGGCCTTACAAAGTCCACCCTTGTTCAGCTGGCTTCCTGTTTAATTTTCCCCGTCCCCATGACCCCTCCCTTGGCACCCTGTTCCTTCTCTGTGGTGCCCCAATACTCTCAGATATCAGTCCTTCTACCAATGGAGCCCTCCCCTCACCCCTCAACCAACCCAGCTCCCTGCCAAGCCACTGAACCTCTTCCTTGAGCCTCCTTTGCCTGTGGCATATTGGGCACCCTCCCAGCCTCCATAATATGTTCATCCACACTGCTTCCCCACAGCCACTGCACCACGCAATCCTACACATGGTTCATACTACCTATACAGGGCAGTGAAATACAGTCTCTCTATACTGATTGCAGTTGTTTACAAACACAATTACAAACCCACCAATAGCATTCCCAAGCCTCACAAACATATACAGTCCAGAAATTAGACGTTTGCCCCAGGTCCTCTTTTTGTCCCTCCTCTGGGTTTAAGTGGGGCTGTTGTGCCTCCCATTGAGCTTAATTCAAAAAACACAACCACAGAAACCTTTAAGCTCCATTCAAAAGACACAGCCACAGAAACCTTTAAGCTTAATTCAAAAAACACAGCCACAGAAACCTTTAATCTAAATTAAAAAAAATAGCAAAACTTACAAAAATCCTCTCCACACTCTCTTCACAGCAAGTAGAATTAACTAATCATAGCCCAGCCTCTAACTGAAATTGTAATACCAAATGCCCTTGCATGCAGCCTAAGACAGCCAACTACAGTAATAACTGGAAACCACAATCCTACTCATAGGATCTACAGTACTAACTGTATACAGTTCTACTAATAAGTTACATATATATATATATATATATATATATATATATATATATATATATCTTTAATAATTAGCTCACATGGCTGTTCCTTGTTTCCTCCCTCCTGATCTTCTCTGAGGGCTCAGGTCACTTTGCAGCTTCCCATGCTCCTCCCTCACAGCCTTCAACCCCAACCCCCAATAGCATCAGTACTTAAGAAAGGCTGCTGGAAGGGTTGGGTGGCAGGGCTTTTACAATCCCTTCAGCCACAGAAACATTTAATCTAAATTCCACTTTAAGCTGAAGTAAAAAATATATATAAAACAATAGCAAAACTTACAAAATCCTCTCCACACTAACTCTCTCCACAGCAAGTATAATTAACTAATCCTTCTATCCTGCAGTTTGATGGCTTTGTCAGAATTAAAGGCTTTGTGAGAGGGCAAGTCTGGACATGGCCTGTCCGATCCCTCTAGCCACAGAAACCTTTAAGCTTAATTCCACTTTAAGCTAAATTAAAAAAATATATAAAACAATAGCAAAACTTACAAAAATCATTTCCACACTAACTCTACCCACAGCAAGTAGAATTAACTAATTCTTCTCTCCTTCAGTTTAAAAAACAATAGCAAAACTTACAAAAATCCTCTCCACACTAACTCTCTCCACAGCAAGTAGAATTAACTAATCCTTCTCTCCAGGGATACACTTGTAACCAGGGCTACACTTGTAAAATGTAAATAACAAGGGCTACACTTATAAAATGTAAATAAGAATTGCATTATATTTCTTTTTTTAAATTTCTTGTTACCACTGATTCCCCCTTTCCTTCCTTCCAAAGTAATATCTAAAAAGGAAGTTATCTTCTCATCAGTATTATACATTATTTTTAATCCCAGATAATTCACATTTAGCCAATCAATAAACTCAGGGATTCTATCCTCCCCCCCATACACAGATGACGTGATCAATAAAGCAATGCCACAACATGATGTCATCCACTTATGGGAAGGTGTCCAAATACACACTCTCAATTTTATTTGACCAGCTGCTGTGATTCACTGAGCATGTACTATTTACAGTATGCACTCATGCAGAGTTCAGTCAGTGGCTGGCCACAGTGGTGAGAGGTGGGTTGTGCCAGTCGCCAGCTGGGTACTGGTTGGGGTGGAGCTGAGTGGTAGGGCACTGTCTGGTGGGGGTTGGGGGTCCACTAGACCACCAGGGTGACATTTAAAAACAGACATGCAAACGTTAATATACTAAAATTAAAAGAGACATATTTCGGGGATCGGGGATGGGGGGGACCTGAATTGAATACTTATATGAGGACTTGGGGCTGTGGGGGCTGAATTACATACTTATATTGGGGATTGGGGCTGGGGGACTGTGATAGCCCACCAGGGCTATATAGCAAATATGTATTGTGGAGCAGGGCTGGGGGGGTCTGCTAGCTCACCAGGGTTCTCCTTTCTACTTCGGGGATCAGGACTTGGGGGGCACTTGTGCCCTTTTACTGGGCAATGCCACAGGCTTGCAGCAACCTGTTCAGGTACCGCCTCCAGTTGGTGCACATCTAGTGTTGTCACAAACCACGGGACTTAGCCACCAGGACCCTGCCCAATAGAGAATCAAACACAGGGTCCCCAGCACATTGACATTTGGTACAATTTGTGCCATGCCTTTGAGAATGACCCCCTATAGTCTTTTTATGACACCACCTTATGAACCCTTTAGGTGAAAACATTCAAATCCTACCCAAAAGGTGATTTTGCGGAGCAACTTTGAAATCCCCTTTTTACCCATATATTAAAAGTTTCAACTACCTTGTTCATTAGGTGGTGTCCCAAAAAGGCCATGTTTAAAATTTGGTGGAAAAATACTTAAAAATGGCAAAGTTATGAGAAAAAGCTCAAAACACATTGAACATGCATTGTTGGTATTTACCTTTTTTCTTCAGTTTGTGGTCACATTTCAAGCAGGAAGATATATTTTTCAGTAAGGGGGGATCTACACCAGGGGTCCCTCAGTAGGTGAGTAAGGGTATAGGGGTGTGGGACGGTGGGTGCTGAGTGGGGGTGGTCAGAGTGGGTCAGGTATGGTGGTTGTGGATCAGAGATTGAAGAGGGAGAGTTTTCTTGTTTGCAGGTATTTTTTTTTAATCTGTGAGTGACAGTTTTATTTTTTGCAGGGGACTGGACTGATATTGGGTATTGAGAACCCCAGTGTCACAGACTCTTTAGCAGCAGTGGGGGTGTGCACCCTGGTGTCACCAGCTATGCATTTGTGGGGGGTCAGGGTCACATGGTAATTGGCTGTGTTGGATTTGAACCTGGGTCTACCAGCACAAGAAAAGGAATGCACCTCCTCCTGCTCTGTTGGTCTGGGACAACACTGGGGATTGGCCACCCCAGTGTCATGAGACTCTTTAGTGACTCCAGGGGTGGCACCCTGTGCTACCAGCTATGCATGTGGGGGTTAGGGTTAAGTGGCTGTGTGGGATTTGAACATAGCTCCAGGATTATAAGGGATGTACCTCCTCTTCTGTCAGACCATGACAAGGACAGCAGGACTCTGCAAGCCAAGACATGAAGTTACGCTGCCCAGCTACTGGTGCTGTCCTTGGCCACTGCCCCTGCCTGTCTCAGAGCAGCTATCTTCCTTTTCTTGCTCTCTGTTTCCAGCTAGCTGTGCCTGATCATCACTGGGCTCATCTCAGTAAGTTGGGCACAAAAGATTTGTTAGTTGCCAAGAAAAGATATTACTCAACAGATTTAAAAAAAAAATAAATGCCATAATCTAGCTAAATGGACCCGTTTACCTTGGTTTTGGTGTCTGTTTGTTTTTAAATACATAATTTTATACATATTTAAACTTCACTTGCTTAAAAACAGTTGGCAACAATCAGGGCAAGAAAATATTTTTCTTGTGATAAGCAAGAAAGGATAAGGTTCACGCAAAAATAAATGTTGATGTTGCATTAGACAGATCTCCAAAAACCCTATGGAGCATGTTTAGAAGCCAAATTTCAAAACCTTAAAACTCTGGAACCAACCAAGAACATAAGAACATAAGAAAGTGCCAGCAGAAGGAGACCTTGCAATCCATCTAGTCTGCCTGTGAAAACTAATATTTTGTTCACAAATTCTTCAAAAGGCATACCCTTGGAAGAGGCCTCTTCAGCCCTGAAAATTTCAGAAAAAATATTTTGTTTTATCTAGGCTGTAGGTGAGAGCATACAAACAGTAACAAATGCAGAGTATTGCCTTTTTCTAATAATATAACACATCTGGGTCTCAGAAACAGGACTAGTGCCTATCACAAAATCTTGAGGACATGCCACCCAGACAATATATGCCAAATCTGGGGACATCTTGTCAGACACTGCCAAGGTTAATATGGTGCAAAGACAGGGCTTTAACATTAATCATTGTACTCAACCTTAACTATACTTGTGCTACTGTGCAAGATTTATATAGGTCTAGGCTGACATTTTCTGTTACTAAAAATCCCAGAATCTCCTTCAGCTTGTATCAGAGCAGTAGGTAGCAGTTTGAGATTCAATAGATTACAATGCCTGTTTGAGTGTATATATCCTCTTATCACTTGTTTGCTGGTCTCACTGTCCTTTGTGGGCTAAGTATAGTCACTGATGACTGTACTTAGCCCCTGGTGAAAAGCAGACCCAAAAAACACATGATCAGAGATTATAAAAGCTCTAACATGCATTGCAGGCTAACGAATCCTCCATTGCTGCCTGCTGATCTGATGTCAGCTGCAGGGGATTCTGAGATTTATAGTAAAGATTTCAGCTTAGAACTAAGCAAAATGTGTATGATACACTCTATTATATTAAAGGAAACAGTACGTAAACCAAAATGCTTTAGCAGACAATGTGCTCATTGGGACCATCCCCACACATGCAGGTTGGGCCCTTTATGCTGACTGCTCCCCTTTAATAACAACTTAATACTCAACACACTACAAACCACCCCAATAACACATGTAACAAGCATCTTAATATCATATGTAACAAGCCCCTTAATAATACATGCAACAGCCACCTTAAGACCCTCAAAACTCTACCTGGAGGAATCTACCCTAGATTACACTAAAACCCCACCCAATACCATCCCTCCCATCTTACTTACCAAACAATGCTGTCTCTTGAATCTGCAACTTTCATGTAAGTTCACCATGCTGTTGCTGCCATTCATATGGTCCTGATCGTATGACAATCCTGACCTTTAAGTTTGAGTAGTCCCAATTTATAAAAATGGTACAGAAAAGGACCCTAAAAATTGCAGACCATTTAGTCTTACTATCATTCCAAGTAGAATTCTAGAAAGTTGTGTCAAGGATATGATCTCAATAGAAAAGCACTAGTCTAGGAATACTGGATGAAAAAACTGCATGGTTTTACCAAAGGAAGGTCATGCTCAACCAGTTTAATAAGTTCTTGTGAATCAGTAAATTAAGCACTAGACTATAATACACCAACAGATGTGGTATACCTTGATTTCAGTAAGGCTATTTTTCTGTGCTTATTGCTAACGTAACCACATTTGGATTTAATATTTTCATTACAAACTGGATCACTAAATGGTTAGAAAAGAGGATGCAAAGAGTAATAGCAGGAACTGGTTAGAGCCACAACAGCTGTTAATACATTAATGTGATAAGAGATTTATTTATTTATGTTTGAATGTATGCATGTATTTCAAATTTTTTACCAGGAAAGACATACTGAGCTGGTAGCAATTAATTTTCACTTCCAAAGTGGGACTGAAAATTCTCAGGACAGGGATGGTGCAGGTAAGGGTCAGCCAGCCCAAAACACACAAAAAAGTCAGAGAAAACTTGCACTCGAAGACAACCAAGGCATCAACTTTTTATCAGTTCCAAATGCTTTATATCCGAAATATAACAAACAAAGGTGCACAGGCGTATCCACTGGCCACTATTTGCCCCAGTGCTTCGGGTATGAAACCCTTCATCAGGGACGTGGTTAGCAGGAAAGAAGTGATGTCAATTTATACAACCATCTCATGAATAAACATGACATTAATTAAAAAATAAATTTACGTATATACAGAAATACAAAAAAAGTGAAAAACATGAGAAAATACAGAAATCCTATGCCAGTCAAAATATCATCCAGACCATATAATCATACCATTTTCAAGATAATTAAAAAAAATCCATGATCAAGAAAAATACTTTTGTTTGCTTATTACAGCCTGGAATATCTAAATATACACAGCAAATTTATAATGTGAAAATTTTAGTCTAAGTAATTTTTATCTGTTCTCTTTTAGATGATTATCTTCTATCTGATCTTGTCCATCATGGAGATCTGTGTTTGATGATCGCACTTGTCGTGCCACATAACAACAGCCTTTCTCCCCAATTTTCCATCTATCCATAGCTACTCTGTCTCCAGTTTCAGGCTGGAATAAGCAAACTGTTTTTCTTGATCATGGATTTTATTTAAAAAAATGATCTTGGAAATGTTTTGATTGTATAGTCTGGATGATATTTTTGACTGGCATAGGATTTCTGTATTTTCTTATGTTTTTCACTTTTTTTGTATTTGTGTACATATATAAATTTATTTTCTAATCAATGTGATGTTTATTCAAGAGATGCTTGTATAAATTGACATCACTTCTCTCCTACTAAGCATTTCCTCTGATGAAGGGTTTCTTACCCAAAGCACAAGGGCGACTAGTGGCCAGTGTATACATCTGTGTACCTTCATTTGTTATATTTCTGCAGCTCATTTTCAGATGAATCCTGGACCAAGGGAAAAGGGGAAAATATAACAGATACAAAAATACAGAACATAATACATAGAAATGGAATAAGTATAACAAAAAGAACCTGGACAGTCATGCCTAAGAATAAACTGACAAAAGTAAGTTACCAATCAATAAGTTGTGTAGCTGACCAAAGAACAATCAAAAAGTTATCAACTTAACAAAATAAAAACTGGTAGTATAGAAACTGCTTGTTCCTAACTCTACAGCGAGAGCCCTGGGAAGCTGAGATATCGGATATGTCGAACTTCAAACCCTGAGCTAAAGATATTGAAAAAATGGATAAATGCAGGATTCTACTGGACATGAGATGCTGTAGGTAAATACATTGGAAAAAAGGGTAAATGCAGGACTCCAGTGGAAATGAGATGTTGAAGGTAAATGCATTGAAAAAAATAGGTAAAAACAGACCCCACTGGAAATGAGATCTTGTATGTAAATACATTGAAAAAAAAATGGGTAAAAGCAGGACACCATTGACAATGAGATGTTATAGGTAAATACATTGGAAAAAATGGGTAAAAGCAGATCCCCACTGGCAATGAGATGTTGTAGGTAAATATACTGGAAAAAATAGGTAAATGCAGACCCCACTAGAAATTAGATGTTGTAGGTAAATACAATGGAAAAATGGGGAAATGCAGGACCCCACTGGAAATGAGATGTTGTAAGTAAATACACTGGAAAATGGGTAAAAGCATGATCTTACTGGAAATGAGATGTGGTAGGTAAATACTGTGGAAAAGATGGGTAGACACAGTGCCCCACTGGACATGACATGTTTTAGGTAAATACAGTGCAAAAAGTGCAAAAATGAATAAATGCAGGACCCCACTGGGACTGAGATGTTATAGGTAAATACATTGAAAAAATGGGTTAAAGCAAGATCCCACTGGACATGAGATGTTGTAGGTAAATACATTGGAAAAATTGGTAAAAGCAGGACACCACTGGAAATGAGATGTTGTAGGTAGATGGACTGGAAACATGGGTAAATGCAGAATCCCACTGGAAATTAGATGCTGTAGGAAAATGCACTTAAAAAATGGGTAAAAGCAGAATCCTGCTGGAAATGAGATATTTTAGGTAAATACTTTGGAAACCAGAATTGAAGAAAAATAGCATCAAAAAAGAAGCACACCAGTGTAAATTTAAGTCATGGTGTAGTTAAATAACAGAGCAGTTTTTAAACTATTGCTGTTTTTTTGGGGGGGAGAGGGATGCACATCCCCTCCACTCAGTTATGCTCAGCTTATTGCTAACAGCTTAAGCCTGTACCACAAGGACATAGAGGGGGAAGGGGTAGCCATTTATGTGAGGGCTAGGATACCATGTACCAGGGAGGAGGGGGAAGAGGGGAAGCCAGAAGCCAAACGGGTACAGCTTCAAAACTCCTAGGGTAGGAAGGTTAGGCTGGGGGTGGTGTACAGGCCACTCTCACAGAACGAGGAAAATGACAGGGAGTTGGTGGGGCAAATCAAGAAGGTCAGTGGCAGAGGGAGTACAGTCATAGTGGGTGACTTTAATTTGCCTGTGATTGACTGGAGACCCATGACTACCATGAACACCAGGGAGAGGGTACTGCTAGAGGCTTTCCAAGACAGCTATCTAGTGCAGGAGGTGACAGAGCCCACCTGAGAGGGTGACATACTGGATTTTGTGTTGGCAAATGAGGACCAAGTCCAGGATGTGGTAGTACAGGACCCTCTAGAGGCAGCAATCATGGCACAGTGTGGTTCTTCCTCCACATTGGTAGGGAGCCACCCAGGATCAGGACGAGAGTGGTAGACGTCAAGAAAGTGGATTTTGACAGGATGGGCAGAATTCTGGGTGGTTAACTTGTTGAAATTTGCCCAGGGATGGATGCAGAACATAAATGGTCCATCATAGAGAGGAGTCTGACAGAGGCCACTAACACGTATGTCAATATCCAGAGTAAGCAGTCCAGGTCTTAAAGACTTAGCTGGCTCAGCAAGGAAGTGGCAGGGAAAGTGAGGGAAAAGAAAGTGTTCTTCAACAGGTACAAGAAATCTGGGCATGGGGACGACAAGGAGGAGTACTCGAAGAAATCTGGGGAAGTGAGTATGGCAGTCAGGGCAGCAAAAGTGGCAAGGGAGCTGAGATTAGCTCAGGGGATCAGAGGGGGATAAATAATTATTCAAGTACATAACAGAGAAGAGGAGATATAGGGCTGAGATTGTCAGGATCTAGGGGGTTGGCAGAAAATTGGGAAGACCAGGTAGAGGCACTCAATGAGTACTTCTGCTCAATGTTCATTAAGGAAAAAGATGGTCCAATACTACAAGGGAAAGGTGGGACAGGCAGAGGAGGTGGAGAAATAACAGATGGGATCATTCAGGAGGACATGGTTCTAAAAGGCCTTAAAGCATTGCAGGTAAACAAGGTCCTAGGACCTGATGGAGTACACCCAAGTGGTCCTGAAGGGGTTGGCAGAGGTATTGGCAGGCCCACTGGCAGACGTGTTTAACACCTCATTGGAGACAGGGAGCATGCCCATGGACTGGAAGATAACTCACATGGTACCCCTTCAGAAGAGTGGTCCCAGAGACAAACTAAGCAATTATAGACTGGTAAACTTGACTTCCATCATGATAAAGATAATGGAGACCATCCCAAAGGAAAGATTGATATCTTCCTGGATAGTGATGGTCTCCAGGATGAAAGACAGCACGGGTTTGTCTCAGGAAGATCATGTCAAACAAACATTCTTTGAAAGACTTCTTTAATTGGGTCTCAAGGGCAGTGAATGGGGGCCATGCCATGGATGTCCTGTATCTGGATTTCATACTCAGAATCATACACAGAAAGTTAAAGAGCAATAAGGATCATTGCCCATAATGCTCTTAAAATTACATATAGTAAGTCAGTGATTTATTTGATCTTAGAAAATCATCTAGCATGTTTTTGAATATATGTTTACTATTATTGACAATAACAGTTGTAAGAAGTTTGTTCCATGGACCAACAATTCTTTGTGAAAAATAGTATGCCCTTTTTTGTATAAGATTTACTTCTCATCAATTGAAGTGGATGGCCTCTAGTGTTAACTGATATTTGTTTGAATTCAAGTCCACATACTAATTTTAATTCTACGTTTTGTAAGATGTCCAATGTAAATAGAAGGTCTCCTCTTAATCTACGTTGTTCTAGAGACATTAGATTAAATTTATGTAGCCTTTCCTCATAAGTCATAATTTTAACAGGACAAATTGTTTTTGTGATTTTTCTCTAAAGTCTTTCGGCTCTACTTATATCTTTCTTTTTAAAAGGGCTCCATAGTTGACATACATAATCAAATCAAGGCCTTCGCCTTGGTGCCACATGGAAGGTTACTGGACAAGCAGAGGAACCTGAGGGCAGAGAAGAAACTAGTGGGGTGGGTTAGAAACAGGTTGCAGAATAGACAACATAGGGTAATTGTTAGGGGGGAGACCTCCAAGCCAAGTCCTGTGACTAGTGGGGTACCACAGGGTTTGGTGCTAGGCCCCGTTTTATTCAACATCTTTATTGGGGATATTGCAGAATGGATCAAGAGTAAGATCAGCCTGTTCACCGATGACACAAAGATATGTGCATTAGTGGACAGTGAGTAAGGGAGGCAGGAACTCAGGGAGGATCTAGCAAAACTCAAGCACTGGTCAGGAGTGTGGCAGTAGGGGTTTAATGCTAAGAAGTGCAAGGTCATGCACCTGGGAGCCAGAAATCCCAGCACCAGCTATTGGCTGGTGGGAGTGCAGTTATCAATTTTGGAGGAGGAAAAGGACCTAGGGGTACTTGTCACAGGGGACATGAGGGTATCAGAACAGTAAAGGAGGGTGACAGCAAAGGCCAATCAGATGCTAGGGTGCATTGCCAGGGGTATCACATCAAGAAGAGAGGAGGTTATTCTGTCTTTGTACAGATAACTGGTGAGGCCGCACTTGGAATACAGTGTGCAGTGCTGGTGCCCTTATCTAAGAAAGGACATAAGATTACTGGAGGGGGAGCAGCGTAGGGCGACAAAGATGATCCTAGGCCTAGGGGATAAACCCAATGAGGAAAGTTTGAGGGAGTTTAACATGTATTCCCTGGAGGATAGAAGGGAAGGGGGGCATGATTGAGGCCTTCAAAAACTTAAAGGGCATAAACAGGATCAAAGAGGGAAGATTGTTCCACTTAAAGGGAGGGAGGGAGGATTATGGGGGGGACACAGTCCTAAGTTCAAAGGGGGCAGATTCAAGAGGGAGATGAGGAGGCATTAATTCACAGAGAGGGTGGTGGCTGGTGGAATGCACTACCAGAAGAATTAGTCGCACTGAAGATAGTGGATAGCTTTAAAAGGGGAAGGAATAGAGTCAAAGGGAGGGCAAGAACAGATAGGAACAAAGGGGGGGATAATCCGGGGATGGGGATGATAGAAAGGGACCGGGAAGGGGGCAGGCAGCTGCAGGAAAAGTAAACTGCGTGCTGCACACTTGGGCAGACTTGATAGACCTATGGGCCTTTTTCTGACAGTGCTTTCATATGTACATATCTTTTTTTCTTGAGAAACAACTATACTAAAACATTCATAAAATCCTCAGATTTTGGTGTAATTAGAAAACTGTACCACCAAATACAATTGGAAGACATTCTGAATCTTTTAAAGTGAAAAAAAGGTAAGGTCAAATTTGTTGTCCTGTTTCATTGCACTGCTGCTTTTAGTATATCAAGTTACATGTGGCTACAAACCAGTGTCTCTGGAGCTGTTTATAGAACATACAGGCTTAAAGGGACACTGTTGACCCCTTTAGGCCTCAAACTGTCCCTAGTTTAAACAAGCACTGAATGCATCGCAGTGTGGGGAAGCCTGTACTATCCCTGCTCCACATTGTACCTGTCATTTTGCAACTACGGAGTGTTTTAGTCTCCAGTGCTGCAAGTCACTCCCATTTCATCAACACCACATACATTACAGTGTGGGGAATTATGCACTGTCCCTGGCACACACTGTACCCATTCTTGTAGATAAACAGAGGGCTTCAGTCTCCAGTGTTGTCAGACCTTCACTTTTCCCTAGAATTAAGTTCATCACACTGTGGGGATGACTGCATTGTACCTGGCCCCCACTGTCCCTGCCCTTCTGGATAAACAGAGGCTTCAGTCTCCAGTGCTGTCAGTCTCTCACCTTTCACCAGCACTAAATATATTACAGTGGGGGGGGGGGCACACATAGTTCTGGCTCCACACTGTAGATGTCCCTTTGGATAAACAGAAAATTTAAGTCCCCAGTGCTTGCAGTCCCCCAACTTTTACCAGCAGAAAAAACAGTACAATGTGGGAAGTCCGCAATGTGTTTATCCATGGATAAACAGAGGGTTCAGTCTGCAGTGCTGTCAGTCTTTCACCTTTCCCTAGCATTAAGTCCATCACACTGTGGGGATGATTGCATTGTACCTGGCCTCAACTCTTCCTGTCTCTCTGGTTAAACAGAGGGATCAGTCTCCAGTGCTGTCAGTCCTTTACCCTTCAATGGCACTAAATGCATTGCATTGTGGGGAGAAACACGGTCCCGGTTCCACACTGTACATGTCCCTGTGGATAAACAGATCGTATCAGTCTCCACTGCTGGCAATCCCTTACCTTTCACCAGTAGTAAATACATTACAGTGTGGGAAGCCTACACTGCACCTGTTCAGTTCCTGTGGATAAACAGAGGGCTTCAATCTCCAGCATTAGTCAGTTTCTGACCTTTCACTTCTACTGAAAACACCACAGTGTGTGGGAAACACATCGTTCCTGCCCCACACTGTACATGTCTCTATGGATAAAAAGAGGGCTTTAGTCTTCAATGTTGTCAGTCCCTCACCTTTCACCAGCAGGAAATTAATCTCTGTGTGAATAAACCTGCATTTTCCTTCCCCACATTGTACCTGTCCTTCTCGACAAACAGAAGATTCAGTCTTCAATGTGTCAGAACAACACCTTTCCCTAGCAGAAACACCATCACAGTGTTCACATGCCTGCAACTTACCTGCACCACACTGCCCCTGTCTTTGTGGATAAACAGGGGGTTCACTCTCCAGTGCTGTGAGTCCCTCGCCTATAACCAGACTTTAACCATCACTGTACAGGAAAGCCTACGCTGCCCCTTCCCCACACTGTACCCATCCCTGAAGGCATCGGTCTCCAGTGATGTAAGTCCCTCACCTTTCTCCAGTACTAAATACATCCCAGTGTGAAGAAAACACACACTGTCCCTGCCCCACAGTGTGCCTATCCCTGGGGATAAACAGAGGGATTTATTCTCCATTGCTGTTAGTCCCTCACCTTTGACAATCAGGAAATATACCACCATATGTGGAAGTCTTCATTGTTCCATCCCTACACTGTCCCTGTCCCTGTGGATAAACAGAAGGTTCGGTCTCCAATGCTGCCAATCCCTCAGCTTTCCCTAGTACTATGTCCATCACAGTGTAAGCACGCCTGTACTGTACCTGCCCCCCCACTGTTCTGTCTCTGTTGATAAACATAGGTTTCCATCTCCAGTGCTGTTAGTCCCTCGCCTTTCACAACCACAAAATACATTCCATTGTGGGAAATCTGCATTATACCTGTTCCTGTGGATAAACAGAGGGTTTCAATATCCAGTGTTTTCAGTTTCTTATCTTTGACTGGCACTAAAAACATCAGTGTTGTGGAAACGTACATTGTTTGTACTCCACCCTGAACATGTCTTTGTTGATAAACAGAGGGTGCAGTCTCCAGTGCTAGGTCCCTCACCTTTCTCCAGTAATAAATATATCACAGTGTGGGGTAAATGCACATTGTTCCTGCCTCACACTGTACATGTTGCTGTGGATTAACATAGGGTTTCAGTCTTCAGTGCTCTCAGTTCCTTGCCTTTCACCAGCAGAAAATACATGACAGTGTGGAGAAAACTGCGCTGTCCCATAGCCACACTTTACCTGTGCTTGTGAATAAACAGAGGGTTCACTCTCCAGTGCTGTCAATTCTTCCCATTTCCCTAGCATGAAGTCCATCACAGTGAGGGATGCCTGCATTGGGCACGGGGTCATAATGTCGCACGACATTATGCCACATGGCAAAATCGCACTGCCAATACAGCATGGTTTATGCCATGAGGCATAAGTCTTTTTTCTGGGGGCTATGCCCCCCACACCCCCATTATGGGGGGGCTGCACCCCCCCTGCCCCCCCCACTAAAGATTTCCAAATCTGGGGGGGGGTCCAACTCAGGGAGCGCACAAGTCCAAAACAAATAAAATATTTCTGGGACCAGGAATCAAACCCAGTCCCAGATGCAGCGCCTGGGTTCCTACTGCTGTGGCTCAGTCCTGTGAGCCATGGCAGCTGCTCGTCAGACCCTGCTCCCAGAAGAGGTCTTATCCTCTGCCTGGGAAACCGCTACTGGTGCAATGCCGCATACAGCAGTATGAACCTTGGTATACTGTGCTGTACCGGGTTAGCCATAATGTCGTACACTATTAAGCATGCAACATTATGACCGGGTAGGCCTGCATTGTACCTGTGTCTTACCTTTTACCAATTTTTACAACCCCTCAAATCCTTCTAGTATATTGCAGCACTTCTATAAGAAAATTAATGAGAATGCAGTAGCAGGCCAGAATGAAATAGGAATGAGAAATATACTCCCCTCACCATACACTTTCAATGCCTGTATAGAGCTAAATCATTCTTATATTTGAAACTACTCCAAGGCCATTGACACTGTGTCACACCAAATCTTAATAAAACAACTCTGGGAAATTGAGTTACATCCAAAGATTATTTCTTGGATCAAATCATGGTTAAACAGAAGGAGACAGAAAGTCAGAATGACAGGTCATTATTCAGAGTGGGGGGATGTGATGAGTGAGGTCCCACAGGGATTAGTCCTGGGACCCACTTTGTTTAATGTGTTCATCTCATTTGTGCAAACCTCGGAACATTCTTGGTTATGAAAATATGCCAATGATAGCAAAATAGAGCCTATTGTAAACAACAGTAATTCAACCAGACAACTTCAGGATGATCTACACCAACTAGAACAGTGGGCAGAAGCCAACAAACTAAGATTTAATGAGGGAAAGTGTAAAGTTATGCACCTTGGAAAAAATAACCCAAGACACCAGTATGAGCTGAACAAAACTAGGTTACAAGAAACATCAAATGAAAGGAACCTGGGTGTCATAATAACTAATGATTTATCATTTGATACACACACTAGAAACATTGTCAAGAAATGTAACACGGTTCAATCAAGTATATTTAAAAATACTAAAAGCAGAGAACTGAATATTATTATCCCATTGTTTCCATCCCTTGTGAGACCACACTTAGAATATTGCTCAGCCTTCTATGCACCTCAAACTATAAGAAGCCATAAATTGATAGGAGACCAAAGACGAAAGGCTAAAACAATGGTACTTTAAAGCATAAATCTTACGGAGAAAGACTACATGACCTGGGCCTTTACTCTATGCACTACAGAAGATTGAGAGGAGGGGGGTCACGTGATGGCAGCCTGAGCGAAGACAGTTTCTTCCCGGATCTCCGCTCTCAGTCTCCTGATTTAAACTTCATATAGCGGTATTTTCATACAAAAACCGGCTCCATTAAGGCTGAGTAAGTGTGGATTTCTCTCCGGCACTTGAATTCGGCAGTTTAATGGAAGTATACATGAAGAAGGCGCCCTCGAGGCACTCCCCTCCACAGACACTGGAGAAAGAAAAGGCCGTAAAGTGGGCTAAGCAGCAGGCCGCTAGCGTACCCAAGATGCCCACGTCAGAAGCGGCCCTGTCTGAAAGCAGGTTTATGGAGATCATGCAACCTCTCCAGACGGCTATCACCTCAATTTCTGAGGATTTACAGGAGATTAAAGGGGCAGTGGACGCGCTGTCTAGAAGGGTCAGGGATTTGGAGTCTAGGATCACATCGTTGGAGAGAAAACAAGAGAGGAGTGAGACGGAGTTAACTAACATGAAACGCAGAATGAAGAAGTTAGAAGACAAGCTGGAGGATTTAGAAGGTCGCAGTAGAAGGAATAATTTGATAATAATCGGGTTGCCAGAAAAGGAAGAAGGGAGTGCTATAACAACTTTCTTGCAGAAATCCTGTTGCAAAATAGCTGGCACTCCTCCAGGGGGTGGGGAGTATGTTATTGAGAGAGAGCCCGCAAAGCGCTGCATACCACCAACAGAGCGCCAGCCACCCAGACCAATAATTTTTAAATTTTTGAACTATCTGGACAAACAACATGTGCTTTCCAAGGTGAGAGATGTAAGCGAGCTGACATGGGAAGGCAAGAAGATACGTATTACTCAGGACTTGCCCCACTCGGTGAGGGTACGGAGGCAAGAGTTGCACCTGATTGTATCTAAATTAGTGGCGGCTTCTAAACCATTTAGGGTCAAGTACTCTGCTGTATTGATGATAAAACACGAGGACAAATGGCTGATATTTGAATCCCCTGCGCAAGCTATACAGGAGCTGAAAATCATTTTTCCAGATCTCTACAAATGATCAGCAGAAGGATGATCCTTTGACAGGGGCACTGTATACAGCGAAACAATAGCGTAAATTGAGGGTCCAGCGGGTAATATATGATGTGTGGACAGATCTCTCTGTGAGAAGTAACAGAAGAATACTGATATTGACTCTTTGTGATGACTTGTCGCTTGGTGATAATAGACCCCTGCTGGTGGTCTTAGGTAATGCAGAACGGGACAGGGCTGTTTGTAATTGAGACTCCCGGAGTGGATCGGAGCTGATCAAAGGAGTTATTCTCCACATGGAAAGTAGTTTACATGTACTCTAACCTCCGATTTTAATAGGACCCTTGCCCTGTGTCACTTGTATCTGGGTGTACGAGGTAAACTTGATTCGGACGGCCTGATAGCATGGACCTGTCTGCTCTTTGAGGAAGGACTTGTTTATGATGTCAAAACATGCTGTAGTTGCTCCTTCCCTCGGTTGATGGTACATCCTGGGTGCGCTGGCCTCTTTGGTCGAATGAGTGATGGCACTAAGAGACTGATCACTCAAGATGGTGGATGCTGAATGGAGAATTTTGGGGGTCTGTCCTGAATTGATCAAATAGAGTCTGTGGATTGGGTCATGCAATGTGCATCAGACTGGCATACAGGACCTGACTACGAAGGATTTCCTCCATTTTTTTTTTTAATCAGCGGTTGCTGTGGGGACTATTGATCTCTGCGCTGGCTTATTAAAGCTTATTAGTTGATGATTTAAGATACCTTATTGGCAATGGTCAGCTCAAACTTATTGGGGCGAGCAGCTACATAACTGTTAGAGTTAAGATCCGCTAACTAGGTTCGTTGTTGTTAAAGTGCAGTTCTTTGCATGGTTTATTAGCAAGGGAGGGGGGCTCTGGGGGGGAGGGCTGAGTAGTTTGGGCTGCTTAGAAGTGAATCACGTGGTATAAAGTAAGTAGGAGTGCAGTTTATTTGAACTGGGGTATGTTTGGGGTATTGGGGCAGGGGGGTTTTAGTTGGGTGATAATAGAACTGAGGGGTTGGAGGGCTGTGGGCCGGGAGGAGAAGGTTGGGCCTCATGGAGTGAGTGGGGGGATCCAAGGCTGCACATCGTCAGGGTTCTTCAAGGATATCTTAGTCAGGGGGTCTGTAAATACTTTAATAGAACTGTGGTACAACCCACTGATATATCTCTTATACACTTGCGTTTAAGATTAATGGTTGGACAACATGAGTAACCTATATAAGTTTGTCAGCTGGAATGTTAAAGGAGCCAAGGATAGGGTTAAGAGACAAATTATATTAAGGCACCTACGTCAATTGGGAGTACAACTTGCCTTTCTGCAAGAGACGCATCTAAAGAGAAGTGACATCCATTACTTCAGAAGGGCATGGGTAGGGCAAGTTTTTGGGGCAGGGACATCCATGAATAGGGAAGGGGTAGCCATCCTCATAGCAAGGAGCACTCCTTTTAAAATGGTGGAAGAAATCTGGGATCCGGAAGGTCGATACATTATAATACATGGCTTGCTAGAGTCACACCCGATATTATTGGGGTCAATATATGGCTCCAATTGCGATTCCCCAGTCTTTTTTATGAGATTACTGAATATGGTTATGTCTAATCCAGAGAAGCTTACGGTATTAGGTGGGACTGGAATCTAGTACTTCAAATGACTTGGATAGATCATGTAGGGAGAGGCGAGGACTATCGCCAGCACAAAGAGCGCTGAAGGATCTCATTAGTAAGGCCGCCCTGATAGATGTTTGGCATGTAATTAATCCAACAGCACGGCAATACACTTTTTTCTCTGCTGCACACAAGACTTATTCACGAATCGACTATGTGTTAGTTAGTTCATTTGCAATGTCAGGGGTAACACAGGCAGATATATCTGCCAGAGTAATATCTGATCATGCACCGGTCAGTCTGGAATTTTGGCTAACTGTGGTGTAGGCGGTCTCCAGATGGAGATTAAATTGCCAGATGCTGAAAGAGAATCTTCGCTGAGGCACATAGTAGATTTTATCAAGGATTTTCTGGAAGGCAATCAAGGCTCAGTGGCTAAAAGGATCTAATATGGGCTGCCTAAAATGCTCCCTGAGGAGAACTGATTAAGATGGCCTCTAAAAAGAAACGTATGCAAAGGTACAATTAGATTCCTTGCTAGCTTCCATTAGAGTATAGAATGCAATCTATCCCGTGCCTCGACCGAGGCAAGTTGAGCCAGACTCTACCAGTTGCAGGCCCAATACTCAGGCCTGATATCACAGAAAGCGGAACTGGCCCTGTTGAGGACCAGGCTCCAATACTTAGACACAGGGAGAGGCGAGTAAGTTACTCGCCATGCGTATCCGTCACTTAGACTCAACCCAATTTATCGCTGGAATTCGCAAGGGGCAGGGTGAGCAGGTATGTACGGATCCGGGGGAAATGGCAAAGGCCTTTGGATCTTATTTCCAGGCGTTATATGCGGTGAGATCCAAAGACAAAATCCACCGTGGATGACATTAATCTATTTCTTAGTTCAGTGGATCTGCCAAAAGTAACAGAGGAGAAGCGGCCTTCCTGGGTGCTCCAATTTCGATCCTAGAAATCCAGCAGGCCATTCAACAAATGCCCTTAGACAGGTCTCCTGGACCAGACGGGTTCCCTAGTAACTTTTACAAGGTATGCCATTCGTTAATAACCCCAATTTTAAAAGAGGTCTTTCAGTATTGGTTCGATAACGGACTATCAGATCCTAGCTTCCAAGAAGCGATGATCTCTTTAATTCTAAAACAAGGGAAGGATCCTCTTAGTATGGATAGTTACCGCCCTATCTCCCTATTGAACACAGATATTAAAATCCTAGCAAAAGTCCTGGCAAATAGGTTATCCAAAGTTATGGGTAATCTAGTTAGTCGGGAACAAGTGTGATTTTTGATGGGAAGGTCACCCCAAGATCACATGAGGAAATTATTACATCTCATTACAACCGCAAAGGATGCCAATACCCCAGCAATACTCATGTCATTGGATGCCGAAAAGGCATTCGATAGGGTATCTTGGGATTACCTATTTGCCACCCTGTCCGCCTTTGGCCTGCCTGATGTTTTCCAGAGATGGGTACAAATTTTATACTCCTTTCTTTCTGCCAGGGTAAAGTGCAACGGGATATTGTCACCGGTAATAAAGTTGGAGCGAGGCACGAGGCAAGGATGTCCCCTTTATCCCGCATTATTCAATTTATATTTAGAGCCATTATTGTATAGATTGGCAGGGAACATTTTATTAAGGGTATACAAGTGGCGGAGGCCAGGTACACGTACTCGGTATATGCAGATGATGTATTGCTACATATCGAAGACCCTGAGGCCTCAATTCCAGCTATCTTGGGAAGTGATTCCTTCTCTAAAATATCTTACTACAAGTTAAATCGAAGGAAGACAAAGATCCTCCCTTAAATAACAAAGTTACTAAGTCGATTTGATGTCGTTTGGCCTTTGTTGGGAGGCAAAGTCTTTATGTACCTAGGAAAATATCTGTACAGAACTGAACTTCATGATCAAGAATAACCTGGGTTGTCTAGTTAAAACAATAATGGGGATATGGATAGGTGGCAACTGCTCTCTTTTCACTTTGGAAGGCTGAGTATTATTAAAATGAACATACTGCCAAGATTATTATATCCCCTGGGTATGTTGGGTGTACATCTCTTGAAAGGGTGGTTTTCCAATTTAAAGAGGGCATTTAACCTATTTATATGGAACGGGAAAAGGGCTCGTAGATCTTACATTAAATTGACAGCCCCGAAGTTAAAGGGAGGATTAGCTGCTCCCTCCCTTTTCCTATATTACACCGCACAGCACGTAAGCAAGCTGGGTTATTGGAATGATGGCAGCAGTCAATTGACTTACTTACCTTTGTGGGTAGACGTAGAGCAACATTTGGTGAAGAGGGCGAACTGCTCGCTGTGGGCCCTGCTATATGTTTCCCCATCGATTATCCCTAAGACCTTGAAAAACAACCCTATGGGATGGTCATTAAAGGCCTTTCATCAGCTACAAAAATACCTTGCAGTAAAATGGTACCATTTGGTCGGCCAACCCATTTTTGGAAACACACATATTAAGGTTGGGGGTGCGACATTGTCCACTACATTTTGGCCCCAGATAAGTCACCTTAGGGTCTCAGACCTTTGGGTGAATGGGAGACCTCTGCCCTTTGATCAGTTGGTGAGATCTTTAGGAGTTGCACATCAGGAATTATTCAAGTGGTTACAACTCAGCAAGGCCCTAACCTCTGTCTTTTCTTGGGTAGCACCCGTCGACCACGGGGGCAGAGATATTGATACACTTTTATCTATAGCTTCTCAGCCGTGCCCAGTCTCCAAGATATACAAAACACTCCAGGAATGGGACTTCAGACTTCCGTCAGGGGTGTGTTTTTACTGGACGAGGGAGTTGGGAATACGGAGGTACACAGTCTTTGGAAGAAGCTTTGGCTTACAATATAAATACATAAAGCAAGATAGACTGAGAATGGTACATTTTAATATAATGCATAATATGTACCTAACTCCATCCAGTTATGCAAATATAGGGGCAAAGGTAAGCCCTCTGTGGTAAATACAGGAAGAGACGATGGTACCTTGTACCATATGGTCTGGTTATGCCCCTCCATGCAGGCCTTTTGGTGGTCCATTAATAACCTATTAGACCCTATCCTTGGCTTAAAAACCATGTTCACCCCTGAGGTATGTCTGATGAGTCTTTTCCCAGTAGTTACTTCTAAGATTAAAAAGGCCCAAATGTCGCTTGCATCAGCAGTTGCTAAACTGATAATTTTGAGGCATTGGGCTAGTGACAAATCCCCCTCCTTGATGGAGTGGTACAGAGAGTGTATCCTGGCATTTCAGCTAGAAAGACATATTGCTTATATGCATGGTAGACTGAAAATATATACGTCACTTTGGAGTTCATTAGAAATGCTCCTAATGGCGTGGAAACCTGACGATCAGAATACCTCAGGGAAGACAAATTAGAGTCTGTTTACGAGTGTAGCCTTGGAAGGGAAGGGGGGAGGGAGGGGTTTAAGTTGTCAGTTGAAAGTGTGAGTTAATATTTAGCTGTTATATGTTGCAATAATTCGTACTATTAACTCTGCCTATTAGGTCATGTTTTTGATGAGACTTTGGTGAAAACAATAAAGATGCTTTAATAATAAAAAAAAAGATTGAGAGGAGGTCTGTGCTTTGTGTATAGAATTATTAATGATAACTTGACTTGGGAAAGTTCTGGATTGTGCAGGAGAATGTTAACCAGAGAGACTAGGTCTCACAATTTGCAGTTATATGGTGAGGTTGCAAACACTGTAAAAAGATCTAAATGGTTCAATCAGAGGGTCATAACAGCTTGGAATTCCCTACCAGAATGGGTGGAACTTGGAATTCCCTGCCAGAATGGGTGGTCACATGTAATAACATGTTTGCATTTTAAAAAGCATTGGATAAACACATGGGTGATGTTAATTGCAGGTATTACCACTAACAAGTGATGAGTTATTTATAGGTCTTCTGACTTCCTCAACTCGTAACACACCTATGAACCTATAAAATTCCTACCAGTGTTAAAGCAAACACTATTTATGGATGACTCTCAGGAGTGTGTTCCACACATTCCAACTACAGAGTCAGCAAGTTGTTAAACTAAACACTTTCCCATGGGAGAGGAAGGAAGGAAAAAACACCTGTGTTTCTATCTTTTAGCCTAAAGGGAAAGGCTGCTTATGTTCCCCTTCAGCAAATTAAGAAACTTCCATTCAGCAGCTAAAGATAAAGGTGTTGTTTTTCAGCATGTATACTTGTCAGACAGAGAAAAAATAGTGCAGTATGGAGATATACCAGACTATTTCAACTAATGTAGTGATTGCAACGAAACCCAAATTTTGTGAAGTCCGTTAGGAATCTGGAGAGCTCCATTTTTCTACTGTGATAGCAAGACATCTTCAGAACGCTGCCTGGCAGCTACAATGAATGTACATACATCTCAGACTGCTGTGGTTACTGCGGAGTGACACAGGGTTCAATCCTGGGTCCAACACTCTTCAGTTATGCTGTAAAATTAGTCATATTTATGTAAAGTAATTTTAGCACAAATACAATTGCAACTATAATAGCATCAATTAAATCTGGCAGTAAACCATTAGCACCACATTCACCATGATAGAAAAGGTGCTAATAATATTAATTTATACAAATTTATTTCAGCACAAATTAGCAGAGTTGTGCAGAATATAACATGCCACCTGTAGAATGCCCATGGAATTATCCTTCTGATTCTGCAGAAGTTTGTGAAATTCGCATGAAAATTCAGTGGCATTTCACCACATTTTAAATTTCAGTTATCTTGGTGTAGTTTTCAAAGTATGTATTCAAATAATACCAAGTCTGGCAAGCACACAGGTACGAGTAACATTCATGTGTGTAATAAATTCCAGAGTCCTAGATTGAAAGGAAGCTGAGTTATGAGTGGCCAAACATTTAATCAAAACTTAATTTTTAGTTATTTCCATCTAATTTTAAAATGACTTTTCTAAATGTCTCTACAGTTTCAGGATATAGAGAAACATGCAAGATGGGTACATTCATCATGTTATAAGCCACAAGCTTTAAAGAGGGCTGTGGTATAGGTAGCCAAACATTTTGCCAACATTTAGATTGTCATTGCTATAGTATAATTTTGAAAGCCTTCATCAAAATGTTATAATATTTTGCATGTATATGGGTTATTACTGCATTTATATGTGTACATAGTTTCAGATTTGTAGCACCAAAGGAGTCTGATGCATATACAAACAGACATGTTCATGAAATTCCCCCCAAAATAAAATGAAAGATTATGAACACCTATAATTCTAAGATGATGTGTCCTGATGTCATGATGTTTGGCATGGTTCCATGTCACTGCAGTGACAGGAAATTCACTGACTATCACTACAGTGATGGCACAATGTCATCAACTGGCATTGTGCCATCGTTGTACAAATGTGTGTTTTTCGCGGGGGACATTGCCCCACACACCCTCCATGTGGGGTGCTCTACACATTGCACCCCCCAAATTTTAGATAACCAACACTGAGTCGGAGTTGTTTCGGGGGGCAAACTCTTCAGAGACAGCAGCATCGGGAAACCAACAGACAGCCACAGTGATCTGTAAATGTTGTTGCTGTGATGGTATTTTTCTGTGTTCTTGTCACTGTGGGAATGGTATACCATTTGGCACACTATTAGAATACATATTACCAAGTAACTATGCCAAAGTTTAGAGCACTTGCTCAATACATGGCTGAGTTATGGCCATATTACTAGATTTCCAAAAATGACACAGACTTTTGCTAAATTTTAAATTTCAGTTATTTTCATCTAGTTTTCAAAGTGTGCATCCAAATGATATCACATTTGGCAGGTGTACAGGTACAAATGGTTTTCATCAGTGTATCAAATGTCAAAGTCCTAGCTTGAAAGGATATGAGCTATGGGTGGCTAAACATGTAATCACAATTGAATTTTCTGTTATTTCCACACAATTTTAAAATTTCATATCCAGATTTTCAGGATTTAGAGAAATTTCAAACATGGGCATGTGCACCAAGTTTTATGTCTCAAGCTTCAAAGAAGGCTGTGCTATAGGTAGCCAAACATTTTGCCAAAATTAAGATTTTACTTATTTTAATATAATTTGAAAGCATTCATTGAAATGTTATCATGTTTGTGGATATATGAGTTATATCTACATTTATATATGTACCTAGTTTCAGATTTCTAACTTCAAAGGTACACGAGTTATATGCAGATAAAAATGTTCATGAAATTTCCCACAAAAAATAAAATGACATATTTTGAGCACATGTAAGTTTGAAATGATGTATCCTAATGTCATGATGTTTGGGACACTGTTAGAGAACCTGTCACCAAGTACTCCTGCCAAATGACAGATCTTTAGCAGAATAGGCAGCTGAGTTATGACCAAATAAATAAATTTAACAAAATTCCACAAAATTGTGACAAAATTCCATGGAATGTCATGGAATTCCATCAGAATTCTATGAATTCAGAATTTTCTCATTCCATACAGATCTAAAATGTAGTGCTTCAGTGAAAATAGTGAGAAATATTTGACAGTGCATATTTTGAGTTTTTCAGTAATATCAGATATCGGTACTTCTCTCAAAAACAACTAGAGTGTCTTTGCAATGACACTCAAGTAGGTGGAATGTGGATACAAAAGAAAAGCATCACAAACTGCAGTCTGACTTATAATCCTTAGGAAAATGGGCAATATGATGGGGATGAATATTACTTTTAATAAATGCAGGAGTATGCATTTTGGTAAGAAAATCCAAGATATTATTACAATCTCAGTAGACAGTTGCTTAAAATAGTCCATGAAAAAAAGTTCCTGGGATTAACAATCACTGAAGGTTTAAAACCGAAAGGACCATTACGGTGACAAAATCAGCAGTTCGCTGTAATGATCTTGTGGTACCTTGACACTGCTTCTCCCAACGTTGGGCCCCCTCCCTGAAAAAAATCCAACCTGGAGTTGATTATATTAAAATCTGGGGGGGGGTGCAGGGGGTGGAGCCACCCACAAAAAAAGAAACATTCTTTTTTCTGATGGCACAATGTCAACTGTTGGCATTGTGCCATCACTGTAATGCAGTTCAACATATTTACTGTCAAACTGGCATGGTGGAACCAAATAAACTGGAGAAATAAAGAGAATGGTAGCAAAACCAAACTCTGGTCAGAGCTAACACAGGTGTTTAAGAGTGGTAAGTCTGAATGAAAAGCACTTGGAGCTCCCACCACAACTAACACCTTACTTGAATGACTTGTTCATTCTGCTGTAGTAGCTACTTCACATATAGAATAATGGATGGGTGAACATCCACAACAAGGCTGTGTTTCCATTGAGGGAGTTGATGACATCATAGAGACCTTGAGAGGCGGGCTCGAGAGGTCTATTGATGTCATCAATTGCCAGATGGGGGCATAGGCTGGTGTGAATATTCACCATCCACTTTTTATAGTATATGGGTTTTTAATATGGGTTTTTGTTTTACATTTTTTTTTCGTTACTTGCGTAGGCGCTGCTTCCATTTCCCTCTGGTGCTTTGCTTGCGCCATTCCTCTTATGCTCCATCCACTCCTCAGCACATCATTTTTAAATCGGGAAAAAAGAAAGCAATTGTTTTTGAAAGGGAGCCATGTATGGCTCTCCGTGTCCCGATTCCCGACTTCTAAGTCGATGGCTCCTCTGCTCGGTGCTCGCTAAATCGCGACGCCATGTTTTTTGTTTTTTTTCCTAGAGAGCGTTGTCTGAGCCAATCAGGCAGCAGGTCAAGGGTAAAAAGTTGTTGTACTATCGATGTGACGTCAGAACGATAGTACAACAACTTTTTTGACCTTTGAACTGTACTACAACAAGATTTCAGTAGTTGCTAAAATCCATTGACAATAGGCAGCACCCATATACTATAATACAAGTGTCCTGATTAGTCCAGTTCATAGATCAGAGGGCAGTTGAAGCATTACCGGGAAAGAAGAGGCAGGTGAGTTGGCCAGCAGGTGAATGGTGGTGTAGTGCAGATGGAGGAGGACAGAGGATGACTGCTGTAACAACAAAATCTTATTTTCCACAAAATCAAACAGCTTTATTTTTAATTCAAATTGCATTTTTAAACAGAGACATTTTCAGCATCATTTATAATTTGTTTTATGTACAGTTCCTGTGTCTCTTATGGTTTTAAGAGTTTCTTCTCAAGTCTTTTGGGTGACAGAATTGTTCAGCTTCTCTTTGCAATTCTCTAATCCAAGAAATCAAGGATGCACTCAGATATATATATATATATATATATATATATATAAATATATATATATATGTACATATATATATATATATGTATATAGTATGGTGTGTCTTTGTTGAATATGGAAAACCATATACCTGAAAAAGTAATTCTGCTACAGTAGTGATGTAACTACTACAACAGAATGACTTTTCATTCTGCTGTAGAAGCTACATCCCAGTACAAGTGTCCTGATCAGTGTAGTTCATAGAGAATAAGGCAGTTGAAGCATTGCCAGGAAAGAAGAGGCATTGGAGCTGGCCAGCAGGTGAATGGCAGTGTAGTGCAGACAGTGGAAGACATATGCTGACTGCTGTAACCACAAAAAGTGAGTAATGTGTTTTTGTTTTCACCATACACTATATAAAATAATATATGAGAGCCCAGATACACCAAAAGGCTAGTCTCACACTTCTTGGTTACCATGATGACAGAAGAACCTCTGAAGCTTTACTCTTGAGTTCCATGTCATCATGGTAACCACTTGGTGGAAGAATAGACTTGTTGTGTATAGGGTCCCATATACTGTTCTATATATGTTCATATGTACAGTCACTGTGTTTTTTGTTGTTATAAGAGTGCATTCTTGAGTTCTTTGTGTGAGAGAACTGCAAAGCCAAACTAAGCAGTTCTGGCACACAAAATACTTGAGAAGAAATGTTGATACCCGTAATTGTCACAGGAACTGTACATACAAACATGTTATAAATCAAGTTAAAGATTTCTAGTTTTAAAAAATACAACTTGAGTTTGAAACTAAAACTGTTTGACTTTGTAGAAAATTATAGATTGATGGAGCTCTGCTAACCAATCGGAGTGCTCCTTTCTTCTGTGTGTGAGACACTATTACTCTGTGAAGAATGTCACTCCAGCAGCTGCCCTGGAAACAGACAAGTTTGGTGCAGGTTTTTTGACAATTTTAGTGGACTTCCTTTGTGAATCTCAGGTTGGTTCCCACATTTTATAAAGGGAGGGGAGTACACTGGTTGGATTATACTCTTAGCAATCTGTTGTAACAGATGACCAGTTACTGTAAAATTGTCTTACAGTTTTTAGAAATGCAATACAGCATGCTATAAAGTGCACCTTTTGTATAAAAAAAACAAACTTCTGTTCCTATGAAAGGGAGCTTGAATGAAATCACTCATGTCCCTTTCTGGTTCTCCACTCTTAGGTCCATGGTTGGAACAATCACATTTGTGACAGAAAGACACAGAGGCGGCTTTCACATTATACCATCCCTGACATGCAGGCCCTAGGGAGGAAAGATATCACTGTAATAGTGGGAGTGTCTGCCATCACTATCTTTAAAGAAGGGTTTTATAAACAGAACCATGGAATGACTAAACAAGGGGATTCTGTTTCAAAAACTGCAAACCTAAATGCATGATCCCAAGGCTCTGAAGTAGTACAGTTCCACAGCAAAAGATTATCCTGGTCCCCCCCCCCCCCTTAAAAAACAAAATAGGCTTCATATGTGCTTTTTTGAGACAGTGCTCATTCAGTATGACAACTATAATGTATTCACAGTGTAAAAGTCACTCTTAGGCTTACGTACAGCACCATGAAATTGCCATTCCACTGAATTATAAATACAAAGGTGTGATTTGCTAAACCCTGCATGTTGTTTATGCTACTTTTTCATATATTTTCATAGGCAATGTTGATATTACAGATTTTTATTCTACTTTTTAGAGTGCACCTCAGCCTTTCATACAACAGAAAATATCACATTTATCTCACTGTTTTATACAATATTACATTTCCATGTAATGCTATAAACATCTCATATGCTGCGAACAAGCTGACAGCTTGCTCCTTTTCTGGTAAACTGTTTTGTCTGAGCTAATGTCCAGCAGTGGTTGGGCAGACTTTGCAAACCGATTAGTAAACAACTTCTGAACCTTATGGCTGCCTCCTTCCTTTCAGTATGGCTTTTGAATTCTGACTACATGTTTGTCTGTTGAAACTGTTAAAATGTCCAAACGAAACACAGTTTACAAGCTGTTTCTGTAGGGATGGGGAGAATAAGCAAAGAAAGGTATTCTCCAGGATGTTTTGTGTGTGTGTGGGGGGGCACATTAACACCCTCTAGTGGCAAGGACTACTTTTCTATTAAGCTAGACTTTTCAGTGTGAAATTTTTTATTTCAAACAAAAATATAAACCAGCACTAATAAAAAGTATGCATCTGCACTACAATAAACCCTATAGAGCACCACTATTAACATAATTAACACAACATTAGGAAGCTAGCCAAACCAATTAAGAAGCTGCAAAAGAACCTGAAAAAAAAGTCACTTACACAAAATCCTTCAAAACCCAGAAGTCCACCAAACTCCTGCCTGCACTCACTGCACAGCATTCCTGCCTTGCTGCAAGAGACCTTCGAGTGTCATAACATGATCACAAATGCGATCGCTATAACAAGAACCATCCTAATGCATTATATTCAACAAACAATTGGTAAGGGTTGAACACTCAGAAGCATAATAATCTCAGGGACTAATTAGGGAAATAAAGCCACTGACCCTTTGAGTCCTTGGCTTTATAGCCCTAATTAGTCCCCATGATGGGTTTACAGCATGATAGATAGATAGATAGGAGAGAGAGATAATGTCTGGTAGGTAAGTGTGAGATATGAGGAGAGAGAGTGAGTATCTGGTAGGTAAGTGTTAAATATGGGGAAATATCACCATCAGGGGGTAAAACGAACCATAAAGCCACAAGCCCAAAGGGCAAGTGGCCTTTATGAACTTGTTTGATCCTGAGATGGTGACATTTCACATAAAGCTGGCTAGCTCCACAGCAGTATTTTCACTTTCACTTTCCCAGTTGTATTTCACAAAGTCATGAAAATTGACCTCCTTTTCCCAAAACAACCAGTTTCTCCCTCAGTCATGGTAAAACAACTCAATTCACTAACAACCTTTACATATAAATGATTTCCCCCGCAGTATACCTCCTCCATCTCCTAGGCACCTCCCTGTCTCATACACTCGCACTCCATTTCAGCACACTGGCACTCCATTTCAGTCCTCACTGGCAATGGCTCTCCCCTGCACAGCATGAAGACAGGCTGCACCTGCTCACTCTCATAGTGCCAGTGACCCCCTCATTAAGCATAACGCGCATCAGAAACTTGCATGCTAAGGCAGTGACACACAAAACAGCATCATGTGCACCAGGATGGCAAAATAACCACTCGATTATTCTGAAAGAAAACACTCTGGCATCCAAATATGCAAAATAAAACAGCCAAATCAAAATATAATGTCCTAAACTACTAAAAAACATTGGATCAATCATATATACCATGGCTGCATTACAAAATAGCTATGTATTTCACCCTCATGTAGTTTCACCTTTGACATTTCTCATGGCTCCACCACTCGTGATGTCATATGGTCAAACTATACTCAGGAGCAATATCACAGATATTTATAATGGGGCCATGGCATATCCCATTTATATGTATGTACGTATGTGTATATATATATATCATGTATAATCTCCCCCATCAACAGCCAGAGTAATGCTTAAGGTTTAATATAGTAAACACCTAGTTTATTGTGGGACAACATCATAATTTTATATGAAATCAATATATTATGTTTTTATTTTATTTACCTTACAGCATATGTTTTTGAGATGGAAGAATCCTATAAACATGTGAATGAAAAACAAAATTAGATCTAAAGTGAACATCTCTTTACGTGAAGTCCCTCGGGATAGAAGTAACACAAGTTTCTTGCTATCCCCTCTAAACATTGTAACATGCATGCAATTACTGGTGCATTTTATAGTTTCAGACATTTTAACATATAAATCAGGTACAGAAACCTAGCTTCACATTTATCACAGAGGGCTGCATGGGTGACTGAGCACTGAACAAACCAGCTGAAATGAAGGCTCAGTTAGTAAGGAAAATTTGCATGAAACACTACTGTCATAGGTTAAATACGTACTTAAACCTGCCAGTTTTCATCTGAATGTATAATAATTTAAGTAAAGACATTTCTGTTCCAATTTGCAGCATTACAGTAGCAACTTATATGGTGAGGAACAAGGAAAACACCATCTTAAGAGGTGATGATTGGGTGGTTTAATGGGGTCCCAGAAAGATTTTATTCTAGTCCAGCAATACAATGCAAATGAAATGGTATTAACTTTCTTCATAACAACCATTTGACATTTAAATGGACTGACACAGGGAACTGTAATGTGAATTGGTGAAATACCCCAGGCTTCCTGCTTGTCCTCCAGTAATGGATATCTTCTGTCAAATGCCCATTATTCTCTGGTTTTCCTCAGATCAGGAGAGTCCCATTCCTTATTCAATAATTCCTCCAGGGCATTACATATGGGGAAAAATGCCAAGGACTTGGTTCTATCTCTCTCACCAATGAGTCTAGTTTACACTGCACCAGTGGGACAGTGTCCTTAAATCTGATAATCTCCTGAACCACTCTGGTGACATCTGGAATGGTGTCACAGAGGTATAGATAAGCTGTGAGATCATTGTTTTCTTTCTTCCCCTAGTCATCCAACTCTTCTCCTGATGATGACTCTCTGCTTCCAGGTTGCTGTGTTCCCTTCTGGGCTTCTTAGGTTCTGATGCTCCAATGTGTTGAGGTCATCCATGTCCCTGGGTTGCTTTGAGTCCACCAAGGCCTCAATATAATTCTACAGTATTTGAAACATATCAGCCATGGCAGCTTGTGGGATGTTAGATGAGGTTTCCTCTCCATTGTCCTCTGCCAAAGTTCCTGATGTAGGGTTAACTTCTTGAGAGTTAGCATCAATGATGAATACAAACCAAAAATCTCCAATTTGGCTATAGAGGAGGCTATTGGTAATGTCCTGCAGCACCTTCATGACCATCCCATTGCTCCTTGCTGTGGCTTGCACCTGTGGGGGTGAGACTGTAAGAAAACATCATTATTCCAGTCCTGGACAGTGTGAATAATAATAATAAGCATCTCTGTAGGGTCAAAATGAACTCTTAGATACTAACAGCCAAGAAGAGCCCTCCTAAAGATGGCTTCTGGCATGGCTAATGAGGCTGAGCAGATTGTCCAGTAACAGCACTATGCCTGAAGCGGTGCAGCACTGACTGACTAGCCACCAGAAACACTAGGGTGATAACACATAGCCTTGGGCACTGATGTGAATAGGAAGGGATAAAGTGCATCCAAAATAAGAGGCCATTGTTCCTAGTTCTGCCTTCCAAACTAGCAAGGGTGCATGTGGAGTAAAGGGCCTCCACCAAGATGGTCAGTTGAGATGCTGGTGGCTAAATTCTGACAAAGATGACTGCCAGTTGCAAGGGACCAGATATACAACATGGCCACCACCACCACCACTGCTGACAGTCCTAAGATGGCCAGCATAAGCTGAGGTATGCAAAATGGCCACCACCATGTCTGCCACTAGAATCGTGGTGATATCAGAGAGCTGTGAAGGTTGGGATTTAATAATGCATTCTTAAACAATGTTATTTGTTAATAACTTGGCTCCCTTAAGAATCCATTTCATACTGTGGTAATTAACTGAAATTTCATTATATGGGATGGCCTTTCACAGCAATTTGAATTACAGTGAAACAAACTCTTTTTTATTTTAAAAGTAATTTCTCTTTATTTTTTACTTTTTATAATTCTTTATTTCCTTGCTGTTTGGCTAGCTTGTGCTCCTCCAGTCCTGCTGCTTGATCCTGGTGGATCACCATAGGGCAACCAGTGCTCCTGTCTTTCCAGACTCTCCTTGAGACCATGTCCACTCTCACACCTCAACTTAACCCCTGAGGCAGTATCCTCCATTGACACATTGCTGAGGCTGTGCAAGGGAGGTAGTGTAAGTCAGTTTGGTTGCTTGTAGCTCTAGGGGGGTAGAGATGGCATTCCGATATGTCCCAATGGATGTGGCTAACCCTTGACAAACAGGCACCATGTGATCAATGCTAAGGATGTTTCACTTCTTTTGCCATTCCCACTACCCTGATTGACTAGACACTCACTTGCCACTGACTGTAGGAGGAGGAGCCTGATTTTGCTTTCTCACCACAATAGCACACCAACAACCATCCCCTAAGTGTCACTACATAAGCAAGATGTGGAACCCTCCCAGTGGTGCAAGTGTTAGACAAGAAGTACAGGAACTCAGGCACTGGCAAATATGAAACGCAGAATGAAGATCCTCAATCTGAAGGATAACTGAATAGATACCAGGGGATTTAATTTGGGATATTGAAGTATTTCTAGGAACATATCATTGTTGTTCAAGTCAGATACTGTGATGGAATCTCTGATTTCAGGTCACAGGCCCAGAAACTGTCCTTATGTTGCTGGTTTAAGAATTCCAGTTCCAGTATCAGTGGGAAGAAGTACAGGAATGCCATTCTTGCTGCAAAAAAAAAGGTACAGGAACTGAGTTCCTGTGCATTCTTGTTCACTTTCATCACTGGACCCTCCCCACCCAGGAGGAGAGAATCCATGTGGGTACTCTAAGCCTCCTTTCTTGGCATCTGCATCTGCCATTTAGACTTGGGGTTCAATCCTGCATTGCAGCAAGTCAGAGCAGTTCACTCACTGCTCAGCACTATGGAAAAGGTTTTATTTCTTTTATTGCTAATGTTAACCACCATGAAACCCATCCTCTTTCTATCCTCCTTACCTGATGCTTGCATGGATTCTGTCATGACTGGAGAACAATCTGAGTGCACGTATTCCTGTGAGTAGGGAGTCTTGGCCTTGGTGCCTGCAATTATGGGGAGACAAAGGCAGGGCTGTGAGGTTCCTTGCAGAATGAATCCCACTACCTTGCACCACAGGGGGAATAATTCAACAAGGATTGCAGTAGACTTTCACCTGGAGAGGAGAGGAGAGGAAAGGAGATGAGAGGAGAGGAGAGGAGAGGAGAGGAAACCCCGGTTGCCTCATTGCCTCTTGACACAGCTGACTAGGACTGAGGGGATCAGGTTAGAACTTGTGGTCAGATTTTTCTCATTACTGTCATTTCCCTATTTCTGAATTCTACTGTCTTTTACCCTTACAGCAGTTAAACAAAGAGGTAAGGAAATCATGACTGATCAAACAGTATTATCTGTGTTCATCCCCATTTTAAATGCAACCACCTGCAGAGTGAGCTTATTTTTTTCAATCTGAGCACAATTCTCCCATTCACAGAAAAATGATGTGAGCTGCAGTCTTCACAAATCACATGTCCAAAATATTGATTTTCACATCTTTACTACCACTGGAACCTGAACATTTCCCATTTAGAATGTAGGGGAGGAAACAGCATATTAGTAACAATGCTTCTGTTTGGTTTGACTTAAGAAACTTAACTGAGACTGGTGTAATGATGTTGCATAACATATGCAATTGGATTGACATCCAGAATGAACTGGATTGTTTCAGCCTGCATGAAACTGAACTGCCTAGCTTTCATTAAATCAAATAATGAATCTCTTGTAGCCTTGATCTGAACGGTCTCTTTCAACTCAATTCACTGAATGCATAGTGTAAACTGAATTATATCACAGGATGGCATATCCTATAGACAGCCATCACTTTTCAGCTTGGTTGTTTTTGTAGAAGAGTACCAATATCATTAGAGCATGTTCACTAGAAACATCAGTGAGACAAACTGGTCATATGATGTTGATAGATAAATGCCAGTGTCATATTTTTCATTCGTTTGGACACATTTTCTTAATTGTGCTTTATTATATGAAAAGGTCTGTGAGCCAGTAAGCATGCTTTTTTGGATAAAAATATACAGTTGGTAATCAACTAACAGTTAGCTAGCTGCTAATTAGCCCTTAAGTGAAATATAGTGCTGTGTAGAATATAGAATTCTGCTGGTGGAAGTACCATGGAATGACCATTCTGCCAGCAGAATTTCTACCAGAATTTCACTGGTCCTTCTGCAGAATTCTGCCTCTAGTGATCTGTGGAATTAAATTCTGTAAAATAGTATTTTTCCATGGAAAATCATTCTGCAACCATTTCCATGGAAAATATTGAGACCCATGGAATAGAATTCTGTGGAAGTGTATCAGAAAACCCATTTCTTATTTTTCTGCCACATAATTCTTCTGTTCCACTTCTGATGAAATTTGGCAGAATTTCAATGGAATCTCAAATATTCTGTGAAATTCCATTCTGCCGGAATTTGAAAATTCTACACACCGCTACTGAAACTGCACCTTATGTTGAGTGCTGCCAGTTAATTAATTTATTTATTTATTGCAAATGTTTCACCAGGAAAGGAACACTGAGCAAAAAGATGCTCGTCTCATGGTGCGACCTTGGGGGTTACAGAGGAGGCAGGTATACATACAATTGTTGAACTTATAGTAGCATAATATGGAAAATGTACATAGTTGGGAGGGATTACATTTGAACTATTACATAGGCGGTGCAGTTCAGCACATCACAGGCACAGCAAGTACAGGTTATACAAATCGTGGTTACACAATGAGGTAAACAGTACAGAACATGATCGTAAGGCAAGGTATACAATACAAGGGTACACATTGAGGCTAAACATGAAATAAATAAGTGCCAGTTACAGAACAGGGGTAGTAGTTGCAGAATTTGAATATCAGTAGCAGAGGTTGAGTTACAGGGAGATGCATAAAGTAAAAAGGAAGGATTTGGAGAGCGAGATGGGGGGGAGAGATGGAGAGTGTAGAAATGTAGGTGTGTAGGGGAGAGGTCAAGGTGAGGAGGGAGGGAGTGGGGAAGGGGAGCTTAGGTTGATTGGGAAGGGGAAGGAGCAAATTGCGAGTGAGGGGTAGGTAATAGAGAGGGTATAAGTGTGCAGGGTAGCATATAAGTCAGACTATTAGGCGTGGCCAGGCCGCTGGTCAGGCACAGGGGAGGCGGGGAGGCGCCAATGGGAGGGTGGTCAGGGGCAGCAGCAGTTAGGTGCAAGGAAGTTAGAGAGGGCATAGGAAAGGGAGAGCTTGGATGAAGAATGTCGGACCTGGGTGGGCAGGCCATTCCAGAGTTTAGGGAAGAGATAAGAGAATGCAGATTGGCCGGTGGTGGTCCTACGGCAAGGGATGAATAGTAGTCTAGGATCAGTGGATCTGAGGGCGTGTGAGGGGGTGAGTGGGGAGGTTAGGGCAGGTGCGAGATAGGAAGGGAGGGAGCCGAACCAGAAGTTGGAAGTGAATTTAGCGCAATGAATTAGGCACCAGTTGCTCAGAGAAGGTAGGGATAGGGAACGATAAAGTGTGCAGTGATGTGAACAAGGGGGGCATCAAGGGCAAAGCGGCAAAAAGCATTAAAGAGGGGGTCTAATTTGGCTAGGGTGGTCTGTGTAGCAGAACTGTAAACTACATCACAGTAGTCGAAGGAGGGTAGAATCATTTTCTGAACAATTTCGCATCTGACAGGAAGAGGGAGACTAGTGCGGTCTCTATAGAGGGCACCAAGTTTTGGGGGCAGTTTGGAAATGATGGCATCGACGTGTGTGGAAAAGGAGTGGTGGTGGTCAAGCCAAACCCCGAGATACCTGAAGGAGGGTACTTCTTCGAGGACAGTGTTATTTAGGGTGTGGAATCTCAGAGGGGAGGTGAGATTGGAAAGGCTCTGTCTGGTGCCGAAAGTCATAGATTTGGTTTTCTTAGCATTTAGGGAGAGTTGGTTGCTATTGAACCAGAGTTGCATTTTGTTGAAGTCAGTTTGAAGTTTGGAAGCGACTTCTTCATGGGTCCGGCCAGAGGTGAAGAGGACTGTGTCGTCTGCATACATGTGTATGGCGGAAGAGGAGCAGGAGTTTGGCAGGTCATTTAGGAGGATGGAGAAGAGGATGGGGCCGAGAACTGAGCCTTGCGGAACGCCGGAGGTGATGGGGGGGAGATGCGGTCAGCTATTTAAGTGGATTGGGTTCTGTTTAAAAGGTAGGCACTGAACCAGTTAATGGCGGATTCAGCTAAACCAGCTTCGGAAAGGCAGGATAGTAGGAGAGAATGGGAAACAGTGTTGAAGGCTTTTGTGAGGTCGATGAAAATAGCAGCAGTGATTAGCCCTTTGTCCATTCCAGTGAGGATGTAGTCTGTGAGTCTTAGCAGGGAGGAGGTAGTGGAGTGGTGTTTTCTGAACCCGGACTGGAAAGGGGTGAAGAAGTTAGTTACGGCGAGGAAGTGGGAGAGTTGGGATAGCACAGGTGTTCCTGAGTTTTGCGAGGGTGGGGAGGAGGGAGATGGGGCGGTAGTTGGATGCAGAGGTAGAGTCACCGCCTTTGGGGAGGGGGAGAACAGTGGCATGCTTCCATACGGAGGGGAGTGACTCGGTACTGAAGGATAGATTTAGTAGGGCTGCGAGGGGGGGTAGCAATGGTGGGAGCAGATAAGAAGAGGAGTTTGTTGTCAAGACCATCAGGGGATTTGCCTTTGGAGGGGTTTAGGGCACAAAGGGCATCTAAGGTTTCAGAGGGGGAAATGTGTCTAAAGGAGAAGAGGTTCATGCCGGATAGGTGGGGGATGGGAGACTGAGGAGATGGAGTGTTTGCAGGTGGAAGGGCTTCCAGGAGGGCCTGGGCACAGGTAGTGAAATATGAATTAAACTCGGTGGTGACTTCCAGGGGATCAGAAAGGAGAGAACCTTGGGCAAGGAGAAGAGGTGGAGGGTTAACTGTTTGGGGGAAAAAAGGGAGCTAATGACTTTCCAGAATTTGGAAGGTCTTTCCAGGTTTGCATTAAGTGTGTTATTAAAATATTCAGACTTAGCTAGGTGGGTGGCCTTAGTGCACCTATTGCGGAGCACGCGATAGGAGGTATAGTCGCCGGGGAGGAGTGAGGATTTGTGGATTCGCCAGGCCTTATCACAGGCTTGTTGGCAAGCAATCAGCTCAGGAGTGATCCAGGGTAGGTGGGAACCACGCACTGTAGCCCGGCGTAGGAGGGCGTGTTTGTCCCAGGCGGAGAGGAAGGTATTCTGAAAGTGCATAAGGGCTGAATCCATATTAGAGTGGTTAGTGCTCGGGACCCAATTAGAGTGGTGAAGATTATGGTGGTGAAGTTAAGCATTTAAAAAGCTAAGCACTCAACTAGTTTAAATATTTAGAAATTTGAGCACTAGCTGAATGTATTTAAATCCATATATCCAAGAGGAGCATAGCTGGAGAACAAATATTCAAATATTGTTTAAGTTGAACACTGGTTGAGCATTAACAGGGCTGATCAAACTTTTTTATTCTAATTTCCAGAAGTACTGTAAAATGGGTAATTGAAACACAAAGCAAATTTCATGGTCAAGGCTTTGGGATTTTAAAAATACAAAACTGAGTTTGCACTCTGCACACTGAACGAACTTCAGTAATCCCACTCCAGTCACCTGTCAATCGGTGACCACTTACAATGGTTTTTTAAACTTTAGTAATCCTGCATGTAGAAATATGTCAGCTGTCAATTGTGGCCACTCACAGGTACCAGATCATTTTTTAAAAAAAAAACTGTGATTACATGTTTGCTCTGATGCCATGTCCCTCTCCCCCCCGGGTCTTCTCACTATTGCCTACTCTGTCATGTCTCACAGACTACCAAAACAAGAGGAAAAGCTGCAATAAGCAGATACCTACTCCTGTGTATTTTGAAAATCCCTCAGGCTTTAACCAATTTTCTGGTCAAGAAAAGGCAGTGACTTAGGAGGTGGTGGGCTGGGAATGACTGGCTCTTTGCTTATGTGCTTCCAGTGTTGTCATAATTTGATGGTACGTTTGACTTTTATGGATGTAAAATTATTTAGAAATGTTAGTTAGGATGAGAAAAGCAACTCTGTTTAACATAAAAAAATGTGTCACATATCCATTCACCATAACCTAAACATGTTCATCCTTTTGAGGGTATGAATATATTTAAACCCAAACCTTTAATGATATTGGAAAATGAAGACACTGCATAACTCAACAACTAGTAAGTATAAAGGGTAATACATTTATAAATTAAAACAAATGTGCTCTGTTTACAGGAGCTCTAGAAACAGCTAAGCTGATGTACAGCACACCTCACAATGGTTCCTAATTAATAAACAATAGGTGCTGGTTGTAAACATTTTGATACAAATATTTTTTAGTGACAGGGATAGCTGAGAACTCAGTTAAGGGGTCTGATACTTGCCTCTAGATTTGTGCTAGCTAATATCTCCATTTGAGGACTCAGATATGGGGATCTAATTGAACACTAGTTAAATGCTTGTTTACTGGCATTATACAATTCAAACCAGTTGTGCACTCATGAATTCAACATTTACTAACCCGCATGCCAACATTTTTTGGAGAGTAGGGAGTCCTTCTTTTGCCATTTGGAGTTGTGGGGTCATCTGCAGCTCCTGGGCAGAAGGAATCAGTCTCTTCCATCCACTTCCTCCATTCACTTTCAGGAGTCTGCAGGGAGGAGAGGAGGGATGAGGCCAGTGTATATCATCTAGTCCCTGGAAGATCAGGGCTTGAGATGCACAGCAGGGCTGCCTCATCTCAGCAGGCCATTATTTGTGCAGAAAGTCCATCACTACCTCATGGGGTGCAAAGTATTGGGTGGGAACCCCTTATGCATTACCTTCATGGTGGCAGGGTATCATAGGCATAACAGCAGGCTCAGTCAGTGCATGATTTACTTCACATCTGTGTAGGTACAGCACTTGTTTGATAGGTTTTTAGAGGAGTTCTGGTAGATGTGTATTTCATGGCCTGCCACTGAAGTGCAACCAGCTCAATGTATCTACAAAGGATGGCTTCTTTGCTATTGAAAATAAGAATGCAGGGCAGAATAGGTCTAGGTTATTCACTCTTCTTAGGTGATGGGGCAAGTGAATGGTGTGCCCTTTCTAATGAGCACTGCTAGTAAGACATGCTGAAGGAAAGCTGCTGCATCTTCTAGTCCAATTTGGTTCCTTCTGGAAAACCAACAAACCGTAGTTATTTCCGTGGCCATGGTTCTCCAGGGCATCTACTTTGTCCTGCAAAGTATGGATAAGGCAGGTTCTATGTGATAAAGGTGACCGCCAAACAGCAATCGCTGTTAGGGTGAAGTCAGAGTGCCAAAAATCAATTTCTGCACTCTGACTCCCTGTCGCACATCAAAACGGCACCAGGGACTTCATTTTTTACATTTATGCAGGGGGTTGCACCCCCCAGTGGGGCGCTTGACCCCCACCCACCTACTTAAGGATTCTCAATTCCTGAGGGGGCATGTCAGGGGTAAAATGTAAAAAAAAAATTAATTTGGTTGGGCACAACAAAACAAACCTGCATCCGGACCAAAACCCAGCACCATAGCCACCAAAGCCACGAGCCGACCGGCTACACCATGGGACCAGCTCAGCAGCCTACCACAGTGCCACCCCCCAAATCCCCTCCCACCCCTTCCCAAGCATGCTTGCTCCCACCCCCACTCCGTGCATGTACCTGTAGCGTGCTCACTCCCAACCCCCTCGTTCACATACCTGTAATGACTTCCTGTCACTACGGTCACCAACCCACCCAATCTGGTCACTGTAGCTGCCCAGTAGCTGCTGTGCCATGCACCACGATTAAATCACCCTTTTGGGGGTCGCTCAATCATGGTCACACAAATCACAGTATACCATGAGGCAGCTGTGCTCCCTCACTGTGGTCTGAAAGTCATAGATAGATGAGTAATGCTAGTTCACTTGGTGCTCTGGTTCAGAAGACTGTATTGATTTTTTGCAATTGCTTGTGAAGTTGTAAATGAGGCTGCTTTAACTTCCCCCATCTCCTGGAGAAGGTGAGTACATTTCACCTATATAACTCCTGGATCTACTGACTTCTTCCTGCCCACCACCATGCTCAGCATGGGATGTGGGGTGAAGGCCATGCAGAGGGCTCAGTACTAGTGCACAAACAAAGACCATCTGATAGGGTTGTTTTTTGTTAACTAAATTTACCAGACTGAGTGCTGAATGCTGCAGTGGGTTTCAGTGGAAAACAAGTGTTAGTTATGGTAGATGGCTTGAGATAGGGGTCCCAGGGTTGGAGAAGAAAAAAAGCAAGTTACTGTCTTGCCGCAAGTCAAGCCAACTTGAGACCTATTTTCAGAAACGTGCTGAGTAATATGAAGCAAAGCAAAATCACCTACTTTCTTAACAAACATTAAATTAATTTTAATTAAATGTATCTAATACCACTTCAGCAGTATTTGATTCTGCTGTATGTAAAAGAACCAAGGAAGTTGCTTAGAAGAAATAAACTGGAGCTGCTGCAACACAATCCAATGTAACAGCAAAAAGCAGTGCTAAAGATTTTCACTACAATGCCCTTAATGCTAGGAGTAGTTTAATCAATAATTTATTAAAAGTTCAACTGAGCAGTAGCACCTGCACCACTAATCACCAGTGTTTTGTTCCACCCACTGAGAGTTTTGTCTTACAGGGAGTTGAGTTGCAGCACATCAACCGTTCGTCTGACCTGACCTTGTACTTTCAAAGAAGTTGTGCTCTTGTTTTTGTTTGTTTGTTTGTTTGTTTTTCTCTCTCTTGGGAGTACAATAAAGGACCTGAACAGAGTGGCTACAGAAAAAGTTTAGTCATTCTGGGAGAATGTGATCTTCCAGCTATCAAAGTGCTCATCCCTCACTCAAATTTATGAAATGATGGCATTATGCAGCAGTAAAACAAACTGCTTAACAATAACGATACAGTTGAAGCCACTTAATCAGGACGTGCTTAATGGGGATGTTCGCTTGAAAGGGACGATCCCCAGGGCACTGATTAAGTTGATATGTAATTCAATGGATGCCTCACACCTTTAAAATGAACTAGGAAGCCTTTTATTGGGGATGATTTGTGGCTGTCTTTGCCCTTAATTCTGCATTGAAAATCACCTGTCAGTTGGTTTCTTAACTGACCCATTAATTATGATGTCAGGAAAATCCGGCTAAACAATTACACTGTTAACACTTGCTAAGTTCAAAAAGCAGCTAAAACCTTAGGCATACATTGTTGTGACTTTTTGCTACAGTACCTGAGCTTCTGAAAGGGGGGATTTTATTTCAGTGTTGAAGATACAGTGGATAGTGTGATTACGGAGGAAGCAGAATAGGATGCTGCTGCTCTCCTTAACAGTGAAAATCCACTCACAGATGTTCAACTGCCAGGCAATCTTACTCTGGAGAAATTTTTCAGCTTTGCTGATACTGATGTTGATAAAGTGACGTAGGGGGATCTAACTGTTGCTACAATATGTGAGGCTCTCACATCTCTGAATCTAGGATCCAACGAGGACAACCCAGTGAATTCCAAACCAGCAACCAAAAATGAGTCTGTCATGAACAAGGATACACACATCTACTGTAGACATCTGAGGCACTGTTGCCTACAGCATCGGAGAATGGAAACTGGGAGCATATATTCAATCATAAAGGTGTGATTATCCAGGAGATAGCAAGAGAATCACATAATGTAATGTTTTTAAATTGTAAATGCTTGTTGAATAATGGAAATGGTCGGTTAAAGGGGATGATTAGCATTCCACAGAGGCGTCCCCTTTAAGTGGCTTCAACTGTAATAGGTTTTAAAATGTGGAAAAAGTAGGTGAAATGTAATATGTTACTGCTGGCCTTATTACAGGAGGTAAGTATGGCCTTATTACAGGAGGTAAATATTCTTCATTTAATTGATTTTCACAACCTTTTTGAACAGAGCTAAAATCTTCACCCTTTAGCAAAGAAGGGGAATACTTGTGTAACCAATAAATATAAAAAATAATTACGTAGGTGTTGTGATTTGTTAATACAGTTGAAGCCGCTTAAAGGGGATGCCTCCATGGAATGCTAATCATCCCCTTTAACGGACCATCTCCATTATCAGAAGAGGGTAAAATTCAACACAGATGCAAGTGCAGGACAAAACTGGAACTGCACTAGATTACAATGTGGCAACAGAGACATACAGCACACATAGTGAATTACATCTCTTTTGTGGAGTTGTGCTATTTGTCTGAGATTCAGTATCTGTTAGTTTTATTCAACAAGCATTTAAAATTTTAAAACAGTACATTATGTGATTCTCTTGCTATCTCCTGGATAATCGCACCTTTAAGATTGAATATATGCTCCCAGTTTCCATTCTCCCATGCTGTAGGCACCAATCCCTCAGATGTCCACAGTAGATGTTCGCATCCTTGTTCGTGACAGACTCATTTTTAGTTGCTGGTTCAGAATTTGTTGGGTCATCCTCGTCGGATCCTGGATTCGGAGTTTTGAGAGCCTCATATATTGTAGCAACAGTTAAATCCACCTACATCGCTTTATCAACATCAATATCAACGAAGCTGAGAAATTCCTCCTGAGTAAGACTGCCCAGCAGTGGAACATCTGTGGGTGTATTTTCACTGTTAAGGAGAGCAGCAGCATCCTATTCTGCTTCCTCCATAATCACACTATCCACTGCATCCTCAACACTGAAACAAAATCCCCCCCTTTCAGAAGCATGGGTACTGTAGCAAAAAGACACAGCAATGTATGTCTAAGGTTTGAGCTGCTTTTTTAACTTAGCAAGTGTTAACAATATAATTGTTTAGCTGGATTTTCCTGACATTATAATTAATGGGTCAGTTAAGGAGCCAATTAACAGGTGATTTTCAATGCAGACTTAAGGGCAAAGACAGCTGTCACAAACCGACTCAGTAGGTCAGCCCTCTACTCCCAAAGTGCCAACCTCCAAGTGTAGTCTTGTGAACAGTTAACAGAAACAGGGTAACCCTCCTGTCTGTTTTGTGGGTTCGAATCAACATTTGGTCTCAGTTCTGGAGGGATTCAAACTGTGAATCTCTTGCTAGCACAGGCTCAGATAATTCTGTCTTTGGGGGGGCCAGATATCTTTGCCTATGGGCACCTAACCAGGTGTGCAGAAAGGAACCCTTAAAAACTCTAATAAAGACCTCAGATTACTCTTACCTTTTTCAGTTTAGTATCACCATTCAAGCTTATGCACAGTGTCTGCTTTAACCATATATATTTCACTTGTTAAAGGAAGAAATTCAAAGACAGACCAAGTAGGCTCTAAAAACAGAGTTTTACTAAAATAGATAAAAAAAATGTAAAACGTAAAATACAGAACCATATATCACAAAACATACACATTTTTTAAAAGAACAAGGTTTTAACAGTTCAATTCCTACTACTGTACTTAGATTTTGTCTCCCTCTAGTTGTATACTTGCTTAAAGTGCTCAAAGATGTTTCTTTGTCAGAGTGTAATCCAAGTCTCTGAAGGAAAACAGAATATTTGTTTAAAAGCTGGCTTTGCCCACCTCTTCGCATGAGGTCACCTAACTCTTCCTCTGGTTATGAAAAATCATACACCCAGTATATTTTATCATATTAGAAGGTGAGATAATTAAGGTTACATCAGCAGAAACTCCTTTCCCCATGTGACTTCCCCAATCAAGTCTGTAAATTTCCTTTCATCTGTAAGCAGTATCCTCTCTCACACAGACATCAAAGCATTTATGACTTCACACAAGTGTCACATAATCCTGCACTCTTCCTCTAAACACCATAAAAGTTTATGATTTCCCTCTTAGCAACTACAGCTATAATTAACTTAGATAAATAGAAGATCCTTGATCAAGGCCTGTTCTACTCTGTAATTAGCTTCTTGCCTTCCAGGGAACACCTTGTATCCAAAATCTGTGTGTGTGTGTGTGACACACTCACATGCTGTTTCAGCATTTCTCATGAGAGACAGTCTGTAACACATTTTTATATTACAAAAAATGATACAATGATCAGAACCAGCTGTCCAAGTATCACAACAGCCACAAATCATCCCCATTAAAAGGCTTCCTATGTCTCCTTTAAATGTGTGAGGCATCCACTGAATTACATAGCAATTTAATCGGTGCCCTGGGGATTGTCCCCTTTAAGCGAACATCCCCATTAGGCACATCACAATTAAGTGGCTTCGACTGTAGTGCCATTTACCAGAAAAGAAAATGCTTATTTAGAGTCATTTTAAGCAAATGAGTGTAAGCCTACAAAACACTTTGGAAACAGCTCCAAATTATTAACCCATTTGTAAAGGAATTAAGATGGTCCTTACTTTAATTTTCAATTTGATTCAATTAATTTTTTTAGAGTTTAAGAGGAAAAAAAAGGTGGAGGACCTTTTGTTTACACACAATACATTATCTTATGTTTCAATAGAAGATGCTCAGAAGTAGTGGTGCTGAGATTCTTTGGATTCCATCCTATTTGCAGCATTTCTGGAATGACAATTCAAAGTCTGATTCCAATGTGATTCTGTTTAAGAAAATGGAACAGAATTGGAGATGAAATCGGAATTTCTAATATTGTATCCTAAGACTTGCACTAGAAAAACTGTACCCCCTCCAGGTGCACAAATATGTGTGTTCATAGCCTGGCCTAACCACCACCTGGGCTTTTTCTCTCTTTCGACAGCACCTCCTTGAATAGGCTATCTATGTGGTGGTGGTGGTCCTGGTCCAGCGGTCAGGTGAAGGTCTGGATCATCTGGAAAATGTTTATCACTGACCCTCCCACAAATTGTCACCTCAGCCAAACTCTCCAGTTGCCCCTCTTCTGACTCCCCCTTATTGTCTTAGACTCCCTTGGTCAGTGCTAAATCAAAAAGAGATCATCTAAAAAGAATTTAAGTGCATTAGTGGTTGCAGTAAAAGTAAATAACATGTGTACCCTAGACTGTGTGCTGTCCTATTCATTCTCTGAGCTGCCATTAGAATCCCTTGGGTTCTTCCAGATCTACCCATGAGGTGATTAACTTAGGTAAAGCTTTAGAAGCAGGCTCTGCCAGATGGCTTACTAAAGTCATCTGGCATAGCCTCGTTCCATGGCTTTATTTAGGTTGGCCACCTCCAGGGCAGGTCTGGGAGAAGTGAAGGATTACAATGGCAAACTGAGGGAGTGAGTACAGTGGAGTTCAGTCCAGTGGACAGATCTCACATTTTACTACATAGTACTAGTGTTTTCAAAGCACATTTGAAGATCTTTTTTGCATTGGAACTTTGCAGGCATAGACCAGGGAGGAGGTGTAATGGGTTGGGAATGGAGTTGGAATAGTGGGGGGTATTAGGAGTCATGCAAGGGGGAAGGTTGTGCTGTACTGGAGGGGCATGCTGCAAACTCAGGGAGGGGGTTGGTCTGTCTGTTATGGTAGAATCAGAACATGAAAATAGATGGAACTGATTGAAGCCACCTTGGCTGGTAGGCAAACTCACTGCTGGACTGCTTGGACCGAAGGAATCCCAGCAGCAGCAGGTAAGGGGAGGGAGGACTTTTTACTACTCTTGGTTGTGGCATTACAATCCAGTTTGGATTTAGCAAATCCCAAAAGGGTTTTAGGAATTTTGATGTTTGGCCTTAGCACAAACCAAACTGACAGTCCACCATGTTTGCTGGATAACTATTGGCCTTGAGTACCGAAATTCCAAATTCTGAAAAAAGTTTAAAATCAGATGTATCTGATTCTGTCCAGTTGATTCTGGGAAACCCTTGTTAGTAGGGACACTGTGGCTACACCCTGCATTTGTAAAGCATAGATTACAGTATTTACTGAATTAATTTTCTTGCTATTGTATATGCCTAGTGGTGGCACTCCTTGTAGAAAGTGGTACACATGCCTGTCTGCACTTTTTAGAAACACTCCTTAGTTCGTGTCCTGAAATGTCATCCCCTTTAAATACAAAGATAAGGAGACATGTTGTAACTCACCCTCTTTTAGCATAAAAGTAAAGAACCAGATTATAGATGTTCAGACAATGAGCACAGTATTTTACAACAATGCTTCAAGGTACTGGAACTTTTCCTTGACAAATATTTATTCTGTTAGTATTTAAATAATATTAGAGCAGGGCTCTTCAACTCCCCCCCCCCCCCCCCCCCCCAACATCCCTGACAGTCTTGCTTGGTGTGTTTCACACCCAGTTCCCCACCTGCTCTGGGCACAAGCTATAAGAACAAAAATGCTGCCCTTTACATTGTAGCCCATCTCTGGCCTCCAAGCTTTTTGCTCTAGGTATGAGTCATTGCAAAAAGTCATTTTTTTAAACACTCGGGAAGGGGGGCATATGCAGGTTAAATGTCATGGTCAAGCTGTTAATTGTTAGATTTTTAGGAGCAAACTCATTAATAGAATTCCCACTTCAACCTTTTTCCTTCCTATGCAGCCCACATGCTAGCACATCAGTCAAGCATGTAAGTTTTTTTCTACACAAAAGCGGTGGAGGAAGGCCTCTCCCTCCAGTTTTAACTTTCTTACCCTTTTTTCCCAAAGAAGGCAATAACATCTACTCTGAATACTCTCACTGGAATGCACTCCAAGCCCCGTCTCCAAGGGCAGTGCCAGCCTCAGGAGATCCCCATCCAGTCCTTATTTTTCTGTACAACACTTCATCCCCTCATCCACATTGTGTCACCAAAATCTGGTAAAGACTCCTGTATTATACAAATAAAAGCACTATCACCAAACCAGACTTCTGCAGATTAGTATTCAATATGTGCAGTTTTCATCCAGTCCACTCAGCAGCTGACAAAATACTCAAACTCTAAACAATGCAGAGCCCATACCATCCCAGACCCATTCATAAAAACAACTGTACAAAAAGCAGCACTTACTGAGGTATATGGCATTGCTTGCACTTACTGCTGACTCTTAGATCAAGGCAAGAGGTGGCAAGATCATTCTGAAATATAGTTATATGGCCGACTTCTACCTCTCAGACAGTGACTGTCCTCACTGACTTGCTTCATTTTCAAGTACTGGACTGGTGGGCAGTAGTGAGAAAAAAACACATGGAGGCACTGGTAGGTCACTCACTCCTGTGTCTTGTGTTCCAGCCAGGAAGGTGAAGCAAACTATGTTGACAGGTGATACCAGTGCTGCTGTTTGTTCAAAGGGGGAGGTGAATGAGTCACACCACTAATTACACACATAAAGCCTCAAATCCCATCTCAGATTCACCCTCAGTTGCTCAGCTCTGCGGTGCCTGAGTGCCTTTGTATGGGCCATGGTTCATGGTTGGAACACTAAGCTCTGGCAAAAGCTGGCCAATAAAAATTTTTAAAAACAAACAACAACTGCTAAAATGGCCTGGTCTTACTTAATGCTTGACTTAAGCCAATTCAGCTTACAGGTATGTGTCTGAGGCAAAGATAACCTGAAACATATTGTACTCCTGTCCCTTCATCATATGGTAAAATAGAGTGTTCACTGAGGGAAGTGACTGACAGATGGGCATGCTGTATGACAGTTGGTGGGATAGTTTTTTTCCAAATCAGGCACTGGTGGAAGCAGTAAGGATATGGGCAGGCTATATTGCAGTGGACAGGATTGTTTTTTGTTCAGAGCAACCACCCAGGGGAAGTGATTGGGAGGAGGGCCAACTATATGGCAGTGGACGGAATTTTTTTTTCCAGAGTGGGTACTTGGGGAAGCGATTGGGAGGTGGGCGGGCTATATAGCATTGGGCGGCATTGTTTGTTTTTCAAAGCAAGCACAAGTAAAAGTGATCAGAAGGTGGGTAGGCTATAAGGCAAAGGGAAAGACTGTTTTTTTTCCAAACTGGATGGTGGAGGAAGCAACTGGGAGGTGGGCAGGCTATGTGGCTGTGATTTACTGATGCTAGACAGAGCTGCACTGATAGGAACCAGGGTCTCCTCTTTCCAGTCAAAGAACTGTAACTCTAGGTGTGAAGAAGACCTGGAGACAAGAAGGGTCAGACTGTTGCTGCTAGCCCACTTTCATGACTTGGAGCTGCTCTGTTGGCTTGGCTGAGCATGAACCAAGACCAGTGATCTCTCTCAGAATGAGATGCTGCTGTGTATGATTAAACCAGAATGAAAAAAATACTTCAAACTAGTTCAGAAATACTGGTGTATATTCCTATTCTGTCAGTGAGGTGTATGTCTGGGGGACCTGTATGGGAACCAACGGACACAAAGGTCCCTTGCTATATAATGTTGTGAACAGAATCAGGGAGTTAAAGGGCTGTATGTTGTCCAGAGAAATTCAAAATCTAAACTGAATCTGAACACTGCTCCCCTGCAGAATGCTAGTAGGTTTGAGCTGAATTTGAAAGGTGGTGTCCTGCAAACTCTTTCAGACAGCCCAATTCCAGCTATATATACTGTACAGTATTATCTATCTAGTGACTAAAAATTGTGCTTTAGAAACATAGAAGTTGACAGCAGATAAGGACCGCAAGGCCCATCCAGTCTGCCCATTTCTTTTTCTACCTTATAAATGTGCCATCGGCCTTTGCTCTGTCAGTGGCCTATCTATTCATACTCATCTGTATTGCTCCCATATGCCTATCCCATGCCTGTTTGAAGCCCTGCACTGTATTCATAGCCACCACTTCCTGAGGTAGGCCGTTCCATGCATCCACCACCCTTTCTGCGAAAAAGAATTTCCTCACATTCCCCCTTAATCATCCTCCCTCTAATCTCATGCTGTGTCCTCTTGTCCTGTTATTTTTCTTATATTGAAACATGTTAGACTCTTTCACCTTGTTAATGCCCTTAAGGTGTTTGAATGTCTCGATCATATCGCCTCTCTCCCTCCTGTGCTCAAGGGTATACATATTGAGCTCCATTAATCTGTCCTCATATGTCTTCTGATGCAGCCCCTGCACCATTTTGGTTGCCCTTCTCTGGACTGCCTCAATTTGGTTAATGTCCTTGTGAAGGTGTGGCCTCCAGTACTGCATGCAGTACTCCAGATGGGGCCTAACCAGTGTCTTGTAAAGAGGGATTATTACCTCCCTCTTATGACTTGTGATACCCTACTAATATGACCTAACATCCCAAAGCCCTACCTACTGCTTTAGAGGTCTGCTTGGATGATTTCAGGTCATTGGTGATGATGATGTCCAAGTCTCTTTCTTCCTTTGTGACTGCTAGCAACTCCCCTCCCAGCCTATAGGTGGCTTCAGGGTTTCTCCTCCCTATGTGCATGATCTTGCACTTCTTTGCATTAAATCCCAGTTGCCACTCTTCTGACCATTTTGCTAGTTTATCCAGCTCTTTTCTCAATCTGCCCACCCCATCTGGATTATCGACTCTGTTGCAGATCTTGGTGTCATCTGCAAACAGACAAGCCTTGCCCTCTAGTCCATCTGCAATGTCACTAATGAAGATATTGAAGAGGACTGGCCCCAGGACTGATCCCTGAGGTACCCCACTTGTGACTTACATCTCTTCTGACTGTATACCATTTACCACCACTTTGTTTTCTGCCCGTCAACCAGTTTGCCACCCAGTTGACCAACTTCTGACCCACTCCGAGCCTACCAAGCTTATTTATCAATCTTCTATGTGGAACAGTGTCGAAAGCTTTGCTGAAGTCAAGGTAGGCGACATCAACAGCTCCCCCTTGGTCCACCACTCTTGTTACCCAGTCAAAGAAATCTATGAGATTAGTTTGACAGGACCTTCCTTTGTAAACCCATGCTGTCTTGGATCCTGTGCCCCTATGGATTCCAGGTGTTGCACTATCCTTTCCTTAAGGAGTGCCTCCATAATCTTGCCCACTACTGAGGTAAGACTGACTGGTCTGTAGTTCCGTGCCTCCTCCCTGCTACCACTCTTGTGGAGCGGGATCACATGAGCCCTTCTCCAGACTTCTGGGTCCTCTCCCATGCTCAGAGACTTACTAAACAGTTCTGCTAATGGTTCTGCTAGTTCCACCTTTATCTCCTTAAGTACCCTGGGATGTATGCCATCAGGTCCCATTGCCTTGCCCACCCTGAGCTTAGCGAGCTCTTGTAGGACCCTTTCTTTTGTGAAGGGAGTAGTGCTCACCTCCCTACCCACTGTGTCCATGGTGCTGAGCTGTGGGCCTTGCCCTACCTTCTCTTCAGTAAATACTGAGCAAAGTATCTATTTAGGATAGATGCTTTTACAGGGTCCTCCTCCTCATACTCCCTTTTCTCCTTTGAGCTTAGCAATACCCCCTCTGGACTTTCTCCTTTCACTAATGTATCTATAGAAAGTCTTGTCACCTTCTTTTACTGTTCGTGCTAGTGTTTCCTCAGTTTGGGACTTTGTCTGCCTTACTGCCTTCTCTGCTTCCCTTAGGGCAGTTTGGTATGCCTCCCTATCTTCATCCCGCTGTGTTCCCTTATATTTCCTGAAGGCCAGCCTTTTGGCTCTGACCTTCTCTGCTACTATATTTGAGAACCTGGTTTCCTTCTTCTTTTGCACTTCCTTTTCTGTCTAACACAGTGGGATGTTGCTTCAAGTATTGCATCCTTAATGCTTGCACACTTTGCCTGTACCCCCTCAGCTGTGTTTCTCTTTGCCAGGGTTAGCTTAACTCTGTTGCCCATCTTATCAAAGTCAGCTTCTCTGAAGTCCCATATTTTTGCCTTTAATATTGAAGTTCTTACTCAACCCTAAATATAGTGAGCATGACTCTGCTTTAACTGACATATGGTCATGGTCCTCTGTTTATAACAGAAATATTACCTTACCTCATGTTTGTGTTAGCTTAAGACACCATTCAGCCAGCTAGTGTAGGTGTCTTGTACAGGAATATACATCACTTACACCATGTTGATTTTTTTGCAATTACTCTATTCTATAATAGATATCCCGGGCTGCCCATGTGTGAATGGGCATGCATGCATGCACATGCTCACTATATACAATGTAGAGAGACACAGCGGTGTGGTTCCTGAGCCACAGACCAGTATCAGGAGTTAGGGCGAGAGTAATTCATAACTCTGGATTTCTACCAGGCAAGGAATCTGGTGCAAAGAATGTGGATGGGAAATGGTGGGGTTGGCAATTGTAAGTGCTTACTGTGCACAGTATAGCCATGGCCTGGAATGGAGCTATAGTCTGCCAGCTAGATGGTCATGCTCTCACCAGGTGGTAAGGCATGTACATTGTCAACAGGGACAGAGTTTGGTGTATAGGCAACTTCTCTTCATTAAGTTGGCATGGTGTTTTGATGTTCCAGTGGCACATAAAAGATTTTAAAAATGCACTTTGGTGTACTGCTTGCTCCAGCCTTTACCAATAGAGGGCTAGATTAGGTGGTAAGGGTGTTAATTATGTAAAGTTAGGGCACAGGGTAAAGATCCCTTTTAAGCCAAATAAAGCATATCTTTAGTAATTTGCTGCTGTGTATTAAAGCCTGAATCTGGATGCATCAGCTAAAGATGTTTATAAGAGGCATCATTTGCCACTTCAACACAGGAACATGTACTTACTCTGTATGGGTCGGCCGTGAACAGGTAGCTTGCTGGTGCTCAAAACAATATGAATGCAACCAGTAGAAACCCCTGGCTTTATTATGCTGCACTGTTAAAGAATACAGCATGTCAGTCACAGCATGCTATTGCAAAGAGACAAGCCATTAAGCAAATGCATGACCCAGAATGTTTTTCTCATTGTGGCACCCAGTACACTGGCAGTCTCTATGAGATAACAGTCCCAGGGAAAATAAAGTGCCATTCTTTGCCTCCCTCTGCCTTTCCCATTACAGAAACCTGTCAAGCATAACAGGAGATGCATGTAGGACATGTAAATAATTATTTTACTCAGGACAGTCCAGCTAAGAAACAACATTCTGTTTTCGGTTGGGGTCCTGGTTCTCCACAGCTTGCTTGCATTTTAGGAGGTCTGAAGTGAAACAATATCAGGTGACTTGTTATGGGACAGAGAAAACCAGTGACCTGAATGGGATTCAAGCCTTACACCACTGCTTAACAGGTTTCTGATCAATAGGTCCTACTCCCTTCAGAGGTAACAGGTTACTTCCAGACCAGCAGGAGACCCTGTCTGGTCAGCTGCATTGCTTACATTTCACACTGTTATTTTTACATTTTAGTCATTTCCCAAGACAATGCAATAATATTTTCTGCATTTGCCATCTAATAAGAAAATAGAAGTGCAGTCAGATAAATAGTGGTGTTTGCAAAATCTTTCTGTTTTTCCTGGAGTTTTAATGTGTGCTATCTAATTAGCCAGTACTACTGGCACATGTACATTCAGAAAGTCTCATTTGAAAGTTACAGTCTTGGAAAAAAAATATCTCTGGTTTACAGATGATTGTCACACAACTGTGCTTTGTCTCTTACCTGAGCATACAGAAACTTCCTCCCATTTGACAGAAATGAATTTTCAATGTGGACACCAAGGGAAAAGATTGGGAGATGAGTGGGATATTGACAGAGGGAGGGATTGTTTTTTCCAAAGTGGACACGGGGGAAAGCTGTCAGGGGTGGATGGGAAAAATGGTAGTGTGAGGGATAGATTTTTCTAAAGCGGGAACCAAGGGAAGCAATCGGGAGGTGAGTAGGATATATGACAGTGCAAAAGAATTGCATTTTCCAAAATGATTACTGGAGGAAGCGATCAGAAAGTGGAGGGATATATGGCTGTGGGATAAATTGTATTTTCAAAAGCAGGCACTGGGAGAAGTGATCAGGAGGCGGGCAGGATGTATGGTAGTTTGAGGGATTTTTTTTATTCCAAAGTTCCAAAGTGGGCACCAGGGGAAGTGACTGGGAGCTGACTGGGATATATGACAGTGGGAGGGTTTTTTTTTCTCCAATGCGGGCACCAAGGAAAGTTATTGAGAGGTGGGTGGGATATATGACTTTGGAGTGTATGTTTTCCAAAGTGGGTACTGGGGAACATGGTTGGGAGGTAGGTGGTATATATGTAGTGGGGGGTTCAAAGTGGTTCCAAGGGAAGTGACTGGGAGGTTAACAGGATACTTGGTAGTGGGTGACATTGTTTTTCTTCAAAGTGGGCACCAGAAATGTACTCTGGAGGTGGGTGGGGTATATGGCAGTGGGAGGGATTGTTTTCATCCAGACTAGGGGAAGCGATTTGGAGTTGGGCGGGATATATGGCAGTTGGAGGGATTATTTTTTTCCAAAGTGGTCATCTGGGTAAGCGATCGGATGGTGAGCAGATATACGGCAGTGGGAGGTTTTTTTTTTCCAGACTGGGTAATGGGGGAAGTGATCTTGAGGTGAGTGTGACATATAGCAGTGAAAGGGATTGCTTTTTTCCAAAGTGTGCACCAGGGAAAGCAATCATGAGGAAGGCACGATATATGGCAGTGGGAGGGATGTTTCTTTTTACAGCAGGCACCAGGGGAAGAAACTGGGAGGTGTGTGGGTGGGATATATAGCAGTGGGAGGGATTGTTTTACCCAAAACGAGCACTAGAGGAAGTGATCAGGAGGTGGGCAGGATATATACTGATGGGTATGGTTATTTATTTCCAAAGTAAATACCAGGGGAAGTTATGAGGAGGAGGATGAGATACATGGCAATGGGCAAGATTATTGTTTTCACACCAGCAACTGGGAAAGCGAACATGAGGTAGGTGGATATATGGCTCTGGGAGGGTTTTTTTCCAAAAAGGGAACCAGAGAAAGTGCAGAAGGTGGGCAGGATATATGGTAGTGGGAGGGATTGTTTCTTTCCAAAGCTGGCACTGGGGGAAGTGATCAGAATGGCACAGTTTCACCCAGCCCTAGGGCAGGCAGTGGGGTTGGGAGATATAAGCCACCAACACTGAAACCTGGGTCATGTGGGAGGGGAATGCTGCTTCATCTTATAATGGGTAGCACTTTAAAAGGGAGAAGCCACACTGTGATAGGTGCATCTTCATCCTTCTAATGTTAGAAGTTTATGCTCATCAGCAAGCATCACCATCCTCTGAAGCAGCTTTGTCAGGACTGGATATGCACACACACACACACACACACACACACACACACACACCCCTTCCTACAGGGTCAGCTACATTGGCTGCATAATGGACACACCTCCACAGTCACAACACTGCCAGAGTAGTACCAATATGTTTGTTTTTCACATGTGCTCAAGCAAACATAATTAGAGCTTTCAGGGATTACCTGTGGATGAACTACCAGATATAGTAAACACACCTGTGTACTTGTTACAGAAGTACATAGGAAAGTGTTGTTTGAACTATAATCTGAGTCACCTGACTGTGTGGAGGATATTAGCTAGGGAGTAGGAAACCCCTGATGAGTATATTTCTATGGCAAGTGAACTGGATGGTGGTAGCAGCAACTTGAAAGGGAAACTGATAATGAAGGCAGCAGGGCAGAAAACATCAGTGAGTGAGTAAGGAAAAGGTGGACCAGAATTAAAGGGAAAAATATCCAAGATAGAGATGAGAAACAGGATACAAAGGCAAGGAAATTCTGACATTTCCAAAAGGTTGGACAAAGGGTGGTCTTGTGTCCAAAACTGCTTAAGTCCAAATTTTCCATCAGGTTTGCATAGTAACATGATATTGTGTTTGCAGAAGGGTTTAGGCTCCATTTGGTCTGGCCTGTCTTCTGCATGGCATTAACTATACCCAATTTGCATACATGCACACATCCAAGCCTAACAATCAGAATGTTACTCCTACTCATGCAGTGTAATTGGAGTGGACAGTATCAGGAATGTGGAGGAAAGAAGGGGAAAATCAAGGGGCCATTTCTGAGGCATCAAAGACTTGCATGAGAACAGTTATCAAATAAAAAAAAAAGCATAATAGACAATATGATTCTCTGGAAAGATCAGGGAAGCAGTGAAAGCCAAAAAGAGGGCCTTTACCAGGTACATGGAAAAACAAGGGAAGGAAGACTGGGGAGAGTGACAAATGAGAACAAGGGAAACCAAAAGTGTGGTCAGAGAAGCAAAGGCAGATACAGAGCTCGATATTGTGGAGGGGGTCAAGGGTGGGGAAATCAGTTCTGTAGATATATTAGGGCAAAAAGAAAGAAGGGGTGGAGGAAAGTTGTTAGGTTAACAGAGGGAGGTTGGATAATTGAAGGGGATGGGCAGGAAGCAGCCATTCTTAATGACTACCTATTTTTGCTCTGCATTCACAAGGGAAGGCAGAAGGTCTCTGCCAGAGAGTGGTATTAAGTCAGTTGTAAGGGGGGGTCCCTGAGACGAGGCCTTAAGTATTTACCAGTGAAAGGGTTTGGAAAGGGCTATCAGCACTTAAGATAGATATCTTTACTTACCTGTACTTTGTTCACCCAAATCTACCTATACCTATTTGACAAAGCACCTTGGGCTGCCTCCATTTATTAGGTTATTTTTGATTTCCCACCTATTCATAGTTTTAATTTTAGTTGCAATGTTAATGTCATATTGTCATTTTAAATACTTTCTTGTCAAAATTTTATGTAATACCATAAATTGTATGTCTGTCACCCTTCCCACTGATGTGGAACATTTGTAAAAGAGCTGTTATGTGCTCAAAGGTATTGTAATCCGAGAATGAACGAATGAATGAATAAATAAATAAATAAAGTCCCTGGGACAGATGTGATGCATCTGAGGGTGCTGAAGGAATTGGCAATGGAACTAACTGAAACCCTGGTGGGGCTATTCAATAGCCCCATTCAGAAAGGGGGTAGTTCAAAAAAACTGGAGGGTAGCAGATGTAGTCCCACTATATAAGGGGTGGGGGGGCAAGGAGTAGCCAGGTGACCACAGATCTGTCAGTCTTACCTGTATTGTGGGTAAACAGATGGGGACACTAATCAAAGACAACTCCATAAACTACTGGAAAGCAATGGACCCCAAGATAGTAAACAGCATGAGTCTGTGGCAGGAAGGTCTTTTCAGACCACTCTGATAGCATTCTATGACTGGGTAATGAGGTTAGTGAATAAGGGCCATGCTGTGTATTTACTCTACTTTGATTTCAACAAGGCTTTTGACTCAGAGCCTCACAGAAGGTTGCTGAAGAAGTTATAGGATCAGGGTACAGCAAAAGACACAGTTAGAAGAGTGTGAAACTGGTTGGAAGGGAGACGACAGAGGGTTGTTGTTAACCGTACCAGGTCATAATGTACGCTTAATAGCGTACGACATTATAGCTAACTCGAAATAGCGCTGTCTTGGACAGTGAATGGTACAATGCCATGTATACTGCTGTACGTGGTATTGCACCATTCACACACACACCCAGGCAGAGGATAAGACCTCTTCTGGGAGTGGGTTCCACCAAGCAGCTGCTGTGGCTCACTGGACAGAGCCACAGCAGCAGGAACCCAGGCACTGTGTCTGGGACCGGGTTTGATTCTGGTCCAAGAAATGTTATTTTTTTAATGACTTTGTGCGCTCCCTGAGTTTCACCCCCCTGGAGTTAAGAATCTTTAGTGGGGGGATCTGGGGGGCACAGCCCTCCACAACAGGGGGTGTGGGGAGTGGAGACCCCCACAGAAAAAAAGAGTTATGCCGCATGGCATAAATTGCGCTGTATTGGCAGCATGATTTATCCATGTGGCATAATGTCTTGCGACATTATGATCCCGTGCCGTGGTTAACTGAGTCAAATCAGAAGGGCAGGTGGTCACCAGTTGGGTGACACAAGGATCACTCCTGGGTCCAGTCCTTTCCAGTACATTCATTAGTAACATGAGAGAAGGAATCAAGGACAAGATGTGTTTCTTTGCAGATGACACTAAGCTCTATGGCAGGTTAGACAGCAAGGAGGGAGTTAGGGAGATGCAGAAAGATTTGCAAAACCTAGAGACGTAGTCAAAGGTTTGGTAGTTGAATTCCAGTACCAAAATGTGCAAGGTGATGCACATATGGAACAAGAACATGAGGGCAGAGTACTTGATTGGGAGATAAAGCTGTGCATGGCCTCTGTGGAAGGAAACTGAGGGGTCATCATCAGTGGCTCCCTAAAACAATCACACCAGTGAAACAAGGTCTACATTAAGGCAACCAGGATTCTGGGGTGTATATGAAGAGATTCTGACAGCAGAAGGAAGGAGGTATTAATACCTCTGCATGGATCACTGGTGATGACCCACCTGTAGTATTGTGCCCAGTTCTGAAGTCCTCAGCTAAGGAAAGGTATAGAAAGGCTGTAGAAAGTGCAACATAGGGTGACCAAAATGATTCAGGGCCAAAATGGCTGAACTTATGAGGATCAGCTCAAGGCACTGAACATGTACTTGCTGTAGGCCAGGCAAGAGGGGGAGCTATGATACAGACCTTCAAGTTCCTGAAAGGAATGAACAAGGAAAACTGTGAGTAACAATTTTGCATAAGTAGTGGGTCAAGAACTGGGAGGCATGAGTGGAAATTGATGGTGGGGTAGTCAAGAGGAAAGTGAGAAAGTTTTATTTTACAGAAAGGGAGCTAAGCCGTGAAACAATCTGCCATCTTACATAGTGGGCACCAAAACTATCATTGATTTCAAACATGGCTGGGACAGAGTGAAGGGTTTAGTGGTTGCTCAGGTTGATAGCAGTAGGGTTGGGAGCATGGGGTGGATAGTGTGGGTTATAACACAGTATGGACAATAGGTCCCAGGTTTGTTAGGGTTTATGGGCAGATTGGATGGACCAGTTGTCTTTTTCTGCTGTCATTGTCTATGTTTCTATGTTTCCGTAATCCTCAATAACATTCCCCTCAAGAACCTGTCTTGTCCCACTTTAAATACTTAAAAAGTGTGAGTTTCCACAACCTCACTGGGTATGGTATTCCACATGTTAACCCCCTTGTGTGTGAAGTAATGTTTTCTAAGGTTTCCCCTAATTCTACCCCCCTCACAGTTTGATGGCATGTCCTCTAGCTCTACTTGCCCTCACCAGCTTAACAATCAGTCTATACTCTACCATGTCTATCCTATTTAGTATTCAGAAACGGGTGGTCATGTCCCCATGCAGCCTTATCTTTTCAAGACTAAATAATTTGAGAATTCTCAATCTTTTATTATAGCTCTTGCCTCAAATGCCTGTAATTAACTGTGTGACCCTGAGATACCCCTTTCAATCTCTTTAATGTGCTTTCCATTCTGCAGTATCCAGACCAGGTCACAGTAATCCAGGTGTCGTTTAACTGAGGCTTTTTATAAGGGGAAGATCACCTCCAATGAACTGCTAATCACCACCCTCCTAATCCATCCCAATATTGCATTTTATTTCTTCACTGTAGCAGCACACTGCTTATCTGGATTCAACACAAAACAGTTACCCCTAAATCCTTTTCCTTGGTTCAATGTGCTTATGCAACTGGATGAGATGATGCTTGTGTAACTTGATTTGCTTTGTGGCTTTCTGCCTCTCTATCCATGGGATATACCACACTCTAGGGGTATGACACAAGGAACCCTAGTGGAGGGTTCTCCCCCTTACAGGTGCTGAGGGAATGATTGCGTTAGCTAAAGAAGGTTAGGAAGAAGCCCACGGGTAAAAAAAGATGAGCCGCTGGAGGAGGAGGGGTGGATGGTGGGCAACGAAAAAAAGAATCCTAGAGGGGCCCAGGATGAGAGGTGTTTTAAGCCCGATGGGGGAGTGATGTAGTTGCTTCTCCCATCGAACCTCAGGCTTAAAGCCCTCCCATTCAATGTGTCTATGCAAATGGATGAGATGAGATGAGATGATGCTTGTGTAACTTGATTTGCTTTGTGGCTTTCCGCTTCTCTATCCATGAGATATACCACCCCGTAGGGGTACAATGCAAGGAACCCTAGAGGAGGGTTTTACAGGAGCCATGGGAATGATTGCGTCAGCTAAGGGTAAGTTAAGAAGAATCCCAAAACGAATACCAAAGGTGTCAAGCTTCAAAAAGGCAAGGATGATGAATGAATTCTGAGAATATAAGGGCTGACTTCCTAAGGAGAGAGGGGAAAGATGGGGCCACCATCCACCTCCATCCAACAACAGAACCTAACTAACTAATCAAAGAAAGCACTAACTCTAACTAATATTATGACCATTGGCACAGAGGAGAGGAAAAAAACCCTTTGAGGAGGAAACCTCTGGGGATCCCAGGCCTAGGTCACCTTCCCTCCATTTGAGGACCTATGTCGGTAAAGAGAATGGCTCATTAACACTGTTGAAGAGAAGAGTATGGTAACGAGAGGGATATGAGTATGATGGAATAGGGAAATTCCTCAAAAAGAAAGCACAGATCAAAGAGGGAACATGAGGGGCTGTGCACAGATTGAAGAAGGAACATGAGGCAACAATGAATACTCATGGTGATCACCACAGGAGGGCGGCAGGTCAATGAAGTAGCATGAGATCCAATGACAGGTATGCTCGATTGAGTGAGGTGAGGAAGTAGACACTGAGGCCAAGAAGGCATGATTATGTGATTTGAACGATGAGACCCTGATGTTGTAGTCGATGAGGAAGCATAGGAGTCAATGATAGGAATGCTTGAGTAAGCAATGTAAATAGAGAAACCCTGAGGTAAGGAGTGAATGATGACTGGAGTTATGCACCTGATACATATGGCAGGATGGCCACGGATCGATGAGTCATGATGAGTACGCTAAAAAGAAATATTGATTTCAGGTTTCGATTGAAGGGAATCCTCGATGAACGATATGGAATGTGAAGAAGAGGAGATGGGAATGAACTTGAAAAGGAACTTGTACGCAGGTAGCATGCTCGATAGAGTGATGTGAGTAATAAGGCTCCTCAAAAGGCGGTAGACTCCAAGGCCAAGAAGGCATGCCTGGAACCAGAGGGTATGCAAACCAGAGGGTATGCTCAGAACAAATGATTGAGAGGAGCAAAATTGGATGTGGTACAATGAGGAGTGAAGCTATGGGTGGAGACAATCCATGACAGCTGGGATGAGAATAGGCGCTAGGCCGAGGAAGGTAAAATAGGAACAGATGAGGTACAATGATGGATTGAAGCCATGGAGGCTGATACGGGAAAGCGAGGTATGAAAGGAGGAAGGACAGAATGATGGTGGAGCGCTCAATAGAGCAATGTGACTAAGTAGACTCCTCTAAAGAAGGTAGAGTTGGAAATGAACTTGAAAAGAGACTTAAACACTAGTAAAGAGCCTTCAGCCAGCCCTTAGCAAGGGTGATGGACAGGAAGGCATGACCATGAGTGGAGATAGATAAGGAGTGAAGCCATGAGTGAAGTGAATCCTCCATGGCTGATGATGGTTCAGAGCCATGATTGGAGGCTCGAGTATATGAGTCATGATAGGTATGCCCAAAAGAAATATTGAGTGCAGGCCAGATGGAGCCAGACAAGGCATACTGATTGGTCGTGAGCAAAGATAATCCTTGATGGCCAGTACGGGACAAGAACCGCAGGGCCAGACGGAGGCATTGGGCAACGGAAATAGATGAGCAGGTCAAGATGAGGCATTGGGGACCTGAAGGGTGATGAAGACTGAGGTCGGACTGAGCAGAGAAGGACCAGACGTAGGCACCCTGTCACCAGACGGACTAGGGGATATACAGAGATAGGGGAAACCCCAAAGAAAGCACTGGACAAGGAAGGAGGGAGTGCACTCATCCCATCCAAGGAGGGGTATGCATGATTAAGAAATGGAAATTAACAGACCCTGAGGTCAGACGGAGAACCTGGGGTCAGCGAAGGAGAACAGTACTCCAGCAGGGACGAGTAGGAGATGTCAATGACAGTAGGCAAATAATGAGAAAGAGATATTGCAGAAGTCCAATACAGGCAGGAAACTGTGAAAGTAAGAAACAGCAGGAAAATGCATATCTCTCAACAGTCCCTGATTTTCAGAGACATCCCTGTTTCACTGCAGGTCATTCCACTGCCCCTCATAAAATTTGTGATCTTGTGACATAACAGTGGGGATGGAAAGCACAAAACAATGTCAAACAGTAAAGCAACAGACATGTTATGCTTCAGAAAATGCATCTTAACAGAAATCCCTTTATGCGATCAGCATTCTGAGGAAAGAGTATCAGATTTTCAGATGGTTCCTTGATCTGGGGTCTGTGTCCCCGAATTGTCTTTTTTTTTTTATTCATCTTGTAAGCCTTGTAGACAGGAAAAAGCCTCAGATCAGGCAGCAGCAGATAACTGCCAATATGAAACCCAATGCAAAATCCAGAATGCCACCTAGTAAACATGGACAAATGAGCAGTAGGTTGCAGAGGAATAATCCAGTTTGGATTCCCTGGATAGGCTGTTGAAATTCAGTGAACAAGCCATGGCTGAGTCCCTTAAGTCCCCCTGCCCAGATCCCCCATGAAGCGCAAGTGACAGAGAGGGAAGATCAGGAAGGGTGACAGCCGAGGCAAAGTGCAGAAGCCAGCATGCGGCACTAACACAGGTGTGAGCAGTAGGAGGGAATGGGAGGTTGGTTCAGGCAAAGGAAATGGAGGATCAGAGCTGCAAGTATGAGGAGAGAGAGAAGCACAACTAGCATGGGCCAACAGGAGGACGGGAGTGGGGCGGCTGTGCATGGTAGTAACAGAGAAATGGAGCGGGTAGCAGACAGCTGCCGAGCACACCAACCAGTGGGAAGGGAGGAGACATAGAATTGTACAGCAAGCAAAGAGAATGGCAGAAGTGAGAAAGAAAAAACAGAGGTGGGCAGCTGAGCAAGGAGGCCAGCAACGGCACACTGGAGAAGCGAGCGAATGCCTTGAGCACCAGGAAGGAAGGAAATGAAGCAGTGAAGTGATAGGAGGGCAGAGTAGGCGTTAACCTGGGAGTTGATGAACAGAGAGTGACAGGCGAGATGAAAGCTCCAGAGACAAAAGAACATACCAAGGGGAAGTAGTGGGAGGCATAGACAGATCTGGCGGCTGGAGGCACCCAAAAACAAGTGAAGAGCAGAGCAGAAGGAGTGGCGCCTCCAGCTGCAATGAAAAAATGAGTCCTGGAGGGGACCAGGGTGAGAGGCATTTTAAGCCCGATGGGGGTGTGACGTAGTTGCTCCACCCATAGAACCTCAGGCTTAAAGCCCTCCCATTGTCATATCCACAGTTGCACCACACAGAGTGCAAGTGTGACCCAGATGCTCACACCAAGATGCTATACCTTGAACGTATCCACATTTAATCTGTTTACCCATTTTTCAGCCCATGTCCAGTGTGTGTGTGTGTGTGTGTGTGTGTGTGTTCATGTGTCTCTGCAGTACATCCTCTGTCTTTGTTATTTATACTCGTCTGGGATAGGCTATGTCCAACATTCTTTTTTGGGCAAACAAAATGCCTAGTATCCATTGTTTGAGCCTAAGCAGTCCAGTGTTAAGATGTGAGTTTGTGTTCTTCAATGGAAAACTGTGTGACTATAAAATATTAGTCTAACTGTTTAAAAGTTTTGTGGTGTTCATGCAAGGAATTGTAAACCTCCCCAAATTATAAATTATTGAAGGATTTTCCCTTCTATGACTAATACGTTTGTACAATGTGTGGTATGATGTTACAGAATAACTCTCTTTTATGGACATTTATGATTTGTTTTTTCCTCATGCAGTTAGACTATGGAGGCTGCATCAAACTTCAGTGCCTGTTGGTGCAGCAGCAGCACTACCATTCATGACACTAGTCACATGGGATTGGAAGTAAGCCCAAGTTGTAGAGGGCTAGCCAGGGGAAGGGTTAAGCATCCCAGAGGATGATCTCCTCCTCCAGGGAGGGAGGATTATGCGCTCCTCTGCACCACCTTGGTGACCACAAGGGATGGTGCAAGCTGTCACCACAGTTGGGAGGGTGGGCACCGCCTAACTCTGATGTGAGCATGTTCTAAATGCTCACATGCTTGGCAGTCCTTGCCCATGACGTACAAAGGGATGGGGAGAAATTCATGGAAAAAATGCCTCTCTGGGTTTGCTGCCAATAACTGTGTTAGCTCCCCTTTGGTCTTGGGAAACCATGAGGGGCTCTGAGACAGGGATTAATCTATGGGGCACAGCATGGTAGGTGAGAAAGTCCCAGAGAGGGTGGGTGGTGAGTCTGAGGGGGCACTGGTGATGAAGACTGTCCCTGCAGAGAGGGGAGCAAAACGTAACTCCAACACCAAGCTTATATGCATCCAGAATTTGCACATAAATTTAGAATTAAGTTAGTCTGTCCAAAATGCTTGAGCAGCTTACATCCACGCTGGAAAATCCACCACCATCCCCCCACCAAAACCTATGAATTTTAGAATTTACACAAAAGAAGCTCTACATAAAAGTCAATAATAATTGAAATGCAAATGTAGGATGAGTTTTTGAAAATCATTGTAGCATGGGCTACAACTCTAGATACCTATGTGACTGTAAAAGTTGTTTGGAAAGGGCAAATTCAATTCCAAGAGTCTAAATGGATTTCAAAGTGTCCAAAATATACAGAATCATTGAGTTCTGTAGTCTTGTCCTTTTGCCAGCCCAGAGAAATAAAGGGATTTTACCTACCCTCTGGTTGGAATTAGTAACATACTGTACATAGTAACATAGTAATTTATAGTGGAAAGAGACTCTAAGTCTATCATGTCTGTCCCACCTGATTCAAAAACAGGTATGAATTATGAATAACTACTCTGTGTAATTGTGTACTGAAATAAAGAGGTTTCCCCACCCACTTTACTACTCTGGGTATCAAGTGACAATCCTGGAAAACAGAGATGTTCATAGGCTTATCTTAAAAACTAGTATTGTCTTCATGCCCACTGTCTGTAATGGTACACTGTTCCACAGGTTCACCACCATTTAGGAAAAGTAATCTGAAACTAATCTGATTGCATTTTTTTGACTGGGTACTGAAACTGTAGATAAGGGTCAGGCAGTGGATGTCCTCTATCTAGATTTTTTAAAAAGGCCTTTGATTCTGTGCCCAACAGAAGGCTGATTAGAAAACTGGCAGACCTAGGGGTTGAAGAAAGGATGACAAGATGGGTGGAAAACTGGCAGAGGAGTAGAACCAGAAGGTATTGGTGGAGGGACAATTATCTAACACTAGAGAAGTGATGAGTGGAGTTCTGCTGGGCTTGGTGCTAGGACCCGGTGTTCTTCAATGTCTTTATTAATGGTGTTGGGGATGGCATTAAGGCAAGATGTGCCTTTTTGTGGATGGCACCAAGCTCTTTGGGAGGGTGGACATGGCTGAAGTGATACAGGACCTCAAGGAGGATCTGAAATTACTTGAAAGGTGGTCAGGGATTTGGCAACTTGGATTCAATGTCAAAAAATGCAACGTGTTGCTTTGGGAGCCAAGAATTCTAAGACAGAGTATTCTCTGGGAGTAGTTTGATTAACTGTTACATGAGAGGAAAGGGATCTAAGTGTGATAATAACTAGTGACCTAAAGCACTCCAAGCAGTGCAGGAGAGTGGCAGCTAAAGTGAACCAGATGTTCGGGTGCATTGCCAGGGGGATTAGCAGTAGGTGAGAGGAGGGCATTTGGCTCTTATATAAGGCACAAGTGAGGCCACATATGGAGTTCAGAGTACAGTTCCGATGCCCTTATCTTTAAAAAGACATTATCATACTGGAGAAGGTACAGAGTAGGGAAATTAATTCGATTGCAGGTCAGCTAGGGAAAACCTCTTAAGACAGGTTGAGAGACCTAAATATGTACTCACTATAGGAGATGAGGGAGAGAGGGGACATGATAGAGACTTTCAAATACTTAAAAGGAATAAATAGGGTGGATAAGGAGGCTCTCTTTAGGCTAAGTGGAAAGTTTTTATTAATTTATTTGATTTAACAGGAATGTGGACTGGACAAGAACTTGTTTTCAGCCATGCCTGAGGAAAGGGTGATAACAGTAGGAATACCTACAAGATGATCTAATATAATACAACATTTTTAAGAATTACAATAAACTGCCAGCCCCTCTGTGCAATTGCTGGATTTCTGCTTGTGATGCTGGCAACCCAGGTTCAGGAACGGACTCGGGGCACTGGAGGGCCAGCGGGGGAAGAAGGCTTGAACATCTGATGACTGCTCACCTTCTCTTGGGGGAAGGGTGGGGAGGTGATCCACCACTTGCTGACTCCTGGCAGAGGCAATGCATTGGGTCCCATGGACTAAAAGGAGCATGATGAACATCGGTGTGCACATTGACGTTAATGGCACACCATTCCCCCAGGGAGAAAATGGGAAACAAGTGCTCCGTGGTAAACTGGATGATGGTTGCCAGCTACCATTGCCACAGAAGCCCTGGACAGCCCCAAGACCACCTCAGCAGCACCCAGGCCAAGACTGAGTGTGCTGGCCTGCCCCCCCTGGTGCCTTCTCTTCAGAGGAAGGAGACCCATCCAGCAAAGGGTTAAGCCAGTTTACCAGGGGGACTGCATTGTGGGGTGGCAGTGGCTGCTAACAGGGCAGGGCACCAGTGAGGCCTAGGAGACCCAAAGTAATGGCCAGCCAGGAGCTGGGGAGGAGCAAAAAAAAAATTACAATACACTATACAACCATACAGTCATACAGATAAAAACATACATTCAAGCATGATATTTACAATTACAATTGCATATATTTGTGCAAACTTCAGGCTTCAAAAATTATAATACAAGAGGGCATTGTCTTAAATTGGATGTTGGAAAGTTAATAAGGGAATTTGAAAGGTGATTGTTCACTGAGAGGCTCATGGACAGTTGGAATGCACTGCCAGAAGAGGTGGTCTCATTGACAATGGTGGGCAGCTTTGAAAGTGAGTGGGATAGACATAAGGGGAAAGTAAAAATTATGAGAGAAGTGAGTGGAGAGGTTGGGAAAATTGGGGGATGGGCAATGTCAGAATCTCAAGCTATGGACTATGCAATTACAAGCAGACTAGATAGACCAAATTATCTTTTTCTGCTGTCTAATTCATATGTTCATATGTAAATGAACATTACCCCCAAATTTATCATCTCTGAGATTTAGAGCATGTCTTTGAGACCTATTAGAGAGATACCTGATCAAAGATCTCTTTCTGTTTAATGTTGTTGACACACTTGAATATGTAGGCAACTGTGATCAGGTTACATCACAGTATCCTATTCTCCAATCTAGACATGTTAAGAGCCACCAGCCACTTTTCATAGTGTTGTCTTCCATGCTTCTGGCCATTTTGGTGGCATTAGATTGTATTATCCTGACTACCTCAATGTCCTTTATGTATTGGGGAGCCTCAAGCTGCATGTAGTGCCCCAGGCTTGGCCTCTTGTGCCAGACTGTGCTAGATACAGGCAGCATGATAAAAATAAGGTTATTGTCCACAAAATATTGAAAGAGCAGTTTTTCACAGAAGAAAAAGTGACAAGTTAGTCTTTAGGCAATTTGAAAGAACAAAAGGTTGAAGGAGACAGGCATATGTTTCCTCAAGTAATATAATTGGAAGAGCTGAGGTTGATGAGATAAAATGCAAATTCTAGAACAAATTGAGAGCTCAGTGATAAAGTGCAACATTAGAAAAGCCCCCAACCCACACACAAACACAATCCTGAAAGCTACAAGCCATAGTAGTTCTAGTCTGTTTAATTTTAGGAACATCCTCAGCCTCATATCTTTGCCCTAAAGAAATTACTTTAAATATAATATTTAGTCTGTGAAATAGCTTCGTGGAACCATCAGTATCAATTGCCTAAGGTGAAAGGCAATTCTGGGAAGTGTTTTCATTTTATTAGCATTCATTTTTTTACACAAAGAATACCTAAGCCCTTCCTCATTCTATCATATCTGCCTGAAGTGCATGAAGTACTGAATCTCAATTATCTGAAACACGTTCATGTAAATTATGTGGGATTCTGATCCCTAGATAAGTAATATAACTAGCCATCCATGTAAAATCATAATTGGAAAACACACATTCTCAACAAGCTGGAGAACAGGGGGAAATCAATCTTTTGCTGATTTTCTTTGTATCCTGAAAGCTGGGAAAATGTTAAAATTAATTTCATTTGAACTGAAAGCACGGTTAAAGAATTGGTGATATACAGTATTAACAACATGCCATCTCTCATGAAATACAGTTTGAATGAACAGGGATTTTTTAGTACCTCTATTTTTTTGGATCTGATGGTGTACAGTACATAGAAATAGCTAATTGTTCAATAACCACAATAACAGGCCTTGGCTAGATCCCATCTGATTGCATAGCCAGCATGTCACCACACATGCATGCACGCAAATACACACACACACACCCCAACTGGTATAAAGACTTATGTACAGACACAAAAAATGAATAACTCAGATACAAAGAAATTCACAATGTTTTAAGCTGCATTCCTTACATGATCCCTCTAGGGAGCAGTGATGGTCCTCAGGAAAGTGGAAAACTTTCTTCAGAACCCGTTTGGTTTTTGCAAAGTGCTGAATGCATTGAAGCTTAATAACAGAGATGCCTTAAATATAAAAATAACACTTCTGCACACCATGTCTTTCAACTTGCAAGTCCAAAATCAGGGACGCTCTCCACAAAAATCAGTGACAAATAACCAAAACCAGGGACACCATATTTTACTCAGTGTGGCAGTGTCGCACTGCCATGATATGATGGCCATTGCATGACTTGTTACCAAAAAGCAAAATAAAAAAAAAGATAATGTTTGCCATCTTTTTGTTACTTTATTTGAAATAAATTTTAAAAAGATGTATGCTTCCTATCTTTATTAATGTAAATGCAGTCTTTATTTTGATGTGGAATGGTCTGTTGTACAACAGTGTTGCCCTCTTTGCTGCCTCCAGGACATCCTTGTTATGCTGTTCCTAAAAACATTCCTTGTCTTCATTTATCCTTATGGTAATTAAGGAATTCAAGGTCTTTATGTGCATGGATTGCCTAAGTTCCGTTTTGACCTTCCTTACCATGCTGAAGGCATGCTCTAGCTCACCATTTGAGTGTGAGTTGTCTGAACGGTGGTACACTTTTCTCACATCCCATTCTACTTGCTGGCAAAGCACCTTTCCCAGTACAGTAGAAGAGAAGAATCTGAGGTATATGTTGGATGGCATCATTCAGGCAATGTCTCTGCAAACTGATATCTGCCAAATTCATCCAGCAGTTAGTCACATTCAGCAGATGAATTGAACATGACAAGCTGCCTTCCCAAATCTACTACCGCTGTCCAACACATCTTCAGCTTCAAGCATGGATTTAGAAGTGTGGCCACATTTTTTAATAGGTTATTCTTTGGTGGAAACTTTGTCAGCATCTTTTTAAGGACAGCGGAGCAGAAGGCCCTTGCCTTCCTGTAGATATTTAGCTCAGCAGAAGTACACACAACACTTTCTTCATTTTCCTTGATGTAATCTTGTACTTCTGGTCTAACATGGGTTTCCTGAAGGGGAAGAAAATTGTCAGTATTTGCCAGAAAGCCATCATTACTTTCAGTGAACAGACTGACTGCCATCTCAGGGTGGAGAAGTCTGCTTGCATACAGCTGAATTATTTTGCAAATGTCCCCATGAAGATTCATCAGCTGGCTCTCTCTGCTTAGCAGTTTTCTGTTAAACTGACAAAGTGGTTCCATTGCATATTCAACAAAAAGAAAAGTCATATTATTTAATGGCTGCTTAGGCACTCAGCAATCAGTTGTACTTTGGCACCTCTGGGCTCAAATGACATATCATAAGGAGAGTAGAGCTGGCCACACGTCTAGCATTCACTGAACCACATTGCCCAAACTAAGCCATCTTCTAGGTGCATGTTTGATTTTTTTAAGGGACAGTGTCCACAAAAATAGTAAAATCCTTCAACTGTTGCTGCCACTGTAAGCTTGATGAAAAGTTTCAATAAATGTCTGAAATTAGCTCCTCCACAGCTGCTGACAATGCTTTGACCCCCTGATTTGGAATCGGCCACCCACTTTAGGTTGAAAACAACTGCAGTGTGGAAAACCAGAGTGCAACCAAAAGGCTGACATCAAAAACACAGACAGGCAATACTGCCGGCATACAAACAAAATGCACATGCTAGTGAATGATGCCCTGTGAACAAGCACATGAAATAGGCACATCAGGGAGTAGGGGAACAACTATGGCATTTAAACTTGCACCTTGCTTCCTGCTTTTATGAAGGAGGCTACACCCCAGTGCCCCCCCATTGTGGGGAGCTGTGCCCCCTGAACCCCCCTTAATATATATATATATATATATATAATCACCTCCACCTACCCCATATCGGGGAGGAGAGGGCAAATTTAGTAACAGGCACAAATAATGGAAAACAGCAAAAAGAAGGAACATAAAGCACTGAAGAAGGTACATGGTGACTTTATTAGAAATCAGCACGCTGACAGTGCACTATGCTTGCAGCTCACTCACGCTCACATCGCTTGCACACTCTTCACAATGACCACATTATGGACCCCTCTTTCTGGTTTCCTATTGATTAAAATTCCATTTGGAATAAAAGTCTGCTAAGTGACAAAGACATACCATGTTTACAATGTTTGGGTTGACCAGTTTTAGTCGTGAAAGCACAGAGTTGTGTGTGTCAATGATTGCAGAAGCATTGTCTGAGGAGAAAGAAGCAAGGTTTTGCAGTGGGATACTAAACTGTTTCAGAGTTTTCATTTCAATCTCAAACATTGATTGCCCAGTCCCAGACATACATGCTGGCATATCCAGAAAGCAGGTAATATTCTCGGCACTGCTTTTTACCCATTATAATTTCCTGCTCATTTTCATTGTTGATGTATAACTAAGTATAGTTTGCATACATTCGTTGACTGTATTGTAGCTATGGATTTTATGTATAACTGTTGTCTCTGACTCTGAATCCTTTGAAAATAGGTACCTGACTAAAGGATTATTTGTTAAGGAAATAAATAAAAAAAAATTAATTCCCATCTGTATGTCATAGAAACCAATCAGGATAACCATTAGTTTTTCATCACCCATATCAGTGCTCTGATCAATGGGCAAGAAAAATGGTAACTGGCGACAATGAGCAGGTACATCCTTTTGATGCTTTGACCCAAGGACATCATGTGCAATGCATGCTGATCTTGTGGGGCCACAGGTCATCTTCTTCTCCACCTCTTGATCTGTGCAGTGCTTTCTAATACATGTTAAAATGTAGTCATCATAAAAAATGACAAGTTGTGGTCTGCTAAAAGGTTCACAAAGGCCACCTCAGCTTTGACAATCTTTGATATACTCTGTTCTTGGAAAAATTGTGTCAGCTTCTTCCCTACAGCATGCTTCATATTCATCTGGTGCCTTTGTGAAGCTTTGTGATTCTGTACATCATGCCTTCCACCATGGCTCACACTGATGTCAGCAGCGCATGTTTTGCAAAAGGCACGGAGGGATTCTTTCCTGCTGGCTGCTACCCACTCAAAGGAAGTCTTCCAGGATCTTTGAAATACTGCATTCCTCTTGGTATTCTTGCTTGGAGTTGTGATGATACCTCTGAAGATGTTTTCTTTGGGAAATACTTACATATTCCATTTCCTATTATAGGGATAATTTGAGAAAAAATACATAGAATTTATTTTAGGTGGATGATGTTACCTTAAGTAGGTGGCACTTAGTACCTCTTATGGCAGACTGCCTCAAGTTTAACACTGCCAGGAATTGTAGACAGATTAGGCAGGGAACATCAATCTGAGCAGACTGGCTGTGCCAAGTGGTCCTTTTCTGATAAGATCTTCTAAGTTTCTATGACTGACCGCAGTCATCTTAAAGTCAAACAGCGCATGATGAGTGATGATAGGAAAACTGTAGTGTGTGATATCAGCAGCATCAAAAATGTAACCCTCTCCCTCCTATGTACAAGAAAACTAGTGAGCTGTCACCTAACAAGTCTCACTGTATGTTTACACTTTTATTTTAAACAGTACCCCTTGGGGAGGGATTTAACATAGTGGCACTGCTTTTCACCATTTCTCCCCAGTACATCCACAGGGCCTTGGAATGAGAGTTCCCTCTCCTCTAGGCTACAGCATAGCACACATAGCAACTTTAAATGGTGCCATTGCTAAATATATACAGAAGAAATGCAATTCCCCCTCAAAAAACTTTACATATCAAAATTTCACACAATTGACTAACCCCATCATAAACAAAGGAACAAAATTTGCAGTTAGCATGATATACCTGAGCAATGTTTTAGCACACAAAAATAACAGTTTAGTCCATTGTGTGAAACAGAAACTTAGATCTGTAAATCTATGTGACAATGTGGGTTTTGAGGCATTTACAGTTGTTTTGCAATGGGGGGATTTTACTCCAGTAGCAGTGTGTGAAGCTCAGGTATACAAATTATTTAAATAGCAAACATTAAATTTTTATTTGCTGCCAATGGATTAACCCCTCACCCCTCACCATAATGGCACTACAGCTTTAAATGGTTTAAAACCCACCTGCAGTCTACATGCATAAAGATTACAGTCTGAATTCAGCATTCACACAATGGATCCCCCCCCCCCCGAAGACTTTTGCAATTACCATGATTATAGGTACTCAATAATTTTTTAAATGTCAGTGACAAAAACAGCCATTCAGGCTACAGTACAAGTCTACAACAAGCCCCATGCAATGTGTGTACTTTAGCAGCTGACACAATAAATTATGTGGGCAATTACAAGAATTTGCCATTGCTTCCAGCAAGAAGCATAAATAATCTTTCATTATCCAGCCCTGCAGTCTCTTTACCAGCTGCTGTTTTTTTAAAGCCACAGTTAAAAATACATTGCTCATCCATGTGCAGATCCACAGCAAGCAAACAGCCATGCAAGTAAAAGTTAAAGCTATACAGGATTATCCAGCTCCTCAAGTGAAGATCTATCTTTTCACAGGGCTATGTTCATCAGCTCAGCACACCAACTAAATAGCATTAGAACCAAGCCAGTGCATTATGCTGTTTTGGATTAGTTGTCATAGTCATGATGTGTTATCATTTTATTTCATCTGGGGGACTTTGTCCCCCACCCCATCCATCATAACAGAAAAACATGATGGGCAAGGAGGTGTGCAGAGACCCACAGCTGAAACAAACTGATAAAGTTATACATATACTGTACGTACAGCATAACTAACATAGTCCATAGCCCTCCAGAAAATGCTGAATAAAATTAAGTTAACAGTCAAGCACATATAGCACAACATAGCAAATAATTTTTGTTTCTTTAGTTTCCATATGGGTTTATGCAGTTGAGCAATGCTTACAGCTCCTTTTCAAAAAGCCCAATTTATTCAAAACCACTGCAAGAATTCCACAGAGCAACAATTATACAGAGAGCCTCCACTGCTGCCCAAGACCAGCATGAAGCATAACTTAATCACAATTTTTTATAATTTTTGGCAAAGCAGCACCAATACAGAACAAAATTTAAGTTAATGTCCTGGAAAATAACAAGTATTAAAACAAGTGTCTACATCACATCTATGCTTATAACAGAGATGCTGTCCCAGAGAGATGGTAGGAATGCATGAGTCTGTGCTCCCCCAAAACAAAAGGCAGTACAGTACTGCAGAATTTTAGTTACATAGAGCTCAGTAATGTAGGCCCATTCATGAATACTAGAGGTAATGCAGCAGTCAAAGTAAAACCCCATCACTCCACCCCACCCCACCTCAGGGAACAGTGGGGGATTCAAATATGGCTGGCCACAAACTACTCAAATGTTCCACCATAGCATTTGTCTGAATCCTCTATAAAAAACAAACCTCTAAAATGCCCCATAGGAAAAATGCCTGATGGGTGAAGGTATGAAATGGCATGAAATCACCACTCCCTGGGGCAGGGAAGATGCCCAAATCACCAAGTAATCCCCTATATTTGCCTTACAGGTGGCATGTGGAGAAAACATAGAAACATAGAAATTGTTGGCAGATAAGGACCACTAGGCCCATCCAGTCCACCCATAGGCCATACACATGTATGGATCCACTCACCCTAAGTGGTCAATGGCTTTTCATTACTCCCTTCCCACCCAGGATTTCCCCATGCTTGTCCCTGGCATGCTTAAACCTCTTTGCTGGGCTTGCCCCTATTATCTCTTGTGGCAGACTATTCAAAGCATTCACCACCATCTCCATGTAGAAAAACTTCCTCATGTTACCTCTTAATCTCCCCCCTTACAATTTCATTTCGCGCCCCCTTGTTCTGGTATCTTTTCTACATTGGAAAAGATTTCCCAACTGAACCTTGTTTATGCCCTTGGAGTACTTAAAAGTTTCTATCATGCTACCCCTTTCTCTCCTCTCCTCTCCTCTAGTGAGTACATATTGAGGTCTCTTAGTCTCTCCTCATATGTTTTGTGGTGCAAACCATGCACCATCTTTGTCACCCTTTTCTGGACAGCCTTCACCATGTTTATGTCTTTATGCATGTGTGGTCTCCAGTACTGCACACAGTGCTCCAGGTGAGGCCTTACTAGTGTTTTATACAATGGCATCACCACTTCCTGCCTCCTACTAGTAATACCTCAGTCTATGCACCCCAGCATACCACTGGCCCTCCCTGCAGCCTTTGCACACTGCTTTGATGCCATCAGGTCATCAGATATGATAACCCCAAGCCCTCTCCTCTTTGGTGATGGTCAATACCTCCCCCCTATCCTGTATGTCTCCCCAGGGTTTCCCCTATCCAGGTGCATTATCTTGCACTTTTTTGCATTGAACATCAGTTGCCACACCTCAGACCATCTTTCAAGCTTCTCCAGGTCCCTCTTCATTATCTGCACCCCTTCTGGAGAATCCACCATGTTGCAGATCTTGGTGACATCTGCAAATAGACAGACCTTTCCTTCCAGCCCCTCTGCAATGTCACTAATGAAGACATTGAACAGGACTGGTCCCAGTACTGATCCTTGTGGCACTCTGCTGGTCACCCCTCTCTCCCCAGATTGGATCCCATTTACCACCACCCTCTGCCTTCTGTCTGTCAGCCAGTTTCTAACTCATTATACTACCTTATGCCCCATGCCCAGAGTACTCATCTTGTTAACCAGCCTTCTGTGTGGGACAGAAGCAAAGGCTTTGCTGAAATCCAGGTATGTGATGACTACGGCCCCTCCCTGATTCACTTCCCTAGTCACCCAATCAAAAATATCTATCAGATTCATGTGACAAAACCTTCCTGATGTGAATGCATGCTGCCTCAGATCCTGGGCACCAATGGATTCTAGGTGTGCCACTATCCTTTCTTTCAGCAGTGTCTCCATAATCTTCCCCACCACTGAGGTGATGCTGACTGTCCTGTAGTTCTCTGCTTCCACCTTACTGCCACTTTTGTGCAGTGGGACTACATACATCCTCCTCCAGTCCTCTGGAATCATGCCTGTGTTGAGTGACTCTGTGAACAGGGTAGACAGAGGTACTGCTAGTTCCCTCCACAGCTCCCTTAATATCCTCAGGTGTATGTCATCTGGCCCCTTGGCCTTATCCACCTTCAGCTTTGTGAGTTCCTCCAGAACTCTCTCCACTGTGAATGGGCTGGTGTCCATTTCTCCCTCCTTCCCCGATTGCCTCTGCTCTCCAACTGTGGTCCTTGACCCTCTCACTCCTCAGTGAATACTGAACAGAAGTATTTGTTCAGCATTTCTGCTTTGTCTAGATCCTCCTCCTTACACTCTCCCTCCTCCTCTTTGAGCCTCACAATCCCCCTCCAGCTTTTCTTCTATTGCTGATGTACCTATAGAATGTCTTGTCCCCTTTTTTCACAGACCACACTAAACCCTCCTCTGTCTGTGCCTTGGCTTTTCTAACAGTCTGTACTGCCTCTCTGAGACATTCAAGGTACACCTCCATGTCTTCCTCCCTTTGGGTCCCCTTATACTTCCTGAATCTTGCTCTTTTAGCCCTTACTTTGTCTCCCACCTCTTTAGAAAACCATAGTGGTTTCTTTCTTTTTTTCCTTTCGCCACTATCCTAATGCATTAGTTAGTTACCCGGGAATATTTTGATTGCTGCATAATACTGCCTGCTAGCTGCCACTAAATTAAAACAATTAAAAATGTGTACTGTCCTTTTCTCAAATGCTGATCTGAGGTTTCAATACATATCTGTAACTATACAGTAAGGAAAAACTTTACATTGTGCTCAGAAATTAATTAGTGTTCATTCATGGCTAAGGCTTAACTCAGTCTCACACCCTGACCCTTCTTCTTCTTACCTTCTTGTTGGCTGCTCTTGCCTCTAGGTAGCCTTTACCTATATTCTGTTTCTATTAAAGCCAGTCATTAGCTACCTATCCTATAAACAACAATAAAATAATTTTTTGATCAACCTTACCTTAGTTATTTTTCTAGCCAAGGGGGAAAGGGTCCTCTGGCTTTATATTGATCCAGTTCAAGAGTCTGGGCTCAGGCTGTCTGAATTCTTAAAATGTTAAACTACTTGCTGCAGCAGCTGTCTGCAACAAATACTCATTATGTACCATATAACCAACAAATTGTAAGTTAACTTGTGATTAATCACTTTTATAAATGTTTATAAGCTGTGCTGCTCGCCAGACTATCAGTCCTCTCCTCTCCTCTTCACTCCTCTCCTCTCCTTGATTGTGCTGCAGTGCTCAGTCAGACTTTTTTCTATGGAATGTGCCTTATCACTCCTCAACACATCAGGGGATATCTCTGTAGACCTCCCTGCTGATCCTCCAGGTGCTGCTGAACAGTCTACCACTGACTACAGACACAGGGGGCTCTATGGTAAATGTTTGGCTGGGGTAGTGGTTTCCTTTTGCTTTCTAGAGACAGACCTGAGGGATAGGTAGGTAAAAAATTTCACCCTTTGGCATGGGTGGGAAATAGGCTAGGCTATTAGTCCCTTCTGGCTGCTTTATTTTCCTTTTAAACTGCATGGCATCTGAGCTGCTTTTTATTATAGATGAGTACAACCGATGTTTGTATGATGTTAGATTGACTGGTGTCTGTACCTGGCAGCTGTCTGAATGCCGAGTGTGGTGGTGTTCTCAAGGAAGGAACACAACGAGTCTCAGCACAGCTGTTGGTTCAGCAGATATGCATAATGTGCAGCAGGGTGAATGAGACATCAGGACAGGGGGCCAAAAACATGATGTCCCGAAAAACCCGGGACACTTGAGAGACTTGCTACAGACCTTTGTAGATTTATGTAAATTTCATTAATTCTGCTAATGAGTTTGTGATGGCTGCATGCCTAAATTCTGTGAAATGCTTCCAAAACATTCCATGAAATTTTTACCATGCAGAATTATGTTTCTGCCAGCATTTCAAAGGTGGAGTTTTTAATTCCACCCAACTATGCTGACAACATAATGTTTTACCTTTAAGTAAATAAATGCACAGGCTTACCATCTAGAACAGTCGGGGGGGGGGATACACTTGAGCCAGTCCCGTATTTCAAATACCTAGGCATAACCCTTGATAGTTCACTGTCCTACACCACATATGTAGATCAAGTTGCTAAAGCAGTAAGTGCTAGGATTGTCAGCTATACTGGCACAGATATTGCCTTACCTCAAATGCCCTCCAACTTGTCATCAACAGCTCCGTAGTTTCCATTATTGACTATGGACTAGTTATATACTGTGTGGAAACAGACACTGCACTCAAAAGGACCAATCTAGCCCTTAATAAGACTTGCAGGTTAATCACTGGTACACACCGTCTCACCCATACTTGAGACCTATATGAACAAGCAAACTGGTTGAACCTCATGGGATGAGTAAAATACCAGACCTGCCTCCTCATGAAAAAAAGATTGTCTTGGACCCCCCCCAAAATAACACAAGATCTTCTTAAACAAGCGATCAACCCACATACAACTTGAGGTATGACGAGACAAGTGCTTCTCATACCTTTCTGCTGCACTATGCAGGTACAAAGCTCTTTTGTTTATCGGGTACTCTTCTGGCTAAATGACCTACCAGCCACTATCCTATCAGTACCAAAATTGGGCCCTTTCAAATATAAACTCCACCTACACCTTACTGCATATAGCAGATGTGATTGTCCAATCATGGGGAAACCTCACCCTGTTACTTCTATAGCCTAAGGCTGCCCTCTATTTCTCTGTGCCCCTTACCCCTCCCTCTGTGCTACTGCAGTCCCAGCACCTATCTCCCTATTGTTGTAACATAGATCTGTATCCTGTCCACCATCCCACCCCCTTGTAAACAGACCTGTATCCTGTCCACCATACTCGTCCCTCTCCCACTCTTATTTCTGATCAAAAGTCTTTGGGTTGAGCTCAGTTCCCTCACCACATAGGGAATCAAGGTTTATGTCCCGAGTGTGTAATTCTTGTCAGACCCACTGTACATGAGGCTTAGTGTAGTTTGTTAGGATGTGTAATAGCTCAGAAAAAGGTGTGGTGGCATCTGTCGATATTTACCTGCCTCCTAGTAACCCATGGTATGGGGAGCATTATCAGCAGATCAATTTTTACATGTCTCCAGTGCAGGGTGGGAAATTATTGTACACATTGAACTGTTTAGCATCAAGTACATTTTCTTTGGCAGGCTTCAACTCTGCTTGGCTTGCACTGACATGACTTAAATTATTTTCAGTTTGGTCACATGAGGACTCCATGTGGAGGAGGTCTGCCACTAGTATTCAGGAGCCATGAGAAGAAGGGGAGAAAATTAAGACAAAAGGTGCCAGATTGTGAAAATACAAAGAACAGCAAAGCATTATGAGAAGAGTAAATCAAATATCTAAGTAAGCGTTTTGTAAAGATTTATTTCTCCAAACAATGCAAAAGCTAGGTTGCATTTTTACTCAGGCAAAAAAGAAGTTTTAAAGAAACAATGTGCCTATATCATATTGCATGGCCTAATTACTATCACCTTAATCAATGCTTTAAATAGCAGACTGCAGTGGTGAATTGTACTGAATTGCATTCAAGGAGGCATTTTTATGACTGAGTGGGCAGAGCCCAGTAGATGGCTTGCTGTTACTTGGGGAAAAGAGCACATCAAACTCCTTCTGAAGCACATGTTGGACATAATATATGATCCTTCCACTACCTGAAATCACTATGCTGGGGGAAGATGGAGTTCCTTTCCTACATGTAGCATTCTCATGCCAGCTCAAATGATAATCAGTGGGTATACTCAGTGTAAACAGCACAGACAGCTTGTTTTAGTTTTGAAGGACACTTTAACCCTCTTTTTACATATTTTTATCTAAACAATGCTCTGCTGGCAAGGGTGTATTTTTTATGCAATTCTCCAGGCAGCAGTGTTAAATTAGCAACTAAACAATCTTTGAAGCAGAGGTGTAAAGTAATTTATAGCTTCTCTGGTGATTTGCTTCATAAACTTTATTGGAGCACAAAGTGATTTGAGATCAGGTTTCAGCTTGTCACAGTGGGTTCACTGGGCTGTGACAAGCAGAAAGAGAGTGTAATGAGTCTCCAATTAAGTAAAACAGGCAGTCTAATTTTTTAGTAAATCTGTTTGCTTGCTAGGTTAAAGTTACTTTCCCTACTAAGGTAAGTTAAGATCATGTAACCCTCTGTCCAATTTTTGTACTGACAATCCTGTTGAAGAATTTGGGTGGGTACACTTGATTTGCATTCTTAAGGAGTTTATTTGGAAATACTGCTTGATTAATTATAAAGTGACAATTTTATTGGTGCCATTGTCTGATGGGTATCTTCCCTCTTTGAACTGCAAGGTACTGTAAGCTCCAAAGGTGCTGGTGGGTGAGGGGTTGGGGGGGCGAGGCTTCAGTTTGGTTTTCTTTTAGCCATAGTCTCCTCTATTTAGTACTACAAACATGTGAAAAATAAGATAGAATAACAATGATATTAAACTGGGATTACACGTTGCTGATACCTGCCCTATGGTGGTGTCTAATTATGTACTTGTGATAGCATGGACCCTGGAGTTGAATGCACTGCTCTGCTTTGACTTGTCATGTTGTCTCCTACATAGCTACTTGTGTGCTGTTTTTTTTGTTTATATTAAATGAAGCATTTGGCTGACATGATAATACTATGTATGCTTTGCTGCCCAAACAAACATGCAGAAGTCAGTGCCAAACATGTTTACTTCATGCTGTTACAAGTTAGAATAACAGTATTTTGAGGCTATAGGCAAGCCTTTCTTACCCCTGAGGCCCTGTTTCATGAACTTTGGGTTCCACTGGGCTAAGGGGTATGGGCCCCCATATTCAGAGCTGGCCATGTGTGTTCTGTCTCAATTAGTGCACAGCCTGCCTGGGGGGCAATATTCAGACAATTAGCTCACTGCAGCTGGAGCATGCAAACTATCTAAATGTGAGGCCATGTCAATACAGTGCATAGTGACTATTCACTGTGCTTACAGAGGCCCAGACTGAATATGGCTGACAGGAGGACAATGAAGGTAGCACTGATCAAATGGGAAAGTGACAGGACTCCTATGGACCATATTTATCCCCCTAACATACTAATGATTCCTTTAGGCATGGAAGGTGCTGTGGCCCATTTGCAAGCCCACTAACATGTGTGCATGCCACTCCCCCCATTCTGTAGATGTCTAACATATTCCTTGAGGTATAGTGGTCCCCCCACCCTCCTAGTCACCTGTCCTGTAGTTGTCTCAAATATTCCTGGTGATGTATTGGTTCCTGTGCCCAGGGCTGGTGTTAGACTTGATGGCACCCTAAGCAAAGAAACCTGTGGTGCCCCCAGTAGTGAAGTAGATAGGGGTGCTGTAAAAGGATCAAAAATGTAAACTATAGGCTGGGGGTCCAGGAACCACCTATGCTCCCAGAAAATGTTTTACATTTGGTGCATTCTAGGTGCATGGGTGGTCATTTGAAACAGAATTTTCTATCCAACCAAAATGGTGCACAGACTGCATCAGAAGACATATGAGGACAGATTAACTGAGCTCAATATGTATACCCTTGAGCAAAGGAGGGAGAGAGGTGACATGATTGAAACATTCAAACACCTTAAGGGCATTAACAAGGTGAAAGAGTCTAACATGTTTAAATATAAGAAAAATAGCAGGACAAGAGGACACAGCATGAGATTAGAGGGAGGCCGATTAAGGGGAATGAGAGAAATTCTTTTTCACAAAAAGAGTGGTGGATGCATGGAACAGCCTACCTCAGGAAGTGGTGGCTATGAATACAGTGCAGGGCTTCAAACAGGCATGGGATAGGCATAAGGGAGCAATACAGATGAGTATGAATAGATAGGCCACTGAGAGAGCAAAGGCCGATGGCACAATTATAAGGCAGAAAAAGAAATGGGCAGACTGGATGGGTCTTGCGGTCTGTATCTGCTGTCAACCTCTATGTTTCTATGTTTCTATGTTTCTATGTTATGTTTATCCTGTTACCCACTCCCAATGCCCAGTAAGCTGCACCCTAGCCCCCTCCCCACAGTTCCCAAAGTCCAATATGCTGCCCAAACCACCCTCCCCATAGCCTAGCCACCTACTTGAGTACATGGCTTCCAGCCTTCACAAAGTGCAGCAAGCTGCACTCTAGCTCCCCTCCCTAGAATTCTCAGCCCACCCCCCACTGCATCATCCATAGCCTTAAAGGGGCCGTGCTTTCCTCCATTCTTCCAGCAGCAGCAAACTCCAGTGCCAGGGGAGGGGCATGTCAATGGGATGTATGGGTTAATCCAGCCATGGAGCATTGGAGATGCAGCAGTCTTTACCCACCAAAAGACAACTTTCACTCAGGTCCATGAGGGGAAAAAAAGAAAAAGAAAAAAATAAATAAAAACAGACACATTCAGAGGCTGGGGAACCAAAGGCTCATGTGCTCTGTCTGTGTTGGTGCCCCAAGAGGCCAAGTGTTTCACACGTTCCTAATGCCAGTCCTGCCTGTATGCTCTGATTGACTGTCCTGTGTCTTGAATATTCCTGGTAGTCTAGTGGTCTCCCACTCCCTCATCACCTGTCCTGTAGCTGTTTTGAATATCCCAGGTGGTGTAGTGGTTCCTGCACTCTCAATCAACTGTCCTGTAGCTCTCTCGAATATTCCTGGTAGTCTAGTGGTCCCCTGCTCCTGTAAGGGCATCTGGTCCTCTGTCAACCCACCAACTCAGGACCCTCCTCCCTACAAGCCCCCCTCCTGCTCAGGTCAGCTAAGCCAAAGTACATAAATAGTGACAGTGACTTGCACAGCCCGCTGCTCATATGCCGATGCCACAGCAATGTTTCAATAGTGAAGTACATTACAGCAGTAAGTCACTGTTGCTGCTGTAATGTACCCATGGGACCCCGGCACTGCTTTCTCTGGGGATTGCCTCCTCCCCAAATCAACTCTGACATGGACTTGATAATCCTTAGTTATGGGGTGTGAGGGAGGGCAGAGTCCCCTGCATGGCGGAGTTCAGGGGCGATGCCCCCTGAAAAAAAACAAAGTTTCCTGACAGATTTATGCAACTTGCAGTTGACATAAATTCATCGCTGCAGTGTCACATTGGGAAAAAGTTGTCACTGTCGTGTCATGGATCCCTGATTTCCACCTTGGCCTGCCACCATCTGATTGTCAGTGAGTGATCATGAGAACAGTAGTAGCAGGTGTTTATACAATACTTGTGATTGCTCAAATACCATCAGATGGAAACCAATTGAGGTGGTGAGCAGAGGGCTGTGCCAGTTATCACTACTGCTGTAATTTCCATTATATGATCAGGGCTGGTGAGGTGCCCAAGAGGGTAAGTTGAGAGTGGGTCAGATGCCCTTATTGGAGGGACCACTAGACCACCAAGAATATACCAGACAGCTACAAGATGGGTGATCTGGATACTTTTACAATGTATTTTTCCAGGAGAGATCAGCTTACATGCAACATCTGCTTTTCAGTAGGGTTCTGCTGTAGTGTTCTGCTTTTACAGTTTTACAATATATTTAAACAGGATAGCCCTGCTGAGTTGTGATATCTTGTTTGCAGTGGGGTTCTGTCTGACCAAGTTTTACACTCTAAATCTTAGGAGAGGGAGGGACACCAGAGAGCACAGACTAAAAATAGAGGGGGGAAGATTTAGGAGGGAAATGAGGAGACACTATTTCACAGAGATGGTGGTAGCAAAATGGAATACACTACCAGAATGGGTGGTAGCATGTAAATCTGTGAACAGCTTTGAAAGGGCATAGGACAGGGAACAGGGGAGAGTGAGGGTGGGGGAGGTGGAGGGTGGCAGTGGGATGACAAAGGAGGGGGGGTGGGGTGTCTGCAAACTAGGGGTGCTAGCTGCACACTTGAGCAAACTTAGATAAACTGGTTTGTCTGTTTCTCCTGGCATATTCGTATGTTCATATGTATTTACCCAGGACAGTACACCAGAGATTCAAGATCTTTTTTGTTTCAGTGGGGTCCTCGTTTTACCCATTTTATAATGCATTTACCCAGGATAGCCCAAGTGATAGGCAGCTTCCCATTTTCAGTGAGGTCCAGCTTTTACTATGCATTTTTCCAAGACACAGCAGAATCATGGACTTATTTATTTAATTAACTTATTTATTGTGGTAAAGCAGTAGTGCATGTTTAAATATCTTCTTCATGAAGGATTAGTAACTTAATAACCTGGCAGTGATAGCTTTGTTCTTGTCTTGATGTTGGTACTTTTAATTTTTGTGAAAGACAGATTTGTAATCTAGGGAATGTCCTGCAGAAATCCTCTAACCCAGCGAGTGGCTAGCTGTACCTGTGTAACTGAAGGTGCTTCTGGTAGTATGCGGAGTGCGAGTAGGGAGCAGCCAATTAATCACACCGTGTGAGACTGTGAGGGTGTTAATTCTCACTAGTTAGGAGTCAGGACTTGGCCAGGACAGAGTGAGTTAGATGGTCGGTGCCAACAAAACAATATGAATTAATAACCAGCCTGGTTTTATCATAAAAGGAGCAGTGAGGTAAGTGTGCTGTTTTACATTAATAATTTTGATTGTATTGAATGGCCTTATCTGATAGTGAGGGTTTGGGATGCATCCAGTGACTCAAGTGATCTCTCTTCCCCCCAGCTTGCCCCATGCTACCAGACTCCCATCCCCCCACTGTGAGTGAGCATGGAACCAAGAAGTGAAGTCCACATGCATCTGGTGGTGGATGGCAATTCTTCAGCATTAAAGTCTGTGCGCATTCAGATGAGGCATAGGCAATTGTTTTTTACCTTTGGTTTCTGGGATGACTTCTTAGTGGGTGTTTAGGGTGTGAGGAGCCTACCACTGACATTGCCCATGCCCTTGCCATGTGACTGTGCTGTCTACATGCCACAGGACATGCATGGCACTAAGTCATCATCTGTTACAGTTGGCTGTGCACCCCTGCAGATTGGCAGTCAGGAGTGGGTTGTGCTGGAGTGCTTGATGATGTTGTGGTTCCAGTGTGTGACATATGGGGATTTGGGGTTGGCTGTCATCTATTGGATATGAATAGGAAATATCTTCCTGCTGTACAGCAGTGACAGTTGTGGTCATGCCATTGTCTGAGGTCTCACACAGGTTGTGGAACCCTTGCTATATATCAAGTCTGTGGGTTTTGATGTCACTGTGTATGTCCTGTATTTCATGCAGCTGTCCCTGCTGAGCCTTATCCTCCCTACTACAACTGTCTCAGTTTAGGGTACATGCATATAAAGCAATCATGACCTGGTATACATCCTGTGTCAATGCTGGGCCTTGAGGGACCCTACAGTGTGTCCTATATATCAGTTCCATTCTCTGGCATGGATGGTCTGTGTAAGTGACTGCTGCATGACAGACACATGCACATCCAGGCTGGTGCTTTGTGTGCCCTTCTCACTTCCTTGTATGTCTGACTGTGTGGTGCACTGTTGCAGGGTGGAGGGCAGAGTCTGCTGTTCAGGTTACAAGGTATCAGATGCAATGCCTGCTGCAGTGCTATCTGCCTGTACTCAAGAGTAGTGGTATATAGTTGGGTGTTTGAAGGGTGGTTGGTGTGGGATTTTTTGCTTTAGTTTTGTCAATTTTTTTAAAGAAAATATAAAGTAGTTATTTTGATTGTATTGGTTGGTTGAAACAAATTAAAGAAGACTTTAAAAGTAGCCAAATAGTGTCAAAATGATCCTCAAAATGCACCAGAATGGATCTAAAACTGAATAGCTTCTGGGGGCTTAAGCAGCACCCAGACCCCCAGCCTGTAGATGGTTGGGGAAATCATAGTTCACAAAGACCCTGCACTTCTAAATTTAGCATTACACCACTGCCTGTTCATTAAAACTGAGTTTGTAATAAAACTGCATTGCTCCAGCAGAGATTCAAGTATCACTTCTCTTTCTCTCTCTCTGTCTCCCAGTTATGTGTGTGCATGCATATGTGTGTGTGTGTGTGCATGTGAGTGTGTGTGTGTGTGTGTGTGTGTGTGTGCGCGTCACTGTACATACATAAAACTGGATGGGTAACCATGCTCCACCATTCCTCTTCTTTCTCTCCTTTGTTCTCTCTCTCTCTTTTTCTCTCTCTGAACCGCACTTGTACAGGGAAATGCTGAACAGTAAAGCTGACCAAATGTAATAACTTACTTGACTTTTTTGTCAATTTAAACTTTTAAATTATTTTCTAACCTTTTGCAAATAAAGCTTGCTATGCGCACTGAATGGAGGCTGACGTCTTCGATAAAAAAATATGTATTTCTGAAATTACTTGACTGTAACCTACAGAATATGTATGTGATGTTCCTCACTGCTGAGCTTGATGGAACACACAGTACTATATGGTACAGGTATTTAATTTGTTTTGTTATTTTGTTTGATTTGATTCTCAAGCCCGCATCTCCTTACCCCTCCCCCAACAACCACTACACACATTTGTATCTAAACTTGCTCTGTAAACCAACAGTGTGAGTGCAAAACTGTAACAAGTGTGTGCCTTATCCATTTAAATCACATAACCTGTCATACTTAGAAATGTATCCCTCCCTCTCCATGTCTAGGGGTATGGATGGAATATGTCCATGGGAAGGGGACATCAATAACAGCAGAAACATTTCCAGTGGCCACATTACCCAGGCCCAGTTGTCACACACAGGGTCCTTTTTCCTTGCTGGTGCTAGATGTAAACAACAGGTTAATGCATATTAAACAGTTCCTTTCAATAACAGAATGCCCACACAGAACTTGAAGAAACAACAGGGATCCTACATTCATTAAACATATTCACACATAACTCTGGGGAGCTTCAGTTAATTAGTGGGAAACTCATTCAGCATTCACATGGCCAGTATGGCCATAATAGCAGTTTTTACCTGGACCGAGGAGGTCGCACAGTCTTTAGGGCAGACTTAACTTGGGACTGCTATAGTCACAAAAGTTTGATAACAGCACAAGTCCTAGAACAGTTCACAATACTTAACAGCCCATTATTCTTCACAGGCACCCACATTCTCAATGGTCCCCATCTCTCTCTCTCTCTCTCTCTCTCCATACTGACTCAGTGGGTCCCCCTTGGAACATACAATCCTCCTGGCTTGTGGATTTGCGGGCTTCCTCATGACCCCTACATCCTTTCCCAGGACTGGCAGCAACTGTCCCTGAATTGAGAAGGGGGACATGTCCTATGGAGCTCCAAATCAACTCACTGTCTGGACACTACACTCCCTGCTGCATTTGTGTCCACAGGATCCCTAAATGAATCAGTGCAGGTGGACAGTGCACTCTGAGACTTGTGGCTGCTGGCTTCCTTCTCAATTTTAACTGCCCTCCAAGATACTGTGTGGCTTGTGGGCTACTGGCTCCAATGTCTTCCTCTGTGTTCCTCCATGTGCTATGGGCCAAGGGCCGAAGCAGGCAATTGACCCCCCCAAGCCCTGACTCATGCTCACTTCCTCGCCTCTCACTCCTCCAACTAGAACTTCCCCTCCCACCTAAACTAACGGGCTTTATCTCCCTATGCACCCATGGTGGCCTCCAGATCTGTGGCAGGCTCCATCCAAGCGCTGAGGAGAATTTATCTTTTTTTCTACTGGGCCGAATTAGGCCACAAAATCTCAGAGAAGGCCGAATAGAACTAGTAATCACTCAGGGGGGTTACATTAACATAGAAATTGATGGAAGATAATGACCACTGGGCCCATCTAGTCTGTCCATTTTTAATTATGAAAGGATCACTTTTGCTGCTGACTCAACTTGCCCTATAGTACTGTCTCTTCCACTCAACTCATTCCTCCTAGGATTCCTTTGTGTCTGTCCCAGGCATTTTTGAAACCCAACCACTGATTTCACCCCCACTTCCTCCCACAGAAGGCTGTTCCAGGAATCCACCACCCTTTCTGTGAAGAAGTACTTCCTCACATCTCTCTTGAATCCTCTTTCCAGCTTCATATCAAGATCCCTTGTTCTGCAGCACCTTTTTCTCTGAAACATATCTCCCTCCTGTACCTTATTAACCCCCAAGAAGTATTTTGAAGATCTCCGTAATAGCCCCACTCTCCCTCCTCTCCTCCAGGGTGTACATATTGAACTCATTCAATCTCTCCTCATAGGGCTTCTGATGCAGACCTTGCAACATTTTGACAGCTCTAGCCTCTCCTCTTGTTGTTTTCTTTTTTCCAACTGTTCCCCTTGCACACCTTTCTCCTTTGACTGCTTTTTTCTCTTTTTCCTTTGCTAACCCCCTGCTTCCTTAAATAACTTGCATCCTGGTGGGATTCTCTTCACTTGGGACCTCCTTACTCTCTATCTCAGCTTGTGGTGGCCCAGTTTCTGCTTTCCATTTGTCATCTGCCATCTTCCTTGACTACATTAAATGTCCATAGATGTAACATTTGAATCATCCACTGAGGATTGTGGTTGCTTCCTGGATGAAACACAGAAAACAAGACTCAGCACTCAAAAAATGGCGTTAAAAACTGACATACAGTATTTAATTAAGCAGATGCCACAAAAAGCCAAGAAGGCTACAGAGTACACAGCAAGGCAAACTCCCGACCAGTTTCGTGCTAAGTGCATGTCATCAGGGGATGAAAGCAGGCCATCACCTTGGTATAGGTTCTTATCCTTCCAGGTTGGCCCACAGTCCCCAGTGTAGATATACCTCTCCTGCTGGCACCATTCCTTCTACCATTACTTGAAGGCCTCGGTGTGGAGCTCCCTCTCCTTCCACATACAGTACAACATGCACTTGCCACTTGCATTTTAAACACATGGGAAACACAGGATCAACCTGATAAATTATTTACCTTTACCAAATATTATATTTAAACATGGAAATGACTACAACAATTAATCTTTATGTTTAAGGCTCTGAAACACCCTTATCAAGTTAATGTATTAACAGCCATAGTGGCTCTGACCAGAGTTTGTTTATACTGGAAAGGGCTAGAGTCTTAAAGAACTAAACATCTATTCACTAGAAGAGAGAAGGGAGAGAGGGGATATGATAGATACTTTCAAATACCTTAGAGAAATAAACAGGGTACAGGAGGGGAGCATATTTCATAGATGAAAGTGCACAAGTACATGGGGACATAACATGAGACTGGAGGGAGGGAGGCTTAGGGGGAATGCTAGGAAGTATTTATTCACAGAGATGGTGGTGGATCTGTGGAACAGTCTACCAGTGGAAATGGTGTAAGCGAAAACAGTATAGGGATTCAAAAGTGTATGGAATAAGCATAAAGGCACCCTGCTGTACAGCACAGTGTAGGGAAGGCAGTCCAGGTAAGAGTAGGGTTTGCCAAACCAAGTAACTAAATGAACAGACTAGGTGGACTGTATGGTCCTTATCTGCTGACAGATTCTATGTTTTTATGTTTTTATTACCCTATCTTGAATTAACCTTAACTTTTACAAGTAGTCAGTATTAGGCAGAACTTTATATCTACAACTGTAGCTTAATTGGACCATAATGGTCATTACTGAAACTGGCATTATGAAGTGATTCCATATGTAAAGTACAACCACTTAGAGCTCATTAGCCTACAGGCATTTTCGTTATCTGAATGGGTTTTATATTCTGTACTATATTTCCCAAAAGGATGAAACTACAGGAAGGTTTCTGGGTATTCTTTTTAAGTGAATGGTTGTTTCAACATGTACTGTATTATTCTATTATGGCATAAGTTTATTTTTGTAAGATTCTTGCTAAAGTGAGTGAAATAAAGTTTAAGAAATGTTATCAACAGTTACATGAAGTATTATATCTGAAGTACTCATAGAGTTTACAGAGGACTGAGGTAATGCTGTACTTGCCTTGGACATTTTTTATATCTTGGAAGTGGGGCTGCTTACATAAAATAAATTATAAATTAGGGAGCACTACTGTTGTTAGGCTGTGTTGTTAAGCTGTATGATCAATGTACAGTAGACAGCATGGCTAAAATACAGTTAAGAACATATGAACATACAAAAAGAGCCAGCAGAAGAAGACCACCCAGTCTATCATGTCTCCTTGAAAAGTGATACAGGATCTGGCCTTACAATTTACACCAATGACCCTGCCCCCGCAACTGTCCTTCCCTCTCCCCCCACTTCTCCCCTTCCTTGGTCCCGAGGGTTCCCTTTGTGCTTGTCCCAGGCTCTCTTGAATGCTCTCACCATTCTTGCTGATACCACCTCCTCTGGCAGCTCATTCCAGGTGGACACCACCCTCTCCATATAGAAATGCTTCCTTACCTCCCTTTTGAATCTCTCCCCCCATCAGTTTTTGGCTGTGCCCACTATTGGTGCTGCTGTCACTCATTTCAAAGAGACCATCCCTTTTAACTCTATTAATTCCCTTCATGTACTTGATGGTCTCTATCATATCACCACTCTGCCTCCTCTCTTCCAGGGAGAACATCCCCAGGACTCCCAGCCTCTCCTGATAGGACCGATCCTGTAACCCCTTGATCAACTTTGTTGCTCTCCTCTGGTCCCCCTTCAGCATGCTGATGTCCTACTTAAGGTAAGGAGGCCAGTACCTCACCCGATATTCTAAATGTGATCTCACCAATGACCTGTACAGTGGTAAAATAACCTTGCTCCACCTACTAATGAATCCCCTTGTGATATACCCCAGCATTCTGTTAGCCTTCGCCACTGCCTTTTTACACTGAGAGGTGTATTTCATGTCACTCATAGTCACTACCCCTAGATCCTTTTCCTCTTCAGAAGCAGTTACCTGAACCCCTCCTATGTAATACTCTGTCCTAGGGTTCTTGGTCCCAATGTGCATCACTTTGAACTTTTTGGCATTAAAACTAAGGTGCCAGATTCATGACCATCTCTCTAGTCTGGTAAGGTCCTCCCTCAAGTCCTGTATCCCCTCATTGTTGTCCACTCTCTCACAGATGTTGGTGTCATTTGCAAACAGGCAAATTTTGCCTTTAATGCCTTCTGCAATGTCATTTATGAAGACTTTGAACAACACTGGCCCCAGCACCATTCCCTGCTGGACCCCACTGGTGAACCCTTTGATGCAGGAGAACTCACCCCCCAACCACTAATCTCTGTGTTCTGCCACCAAAAACGTTTTCAACCCATATTACCATACTGTAGTCTTCCTCACCCCTATATTCTTTGATTTCATTACCAACCTTTTGTGTGGTACAGAATCAAAGACCTTGCTAAAGTCCAGGTATATGACGTCCACCACCTGGCATTTGTCCACTGCCTTCATGACCTAATAGAAGAACTCGATCAGGATCATTTGACATGATCAGCCTTTCCACAGACCCATGGTGTCTTTCATCCTGTAGACCATGCTCCTCTATGTACCTCACCAGCCTTTCCTTTAGTATGGTCTCCATGAGTTTACATACTATTGAGGTCATGCTGACAGGCCTATAGTAACTTGAAAACAAAGAACCTCAGCACACAAGTACTGAGGCAATGGTTACCCCAAAGGGCAGTGGCCAGGAAGCCAAGTTTCAAAGAAATACAAAAACACACATACCCACATAATGCAAAGCATCATGGGCTGCATATGCAAATCACCACAGAATATTATGCTGGTACAACTTTAAGCAGAAATGCATGATGCTGAAAGGCCTCTCACACAGTCTGCAAAGGGTGCCAACAGAAAGACACAGACACATGTTTTGTCCTACCAGGACTCTTCAGTGTGCCTCATCTGTATTACACCCCAGTGGAATGAACTAGCTACCCTAAGATGGTCTATCTGGGTTATGTTGTGGTGAATCCAATAAAAACAAACTAAAAAACAAATAACATCAGCACACAGGTACTGAGGCAATGGTTATCCCAAAGGGCAGTGGCTGGGAAGCCAAATTTCAAAAAAATACAAGAACACACATACCCCCATAATGCAAAGCATCATGGGCTGCATATGCAAATCACCACAGAATATTATGCTGGTTCAACTTTAAGCAGAAATGCATGGTGCCGAAAGGCCTCTCACACAGTCTGCAAAGAGTGCCAACAGAAAATCACAGACACATGTTTCATCCTACCAGGACTCATCAGTGTGCCTCATCTGTATGATGCCACAGTGGGATGAACTAGCTACCCTAAGATGGTCTATCTGGGTTATGTTGTGGTGAACCCCAAAAAAACAAGAAAAAAACTAAAAACAAAGAACCTCAGCACACAATTACTAAGGCAGTGGTTACCCCAAAGGGTAGTGGTTGAAGTTGTGTTTCAAAGAAATACAAAAACACACATACCCCCATGATGCAAAGCATCATGGGATGTATATGCAAACCACCACAGAATATTATGCTGGTTCAACTTTAAGCAGAAATGCATGTGTTTTTGTATTCCTTTGAAACTTGGCTTCCCAGCCACTGCCCTTTGGGCGTGCAGCCCTACCGAGCTGTCAGTCAGTGGGCAGCGGGGCGGCAGGTGGGTGGGGTGCTGCTGCCTGCCGGCTGATGGGTGGGGAGTGGGGCGGTGGGGCTCAGTGGGTGTGTGGGGTGGGGGGTACACTAGACCACCAGGGTCTTAAGGGTCTTTGATGAGGTACAGATGCCCATGATCGGGCAGCAATCGGCCCACTGGACCACCAGGGATATTGGACTTGGGGGGTTCTATTACTGATGCCCGCGATTGGGCTCAGTGCGGTCCACTGGACCACCAGGGATATTGGACTTGGGGGGATTTCTACACCGATGCCCATGATGGGGCATGGGGGGGTCGCTGCCAAGTGTGGCATGAACTAGGGTGGCCACCCACAGGTGGCAGCTGCTGTGCTGCACCCTGCAATGTGGCAGCTCACCTGTGGGTGGCCATCACTTGTTCCTTTTTTTTGTGGCGTAACTTTGTGCAGGCACAGGTAGGGGTTGCGCATGCATGACTCTGCACATCCCTGGGCTGTATATCGGGCTGTGCAGGTTATGTATGGGCACGCCCCCCCTACCTGTGCCTGCATACATTACTGATGCACTCTGGCGCATCGGGACTTGTGCGGTGCACTTTTTCCTTTTGAATATCGTGCTAGGTGCATCAGTGGGTTGTGCATGGTGCAACACTGTTGCACCATGCGCAACCCTTTTGAATATCTGGGCCTTTGTATATTATATCGTATGACCAAAAATCTTAATCTGGGTGAGTGGCCTAGTTTCTCCTATGTACTCTAAGGATTTGACAGATTACCACAGTAATGGATTACTCCCTGATTTAGTGTTTCTGTATTTTGTAGTACTGGTGGTGCCCCAATCCTCTAAAGAAAAGTAGGAAGACACCACCAAACCTGAAATGTTTACCTCAGTTGGGCTATCCCATGTAAATAAGCTTTAAAGAAAATGATTTAATAGCTTTCAGATAATACCAAGTTGGCCTCTTAACATAGTAATTCATAGTGGTATGAAAATACCATCAGGTGACTATTCATTGAATATTCCTATTTAGGACACCAAAAATTTTCATTATTTGTATTCATATCGGTTATTTAACCCAAAGTGTATTTTGTAGCACATCTGCTAGTAAACACAGTATACAGACCAACAAACTCCAAAGGCTAGTCAGATAGCCACCCCCATTTCTCCTACTGTCATCGCTAGCCTTTTATACATTGTAATAAGTCTCTGGACTCTTACAAGCCCCTCCCCCATCCAACACCATCTACTCAACCCAACATCCTAACATTTGTCACTCACTCATAAGATGAAGAGACATACTGTAGATCTCTTTAAGCGTCTTTAACATCCCCCACCATCACTACCATGATTCATGTTGGGAAGCAAAAGGCTGCCTAAGACCAAGTGTGCATTAGGGTTGCTCAAAATTCAAGTTATGGAATTGGATACCTCAGATTCCAAACTTTTTTTCCAGAATTAGCATTTCCAGAATTCAAGGCCGAAAAATAATAATTCCAAAAATGGTGTAGGACTTCGAGCTGGAATCCAGTTCCAGTTCTGCAACCAACTGCCTATTAAAAATTCCCCCACCCTGTAAACAGCATTTTTTGCAACATGAATGGCCTCCCTCACAATTGTACCAATCATGCAACATAATGATCCCCCTTCCCAAAACTGATCTTTGTTTTGGGGTGGTGTTCACTCACTGGTGGCCACCCATACTGGCAGCAGCACTGGTACTGGCGCTACTGCAGGTGAGGTCAAGGGTGCTGGTCTGGGAATAATTCTCTTTACATTGTAATATATCCAGTAGTCTTCTCCCATCCCAAGCAACTCTTCTACTTGAGAGGATGTGAAAGAGGGATGACTGGCATCAAATTCTATGCCATCAACTTGGCCATATGCAGTAAGTAAATGATGCATCGCCTATGGTGGCAAGCTGTTTTCGGCAGGTTGGTCCCTGTAATCAATTCTCATGTAGGTAAAGAAGGATCTCAAGATGGAGCTTTTGGAGTTTCATATAAGATCAGAGCCAAGGATGAGTTTTTCATTGGGAAAGTAAGGGTTGATGCTGCATGTCTTCAACAACTGGGAGTGAGGCACTTAGGCAGGGCAGTAGGGGTGGCATTTTCAGCATGCTGCTTTAGTGGACAGAAAAGGAAGGAAGGGGGCAGGTGGCATGGATTCACTCAGGATGGAAGGGAACTACTGGAGTATTTTTCCTAGGCAAGCACCCCTAACCTTTAGTTACATGTACTTGATCAGTCAATGTTCCATGCTGAACAAAACTGCAGTTATCAGTGCCACCAGAGATATCACAACTGAAATCATATATTTACAGCTATGAGAGTGATCACAGACCTCTGGACCAAATCCACGTTTTACTACTCTTAAATTCGACATATGCCACATCATGATATAGCAAACTGGTAGACTTGGAGATTGCTAAAATCCTGTTTAAAAATCAACAGTGGTTATGCCCTTGTAATTTGACTAAGAATGAAACATTGGCATTTAGAAAACTAAGAAGGGATGAAACATTAATGGTAAATCCTACCAACAAAGGTAGTGCCATAGTGATCTGGGGTACAGATAGATGTTAAAATAAAGTGTGTCAACAGCTTGATAACCAAACATTTTACTGGAAACTTAATCATGTTCCTACAGAAGCAATCAATACCAGCATAACTTTCTTTCCAAGTTAAGCCATAGAAAGGTGGCTTATCACTTAGACAAAATTAGATTTTTGTTTGTTAAATTTTCCATAAAGCCTGTTTTTTATCTACTTCCCAAATTATATAAAGATACAAAGTCCCTACTCAACTGATCAATAATACCCAGCACTGATGCCTGTACCAAATCTTTCTTTACTTTCTAAGGCCATTTACAATCAAAATTACTGGAAATACAGGGTCTGGCACTAAATAATGATTCAAAATTACTTACTTTAGATATCAAAAGTTTAGATTCCAATTTACCTTGTGAAATAGGGTTGAAAGAACTGAAGTACTATTAGGTAGACTAGCCAGAGTAGTACTAGCAAAAGGTTTCATCATTCAAATGCTCAAACTGATTCTGAGTAGTAATTATTCTGTGCTCAACAAGGAGTTCTTCTCTCAAATAAGGAGGATAGCAATGGTGACAACATTTGCCCTAATCTACCTGACCAATGTGTGGAGCTTGGGAGTATAAATTCAGGAATTTTTCAAAAGCAAATCTACTTTATTCCAATGTATGTCTATGACATTGCATTACCGGTGACATGATTATAGTTTGGGAAGGAATAACTAACCTCCAATCATAATTGGACTATAAAAATTCCCATAATTCAAAACTGAGATTTAGTTATACGTTGAGTACAGAAACTTTAGATTTGCTGGATTAGAGAATATTCAGAACCATATAATGATTGGAAATCACTGTTTTCCAAAAAATGTGTGGAAATGGATACCTTGCTCCACTCTGGTAGTTGCCAGCCAGATAATTTAATTTGAAATATTCCTACTGGACAAATACTGCCCATCAAAATAATTGCAGTACATAACAGTAGTCTTCTACAACAGCTATAGAAATGAGGAATTATTCAATCATATGAAAATATGACCCTGCAGTGGTTCAGGGGGCATTTAGGACAACACCCTAAGAGAGCATCTTCTCAGAAAAACACACAAGAAAGATGATTACAAAGTCACTTTTGGAACTACCTACCATCATCAGGCTACTGAAGTTGCAAGGGCCATTACATGCCTTGTCAGCAGATGAGACACTGAGAGAAGTCAGCCTGTACTGCTCCTGGAATCTGCTTCAGGAGAGGGAAAACATTAAGCACGCTGTTCTCAATTCTTGCCAGAATGACACAAAGGGATCTCTTGGCTCTCACCTCCACCGAAAGGGAATTACTGCTGTGAATCTGCCCTCATTGGGAAATATAGTGGACACATATACAGTACATGTTTGTATGAGATGGTTTATGATGGCAAATAAAATGGTCCTGATATTTCAAGAGTAGCATACCCACAAATAGGATTTGTGAGTGAGCTACTCCAGAATTGCGTTGGTGCTCCCGACCGGCCTGTATTCAGAAGCTGTGGGTACACCAGCATAATCTCACAGTGCCAAAGCTCTATAATACTGATAAACCTATGCAGATGAGGAGAGCCTCCCATGTATATTGCTGCAGTGCTATGTTTAAAGGTTTGAGGTGGCAGTAAACAGCCCCCAAAGTGGTGTTATTTAATACTGCCAAAAATCACCTCTTAACACCTTGCTCCCACCCTTCCAAAGGCAGGGTGGCTGTACTACAGCCACCCACCCCAATCCCCTGTTACATATTCTTATAGCTATCCCTTGTGTCCACTGGCACCCCACCCTCAAACATCTATTCTGTATATATAGAGACATTGCTGGTGCCCAGTGGCACACCCCACCCCCCAGAAAACTCATTGATAAAAGTAAAGGTAGTTATTGGTGATCCAGTGCTCTGCCACCCACCCCACCCAATCACATAGCACCACCCACCACAAACACATAAACACCCCTTAGCAGTGTGTCTGTTAATATCCAGTGATGCCCAGTACAGCCACTGGCACAATCCTCTTATCACCTCCTTGGCCGGCCACCATATGAGGTGTCAGTGAGCATGTATTCAGTATTTACTCACTGACAGTTCATATGGTGCCTGGATAAGGAGGTGAGAGTAGGGCTGTGCTGGTCACCATACTGAGCATTACTGAATATCACCAGACACTCTGGTAAGGGGTGAGTGATGGGTTGTGCTATTAGAGTGGGCAGGGTGGGTGGGGGAAACTGAACCACCAGTGATTACCTTTACCTTTGTCAATGGGGGTTCAGAGGTTGGCGGTGGTGCAACTAGATACCAATGATATCTATATAGCATATGGAATGCATGTTTGGGGGGTGAGGGTGCCACTAGTCACCAGGGAATTGAGATGACATACTGCAAAATGGGCACTAATGAGCTGCTAAACAGATGCAAAAGATCCCATAATGGGCATGGAAATGGATCATAACTGCCTTGCATGCCCAATGGGCTCATTTGCATTTTGTGGCTGAACATAACCCACAGGGTTCTTGGCACTATCTGTTTTACATAGTGCTATTCCTCATGGGCAATATACAGACCAGGTCTCTGTAGGGCAGCACAGTTTCACTGTGGAGCTCTGACATGGTCTGATAATCAGTTGAATAGTGCCAGTCTGCTATCCCACTGAATATAGCAGATAAAGGGTAATGGGATAGCTTTAGCACAGCACAAATATTTACACTGCACTTGCACTGCTTTTTCAATATGGAGATCAATGTATATTGAAACAGTCCATAAGGGAACATAAGGAACAATAATAAACATATGCTATTGTTTATGTCTACAGTACAGAAGTCTCCTATGAGTACAATTCTTTCTTAACTTACTAGCTTCCTTCCCTATTTCCATTTCTAGCTCAAGCTGTCCAGCTTTTCAGCCTCTATACTACTCATAGTCTACATCTCTTCTCCTCTTCTTCTGTCACCTGAAGCCATAGCAACTCCCCCCAAGATAGATTTATCCTCTGAGACCCTTACTGACCCCATAACATACATTGCCATTACCTTTTCCTTGGCATTCACTCTGTCTTTTATAAATAGCACATAACCTGGGTCAGGGACATTAAATTGGTGAGATTTTTAATTTCCATTTTGGGCTTCATAGCCCCTTACTCTAATGCAGTGAAAGTGCATTTGTGTAAAAAAAAAACAATTTTAGTGGTGTCCTGTAAGAGAGGGAAGGGACTGTAAATGTGGCTGAACTGCCAGCCAACTGATCCCTTCAACTTCTTGGTCCACTGACCCTGTCCATGCTCAGACATTTTGTGGCACCTTACCAGGGAGAGCACAGAGATGTACCCCATTGAAGCCTGTGTGGGAGGTTTTCAAAATGTTATTATGCATTTTAACCTACATATGATAAAAAAATGAAAGCCACTAGGGGTTCTATTAGTTGATTGGTGGCTTTCATTTTAATCAAAGTTAGCTTAAACATGCATAATAATGTTTTGGAAACCTCCTCCATAGGCTTCAATGGAGCATGACCATGTGCTCTCCCTGGTAAGATATCACATAGTGTCTGAGCATGGAGGTGGGGTCAGTGGATCATTTAGTAGAAGGGTCCAGCTGGCTGGCAGTTCAGCCAGATTTACAATCCCTTCCTTACTTTACAAAACACTATGAAAAGGTTTTTTGTTTTTTTTTAGCTACAAACAGACTATTTCCACATTAGGGTAATGGGATATGAAGCCCAATATAGAATGCTAGAAATTTCCTTTAAGGTCCTAGCTAGTATTTTTCTGGTTAGCCCATGTTTCTGTTATTCCTACTATATCTTATACCTCTCAACTTGCTAGGACCAAAATCAAGGACTCTCCCCTCAAAAATCAGGGACAAATGACCAGCATAAGGGGCACCATATTTTATTCAGCTTGGTGCTGTGCCATTGTATGACATGTACATCACATGATGTAGTACACTATAACATATGTAAAGTCCCTCTAGTTTATGCTTTTTAAAATGTCATATTCAGTTGCATGCTACCACATGGCACAATAAAAAAAAACACAGGCAAATGTTTTGCATCTTCTTTCTGTTGACATTTCTGTTCATTTACCTACTTGAAACTAAAGTATAACATGGGCGCTGCTAGAGAAATCATTTTCTTTAGGATCCAGTGTTAAGTTAATTTCCAGGCTTTTAAGGATTCAGTATTATTATTAATTTCCAGACTTAACTGAACAGAAATATACTGTATTGGAATGCAATGTGTGTGTCTCTCTCTCTCTCTCTCTCTCTCTCTCTCTCTCTCAGTCTCAATACAGAAACAGATAAGCCTGTGGAATGTCGGGGGAGGGCTGTCTCCTTCAAACTGCTTTTCTCTGCTTGGACCAGTTTAACCAGTTTAGCATAAAAGAGGCCGATATACACCTATTTGCTGATGATACAGTGATGTACATAAGCAGACCAACACCTGAAGCTGCATACTGTGATGTCCAATCTGACTTCAACCAGCTGCAGATCCAGCTCATAAAACAAAAGCTGCTTTTAAATGCTAAAAAATTGAAAGCAATGCTATTCTCACCCTATATTCAGGCTCCAAACCCAACCAACTCTAGACCTTTTCCACCGATTACTACATTACTTGGCGAACTATTAGAATATGCAACAAACTTCAAATACCTGGAAGTCTGGATTGACAATCGACTATCCTTCACCTACCATATCGAGGAACTGACAAAAAATCTAAGACAGAGACTTGGACTATTTTTTAGGATCAAACACCTTCTTACTAAAGAAGCCAAAATGAGGTTGGTCCAAACTATCTTCCTTTCACTGATAGATTATGCTGACTTCCTCTATAGCCAGGGTCCTGCCTCAATACTTACCAAGCTTGATACACTCTACCATAGAGCACTAAGGTTCATCACTGGCCTCCCCTTCTCAACACACCACTGTTCCCTATATGTGGCTGTGGGGTGGTCTTCCCTACCCTATAGACACTAAAGAAATGCTGCACTTTAGACTTATAGAACTATTACCAAAAAACTGCCCCAGTACATTTTTGACTGCCTTCCGTTAAGTTTGGTAAGTACCTATGCACTAACAAGTACCACCTGTATATTGTTGAAAGTACCAAAGGCAAAATTACACTTTGGTAGGGCCGTGTTAAGTTATGTGCTGCCCATTCTGTGGAACAAGTTGCAAAAAACATTGAAACTCATCATTCCTACCAACCTATCTTCAAGACTCTATATGCTCATTCATTTAAGGAATCCTGTGAATGCTTTCCTTGTCCCTAATCTTCCCATTTGCTATAGGTAGTGCATTTCTACTGTATATCCTATCTGGCTTCTTTGCTTCCACCCCTGCCCAATTGTTCCCTTCCATAATCTCACCTTTAGCTCCTAAATACCTTATTTTTGGTCATTGTGCTGGTACCTAAATACTTTTGATTCCCATAGCCATGCGTCATTGTCCTACCTACCACTAATTAGGCAGGAACAGTAATCTATGGTTGCTGAAACTTATACCCAATTTCAGCACCTTGGCCCTTAACCCCTTAATAATCCCCACCCTTACTGCCATTATACCTTTTGTTGCCCGCCCTCTTCCCACCTTCCTTATTGCCTCCAAAGTACTTTGTCACCTCTTCACCTGCTGTGCTCGCCTAGTCCTACTAATTTTTTTTTTTTTATTGCTGGAGATATGTTGTGGACATCTGCTGTAACGTACCTGTAATTATGCTTATGTTTCTTCTGCTGGCTCTTGTGTATATACTGTCATAATTTACCAAATGCATTGTACTCACTAATACAATGCTCTTTAGTTGACACTCTTTCTAAATACTGTAACCATTGTGAACTTTGATGTCTTATTTGTATTGTACACTGGTCTCGAAGCTATCCAGGTCCATCTCGAAAATCAGTTTTGCTCAATGATGATCACCTGGTTAAATAAAGATTTGATTGGTTGATTGCTTGATTAACCCTTTCTGTGTTGTTGGCTGATATATCAGTTCAGAATCCCTATACATGCTATTTCTGTTGGTAGCTTAGGGGTTACACAGATCTGCTAGTCTTACACTGGCATTCTGAAAATCCTTAAGAGAAGCAAGCAAATCTGGACTTTGGGACAGGGAGTTTAAATTTGGGAAGTCCTGGAAAATCCAGGACAGTTGAGAGGTATGCTGCATCCAATTGATCTTCAGCCATTATTACTTACAGCTTATCTATTTCATTCCATAAGCTCCATGCATTCATATGTATCACTCTCCACATGAAATTCCTTTCTCCTCATTTCTTTCTATATCTGACGACTTATGAATACCCACTGTTGCTACATTTTCCCCTGCCTGTCTCATTTTCTCTTTTCTCTTTATCTTGAGTACTGGTAGAAAGCCATCCTGACATCCTTTGTTTTATCTGTGTGCACTCATGTACTGTAAAACTGCACTACCCTTTACCCAGTATAAAGATTTGCTAAATTTTACATTTAGCATTTGCTGCAGTGCACTGGAACCACTCTGATCGGATGTGAGGCATCCCCTTTGAAAAGTGTCAACTCTTGCCTTGCATACTATTGGTGATTCAGCAAGCCCTCCACCTAATGCCAGCATTTAACCTGACCAGATCCTAACCCCTTTGTCCTGTATCTTATGATCTAACAGCTCTCCAGAAGCCATATTCACCCCATCTCCCAGTCTACAATGGATGGGATGGCATTAACTCAATATTTATCAGTTCAGTTGTATTCAAACATCAAAGTAAAGTTAGTCTTGACAACATTTACTGAGGTACACTGGAAGGGAGGGGCTACCATAGTAAATGAATGATACCATGCCAACTGCACTTGAAGAGCTGATCAACACCCATTGATTTATTACATAGAAACATAGACAATGATGGCAGAAAAACCCATGGCATTAACTCAATATTTATCAGTTCAGTTGGATTCAAACATCAAAGTAAAGTTAACCTTGACAATATTTAACACTTCTGACACCTACTGTACATATGGGGTTCCACATTATCTACCTCTATGCTCCCTGCCCTACTGCTATCACTCTGAGCAGCCACTAAGCCCTCCTATCTATCACAGGTATGTTTGAAACCACTGATTGTTTGCTGCCCACCACGTCAGCTTGCATTTTGTTACATGACTCCACCATCCTTTCTGTAAAATAAAACATTTGCACTTTCCTCTTAAATACACTACTTATGCTAAATAGTTCCTCATGGTTTATCCTGTTTGTTCCTTTCAGGAACTTGAAGATCTCTGTAATACTCCCTTCTCACATGTGTCCCCAAGCATGTACATGTTTAGTGCCCTAAGCTGATTCTCGTAATATCTACCCTGCTGGCCCATAATCATATCGGTCGCCCTATGTTCCATTATCTCCAGCCTGTCCCTACCTTTTCTTAGGTGGGGACTCCAGAACTGGGCAATGTACTCCAGGTGGGTCCTCATCAATGATCTATAAATAGGTAGTAACACCTCCTTCCTTCTGCTGTTAATACCCCTTCCTGTACACCCTAGCATCCTGTTTGCCTTACTGTAGGCCTTTTTACATTGGTTTGATTGTTTCAGGGAATCACTGATGATGACCCCTAGGTCTCTTTCTTCAGAGGTTGTTCACAGCTTTACCCCCCCCCCCCGCATATAATACTCTGTCCTCTGGTCCTTTTCTCTTTGTTCATCACCTTAAACTTTTGGCATTGAATTTGAACTGCCAAGCCTCTGACTGACCACCTCTCTAGGTTTTGCAAGCCTCATCAATTAACTTCAACCCCCTACTGAAGTCCTTCCACTGTTACTCGGTGACACCAGAAAGACCTTTCCTGTCACTGTATGCATCAAATTCTATAACAGAGAGCATAGCGAAGATGGAGTGCTTGACTGAGTTCATGAGATTTGAGTTACTGTCCTGCTATCATGGATCATGGGAGGCAGGGAGTGAACACTGCTGACACTGGACTTGCATAGAAACATAGAATTTGATGGCAGATAAGGACCACTTGGCCCACCCAGTCTGCCCATTTCCCTACCTAATGGATAAGCTGCAGATCCTAGTTAACCAGCAGCCTACTTCTTCCTACCCCCACCCCCTAGAATTGCCTTATGACTGTCCCATGCATGCTTGAATTCCACCACTGTTTTTGACTCCACAACCTCCTCTGGAAGGCCATTCCATGCATCCACAACCCTCTCTGTGAAAAAATACTTCCTTACATTACCTCTGAGCTGCCCCCTCTATCTTCAAATTGTGCCCCTTGTTCTTGCACATCTCTTTTTTGAAAGATGCTACCATCTTGGACTTTGTTGATTCCCTTGAGGTACTTGAAAGTTTCTATCATGTTCCCCCCCCTTTTCTCGAGGCTATACATATTAAGCTCCTTAAGTCTCTCTTCATATGTCTTCCGGTGCAGACCCTGCACCATTTTAGTTGCCCTCCTCTGGACAGCTTCCATCCTGTCTATGTCTTTAAGGAGATTGGGTCTCCAGAACTGCACTCAGTACTCCAGATGGGGTCTCACCAGCTGTCTGTACAGAGGGATAATAACTTCTTGTTTTCTACTGGTGATGCCTCTCCCTATGCATCCAAGTATCCCCCCAGCCCTCCTTGCTGCCCTCTCACATTGCTTGCCCACCTTTAGGTCATCTGATATGACTACCCCCAGGTCCTTTCCATTTTTGTTGTTGTTAGTATCTCACCCCCATTGTGTACTCTTCCCTGGTTTTGTTTCCCAGGTGCATTACCTTGCACTTCTTAGCACTGAATCTAAGCTGCCATACATTTGACCATTCCTCTAACCTTGCCAAGTCCCTTCTCATCCTTTCTACCCCACCTTGTGCATCAGCTCTGTTGCAGATCTTTGTGTCATCAGCAAAGAGACATACTTTTTCTTCCAGTCCCTCTGCAATGTCACTTATAAACACATTGAAGAGGACCGGTCCTAATACTGAACCCTGCAGTACCCCACTAGTAACCCACCTTTCTTCAGAGTGGACTCCATTTACTATTACTCTGTGTGTCCTATTCTCCAGCCAATTCTTTACCCAGGCTGTCATCTTGGGACCCACTCCCAGGCTGGCTAACTTGTATATTAATCTTTTGTGTGAGACTGTGTCAAATTCCTTGCAAAAGTCTAGGTAGGCCATGTCCACAGCCCCTCCCTGATCTACTACTTTGGTCACCCAGTCAAAGAAATCTATCAGATTTGTCTGGCATGACCTTCCCGGTGTGAATCCATGCTGCCTTGGGTACTGTGCCCTTCTGGCCTCTAGATACTGGGCAATTCTTTCCTTCAGAAGTGATTCCATCATTTTCCCTATCACTGAGGTTAAACTAACAGGTCTGTAGTTTCCTGCTTCTGCCTTGCTCCCACTTTTGTGAAGGGAAATCACATCTGCCCACCTCCAGTCCTCGGGTACCACCCCATCCTCCCATGATTTGTTAAAGAGGGTAGTCAGTAGTGCCACTAGTTCTACCCTTAGTTCTTTTAGAATTCTGGGATGAATCCCATCAGGCCCCATTGCTTTGTCCACCTTCAGTTTTAAGAGTTCTTTCAGAACCTTTTCTTCTGTAAATGGGCTTGTATCAACTTCTGTATCCAGAGTGTTTCTAGTGTTTGTTTTAGGTACCTCCCCCTCTTCATTTGTAAATACTGAGCAAAAATATTTGTTTAGTATCTCTGCCTTTTCACAGTCACCCTCTGCCCACCACCCCTCCCCTTTATTAAGCCTCACTATCCCTCCCTTGGTCTTCCTTCGCTCCCTGATGTACCTATAAAAGGTTTTATCCCCCTTCTTAACTGAGTTGGCTATCTTTTCCTCATTTTGGGCCTTTGCTGTTCTGACTGCCTTCCCAGCTTCCTTTTGCTTTAACTGATGCAGTTCTCTGTCCTGTTCCTTCTGTGATTCCTTGTACTTCCTGAATGCTTTCTTTTTCTCTTGAACCTTCACTGATACTTCCTTTGAGAACCATAGTGGTTTCTTACATTGTTTTGTTTTATTTGCTTCACACAAAGGCTTGTTACCTCTGTGATGGCAGTTTTTATTATTCCCCATTGTTCTTCCACCCCTCCTTCCTGCCCATTTGCTAGTGCATTCCTTAGGAACTCACCCATTTTGGCAAAGTCAGCCCTCCTAAAGTCCAGTACTTTTGCCTTTGTATGGCTTGACTCTATTGAACTATGATGCAGATCTGCAAGGTCAGCCAGGGAGCTGGGCATGTTAAAGGATGGAGACAGTTGAAAGGGGGCTGGCAGGACTCCAAATATATCACAGTATGCCCACTGTAAATTGGACAGCTCTCCTCCTCCGCATCATGGATTGGAGTTGGGGAGAGTAGACATAGAACTAGCCCAGGCCCCATTGGGGATTTTGTTACTATTTTTGAAACTTTTTTCATTGACAGATAATAGGTATATGAATACTGCCAAATAGGGGTGCTACATGTTATTCATTATCCTAATATTTGGGATAGTTGGGAAATAACATTCATTACTCATGTGGCCCTAGTGATTATATTTAATTCATATCATGTATACCAATAATAAAAAAAAAATTACACAATTATATATCATAAGTAGGCAACTAATTGTGTATTTACTGTACTGAATCGATTGATGTTACAGTAAAAAGTTTCTCTGTTGCAGGTAAGAATAATGAAAGCTGTACAATGTAATCTATATTAGTGACAGATTGTGTAATTATATGTAATTTTTAAATTGAAACCTTTTTGATTGTACCACTTTATTTATTAGTTCTGCTGCTGATTAGCAGCTGCTGATTAGCAGCAGCAAAAAGGAGGTGAGAGGGGACATGATAGAAACTTTCAAGTACTTTAAGGGAATCAACGGAGTCCAAGAGGGTAGCATCTTTCAGAAAAAGAGATGCACAAGAACAAGGGGGCATAATTTGAAGATAGAGGGGGTAAGGCTCAGGGGCAATGTGAGGAAGTATTTTTTCACAGTGAGGGTGGTGGACACATGGAATGATCTTCCTGAGGAGGTAGTGGTGTCAAAAACAGTGGGGGAATTCAAGAATGCATGGGACAGACATAAGGCAATTCTAGTGGGGGGTAGGAAGAAGTAGGCTATTGGTTAACTAGGATCTGCAGCTTATCCAATAGGTAGGGAAATGGGCAGACTGGGTGGGCCAAGCGGTTCTTAACTGCCATCAAAGTCTATGTTTCTATGTTAGCACCCTAGGACCCTCTTGTAAACAAAGTAGCTCATCTAAAAAAGGCTATCCTTGTATGCAAAAATTCTAAAGAAATAAAACATGTATAACATTAATTATATTAATCAAAGTGGTACTGTCAGTTCTGTTTAGCTTTTTACCCATTTTTGCTAGATGATATTGTGGTCCTAAACATTACAATTTGCAGTTTACAAACTGTCAAAAATTAAAAGAAAAACAATTTTGTCTCTAACAGGGAGGGCTATCCTGGGTCCCAAGTGTGGTGTATAAAATCCAAACTTTATTTTTGAAATCACAGTCACATAAGAAATATTTAATGAGGCCCCAAATGTTCACAGTGTCATTTTAGTTAATTGGTTCTACATTTATTGATATTTACTTACTTACAGTACCAATTAATAGAACCCAAAGTGTCATCATATGCTTGCTTTACTTCTATTTAACTTTAACTGGTAGAATCGTACAGAAGTTAGTTGTAAGACAAACAGAGTATAATCTACGCCTTCACTGTGAAATAATGACATTGGTCTGAATTCTTGCTAGCCAGCTGCCCTATTTATTCAAGTTATTTTATAGAGCTAATCAGGCTGCAGTACTCTTCACTGAAGTGTTGGTCTGTGCTTTTGGGTACAAGTAAATGTGTTCTGCAAACCTCAAGCAGTAATCAGTTGGAATGAATTAGGTTTTGCTGTAGCTTTAAATTGGAGCACCACACTCTTGTGCAGTTAATAGCATTTTATATGTGCTGTGACTTTATCTTGTTCTATCAACATTCTTGTTTGACATGCAAAGTGCAATGTTGCTTTTTTATTAGTGGTCCTTCATGTTTGACATATCTCAGTGCAGATGCTGAGGATAGACATCTCAAAAGTGAACTGAAATTGAAATTCAGGGAAGGACTAGATGAGAATTACCCAGCTGTCTTGTGCACTCTATTTATCTCAGAGTGACAGTACTCAGCAAAAGGAACTTTTGATAGGGAGGCATCTGCTACTCTAGATTACAGAATCTGCAGGATGGCAACTGTAGAGAAAAAGAAGGGGTATGGTGGAATAGTGTTGCTTGAGAAAGGGGATAAATCAGTTTTAGAGGGATGTAAGAATGAACAATAGCAGAGTGGTGTGGCATGATATTACATATGGATGCCTATTTTTAATTCCTACCTAATTAGACAAAATTGTCCCTAGAGTATATGACTGTTTTTATCAAATATGCAGTTTACAGTATTGATATTCTGTTGTAGCTGGCTACATCTACAGTAAATAGCATGAACATGCATGGACACAAGCCTGCTTTCTAATATATTGATGGCATTATAAGCCACTTTTTATTTAATGAAACATCACACCGATTTTTCCAAACCCTACAATTAAACTGTTCTATGTAATGGAAATTCTATTTTGTAAATTGCCACAGTGCTGCGTCTTATGTATGGAGATGTCAATTGCACTACTAAGGGTGTGAAAAATAGTGAATATAATTTCTAGAATACCATAAATAATAGGCTATTGCTTATTTACTGTAGATCACAATAACGAATACTAACCCTGATATATATTATTCAGATGTTCTCAGATCACACTCTATACAAAACCAACAAAAGAAAAAGTAGAAACACATACCCCTAGCCTCCCTCCAGTGGCCAGGACTATTCTTGTGTACATTTATTCATTTACATTTGATTACCATGTTGATTCATGGGCAAAATCATTCATTTGTAAGGATGACCCAGGACTCGGTGCAAAAAACACAAACATATAATTAAAATGGAACTAGTACATACATATTATGAAACATTAAAACAGTGGTATATTGACAACATTATTAGATGCAGATTAATTGTATAGTCATTGTTTCGCTGTGATCTACTGTCAAGAAATGTTAATAGTAAGACATTCCAGATCTTTACAGCCAGGAATAAAAAGGTCCATTGTGCAAGTGATTTTCATAGAGAAAAACAAAGTTATGCTTAACTGTAGCACAAGTTCTAAATAAAAACGAGCAAGGAGAAAACATCTAATGGCTGGACAGTGGGGCCACAGAGTACATAACATTACTAAGCATCATTCCTAAAAAGAAATCCATATGTGTGTCAAACTGCAATTAATTTAATTTGGAGTAAAGATCATGATAGTGGGTGTCATATTTCATATTTACTGCAAAGTGGTAAAATCCATTATACAGTTCTCAAATCCAGGACAGCACCTGTTCAGTTGGCGCAGCATGCAGTATATCAGAATTTCATAATCAAACAATGGCAGTATAAAGTTTGCACAACCAGAATATCAGTGTTGGGTACGTTACTTTTTCTATTACTTTCTATTTCTTTTAGAAACTTGATCCAGGAAGCTCTGTGCAGTCACTAGCAAGGATGGAGAAATACTAGAAAAAGTAATACAACTGACAGTTACACTTACTTATTTCTTTTTAGACAAAAACAATACAAAAATAATAAAAAACTATAACAGATGACTTATTTCAAAGTAATCGGTTAGTTACTAGTTACTTTCGAATAAATGTAATCAGTTACAGTTATGTATTACTTTTATATAAAAAGACATAAGTAATTGTAACTGTAAGGTGTATTACTTTTTCCATTACTTCTCCATCCCTGCTAGTGACTGCACAGAGCTTTCTGGCACAAGTTTCCAAAAGTAATAGAAAGTAATAGAAAAAGTAACTTACCCAACACTGCAGACTACTACACGTGTTTTTTTTTTTTAACTTTTGTTTATCTTCCTGACACCCCAGGTATCCTTCAGGAGTGCCCACATGGATCTCCACCCTACTCCCAACCTGAACCCTCGCATTCCCCTGGCCTCTCCTCTCCTGAATGACTGCAGGCTGACCCGACCCCCAGTACCATCTCTGGGACTGATTACGCTCCGCCTCGGTGGCTACCTCCTAAGTACGAGGGGCCTACCTGCAAGTCATTGGGTCCTCCAGAGAGAGAGAGAGAGATCCTGGGCACATCGGGGCTGGTGTTTGGGATGTGGGAGGGTCCACTGGGGCCACTGTCATCTCCTGATGTGCAGGAGGTATTTTCTTTGCTTTTTCTGTCCCTCGCCCCCCCTTGAAACCTGGCCAGCAAGGCTATGGAATGCCATGGCTCTGCCCCCCCAGACATTACGCCATGCTGCTACATTGGTGACCCTCCAGCCACCGCCAGAGGTAGCTCCTAGAGTGAGCGCATTTCCACCCCACCTCGGGAAGAGAGAGCAGTCGGCGGATGTTCAATCTCTATCCCCCCGCCAACCCCCAGCAGCCCTGGCTCACTCCCAAACCCAGGTCGCTGGTGTAGCGTGAGGTGTGGTGTCCAGTGCCTCAACCCTCAGTGCCACCGGGCCGGCTGAATACTACACATGTTACTCATAAAAATGTAGCCTTTTTGGATGGAATAGGCCAAGTTGTTGGTGTACACATTTGATAAGGTTGTCAACATGGTTAAGGCAAGTAAGGGCACTGTAAAAGGCCAAGCACTCATACAATAGTGTACAGGATCAAACACAGTGTAACAGTGTGACACTGTTGTCTGTGTGATAACTGCCTTGAATTGCACTGTTTCCTGCAGAAAACTGCAGGGTCATGTGTCTGATTCTGGCAGGTACCACTGTACATTACTTAAAATTAGTGATAGTGTCAATAGGCAATCCCTTAAGAGCCTTAAAATTAATTTCTGAGCGTGCAGTAGCGCTAATACTGCACTCAGTCAGTGGCTGGCTGTGGAGGTGAGAGGTGGGCTGTACCACTCGCTAGCTGGGGATAGGTGGGGGGTGCTGGATGGGCTGGCACGGCTGGGTGGGGGGGCCACTAGACTACCAGAGCAATGGAGATTCATTTATATTAATTTACAGTTTGAGGGCTGCTAGACTACCAGGGCTACCTGTCTGCTGCATTTGCATCTGGTGACTAAGGGGTTGGGACATGGGTGGGGAGGGTTGACCACGCCACCCCGCTTTTGTGGCTTGTGACATGCTCACCAGGTATGCCCATAGTTCAGTGCACCTGGCCGCATGTCGCAAGTCACAGGACTTTGCTGTGATGACCCTGCCCCTACTAGAATAGGGTGCAGGGTCAATGTCCCAGGTGCAGGTGGAGCAAGTTGCGTCCGGCGGCAACTTGCACCACCCTTCTAGAATTAGGCCCAAGGTGTCTACGCCAAGCAGGTATGATGCAAATGGCACCTTGTGTCAAAGTTTGTGGCTTTCACATTTTTCAAATGCTGGTTGATTGATATCAGGATGCTGTGTGCCACAGCCACCCTGCTCCTCCCATGGGACAGAAGCACTCATACACCAAGAGGCAAGGGTGGTTGCACCACAGTGGGGCTGCACCATCACCTCTTTTGCAATCCCTCCCATCTGACTCCCCCAACATCCAAGTTATCCCTCTGATCATTGAGTCCCCATCTACTGGGATCTTTCTGTCCATATGCCATCTCTACAGTGACAATTTTACAGTGATGTCACCAATGCCGACAACATTGACACATTGCTGTAAAGTCCACCCGGGACCCCAGCACTCTTTCCAGAGGTCATGCACCCCCTCCCCAAATCAGCTGTGACTCAAAGTTTACTATCTGAAGTTACGGGAGTGTGGGAGGGCATAGCCCCTTGCAGAAAAACACCTTTGTCTCCCATGGCACAATGCCGACCACAATTGTGGTCAACATAGTAGTGTCAGGGAAACATCGTGCTGACATGAAATTGTCAATGTAGTGCCATGGATCCCTTCCTGTCAGCTTTGCCCCTCTTGGGTGCCAATATGCTTTGTTGCCCATCATCATTGACTGATTCAGAGTCCCCCCTTGCAGAGTCAGGAGCCTGATCCTCCTCTAGGGGTGCAAAGCAATTCACCATCTGGATGTAACTGGGCTGGATTACATCCTTATGGCTGCCCCTTCTCTCCCTCCTGTGCCCAACTATCCTCCACTCTCCTGAACCAGTGGGGCTCTGGGGGAGTGAGGGTAAGGGGGGGTGAGCTCCTGCTGAGCTGAATGTGCAGCTGGGATATTTCTGTCCTTGCTGCTACCAGTCAAGCTTAGAGCTCTGCTAAGGTCTTGCAGAACTGGCAGTGCCCCCTGCACAAGAAAACATCCCTGGAGAAGAGAGCCTCACATTCCCTAAAACTGAGTGCCTCACCCCAAACCACATACTACTAGGTACTGAATTGGAGAGAGAGAAACATAAATAGTACTAGCTTAAGTTAGAATGAACTCCACACCAAGGTGGGGTGAAACTAATAATAATCGGCTATTACAGGCATATGGTGTCATTAAATAATTCTCAGTATTCAAGTGTATAAATATGTCCAGGAGTTATTAGTTACTCAGATTAAACCACACTACATATAAGAGACAAAACCAACTCTGAGAACTGTGAGCATAACAATTACAATTGGTGGGTTTAACAGTTCTGCCCAGTGCAATCCACTATAGTATTGTGAGAATCCATCCCCTAAAAGAATCAACCTCCCAAACTGCTGAAGGAAATATATCTATACCACAATACCACCTACTGCACTACTCTAAGATTTGACCTCCCACTGCAGTGCAACCACTCAAACAACCAAACCATTGAAATGCCCCACCAAACAACAGCAGCAATGGAATTTGTTTTCCAAAACTGACAAGGTAGAAGTGCCTTTGCTAAGGTTGTACCTTTTGAAGGCTTCTTGAAAGAAGCCCTCAAACAGTTCCTGAGTTATAAGAATCTAATTTTTTTTATTCTGACTATGCTAAGTAGGGTTTTTGATAACCTTCTGATAGGACTCAAGAAATGTGGGGTTGTGAGGGTTTTCTGATTTCTCACCACTTGCTTCTCACAACCTGAAAAATGTTTCTGGGTTGTGACTGCTGCCGTCTTGCCCCCCCCCAAAAAAAACTAAAAAAGCAGGAAAATATATAAAAGAAGATTGTTTTGTTTGTTTAAACAAGCACCTGAACCTAGCTAAATGGGACGTGTTCAGCTAGACTGTTTTTTTTACATATACATCCAGAAATAGCTTTTCTGGGCACCCCAAAATCCAGGTTGCCCAGCTTAGCAACAGGAGTCATTCTTCTACAATCTCAGTATGAGAACAGCAGGAATCTCTTAGCATCTTATGCCACAGATGGAGACATGTTGTGGGCTTGTGTGGCAGCAGAAAGCTGGGGAATTGATTTTGATCCCTTTCTCTATCTCTTTTCCATCTACCACAGTTTTTCATTCCTTTCAATTCCCAGCTCATCCAGCCCTCACTCCATCCAGTTTTTGTGATGCTGAACAGTGATGTGGGCCACATGCCCACCACCAGCACTGCTTGCAAGCACCCTCCATTCCAGATCACCCACCCCCATGAATAGGTGGTGACACCAAGGTGCCCACCTCTGGTGCCACCGTGGAGTTTAGATGACACTGGGGTGACCAGTCCACAGTGTTGGATCCAAAATTGCTTTAATCTAAACCTGCAAAAAAGAAAACTGCCCCTCAGTGTCTTCAATTTGTTTAAAACTCACCTGTAAAAAAGAAAATAGTCCCTGCCAATCTGACCCTGATCACCACCCACCTCACCTTGACCCCCCGCTCAGCACCCCCAGACCCCCCATTATTACAATCCTGAACACAACCCATCATGTAGATTCATTCTCTGATCAGAGACAATGCCTTGCTGCTGGTACTGGTAACTGCAATATGAGAAAATAAGTCTGGTTTAATGTATTTCGATGGGGTTTGAACTTTTACTCTTAATGTTGTCATTTTTTAAAAATATATATATTTCTACACCAGATTTACAATATGGCCTTTTTGGGACCCACCTCAAGGCAAGAGAGGTAGAATTTTTCAAATCAGGCCCAAAAGGTGGTTTTGTGGTCATTGCACAAAATCACTAATAGGGCAGGATTTGAAAATGTTCAGCTGCCGGGTTCATGAAGTGGGGCCATAAGAAGGCTATGTTGGAAATTTGGTCTACAAATATGTTAAAATGACCAACTTATGCGTGAACATTGATCTCATAACTTCACTAATTTTTAGCATTTTTCCACCAAACTTTCAACATGGCCTTTATGGGATTCCACCTCATGAACAAAATAGGTGAACATTTTTAAATCCACCCTGGAAGGTGATTTTGCAGTCACTCCACCAAATCACATTTTGGGTGAGATTTGAAAATGTTCATCTATGGGGCTCATGAGGTGGGTCATAAGAAGATCATGTTGAAAATGTTGTGCAACAATATGGTAAAATGACCAGGTTATGAGTGAAGGTTGAAATATTTTGACCTCATACTTTCCACATAGCCATTTTGTCACACCACCTCATAAACATGGCAAAATATCATTTTTATAATCCTGGAAAAGACATCTTTTTGCACTTGTGGTGCAAAATGACATTTCAGCCAGTATTCTATAATTGCCACATGTGATGTTTATAAAGATGAGTCATAAAATGACTATGTTGAAAAATTTGGGTTAAAATATATATATATATATATATATATATATATATATATATATATAAAGAAATGCGTGTAACACCAGCCTTTATTCCAGTGGGTAGTGCCCCAGAGGGCCCTGAGCTTCTTCATTTATTCACACAGGTTGCTTTAAATAGGACATGATTCCACTATCTCAAAAAGAAAATCAATTCTTTACAAAAAACTATGTTACTGTAACAGTTGGGGTTCAAGTTAATGCCAGAAAAGTAGGGAAATACTGGGACAGTATTGCAGACATCACACATAGCTATCTTCTAGATATGAGTGATGATTGCTCAGTGTGGTTTAACATTAATATGGGAACAGAGGCAAACCACTGGAGGATGAGGACTTGTACTTTAGGAGGGTAGATTTTAAAGAAACAGGAGACTGCCTCAGACACTGCCTCATAGGAGTGTGGGATTCCCAGTGAGCAATAGAGGCACAGTGGGGAAAAATAAGGATCAGCATAATTAAGGCAACCAACCTCTGCATGAAGAAAATGAGTAAAAGTAGAAGGAAAAAGTGACATTTATGGTTCTCTAGGGAAGTGGCCATGGTGGTGAGGGGAAAAAAGGGGGACATTCAGGAGGTATAAGGAAATGTAGAGGGAGGACAACAAGGAGGCATACCAAGTAAAACAGAAGGAAGCAGGAAAGGCAATAAGGGGAGCAATGGTGCAGGCAGATGAAAGAATAAGCAAAGGGGTGGCTAAAGGGATAAGGCTTTCCTCAGGCACATAAGTGAGAAGAGTAAAGCAAGGGGAGGGATACTGAGGATAAGGAGGGTGGCAGTGGGAAAATTCAGAGAAGAGGATCAAGAAAAAGTAGACAACTTGAACAGGTACTTCTGTTCAGTCTTCACAGTGGAGGGGAATGGACCACCATGCTGCAGCAGGAAAAAAGCAAGGAAGGTAGACACCATTCAATTTTCTGAAGAAAGCATCTTTAAGGGACTTGCAGTGCAGAAAGTGGACAGTTCAATGGAGCTGGACATTATATACCCAAGGCTACAAAAGAAACTCAGGGAGGTGCTAGCTGTTCCCCTGACAACCTTATTCAACAGCTCACTGGAAACAAACATGGTACCAGAAAGTTCAGGGAGAGCAGACATGGTCCCTCTCCATAAGAAGAATCCAAACAAGGAGAACTGTGCACTGTGCTTATCCAGCTGGTGCAGCTGAAATGGCTGGCTATCCTAAAATGCAATCCCCAAAAAATTCAAAACTCAGCTGCACTTGAGAGGAGTGTATGTACAAAATGAGCACACATGGAAACTTGGCTGCATAAATCTTTTATTGCCTTTGGCAAAAACTAGAAGAGTAACAGTCAGTATTAGTGACTTGAAACATACAATTACCAAATGTGGAGGACAATACCCCAGAGCATCACTGTAAGCCTTTTTTAGGGGGCCAGTTGTATGTCTTAAGTCACTAATATTGGCTGTCACATTTCTAGTTTTTGCCAAAGGCAATAAGGATTTATGCAGCCAAGTTTCTGGGCATCATCATTTTGCACATGCACTACTCTTGAGTGCAGCTGAGTTTTGGAGTTTTCCTCTACTTAAGACCTGCAACAGGGAGGATGCTAGCAACTGTAGGCCATCAGTGATTGGGAATTTAATGGAAACCCTGTTAAAGGAAATGTGGATAAAGTATCTGGAATCCAATGGATCTCAAGACCAAAGGTGGTATGGATTCATGGTAGGACATCATGCCAGACACATCTGATTGATTTCTTTGGGTGATTGGGGAAATAGATCTGGGGAGGGCAGTGCATGTGGCCTATCTGTATTTTTGCAAAATCTTTGATACTGTGCTGCAAAGGAGACTGATCAAGAAATTGAACAGCCTAGTGGTGAGCTCCAAAATGCTGAAATAGATAAAGAACTGGTTAATGGATAGGCAACAGAGGGTTGAGGTTAATGGCACTCATGCTAATGAGGGGACAGTGACCAGCAGGGAGCCACTTGGCTCAGTACTGGGACCAGCCCTCTTCAATGTCTTTGTAAGGGACATCACAGAAGAACTAGAAGTGAAGGTATGTCCTTCTGCAGATGACACCAAAATCTGTAATAGGGTGAACACTCAGGAGGGGCTGCAAAGAATGCATAGGGTCCTTGGGAAACTCAAAGAGTGATCAGGACCATGACAGTTGGGTTTCAATGTAAAAAAATGCAAAATGATGCACCTAGAGCATAGGAACCAAGGAGCTGAGTATATAAAGGGGTGCATGTTCACACTCTCTAAGAAGAAACGGGACCTTGAGGTAATCATATCTGATTACTTCAAAGTGGCAGGGCAGTGTGACAAAATTATTGCTTCTGATCAGTCTTCACAGTACAGTGAGGGGGAATGAGCCAACATGTAGCAGCAACCACCAGGAGGGAGTGAACACAAGACTATTCTCAGTAGAGACAGTCCAAAAGGTATTGCAGCCCCTAAAGGAAACTAATGCTATGTGTCCAGATGGTATCACCCAAGGGTCCTAAAAGAACTGAGCATGGTGCTATCTGCCCCTCTGGCAAAGACATTCAGCACCTCATTGAAGATGGGTGTAGTTCCAGAGGACTGAAGGAGGGCTGATGTGATCCCTTTGCATGAAAGCTGGCAGGAAGGAGGCTAGCAACTACAAGGCAGTCAGTATCACAACATTAGTGGGGAAATTAATGTAGACCCCACTGTGTATGAGATGGGGGGAGAGGTACTTACAGTCACTAAGCAAGAAAGAGACCTCAGGGTCATCATATCTGGTGATCTCAAGGAAGCTGGTCAGTGGCAAGGCAATGGGAAAGACTAGAAGGATGCTGGGGTGAACTGGTAGAGGGATTTATAGCAGGAAGAGGGAGGTGTTGCTGCCATTTTATCACTCACTTGTGAGCCCCTGCTTGGAGTACTGTGTTCAGATCTGGAGGCTGCACTTCTGCAAGGACATTAACAGGATGTAGGCAGTACAGAGGAGGGCAACCAAAATGGTGTGAGGATTGCAGAAAAACCATAAGAGGAAAGGCAGCAGGAACTCAACATGTGATCCCTGGAGGCGAGGAGAGCAAGAAGGGACATGATTGAAACCTACAAGCATCTTAAAGTGTTGAACAAGGTGTTCAGCCCAAAATTTTTGTATCAACAAAAAACAAAAAAAACAGAAGTTAGTCACAGAAGAGGATTTTAACGTTTTCAAAAAATCACCTTTGGGGGTCCTTTTTCCAACAGTTAACTGCATAATCCACCTAAGGTGGTCCCGATGACCAACATATATGTGTTGGTCTGTCTCTATAGTGTCATTTTTGTTGGTTTTCAAATGATACTTTTTGAAGAAAAATGAAAAACAAGATGACAGCAAACAGAAACAATGTTTTCCTCATGAGAAAGGATTGTCCATGCGAACACTTCATACAGCTATTTTGAAATGCTTACTAGATGAAGGTGTCAGTGGCTCAGCAGGTAGCACACTTGCCACTGAGGTCAGGAGATCAGAAGGCTGTGGGTTCTATCCCCGCACCAGGCACTTGAGTTAATTTTCAGTACTGACACTCGTGCAGCATGAGGGGGCTGCTGCACTCCTGAGGTGCCGTCTTTTGGATGAGACGTTAAACTAAGGTCCCATCTGCCTGTCCTGGTGGTAGTTCAGGTGGATGCTAAAGATCTCATGGCACTTATTGAAAAGAGTAGGGGAACATTTTATTAACAGGAGACTTATTTACAAACCACAAAATAAACAAATTACATATACTTCAAAGTATATCACAGAATTTCACAAATTATATCCATATACCGTATGTTCAAGTAATTGGGGCATCTGAGACTATTATCTAGGGAAGGCATATGCAATATTCGAACAACAAAGAACTATGCACTGATTTCATTTCTGAGTAATAAACATGTTTCAGATCAAACTCTATTGTCTTTAAAAGTTCTTGATGAGATTGATGTTTCTGTTGTAATGTAAAGAGACATCTGGCTGTCCAAATATGCCATTTTATGACTGTAAAAATAACACTGAAAGTCCCAATGTTCCATTTTTATCACTCTCTTGAAAACACTCAATACATTATATTTATATATGTTATTGTGAAGAATAATGGTTTATTTCAACTTTCTGCTAAAAAAAAACAAAACCCTTGTATAAAAGTGCAAGTGAAAAACAGGTGATCAATTGTTTCCTCTTGTTGTATACATTCTTTCCTACTACATTGTCTAATATCTGCTTGTGTTTTTGATTTGATTTAGTATTTATTCGCTTGTGACAGCTCAGCCAATGCAAATCCCACATTCTAGGGGGTATCCGTGAATTGCAATAGTTACAATAGATGATTATATTTGTCTGGACATTTAGGAAAAATTACTTTTACAGTATAGATCTGCTCTAATAACTGCCTATACAGGTTTTTCCTATGTAATGACATTATTATGTTACTTGTTACCTTCCACTGTTTAAATCTTAAAAATGTCTCTCTCATGTACTGTAGGACTAAAGGGTTACATTTTACTGTTTTTAAACTGTTTGTCTCCCATTGTTTAAACCAGGTTCTACAGGATTCAAAAACCCAAGATTCCCAACCTTTATCCATATTAACTAGCAGAGTCCTTACATTTGTCATAAAAAATATACTATTGGAAAATAGCAATGGATGAATCATATTTAATCCACCCTGTGAGACTGATAAATATGTTATATCTCTCTTAATGGGATTGAGGTGGCTGCCCCATAAAGCCTGAAAAAATAAACTCAGCAACCTTGTTCCTAACACCTTTGGTGGTGGAAAGACACAACTCAAAAATAAAAATACTGGAATAAGATAGGTTTTAATCAGGTAAACCCTCTTTTTATTCCAATTTTCCATCTATTCCATTGATTAACTTTTTGTTGTCCAATCTCTAGTTTAGGTTTCCAATTCAACACATCTAATGGCCCATCCTCAAATTTTATTCCTAGTATTTTAATTGTCTCTTGACTAATTCTTATATTTGAAATGTAAGTCCCTATCTGACTATTATCCTCTTATTGTCTTCCAATACATTTTGTATGATTTAAAGGTGCCCCAGATATGTTTCCAAATATTGTGCACTGATGTACAGCTTCCTGAACTTCCTGCACATCTGCTACTGCTAAGCTCATATCATCCATGTATGCCATTACTTTATATGGTGTAGTATATCAAGATGTATGTATGGGAGACATTTTCTGTGATTCATTTATACTTTTAAGTAAAGGATCCAAAAAAAAAAAGTATACAAAATAGGGCTAAGTGGGCAACCCTGCCGCACTCCTCTTTCTATCCTGACCCTAGGCCCCTTCTACCCATTTACAATAGGAACTACAGTAGCTGTGTTGTATACTTTTTTTATCCATGAGACAGTAGTCTCTGGTACTTGGTAGTGTTTTAATGTGAGCCACAGAAATTCATGATTTACTGAATCAAATGCTTGTTTTTGGTCCAAAGAGACCAAAAACCCTGAAAGTTGTTTTGAATTCCCTCTTTCCACTGATTCTCTTAGTATGATTATATGGTCAGATATACTCCGCCCTGGTATTGTACTGAATTGAGCTTTTGAAATCACATATTGGGCTATTTTTAATAATCTAATAGCTATAATTTTCGTCAGGATTTTAAAATCAATATTTAATTGGCTTATTGGCTTCCAGTTATTTAACTGTGTCTTCTCCCCATTTTTATAAATAGAAGTCAAACCTCCCCTGTTCATTTCTAAAGTTACATTATCATCCTGAAGAATATAATTATAAACTGTAGCCAATTTTTGCCCTAATTCTGTTCCTAAGATTTTGTAAATTTCATTTGGTAAGCAATCTAAACCTGGTGTTACTCCTTGTTTTAATGTTTTTATTACTTCTTCTACTTCTTGTGTTTGTATATCCCTAATGTTTGGCTCTGATATAATATGTGGAATAGTCAGGACCTCGATTTAAGATAAATAATTCCGAGCTTGGCTTATATTTGAATCAAGTGGACCATAAGGTTTCCTCATATGCATATTTATGCAATGCTGAATCCCATTATTATCTGTATATAGATGCTGATGTTCATCTATTAAAACTGTGAATACCTTGTTTTCTACTTTCTTTTTTCAGCTTTCATATGGACAAATGTCATCATAAGAACCAGATGTACCAAATTGTTGCTGCTGTTGTAATGTTTTTACTTTTTGTGAGTGGTATTCTCTAAGGTCCCTCTTTACATTACTTATTTGAGTGGTAAAATCTTGTCCTGTAGTATATGATAATGTTAAACATTTTTGTAGCTGTTGTCTTTTACCTAAATAGTCTATGAATTGTGTGTTACTATATTGGTTACTAAATTGTTTTAATAAACCTTGAAGATCTTTTTTTGTTTCAGACCACCAGATTTGTACTTTGTCATATGAAACAAAAACTGATTTTCTAGCTATCATAAACTGTTTGACTTGTTCTATCAAAAATTCCTGTTTTAATATGGAAGTATTTCATTTACATGTTCCAGGACCCTTCAATAGAGCATGTTCTGACCCTATTTGTATTGATAATAAGCTGTGGTCTGAAAATTCTGCTACCTACACTTCTGCTTTAGATATCTGTAAATGGTGTGAGGTAAAAAAAGAAATCTATTTGGGTCGCTAGTGGCTGTTTATGAAAAGTTGGAGTATGTTTCTTTTCAGTAGTTAAATAGGCATCCTGAAGTCTAGCCAATTTTAAAACTGTTGTTAAAAAATTTGAATTGCAAAAAAGTCAATGTTTTTGTATTTTTTGATCTGTCCTTTAATGATAGTCCACAATTAAAATCACCTCCAAAGATCACATATTGAGAAGTGTGTAAATATGGTTGAGCTAATTTGAATAAATCTATCCTAAGTGCTTTTGTTTATGGTGCATACACATTTAAATATCTATACCCTATATTATATATTCTAACATCTAGGAGTAACAACCTACCAGGAAGTAAATCCAAAACCTTTATAACCTCTATGTTAGGCATATTAAAAAGAATTCCCACCCCAGAGCAGGTTTCCTGCACAAAAGACCAGAAAGACGGCCCTAAATACCATTCTCTTTGGGCTCGATTAACTTCCATTAAAGAATATAACCTCACATCTTGCAGAAAAATAATTCCCATTGTTAAACTTGATAAAAAGAAATATACTATCTCTCTTTTAGGTTGCTTTTTTATACTGTTCACATTCACAGTATATACAGAGAAGGGTGGAGCCATTTACATGAAAAAAAGGGCGGAAAACAAGAGGAAACCATTTATTCCTCACCTTGGTGTCCCCTTTCTGGGCATACTTTCCTTATGTTTGATTTTTGCTTTTGCTTTCCATTTTTGGGGCCCTAGATTATCAAGTAGACTTTCTGTATCTGTTGTCTGTTCTGGATAGGAAGAGATTCGAGATGAGGTATCTGAATCTGTATCCTCTGAATTATCCTGTAATAGTTCAAATTTATTCACTAATGGAATATGTTCTGTTTATGATGCCTTAGACAGTGGAATCCCTTTTCTATGCTTCCTTTCGTGACTCTTACCATTGGAGCATCTAAAGCTGGGGGGTCATTCTATCTGTAGGTGAATCTACAGTATCTCTGACACAGCTATTGCACTGTCAATCTGTACTGTTTCTACTTCTTGAGGAAGGGGGGTATCTCTTCCTGGGCCTCTCTTTCTTCTCCATAAACAACTGGAGTTTGCACAGATATGGAAGGCTGTAGGTCAGAAACCAGAGACAAAGAGCCTGAACCTGCTGGGATAGTTTGATTTGTTGTTATTTTTGTTCTTTGTGCCAACGTAATTATGAACCTTTGTTCCTCCCCATTCACTAAAGTTGGGAAGTGTGGGCTGCCCATTTACACTGCTGAAATGTATGATGGGTTTCCTCACACAACACACATTTTGGCTCCTCTGCACATAGATTCACTGAATGTCCCACTTCCCCACAGACTGAACATTTCACTTTGTTACAAATACTGCTTAAGTGACTTACTGACCCACATTTGTAACAGGCCTTTGGTTTGTCTGGATAAAAAAGAACCCCTCTATCTCTCCCTAACATAAAACTATTTGGCAAATGCTGTATCCCAATTTCTGTTGTTTTTAACAAAACCCATACCCTCCATCCCTCAATCCAATAATTTTCTGAATCAAATATTGCTTCAGGGTCATCTAGAACAGTGCATCACTGTTTCAACCACACTGTCATATCATTCATGTTAACTCCTTCATTCCTGAACAGGACTGTAACCGTTTTCTGTGCAGACTTCATGAGAGGGATAGCATTAAAGGGAGCCCATAATGGGGTATTTTTTAATTTATGGAATTTTGTCCAAAAATGTTCTAAACCATTTAAAGTTTTAAAACTTAAGTAAAAATTATGCTCATGAGACACATGTATCAAAGCATGAACTTTTTATGCAAAAAACTTCATCGAGTATTTCAAAAGAGTTCATCCCACAAACACCCGGTTTGGCATTTGTTCCATTCCCCCCACATATTGCAGTCTTACTGCATTGTGCCTTTTTGCTTGTAGAGTGGTCACTGAAAAACAAGAAGCATATGTCCTAGAGTTTGTAAAGGATGTTGATGCTGTACATATGCTAACTTGCAGTTGTTGTGGTCATAGCCCAGGGCACGAGGGGGTAGTATGGTCATGCATCTGGTAAGCTCTCCGTGGTTTCTTCTATACTTTGTGCATCTTGTGGAATGTTCAAGGTTGAATTTTGTATAAGTTGTAATTGAGGAGGAAGGGACATACCCGATGCCTGTGTAAGGACTCCTATGTCCTCTTCATTTTCTTGTTGTATTCTTATAGGAGACAGCCCAGAACACCAAGTGCCTATGTCAGTGTCTTTTTCCCAGCCGTCCACTCAGAGCGCCTTGTCGACTGTCCAGTTTTCACTCAGTTCCATGGAGAACCCATTCATTGGGGGATGTCTTAGGCCAGTTTGCAATTGTACCATTTCTGCCATTCCCGACACACCCCCAACAGTGTTAAACTCTGTCAATTTTATTCCTTTGGCTGCTCTGAGGTGTTTGTTTCCTCAGCTTCCCCTTGCTTGCCAGTGTCAAAGATCAAAGCGGGACTTTTGACCATCAGCTGGGGTGAGTCATTACTTATTTCAGGAGCTGTCAATATGCCTGTTTTCATGCTGGCCAACAGTTCTCTCTTTTTCTCCAAATATTTTTGCTCTTCCATAATTAAAAGCTATTTAATTTCTTCATTTACTGTATCATCTTGAACTACGGTTGTAGTCTCAACAGATTGTAGTTTTAAAACATTTTGTCCATTACTATTTCCAACTTCAGTAATATTTGCAGACATACCTTTTGTATAGGTATTTTGTTCTGTATAGTCTTGGCATCCTGGCTGATTTTATTTCCTGTAGTTAGTTCTGTTTGTCCATTTGTTTTTCCTCCTGTTACCTTGGCCTCTCGCAGTTCAGAGACAGGGGAGGAGACTGTCTCTCCTGCCTCTACCACCTCCATGCTCTCCTCAGCTCCTCCAGGATCAGCCATCTTGGCAAACAGCTTGGATGTAAGGATCCCCCTAACTGTGAGTAGGGGAAGTTTCCCCTGTGTCCTGGCCAAATTTCTTCCATTCACTAAAAATGCCACCAACAGCTTAATCTGGTGCAAGGTCAGTTGGCATTCATCTGTATCCCCCTCTCCCTAGTTGTGCCTGAAGATAGGCAGAATTTGTCTAGTGCACTTACCCGGTAAACAAAAACTAAATAAATAAATAAAATAATAATAAATGCCGAAGATGCTCAGAATCTGAAATTTTAAAATTTAATAATTTTGGAACGGATTAATATTTTTTCACCAAACCAGCATAGGAAATCCTTTGGAGCCAATCCTTATCTATCCCAAAACTTTCAGACCAAAATTCCAAACCATCTGGGGACTACGTGATGGCAAAAAACAGCAATTATTTTTACATATTTTCACCATACACATCTCAGAGTTCATAAATCCAACTGGAACAAAACTTGGCACTTCAAGAGATTGTGCAAATCCATTGAATGGTTGTGAAGATATTAAAGTTCAAAATTTGACATTTAACATCAAAGTGCCTACTCAACCCTAACTGTGGTGGTGCTACAGCACTACTATAATATACATATATCTACAGTTTATCTATGTATCTATATATATATATATATATATATATATATATATATATATATAGTTAGGGTTGAACAGGCACTTCAATGTTAAACTCAAAATTTTGCACTCTAATAACTTCACAACTGTTCAAACGAGTCGCACAAACCTTTGCATGCACCATCAAAGACCCAAGTTCTCTTGATGTGGCAAGATTCATTCTAGTTGGATGCATGGGTGGGGAGATACAGAGTGTAAAATAGTGTGTAATTTACCATGTTTTTGGCAGTTTCTTTGTCACTTTGCAGTGCCGAAACAGTTTGGAATTTTGGTCTGAAATTTTCGGGGTTGAAATGGCTTACCTTGAAGATGTGCTTTTTGCTGGTTTGGTGAAAATAATATTAATCCAGTCCAGAGTTATAAGCATTTGAACATTTGGGTTCTGAGTATGCTCAGTAGCATTCTCAGTTAGATGTGCCACTTGAAAAAGGATCTTTTTTGCAAATGGGTAATCTTTTTTTGCAAATGGGTCATCCTGTGTCACAAGTGGGAAACATCTGTTCGTACTGCTGCCATTTTGTTTTTCAGTTAGTGAGGGAAACAAAATTAGATTACTCAAAAAAATTATGTGTTCAGTAGAAACCAACACATGTGCTCTGCTAGTCAGGAACCTGTTTTACCCAACTGTGGTGTTAGTTTTTTGAAATATTAGTTGGAAATGTGTTTTTTTCAACATTTTGAAATCCTCTTCCATGTTTTTTTCCATGCTCGGGAATCTTAGTTTTGTAAAATGCGAAAAAAAAACCATGAAAAAGGATTCTGTTTCACAATTTTGTGAAAAAAGGATTTCTTTTTTGCAAATTTGTGAGAAAAGAACACACAAAAGGATTATAACGCAACTACTTTTTGTCACTCCACAGTGAAGAAATGGTTTGGAATTGTGGTCTGACATTTTCAGGGCACATAGGGCTTGCCACACAGATGTGACTTTTGCTAGTTTGGTGAAAACATAGTAATCTAGTCTGGAGTTAAACAGTTTTGAAATTTTAATTAATTTCCCATAGGATAAGATTGTAATGTGAGGTGTTTCTTTGGCACTGTACACCACAGAAACACTTTGTAAATTTGCTCTGAAGTTTCCCAGATACAAAGGACTTGTCTATCAGATATGTCTTTTTTTAGTTTGGTGAAAAAAATATTAACATGGTCTGGAGGTTTTGAAAATCTGGATTCTGATCATGCTCAGTATGCACTTTTGGATACATGTGCTTCGTCATACTGAGGCTTTAGGTGTAATTTTTCACCTACTAATACTGAGTTCATGAGGTGGGGTACTAAGAATGGTATGCTGATAATTTTGTGGCTGTTTTGTTACAGATGGAAGTGTAGGGCCCAGAGGCCCCTACACTTCCATAACAACATACGTGTACACATCAATGGAGAAATGCGAGTGCAGGGCCCTCCATACACTTCACCAGAAGCAATATATATGTACGTATCCTAACACCCACCCCCACCCACCAGACAGCAACAGGAAAAACATTACTGCTTCACCTCTCCTGTGTTTTTGCTAATCAGGCATATGGTGTGCCTTGGGGTTGTCAGCCCTAATGCTCACCCAATTCTCATATACTTTACACATCTCAGCTTCTTTCATGGTTGAATGTGGTGAGTGTTAGGGCTGACAACCCCAAGGCACAACCCATGCCTGATTAGCAAAAATGCAGGAGAGGTAAACAGTAATTGGTTTTCCTGTTGCTGTCTGGTTGGTGGGGGTGGGGTGTTGAGTTGGAAACCCGAATGCCACATTTCCCTACTTTTGTCATTTTAACTTTAACTAGCGCACTAATGACATTTTTGCAAACAATTGCCATACTTTTTTAGATAGAATAGTTGTATCCTTATTTGTCTGTGGGAGCACAGGGCCATCTGGCCCTGCACTTCCATCCCTCCATAGATGTTGCTTCCATTTCTACCAAAATCAGAATTTCTTATCTTAATTGTATGGCTTGTTAAAGTTCCAATAATATCCAATGGGAATTATTTAAAAAACAAATTTTGTTACTTTCTTTCTTTCTGCCACTGATCTGTCCTCTTTCACTGCCCCCCAGCCCCATCACCTCAGCAGCCACTGGAACTTACCTCTGGGCATTGAGGTGCCAGCTAACTGGGTCCAGCACCTGTGGGAGGCCAGCATCATCTCAGCAGTCAATGGTGTTTTCAGCCCCCATTTTCTCCCATCCCTGAGTGCAGAGCCATGGCATGCAATGGGTGAGCAGTGCATGCTTCCACATGTGGCACACTGGGTGTCTGCTATGTCTCCTCCCCCTGTCTTTGGAGCCAGTGTGTCAGTCTCAAGTCACCACTGGGGCCAGGCATGCACCGGTCTTTGGTCCCACCCCTCCCCAGGAAAAGAGAGCTGTCCTTCAGATATGATAGAAGGCATTCTTAGGATGGCAGAGAAAGGGGAGATACTGTTGATGGGAGACCTGAATATACCAGATGTTAACTGGAGCACATTTGCTGCAGCCACATCCAAGAGCAGGGCCATTCTCAATGCCCTACAGGTGGCAGGCCTCAGACAGCTAGTTTTGGAACCCACTCATGAGGGAGCAATCTTAGACCTCATATTCTCAAATGGAGGCAGTGAGAGGATCTCAGATCTAGAAGTGGGTTGCCATCTGGGAACAAGTGACCATCAAACAGTGTGGTTCACGTTAAACTCAGCTACAGAGTCAAGCCATACAAAAGTGAGGGTACTGGACTTCAGGAGGGCTGACTTTGGCAAGATGGGAGAGTGCCTCAGAAAATCACTAGCAAACAGGCTAGAAGGAGGGTGGAGCAAAAATGGGGAATCATCAAAACTGCCATCACAGAGGCAACAAGCCTTTGTGTGACGCAAATAAACAAAGCAAAACGAAAGAAAAACCCACTATGGTTCTCAAAAGAGGTGGCTGGGAAAGTCAAGGATAAAAAGATAGCATTCAGGAAGTGTAAGGAAACACAGAAGGAGCAGGACAGAGAGCTGTATCAGTTAAGGCAGAAGGAAGCAGGGAGGGAAGTCAGAATAGCAAAGGCCCAAACTGAGGAAAAGATAGCCAACTCAGTTAAGAAGGGGGATAAAACCTTTTATAGGTACATCAGAGAGCATAGAAAGACAAAGGGAGGGATAGTGAGGCTGAATAGAATGAATGGTGGGGGGCAGAGGGGGACAGTGAAAAAGCAGGGATACTGAATGAATATTTCTGCTCAGTATTCACAAAAGAGGAGGGGGAAATGCCTAATCCTAATAGGAGGCAGTATAGAACAGTGGTCTAAGGCTCTGAGCTGCAAATCTGATGACATCCAGCAGACCAGACCTGGGTTTGAATCCTACAGCTTCCACTTGCATACTGTGTGACCCTGAGCAAGTCACTTAACCTCCTTGTGCTCCCAGGTCGCTCCTGTAAAAAAGCTTTCAGCTTAGTGTGCTATACCTGGTTAAACAACTAAATAAAAAAAAATAATCCAATTAACAGAAGCACTCTTGATAGGGGGGTTGATCCCAGCCCTTTCACTGAAGAAAGGGTTCTGCAAGAACTCCTAAAACTGAAGGTGGACAAAGCAATGGGGCCTGATGGAATTCACCCCAGAATTCTAAAAGAATTAAGGGGGGAACTAGTGAAACCACTGACTACTCTTTTTAATAAATCATGGGGGGATGGTGTGGTAGCCGAGGACTGGAGGAAGGTGGATGTGATTCCCCTTCACAAAAGTGGGACCAAGACAGAGGCAGGAAACTACAGACCTGTCAGTTTGACCTCTGTGGTAGGAAAAGTGATGGAGTCACTTCTGAAGGAAAGAATTGTTGAGTACCTACAGGCCAGTGGGGCACAGGACCCAAGGCAGCATGGGTTCACAGCGGGAAGGTCATGTCAGATGAATCTAATAGATTTCTTTGACTGGGTGACCAAAGTAGTAGACTAGGGAGGGGCTGTGGACATGGCCTACCTAGACTTTAGCAAGGCATTTGACACAGTCCCACACAAAAGATTAATAGTCAAATTAACCAGCCTGGGAGTGGGTCCCAGGGTGGTAGCCTGGGTAAAACATTGGCTGGACAACAGGACACAGAAGGTAATTGTAAATAAAGTCCATGCTGAAGAAAGAGGGGTTACTAGTGAGGTACCGCAGGGTTCAGTACTGGGTCCAATCCTTTTTAATGTCTTTATAAGTGACATTGCAGAGGGACTGGAAGGAAAAGTATGCCTCTTTGCAGATGACACAAAGATCTGCAACAGGGTTGATACACAAGGAGGCGTGGAAAGGATGAGAAGGGACTTGGCAAGGTTGGAGGAATGGTCAGAAGTATGGCAGCTAGGATTCAATGCAAAGAAGTGCAAAATAATGCACCTGGGAAACAAGAACCAAGGGGAAGATTACACAATTGGGGGGAGGTAGTAACAACAACAAAAAAGGAAAGGGACCTGGGGGTAATCATATCAGATGACCTTAAGGTTAGCAAGCAATGTGAGAAGGCAGTAGGGAGGGCTGGGGGTATACTGGGATTCATAGGGAGAGGCATCATCAGCAGAAAACAGGAAGTTGTTATCCCTCTGTACAGACAGTTTGTGAGACCCCATCTGGAGTACTGCATCCAGTTCTGGAGACCCCATCTCCGCAAGGACATAGACAGGATAGAGGCAGTCCAGAGGAGGGCAACTAAAATGGTGCAGGGTCTGCAAGAGAAGCCGTACGAGAAGAGACTAAAGGAGCTTAATATGTATACCCTTGAGGAAAGAAGGGAGGGGGACATGATAGAAACTTTTAAGTACCTCAGTGGAATCAACAAAGTCCAAGAGGGTAGCATCTTTCAGAAAAAGAGACGTGCAAGAACAAGGGGACACAATTTAAAGATGGAGGGGCGGTTCCAGGGCAATGTGAGGAAGTATTTTTTCACAGAGAGGGTTGTGGATGCATGGAACAGCCTTCCTGAGGAGGTTGTGGGGACTAAAACTGTGGGAGAATTCAAGAATGCATGGGACAGACATAAGGCAATTCTTGTGGGGGTAGGAAGAAATAGGCTGTTGGTTAACTAGGATCTGTGTACTATCCTGTAGGTAGGGAAATGGGCAGACTAGGTGGGCCAAGTGGTCCTTATCTGCCCTCAAAGTCTATGTTTCTATGTTTCAATCCTCTCCCTCCCTGGCCAACCCCTGGTAACCCGCTCACACCATGAACACAGGTCACCGGCATTGCATTAAGTAAGGCAGTGATGTCACAGCCCTCCATGTCACTAAGCCGGCTAATGGGAATTTAACATTTTTTGCTTTTTATGATTTTTTTATATGTCCCCTAAATGTTTTTTTCATCCTAGCAGTTCTCATAAAATCCTTTGTTTTGATAAATAGATTGTCATTTAGGTCCAAATATTGAGGGAGTTCTTGCTTGTTGAAGTTTCAATGTTATCCTATAGGAATTTGTATTTTTTATAATTTTTTTAGTGCCCCTAAATGTTTAGGGTGAAATATGTATTATTCATTTAGTACTCACTAAGAAGTTCCTTTGTTAACCTACTTTGATTTTTTTATTGTTTTTTTTATTGCCCCTAAATTTTTTCATTTATTTTTCTTGGGGGGATACGTGTTATTCTTGTAGTACTCGGTGAGACCTTTGTTTTGATACATAGATAGTTCCTTAAGCATGAAGTTTGAGGGAATTATGACTTCTTGAAGTTCCAATCTTATCCTATAGGAATTTTCATTTTTTTATATTGCCCATAAATGTTTTTGCGGGGGAGTATATGTTATTCTTGTAGTACTCATTAAGATCTTTGTTTTGATATACACATTGTCCCTTAAGTCCAAATATTGAGAGAGTTATGGCTTCTTGAAGTTTCAATGTTATCCTATGGAAATTTTCATCTTTTAATTTTTTCTTTAGTTTGCCTCAAACTATTTCGGGGGATATGTGTTATTCTTGTAGTACTCATTAAGACCTTTGTTTTTATGTATATATAGATTGTTCCTTAAGCACAGTGACTGAAGGAGGTATGGCTGGTTAAAGTTCTAGTGTTATCCTAAGAGAAGTTTAATTTTTTCATGTTTATGTTTTTTAATGTGGGCCCTAAATTTGTTTAGGGGTATTATGCACAATTATTGCAGTACTCATTAAGACCTTTTTTTTTATATGTAGATTATGCACCTGGTTGGGCAGCAGGATACAGAGGGTGGTGGTAAATGGCTGTCACTCCACAGAGGGAAGAGTGACCAGTGGGGTACCACAGGGATCAGTGCTGGGACCGGTACTATTCAATATCTTCATCAGTGACATTGCACAGGACCTAGAAGGCAGAATTTCACTGTTCGCTGATGACACAAAGCTCTGTAACAGAGTAGACACACCAGAGGGTGTAGACAGAATGAGAAGGGACCTGCAGAAACTTGAAGAATGGTCAGGGGTTTGGCAGTTGAAATTCAATGCAAGGAAGTGCAAGATAATGCATATGGGGCACAAAACCCTGGCACAATATATCAGTTAGGGGTGAGGATATAGCATGCACCAAGCAGGAAAGGATCTTGATTATCATCTCTGATGACCTCAAGGCAGGAAACAGTGTGACAAGGCAGCAGGTAAAGCAAATAGGATGCTGGGATGCATAGGCAGGGGCATCACCAGCAGGAAAAGGAGGTCATAATTCCACTATACAAGACACTAGTGAGGCCGCACCTGGAGTACACTGTGCAGTTCTGGAGACCTTACCTACATAAGGACATAGACAGGGTATAGAAGGTTCAGAGGAGGGCAACAAAGATGGTGCATGGATTGCATCACAAGTCCTATGAGGACAGGTTGAAGGCACTGAACATGTACTCCTGGAAGAGAGGAGGGAGAGAGGGATATGATAGAGACATACAAGTATCTTCAGGGAGGAACAGGGTGCAGGAATGCACTATTTTTAAGCGAAAAAGATGTTCCAGGACTAGAGGGCATGGGATGAAGTTGGAGGGAGGACGATTCAGAGGAAACGTGAGGAAGAATTTCTTCACAGAACGGGTGGTGGACAAGTGGAACACCCTGCCAGAGGAAGTGGTGGGGGCTGAAACAATCACGGGATTTAAGAATGCATGGGATAGACATAAAGGAATTCTGGAGGTCAGGGGTAAGGGGCAACAGACTTCCTGGAAAACATAAACTGAACTTACAAACTTAAATGGGCAGACTGGGTGGGCCATAGGCCCTTATCTGCCGACACTGTCTATGTATCTATGTATTATTTGTCAGTTTCAAGCATTGAAGGAGTTATGGCTTATTGATGTTCAAGTGTCGGGGGAAAAAAACAAGTCCAAATTCTTTTTTTTTTGTATGAAGGCATTCTTTTTTCGTATGCATGAAAAACGCATATAAAAAAGGATGCTTGCATACCAAAAAAGAATGGGAGAAAACCTAAGTTCTAATTCTTTTTTCGTATGAGGGCATTCTTTTTTCATATGAATAAATAAAGCATATAAAAAAGGATTCCTTCATATGAAAACGAATTTGGGCTTACATTTTTTTCCATTGCTTTTTTGCATGAAGGCTTCCTCTTTTGTATTATTTTTTTTGTTCATATGAAAAAAGAATGCCTTCATATGAAAAAAGAACTGGAACTAAAACTAAGTCCAAATTCTTTTTTTGTATGACGCTATCTTTTTTCATATGGACCAATTATTTTTTCATATACCCATAGGAAAAAAGAAAACTTACAAAAAAAGAAGGATTTTTAAATGATAAAAAGTATATTTCTGGGTCATTTTACCATAAACTAAATACAGAATCCATCTGACAGTGTCCTAATTAATATACATGTGTTATTGTGTGTGTAGGATATCATTTTTGTGGGTTTTTGATTTTTTTTTTAATGGAAACAAGATGGTGGCCATATACTAACATACTAACATACTAAAATGCCAGCAGAATAGGCCTAACGGTCTTTCGTGTCTGCTCGTTTGGTCAGCCCCCACCCTGGGTGCTGACCTTGCTGTCCCCCTCGCCTTCTCTGGCTTCTCCTTCCCAGTTCCGGATATTCTGCTGCATTGGATTTTGCTTCCAGAACCCTTTCCCTGTACCTGTCCCACCCCTCTTGAACCCCTCCACTGTCTCTGCCTCCACCAGCCCCCTAGGTAGTGCATTCCATGGCTCCACCACCCTCTCAGTGAAGTAGCACCTCCTTTCTCCCTGAATCTTCCCCTCCAGCTTCCACCCATGCCCTCTAGTGGCCCCTTCCTCCTTCCTTCGAAGCACCCTGACTGTTCCTCCCCATTTACCCTCTTCATGTACCTGAAGACCTCTATCATGTCCCCCCGGTCCCTTCTCTCTTCCAATGTGTACATATTTAGCTCTTCGAGCTCTCCTCATAGGTTCTGTCCCCAAGCCCCAAATCATTTTGGTTGCCCTCCTCTGGATCCTCTCCAGGAGGTTAATGTCCCTCTTAAGTGTGGCTCCAAAACTGCACGTAGTACTCCAGGTGCGGCCTCACCAAGCAGTTATACAGAGGGAGTATCACTTCCCTCCTTCTGGAGGTGATCCCCCTAGCGATGCATCCCAGCATCCTGTTGGCCTTGGCTGCTGCCCTCCTACAAGTCTCAGAGTTGTTCATCTTGACATCCACCACCACCCCCAGGTCTCTCTCAGCCATTGAGACTTGTAGTATTCCCCCCCCAGGGTGCACACTTGGCCTGGGTTTCTGGCCCCCAGGTGGAGTACCTTGCATTTCCCTGCATTGAACCTCAGCTTCCACTTTCTAGACCATCTTTCCAGAGCCTCCAGGTCCGCCTGCAGGGCCACCCTCCCCTCCTCCCCATCCACCACTGCCCCCAGTTTCGAGTCATCTGCAAAGAGACTCATCTCACTCCTGATTCCTGTCCTTATGTCAGATAGGTAGGTGTTGAGCAGAAGGGGCCCAAGCACTGATCCCTGTGGGACCCCACTAATGACCCTCCTTGGGGATGAGACTATCCCACCAACTACGACCCTCTGGGTCCGGTCCTGGAGCCAATTGCCTATCCATCTGATCATCTGGTTTCCCACCCCAATTTCTCCTAGCTTATCCAACAGGCCCACGTGAGGAACAGAGTCAAATGCCTTGCTGAAGTCTAGAAAGAGGACATCCACTGGTCTACCCAGGTCCAAGGCACTTGTCACCCAGTCATAGAACTCCACCAGGTTTGTCTGACACGATTTCCCCGGGATGAATCCATGCTGTCTATCGTCCAGGCACCCTGACTTATCCAGGTCCCCCCTAGCCTCTCCTTGACAATGCCCTCCATCACCTTGCCCACCACCGATGTCAGGCTGACAGGCCTGTAGTTCCCTACCACCTCCCTTGATCCCGCCTTGTGGATAGGCACTACATGCGCCATCTTCCAGTCTTGGGGCACCCACCCTGTCCTCAGAGAGATGATGAAAAGCTCTGCCAGGGGTTTCGCCAGGACATCTGCAAGTTCCTTCAGCACTCTAGGATGTAATTTATCCGGCCCCGGTGCTTTCTCCGTCTTAAGGGAGCTGAGGGCTTCCCTCACTCTGTCTGCTGTGATTTCCACTTCTGGTACCTCTTCTCCCTGCTTAGCCCTCCCCCCACCTGCCAGTGATGCCTCCCCTCTCCCCAGACCTGCCGATCGGTAGGTCCCCTCCTCATTATCTCTGTCTCCTCCCATGTATGATGCAGCATCCCCATTTTCCCTGGTGAAAACTGAGGTGAAATACTCATTTAGTACCTCAGCCTGCTCCCCAGGTCTTGTGCCCATCTCTCCCCTGATTTAATCCTGCTAATCTGCCCCTTCACCCTTCATCTTTCCCCAATGTATCTAAAGAACCCCTTTTTCCCTCTCCTAATTTCCCTGGCCAGGTTCTGCTCCTTCCTTGCCTTAGCCGCCCTCACCACTCTAGTGGCCCTTCTAGCCATCAGCTCATACCCCTCGATCCCTTTCACCCTTGAGCACTTGAATTTCTTATAGGCTGCTTTCTTTCCCCACACCACCTCCTGGACCTCCCTGGTCCACCAACAGGGTTTTTGGGCCCTACCGCATTTTCGTCTTACTCTTGCACAGGTGCTGGTAGCATCCTGCACCCCTCTCCTGATGATTTCCCACCTACTATCAGCGTCCATGTCTGACCCAATCCCATCCAAATGCTCCTTAAGGATCCTTCCCATTTCCTTAAAATCACTATATGTGGGATTCAAACACAGGTCTCAAGAACTGCTGCTCAGAGCCTTAAACCACTGCACTATATGTTTTTACCAAATCAGTGAAAAGTGGGAAGAAATATGAAGAAAGATATTTTTCATCCCGAAAAAGGATTATCCTATATGAAAAAATGTTCCTTTTTCATATGGACCAAATTATTTTTTTTTCATTCCAAGCAACTATCCAAAAGACTGCACTGAGCATGCTCAGAATTAACATTTTAAAATTTAGGGAGGCAGTCTAGTGCAGTGGTTTAAGGCTCTGAGCTGCAGTTCTTGAGACCTGTGTTTGAATCCCACAGCCCCCACTTGCATACTGTGTGACCCTGAGCAAGTCACTTAACTTTCCTGTGCTCCCAGGTTGCATCTACCTGTACACAAGCTTTCAGCTTAGTGTGCTACTCCTTGTTAAACAATTGGGAAAAAAGAAAGAAAATAAATAAATAACTTTGCAACAGATTAATATGTTTTTACCAAATCAGTGAAAAGTACATCTCTTAGCCAAGCCCTTTCTACCCTAAAAATATCAAGACCAATATTCCAAACTGTCTGGGCACTAGGCAATGACAACAAACAACAAAAAAAAAACAGCAATTTGTTTTTTTATTTAACTTTTTGGTCCCCATCACCTCTTCCTGCCAACTGGTGAAGGGGACACATATGTATTTTATTAATTTTTCTCCCCTAACCCCCAAGGCCCTGGCACATGGCTGTGTGAGTATGTGGAGGCACGCTTCACACCCCATGGTGCCAGTTCATCCCTTCCACCTCCCAATATTTGCCACCCCTCTCCGCCTATACTACCAACAGGAACCCACCCTCCCCACCCTCAGTAGAGGAAAGCTACCCACTGGCATGCTTTATCCTGCTCTGTCCCCCCACTCTGGCACCCTGATGACCTGATCCCAAACCCTGGTCACTGGCATAGCTCAAGGTAAGGAGTCCAGTGCCTCAACCCTTTGTGGCACTGGGCTGGCTAGAAATTGTTTTTTTTTTTACTTTTTTTGTTATCTGGATCTCTGAATCCACACATCCAACTGGAATGAAACTTTGCATGTCAAGAGACCTACCCAGTGCAAAATTTCATGCAAATCTGTTGAATGGTTGTGAACATAATGAAGTGCAAATTTTGAGGTTTAATATAGGAACCCCCTACTCAACCCTAACTATAGTGATACTACTGTGCCACTATCATACTGTATGCATAGGCCCCCATTTTCAAAATCCAGGGTATGCGTGGCACATCTAGATGTGCTGCCCAAATAACTGGGCCGGTGCAAAAAAATGCATTATTCAAACAAGATGCTCAATCCCATCAGATCGCGCATTCTGTCTGAATATAGCAATCCTAGTGGACTGTGCAAATGGGGGAAGCTAACAATGCACCAGTGCATCCCAGGGGATGACCTGAATACCTGGAATGGGGATGCACGGTGCATCCCCAGATGCACCAGTCCCAAATTCCCAATATTCATTCAGAATATGCAAATGCAGCCATTAGGCATACAAGGTGAAAAAGGGCCATTTACATGCTAATTATGGCTGCAGTTGCATGTAGTGCAAGGTAGGATGTGCCCTGCAGCCTGCTCCTCCCAGTCCAGTCCTGAACTATAACAAACCCCAATCCATTTCCATAGTGTAGGGACCCCCCCGCCCCATCCCTAACCCAGTCTGAATATAAAATAAATCATCTCCCCAGCCTTTTCCATAGTGTAGGGACACCCCTCCCCATCCTGAACCCCATTCAAAATATCAAAATGTCCCCCAACCCATTTCCATAGTGTAGGGACCCCCCTCCCAATCCTGAACCTGGTTTGAATAAAAAAAAAATTTCCCATCCCTTTTCCATAGTGTAGTGGCCCCACACCCCATCCCAAGCCCGGCTCACGGTTCAATGTAAAATAATTAATTGAACATTTTGCATAGAGTAGTGGCCCCCCACCCCATCCAGTTCCCTGATGCTCAGTCAATAAACATCCCCTTTTATTTATTTATTGAATTTTGTTGACCCGGTAGACCCACTCAGACTAGAAGTCCTTTTTTCAGGGGCAACCTGGGGAGGGATACAGATGTTAACCAACTGAAATTGAACCAGATTAAGATGTTGGCAGTATTTTTAGTGAATGGAGGACATTTGGCAAGGACACCGAGGACATTCCCCTACTCTTTGGTAGGGGGCACTGGTGTGTGATGGCTGACGATCCAGAGAGAGCTCAGTTGGTGAGCAGACCTGCAGGTGAGCAGATCTCCCTCCCTGCAGGTCCAGAGCAGGAGATGGCAGCAGAAGATATATTTTCAAGTGAAGTGTGTGCTGTGCTACTGCATGAAGACTTATCAGAGAATAGATACATGGATTTCCAGGCAGCAGGCCTGCAGTATGAAGTAGAGTTCATGCAGGCCCTTAGTATTGAACAAAAGCATAGGTTGCTGATGTTTTTTTTCTGCTCCTGGTCGGGGCGGTGGTATGAGTCGACTGATTGAGGAACAGATGGAGATTGCCATCAAACTGCCCTGGCATTGCATATTGTATCGTACTGTCTATTGTATTTATCTATGTCTGTATTGTGTATTGACATGGAACCTTTGGAACTGAGTCTCTGACTCAAAGGATGTAATTCCCAAAATTTTAAATAAATAAATAAATTGTGGAAGGAATCAGTATTCAGGCACAGGACTCACCTGACAATGCAAGCAACACGAGTGTCACTGGACATCCTCGGAGTAGTTGTACAGACCACTGCCCAGTGGTGTGGTGGAAAGCAAGGGAGCTGGAAGGCTGGAGGAGATCACAGGGCCAATGGAGATACCAGAGCTTTGTAAGGATGGTTTAACCGCAGTGAGTACTTTGAAAACTGTTGACATGCCAAGTGTTGAAGTTCATGACATTTGTGATATAAATGCGGTTCCAGATAATTTAACTGAGGGTGTTTTGCATGACTGGGATAGGCCTTCTGTAGGTCTAGGTCTCAGGAGGGGATATAGTGATACTAGGTCACACTCTATGGCACCAGAAGATTGGACTGTTGATTCAACTTTGGCCAGAGCTGGTTGGTAGAAAGTGGAAGGGGGGGGTGGATTCCAGATGCACCAGATTTGCCGATTCCAGGGCTGGATGGTGAGGCATTACTTGATCATGAGAACAATAATGGTCCAAATCAGGAACCCCCTATTCTGACTTCACCTGTCCATGGTGATAGGACACAGGTCCCCCCCCCCCAGATATTGAGCTGAATGTTCCTCCTGAAACTGTGACTGAGGCCCTCACTGAACAGGTTCCTTGGGGAGATCGGGCTGACACATTAAACCCTGTCCCTGAACCGAGTATGCAGAGACTTCAACCTTCTTTGTTGTGGAGACAGTTCCGTAGAAAGGATACCAGTTTTTTGACTATAATTCCTACTCAGAGAAAAAATATTGTCCAAATACAGCATATCAGTGGCCTGTTCCCCCACCTAACAGGCTCTATATTGGCAAGACATTGATAAAAGATTCCCTAAAATTCTTTTCGAATGAGATTTATGCCTTAATTCATACTTCTGTGGACAAGAATTATGATGTTAGTTTTAAAACACCTGCAGAGCTAGACCGCTTTTGGTCTATGTGTGACAAAAAAGACATTCTGCTTTATGGGTACACTTTCGGGCTATCTCAATTACCAGAGCTGCTATAAAGCACATTACTGTATTGTTCAGAAATGAAGGGGTGTCAGTGCATGATGTCAGATATTGGCTTCAGAAGAAATATGATGTTCCTGAAGATCCTACCCCAATCCTTGATTATGAACACATCTGGATGGGAGGCTGGAAATTTAAAGTGTGTCTCAAATCTGGACTGCAGGGCCCTAAACATCTTCCTAGTACTTTCTTTTTGAGCACTGAGAGGGGTCACTGTTTTTATCAAGGTCAGCCAAAAATGTGTTTTCACTGTGGATCTCATCAATACCTCAGTAATGTGTGTGATAGAGTAAAGTGTACTCTGTGTATGGAGTGTGGTCATTCCAACGAAGACTGTATGAATGACCAGACTTGTTAGCTTTGTGACCTTCCAGGCCATGTGTATAGGAATTGTGAGTGGGCCACACATAATAGGTTTGATAGACCAAATCAAGAACTTTTAGTGGAACGGGCACAAAATGCTAGCATCTCTGCACAGAGAAAGGTCCAGGAACCAACTGCTATGGCTGTGCAGGATGTTCAGCAGATGGACCTGCCTCAAGGTCCAAATATGGAGGCCCCAGTTCCTTGGTGCCACCCCCCCCCCCGCAGGTGAAACTAGAATGGAGGATCGGTGTGTGCTTTCTGTCCAAGATATGGATGTACAAAATGTAGTTATAGATGCAGTGCCAGAAGAGCCATGGTGGCCTGATGTGGTTGGAGAAGCAAGGATGACCCTTGAGAGGAATCTACTGGGTATGCCACCACCTGATACCACAGCTGTGGTGTCAAAGAAATGGCAGTTGAAAAATATTAAGCCAAAGGCAAAGGTTCAACACATGGGTAGAAGTAAAGAAACAGTGAAACTTTCAAATGCATATGAAGTGTTACAGTCTAATGATTTGGATGGTGGTGAGAACTCTGAATCATCTTAAACCTTCTCTTCTCAGAATAGGATCTCCACTGATTCGGAGGAAGATTGTTCTTTAGCTACATTATAAGCAGTACGGGCGAAATTGAAACAATTAGGGACAAAACCCAGATGTAGTCAACGCTTGGGTAAACAAGCTGTGACTTGAATGATGGTGTTATTTTGTCTATCTTGGGGTATCTGTATTCTAATGCTTGCATGGCTAACTTCTTCAGTTATGCTGTAGCCACCATTAATGTTAATAGCATTAGGAATGGCTGGAGATGATTGGTCACCTTTTCTGTCCTTAAAGATTATGGCATTGATATTGCTTGCTTACAGGATGTACATTTTCACACTGTAAATGATGTTGAAAATGCAGAAAAAAATATGGTGCTGGGGACCTGCTTTTTTTTTCTTTAACTTTGGAAAGGTGTGGTGGGGTGGGGATTTTGTTCTTCGAGTGGGATTTTTTAATTACTAGGGTACTGGAATTATGCTCAGGTAGAGTGTTGTTGTTTGACTTTACGCAGCATCACAGGCAATGGAGAATAATTGCTGTTTATGCACCTCAGACTGAAAAGGATAGGGTGGATTTGTTCACTTTGATTAAACCTTTTTTGTTTACTTCATGTCTACTAGTTTGGGCAGGAGAATTTAATTGTGGGTTGACGAGGCAAGATAAAGGGGGAACCACACCTAAAACCTTTTACGATGCTAGTGCCCTGCAGAATATCCTACATTTGACTGGTTTGCTTGATGCTTATCATTGTATCCATGCTACAGGAGGGTACACCTTTTATAGAGCTAACCTAGCTACCAGAATTGATCATGCTTTTTCCCCTTCTTTGAAATGTGTATCTGCAATGACTGTCCCCATAGAAACTTCTGACCACTTAATGGTCAAGGTCCAAGTATCCCTGGGAGAAGATGTTTAGACAGGCAGGGGTATTTGGAAATTAAATAATACAATTCTGTTGGATGCCGTGTGCAATACAAAGGTACAGGACCTATTGAGGGCTCGACAGTCTATAGCATGTTTGGAGGATAGTATTAGTCTGTGGTGGATTCAGACGAAAGTTGATGTGAAACACATTATGAAGTTGTGGGGCTATCACACACATTCAGAAAAATATCTTCGTTACCTGACATTACGAGGACAGTATATGAGAGTTGTCTCTCTCTTTAATGGAGGATACGGAGACTATGGTGGAACAGTTAAGGAATTTGAAAATGCAGATGGAGGCTTTACAATATGACAGAGCTTCGTCTCTACTGTATGAACACAGAATTCATATGCCTGGGAAGTTGACTGTGGGTGATATTTATGAAAGTTGTAAAGAAAGAATTTGTCAGGGATCCATGGACTCCCTTGTTTCACAGGATGGGGTGGTTGTACAGAGTAAGAAGGATATCATGAATGAAGTTACTGAACATATGGAATAGAAACATAGAATTTGACGGCAGATAAGGATCGCTTGGCCCACCCAGTCTGCCCATTTCCCTACCTAATGGATAAGCTGCAGATCCTAGTTAACCAGCAGTCTACTTCTTCCTACCCCCAACCCCCTAGAATTGCCTTATGACTGTCCCATGCATGCTTGAATTCCACCACTGTTTTTGACTCCACAATCTCCTCCAGAAGGCCGTTCCATGCATCCACAACCCTCTCTGTGAAAAACACTTCCTTAAATTACCTCTGAGCCGCACCCTCTATCTTCACATTGTGCCCCTTGTTCTTGCACACCTCTTTTTTGGAAAGATGCTACCCTCTTGGACTTTGTTGATTCCCTTGAGGTACTTAAAAGTTTCTATCATGTCCCCCCTCTCCCTCCTTTCCTCAAGGCTATACATATTAAGCTCCTTAAGTCTCTCTTCATATGTCTTCCGGTGCAGACCCTGCGCCATTTTAGTTGCCCTCCTCTGGACAGCTTCCATCCTGTCTATGACTTTGTGGAGACTGGGTCTCCAGAACTGCATGCAGGAATGTTTGTATTCTATACCGGATGTTATGATAGGAATGGTTTCTGACTTGCTGAAGTCTTGTACTGTACTGCATTTTCCACAGGAGTTGCTGATAGGGCTTGTAAAACCAATCACTGATGTGGAGATCTGAGGGGTAATCTTTTCCCTGCATAATAATACTAATCCAGGACCGGATGGCCTTACTTCAGAATTTTATAAAACTTTTTTGACAGGCTTGGTTGATATTTTTCGAGTGGTGTATAATTCAATTTTGGACGGACCTAATATTGCTCCACAATTTGGCCAGGCTATACAAATTTTTCTTTATAAAAAAGGGGACAAGAAAGTACAAAAAACCGGGAGACCACTAAGCTTGATAAACACAGATCTAAAGATCTGGATGAAAATTCTTGCTCTCCGCCTAGGGACAGTGGCCCCTTTTGTCATAGATCCCAGTCAAGTGTGTACGGTTAAGGGGAGAAAAATTACTGACAATTTAATATTGTTACAGAGGGTTATCTCACAGGGGCAATGGAACTTTTTGAGTGGGTATGTCTTAAGTCTTGACCAGAAACAAGCTTTTGACAAAATTTCCCATTTATATTTAAGATTGGTATTGGAAAAAGATGGAATCCCTAATTCCTTTGTTGCATGGATTATGAAGTTGTACGCTATTGCCTCCTCGAGTCCATTAATAGATGGTCATATAGGACAGCCTGTGCGCATCAATTGGGGGGTGAAACAAGGGTTCCCGATGAGTCCGATTCTGTATATATTTTGTTTAGACCCTTTATTTAAATTTATTTAGCAAGATAGACAGATTACGAGTGTTCAGATTCCGGAGGTGTTGGGAGTCACGAGAACCTTGGCATATGCGGATGATGTGTGTCTCCTGATAGCAGATAAGAGTTCTGCTGAGTGTGCTTTAGCAGTAGTCGACCATTTTTCTCACGTTATGGGTTCTGCATTGAACCAAAAAAAATGTAGTGGGTATGTATTGAGTGCTTAAACTGAATTTGTGACAGACATTCAGGATATCTCTGTGACATACACTTACACAGAAACATAGAATTTGATGGCAGATAAGGACTGCTTGACCCACCTAGTCTGCCCATTTCCCTACCTGATGGATAAGCTGCAGATTCTAGTTAATCAACAGCTTACTTCCTCCTACCCCCCACTAGAAATGCCTTATGCCTGTCCCATGCATTCTTGAATTCTCCCACTGTTCCTGACTCCTCAACCTCCTCAGGAAGGCTGTTCCATACATCCACAACCCTCTCTGTGAAAAAATACTTTCTAACATTACCTCTGAGAAGCCCCCCCATCTTCAAATTGTGCCCTCTTGTTCTTGCACTCTCTCTTCTTCTGAAAGATGTTACCCTCTTGTACTTTGTTAATTCCCTTGAGATACTTGAAAGTTTCTATCATGTCCCCCCTCTCCCTCCTTTCCTCAAGGGTATACATATTAAGATGCTTAAGTCTCTCCTTGTAAGTCTTCTGGTGCAGACCCTGCACCATTTTGGTTGCCCTCCTCTGAACAGCCTCTACTCTGTCTATGTCTTTGCGGAGATGGGGTCTCCAGAATTGCACGCAGTACTCTAGATGGGGTCTCACTTACTACCTGTACTGAGGCATGACAACTTCCTGTTTTCTACTGTTGATGCCTCTCTCTATGCATCCCAGTAGTCCCCCAGCCCTCATTACTGCCTTCTCACATTGCTTGCCCACCTTTAGGTCATCTGATATAATTACTCCTAGGTCTTTTTCGATTTTTGTTGTTGTTATTAACTCAACCCCCATTGTGTACTCTTCCCCTGGGTTTTTGTTTCCCAGATGCATTACCTTTCACTTCTTTGCATTAAATCTGAGCTGCCACATATTTGACCATTCCTCCAACCTCGCCAAGTCCCTTTTCATCCTTTCCACCCCACCTTGTGTATCAACCCTGTTGCAGATCATTGTGTCATCTGCAAAGAGACATACCTTTCCTTCTAGGTGCTCTCCAATGTCACTTATAAAGACATAAAAGAGTACCGGCCCCAGTACCAAACCCTGCAGTACCCCACTGGTTACCCTCCTTTCTTCACTGTGGACTCCGTTTACTATTACCCTTTGTGTCCTGTTGTCCAGCCAGTTTTTTATCCAGGCTACCATTTTGGCACCCACTCCAAGGCTGGATAACATGTATATTAATCTTTTGTGTCAGACTGTGTCAAATGTCTTGCTAAAGTCTAGGTAAGCCATATCCACAGCTCCTCCCTGTTCAACTACTTTGGTCACCCAGTCAAAGAAATCTATTAGGCTTGTCTGACATGACCTTCCTGCTGGGAAACCATGCTGCCTTGGGTCCTGTGCCCCACTGGCCTCTAGGTACTCAACAATTCTTCCCTTCAGAAGTGATTCCATCATTTTCCCTACCACGGAGGTCAAACTAAGTGGTCGATGGTTTCCTGCTCTGCCCTGCTCCCACTTTTGTGAAGTGAAATCACATTGGCCCTCCTCCAGTCCTCAGGTACCACCCCATCTTCCCATGATTTGTTATAGAGAATAGTCAGTGGTTTTACTAGTTCTACCCTTTGTTCTTTTAGAATTCTTGGATGAATCCCATCAGGCCCATTGCTTTGTCCACTCTTGGTTTCATGAGTTCTTTTAAAACCCTTTCTCCTGTGAATGGACTGGTATCAACCCCTCTATTCAGAGTTTCTCTCATATTTGGTTTAGGTACCTCCCCCTCCTCTTCCAACGTGAATACTGAGCAGAAATATTTAGTCGGTATCCCTGCTTTTTCACTGTCACCCTCTGCCCACATTCCTTCCCCTTTATTAAGTCTCTGTATCCCTCCTTTGTTCTTTCTTTGCTCCCTAATGTACCTATAAAAGGTTTTATCCCCCTTCTTAACAGAGTTGGCTATCTTTTCCTCAGTTTGTGCATTTGCTATTCTGACTACCTTCCCTGCCTCCTTCTGCTTTAACTGATAAAGTTCTCTGTCCTGCTCCTTCTGTGTTTCCTTATATTTCCTGAATGTTATCCTTTTCTCCTTACCCTTCCCTTCCACCTCTTTTGAGAACTATAGTGTTTTTTTCCCTTTGTTTTGTTTTGTTGATTTGCTTCACACAAAGGCTTGTTGTCTCTGCAATGGCTGTTTTGATTAATTCCCATTGTTTTTCCACCCCTTCTTCTTGTCTGTTTGCTAGTGCTTGTCTGAGGCACTCTCTCATTTTCCCAAAGTCAGCCTTCCTAAAGTCCAGTACTCTTGTTTTTGTATGGTTTGACTCTATGGCTATGTTTATTGTGAACCACACTGTTTGGTGGTCACTTGTTCCCAGATGGCTACCCACTTCTAAATATGAGATCCTTTCTCCTTCCCCATTTGAGAGTACCAGGTCTAAGATTGCTCCCTCCAGAGTGGGTTCAAACACTAGCTGTCTGAGGCATGCCCCCTCTAGGGCATCACAAATGACCCTGCTCTTGGATGTGCCTGCAGCAAAGGTACTCCAGTTAACATATGGAATATTCAGATCCCCCATCAACAATATCTCCCCTTTTTCTGAATTTTAAGGATGCCTTCTATCATTTCCTTGTCCATTTCCTCCCTCTGAGATGGGGGTCTGTACACAACCCCATGCAGATCGTGGTGCCATTTCCTGTCTCCAGGGTGACCCATAGAGACTCATCAATTTCCTGTTTACTCTTTAGTTCTGTTGCTTTAATCCCTTCCCTTATATAAAGAGCTACTCCTCCTCCTCTTTTACCCACCCTGTCCCTCCTGCAGACTGTGTATCCTGGTATGTTGGCATCCCAGTCATGGTTCTCTGTGTACTATAATTCAATGACTGCCACAATATCCAAGCATCCCTCTTCCTTCAATTCCACTAGTTTAGGGAGCTTGTTACACTGACTGCAGCCATTGGTACTCATCACCTTCCATTTTTGTTTTCAGGGCCTTACCCCTTTTAGCCCCATCCCTGTCCTTACTGCCTTTTTCTGCATTTACCCCTGTCCTGCTCCCTACTGACTTCCTTACCTTGGTGTTTACCTCTCTAACTACTGTGTTTTGTGGGGGGAGGCTGGGATTTCCCTGCTCCTTTTCAATGCCTACCCCTCTTGGCTAGTTTAAATGCTTGCCAGTAAAGCATTTAAACCTATCACCTAGGATTCTGGCTCCCCCCCGGACAGATGCAGACCATCACACCAGTATAGGCCTGCATCCCTCCAGGTGGCTCCCTGGTCCTCAGTGAAGCTCAAATTCTGAGCTCCACACCAGTTTTTCAACCATTCATTGAATCCCATGGTGTAGAATACCCTAGCATCATCCTTGCCATAGACAGGTAACACCTCCAAGAAGGTTACCGTACATGCTACTTGTCTAAGGCCCCTCCCCAACTCTACTTATTTTACTATACTGGGGCTAAAGTTTGGTAACATAGAAATGGCGAGGGAAAATTGGCAAGATGCTTTGACAAAGAGCAATGACAAGATGCAGGTGTGGAAGCAATGGCAGCAGATCAAAAGGAAAAAAAGTGTCTTATTAAAACTTTTTTTTTTACTGCTGTTAACGTATATGGGGCCATTTTCCCACTCCCAGGTTCTTTGGATGTGGCTCTTCTTAGTCAAACATTTCAGTTAGTTTGGGGTAGTAGATTGAACCCGATTAAAAGGGAGGTTCTATATCAGGATTACAAATATGGGGGGTTAACTTTATTGAATCCTATTAGCTATTTTTGTAGTTTATTCCTCTTTAATACTGTTTCTGCATTTTTGTTATGGGTGGGGGCCTGGAAACAAGTGGTGGCCCTCTGGTTGAATCCCTTTCTTCAGTTGTGGAGGCAAGGACCCTTAGTGACATGTAAACAGGATCGTTGGCCTCAATTTGTGGTATACTCTTTAGAAAAATTATTCAGGTGGAAGCTTACTCTGCTGCAGGTGGCTGTCCTCCACAGGAAAATGCTATATGAGGGGATTCAGAATTGTTCTTATTTAGTTCCCATTGTATATTCCAATATAAGTCTGAGTAGGTATCAGTTGTTAGCTCTCTACTTAGTGGATAAACGTACTCCCCCACGTATGTGGTATGTGGTGTGGTTGTCTGCACGTGGGTGATTGGGTGACAAGGGAAATGCAAAACATAAAAGTATGGATGAACGACTGTGTCCCAGAGAACAATGCAATCAACAGCTAGAAACAATGGAGCATTTTTTTATTACTTGTAGTTATGCTAGAGAAATGTGGGAAGTGATTGCCCAGAGGTGGGGGGGATAGGAAATGGAGTTCAGTTACATATGAAAATGTGATTACAGGCACCATACCTTTGTCTGTCAGTATTGAGGCAGGAACTGTGCATTTATTGTTTACTTATATTAAGTTTTTATTGTGTCAAATACGATGTAAATGTTTTACAACAATAAATTACTTTGCCAGAGGTTTTGGTCCATCTGATTAAGAAGAAAATTGTTGTACAGATGCACTATGATAAAAAACTACTGACATGGAACAGTGGAAGAAGAGGTGGAAAGGAGTTAAAATTCAATATTTGGGTTGACATTGCTGGGGTGTGGTTTAGCAGATAGGCTTAGGATGCAGAGGGATATGTTTTGAATTATAGCCAACTGTTACTGACTTTAAATTTTTTTTCTGTTTTTTTTTTGTCTCCCCTTTTGTTTTCACAGGTGCTGCTCCTTAATGACATTTTGTTTTTGTGTTTCTTTCTGGTGCTATTTACAGAATGTGTTTTACCATGTTATTTTGCTTTTTTTATCTATTATGCACGTTTTGGGCATGCTTTATACGTGTGTACTAATTTTTTTTGTACCAGTCTGTGAATTTCTCTTTATTTACAATAAAACTTCCCCTATTTTTTTCGAGAAATGCCATAGAATCTCTAACGTCCACCTGAACAACTACCAGAAGAGGCAGACAGACCTCAGTTTAATGTCTCATTCAAAAGACGGCACCTCAGGAGTGCAGCATCCCCTCATGCTGCACTACAGTGTCAGTATTGGAATTTAACCCAAGTGCCAGGTGTGGGATAGAACCCACAGCCTTTGGATAGTACAGCCTCAGAGGCAAATGTGCAACCTGCTGAGCCACTGACACTGCAACCAATGACCTTTGTAGTTTGTACAATATGAGATCGGGGACTGATCAATCAACACCTGGCCATGGCATGATGTGGAGGGATGTGCCAGTCACCAGTACAGGTCAGGTTGGGGAGTTCAGAGAGGTGGTTATGCCTACCGGGATGGGGCAGTGGGGCGCCTCTACACTATGGAAACATTTTGACTGAGGATTCTGATTCAGTTTGTGATTATGAACCAGGCAGGAGTCTTATTTATGCAATGTGGATTTTTCCACTGGAGCAGTTGTCTGTGGTATGGCGAATAGGGTTTGGGGTACGGGACAGGATGGGGTCCACTACACTATGGAAAAGGGCTGTGACTATGCTTTTTGTATTATGTGAATGGGGATCAGTACGGGAAGGGGAGGTTACTACACTATGGAAATGATTGGACTGCTTATTATACTTTGAATGGTGATCGGGACTAAGGGTAGAGTGGGGGGCCACTACACCATGGAAAATAGCTCTTGGGGCAATTTAGACAGTGCTTGTTTGACGGGGATGGGGAGGGGGTCCCTACACTATGGAACAGGGTTGAGGGTATTATTATGTTTCGAACATGGTTTGGGATGGGGTGGGGGGGTCCATACACTGTGGAACAGGGCTGGGGTTAGGTGAATGGCACTGGGCTGGGAGGGGGGCAGGCTGCTTTGCTCCTGTGTGCAGTACAGCAGCCTGCCTGTGGGTGGCTGGGATTTAGGCATGGTTCTTCCATGACTAGCTTTGTCCGGCACATCTCCGAGGTGCGCGGGTGGCTGCGCCACCCATCTTGACTGAATATGGGGATGTGCTGCATATCCATGGGCATGCCCTCTCAAGATGCTCTACATACATTATCGCTGTGCTTAGGTACAACCAGAGATGTGCGATGTATCTCATACCTTTCAATATTGCTCTGTGGGGCATTTCTTGAGATGTGCCAGTGCATCTCAGATGCACCAGCGTATCTCCTTTGAAAATGTCCCCCATATTGTTTTTTTCAAAACAGCAGCATTGTGCTGTTTTAGCTACAGCATGAATTGTTATGACAAACTAGATTTAGAATTGCTTATCCTATATGCCCAAGGCTCCAAAACACATAACGTCATGAGTACTGTATATAATTTTTTGTTCCCATCCCTGCTGGTGTATGGCTTGAGCTATAGTTGGAACACATTTTTCATATTTCAAAATTTTACATGAGGAATGTAAAATGAAAGGATTTGTTCAAGGCCTTGTGAAGATAATTTTCTATTTTTAAGCATGCTATTTCATATTCCTATCACATTTGTTTATCATGCCAGAGCATTCATACCAATAATCTGATCAGTCTTTAAGCCAATTACAAGTTAGCATTCCTTGTCTTGATTTTTTACTTTCCATTCATTTACATAAGTCATTGTTTTTCATAGTATATTAATCAGATAAAAAAGAAAATCAAATGAAAACAATTAATTAATTATACATTGGCTTGTCAAAAAATTAGCAAGAGACACAATATTTCACTACTGTACATAAGTTTTCAACAGACTGAAGCTTTGCCACTGATACAGGTGCTTCTGCTGCTGCAAGCAGCCCCAAGGGTCCATATTATCCACCGGCTGCCTCCTCGCTCTACTGCCTGCTGATCACCAGACTGAAGTTTCACCTCTGACATGGGCACTTCTGCTGCTGCAAGCAGCCTGACAGGTCCCTACCATCTTCTGGCTGCTTCCTCACTCCACTACCCACAGATCGCCAGACTGAATATGCTGCTCAAACTTCTGGTGCCTCCACACCCATTGGCCAGAACCAGCAGATTTGCCTGCTGATTGGCTGCTCCACTTCTCAAATTCTTTGCTACTCCCAACCCTGCTACGGCCACTCTGTTCCACTTTTTTTTTAACTTTAAAGTTAATTTTAATTATTGATTCTTGTACTGTTTAAGTTTCACCAAATTGTCCTGTGAATCCTAATTTAAATGTGAATCTAAATCTTGTTTAGAGCAATTTTGCACTCCGAGGGTAGTTACAATTGCAGGATCTTTCAGACTGCAGGTTCAGGATTTAAAGTATTACAGCTCTTTTGTTTTAAGCTCCTGTGATATTTTACTCTGGACGAGAAACTAAACCAAAATCAGCTAAGCTGTTAGAATAAGTTTAAAGTGATACAGCTGTTTGTGAACACACCTCTGTTTAGACCAGGTTTTCATTGTGTTACAGATCTAAGTTATGCCCTGCAACTAATCCCATTTCTGTTTCCTTTTCTCCCTTGCCTCTATTCCTCTAGCTGGAATTTTTCACCCCCCCCCCCCGTCCTTTATTAAATACTCTTCCTCCCCCAGCATGACCACCCTCAGGCACTCTCCATCCTCCCCTCTCACTAATATTGCAACTCCCCTTAAAGAAACAGAACACATTTAAAGGGCCTAACACTTGTTGGTGTTAATCTCATAGTATCCACCGTGTCTTTGTTACCTGATCCAGAACTACACTTCACTTTCTCTGCAGCTGTCATCTTGCTGGTCTATAAGGAAGAATTTTTATTATCTGACGATGCTAATTTCAAATACAAAAAATGTTCTCCCCTGTGCTCTTCATTACTTTATGCACCATGACTGGTCTGTTACTTGTGACTGACTTTTGTGCCATCATCCTTGCTGCTAACCAGGCTTACTTACAATCCTTCTCCGAATCACCTATACTCAATGACCCCCCCCCACTTAAAGCTGAAGCCTACCAGTTCTCCCCCATGGATTGTGTCATATTGGCCCTCCTGACTAACCATAATCGTCATCTACTTGGTTTGTTTCTCCATTCCCTCACTATACAGTCCCCCCATTGGCACCCTCTTACCTGCCACCTCCTTTCACTTCTCCTCCTTGTAGGGGATGTGGAAGCCAACCTTGGACCCTGAAACATGAATATTAACCATGCTAATGCTATCTGGACAGGATGCTGCAGACTCAGGGTTACACACCTAAATGTTTGCTGCCTCCCAGCTAAGTTTTTTTGAACTTGAGACCTGGGCATCCTTCTACAAGCCATGTGTCCTGGGTCTATATGAAATATGGCTTAAGCCATACCACAGTGATGCCTCCTACCAATTCTCCAGCTACTTATTGTAGCACCTTGACAGGCCTGGCAGAAAGAGGGGTGGTTGCATTGCACTATACATGCAGGATCATGTTAGTACCATCACTATTGCCTGCTAGTCCCCCCCCCTCCTCGGTCAGTGAATGGCTTGTTGCTGAAATTGTCCTGGGTGCATCAAAAAAAGTGTACATAGGCTGTTTCTACAATCCTCCCTCAGGAGATGCACAGGGACTATATAATTTCCTGGATGGCCTTGCATCTGTCCCCTCCTCCAGGGACACCATCATACTTGGGGATTTCAACCTCCATTTAACAGAATCCCCAGTACCAGAATATGCACACATGCTAAGGATGCATCACCATGAACAAGCCATCTCCTCCCCTACCAAATACAACACCCGCTCCCTCAACCACTCCACCCTCAACTGGATTGCCACAAACTGTGTGAATCTAGTCCTCCTAGCAGGCAGTATTGCTGACTCTATCAGTGACCACACCCCTATGTATATTGCTGTAACCACCAAATCAATACGTCCTCCCCACAAATTGCCATCTTTTAGGAAATTCAAATCCCAAGATTTGGACTTAGTGCTAAGGGATGCCTGGGCCATAAAGTGGTCCTCACTCTAGCAACTCAAAGATGTCTCCATGGTGGTGATGCTTTTTATGGAAGCTCTTAGCAACCTTCAGGACATATACTTCCCTATCACCACCAGGAGGGATAAAGGTGGTAACACCCGTTGTCTATCAAATGAACTTCTGGCCCAAATGAAAATAATGGACAAAACCTGGTAAGCCTTCAAGGCATCCCCTTCCCCCAAATTATGGAATGCATACGGGTGACTTCGTAACTCCTGCAAACAGGCTGTGAAGTTACTCAAGCATAAATAGTGCACCAACCTGCAAAATGAGTCTAATGGCAACCCCCACAGTTTCTGGGTCTCAGTTAACACCCTCCTCAACCCAGAATCAATAAACAAATAATTGAAATTACCTCCCTGTCTGGTCCCATTACTGACCCAGGCAAGATTGCTGATACCGTCAATAGAATTTTCACCGACCTTACTGCCTACACCAGCAAACTCCCTCCACAGCCTCTCTCTACCCAGAAAAAACAGCCATGCTGCCCACAGACATCAAGCCCTGTCTTTTGTTTCAGAGCCATTGACCATAGTGTCACTGGCAAACTTCTAAAGATGCTACCCACCGGGGCAGCTCAGGTAGCAACAGTCTGTATCCCACCTTTCTGAAATTCCTTTCCTCTGCCCTAGTAGAGCCACTGACCCAGATATTTAACCTTGTCCTCTCATCATCTACTATGCCTGATGCATGGAAGCATTCGTACATGGTGCCTATTTTCAAATCTGGTGATCCTGCTGTCCCAGAAAACTACTGTCCCATCTCCCTCCTCTCACATCTAAGCAAACTATTAGAAAAAAATCATTCACCACCACCTATCTGAGCATCTAGATAAGTTCTACCTCCTTATCCCTCTCCAACATGGCTTCCACAAACACCACAGAACCTTTTTGGCCTTGGCCCTTTTCTCCAACCATGTCCTTAGAAACATGGACATGGGTATGTCCACAGGTGTGGTGTTTGTGGACCTATCAAAGGCCTTTGACCTTGTTGATAACCACCTTCTCCAATCCATCCTGCTAAACCTAGGCTGTTCCTTAGATGCCACCTCTCAGCTACCTCACTAACAGATCCCAGTCTGTTCTGATATGTAAAGATACCTCTGCTATATTACCCATCCATACTGGTGTCCCTCAGGGCTCCATACTGGGGCATCTATTATTCTCACTGTTATAAATGATCTTCCCCCAGAAAGCATAAACTATAATGCGCTCCTCTGCATTGATGACCTCGTCATCTACCATAGCACCAAGTTCCTCAAATTTATATATTCCATACTCACTACAAACTATGGATCAGCTCAACATTGGTTCCTCTCCAAAAAACTTCCTGTAAATGAGAAAAAAATGAAGGCCATGCTCTTTGACTCAAAGCTGTACCTTGCAAAGTCCACCAAATCAAAAACCTCATTACACATTGTGACTCCTGCATGCCCTCTTCTTGATACTGCATCCCCCTTCAAATACCTAGGAGTGACTTGATCCCTCCCTAACCTACAGTGACCACATTTCTAACACTACGAAGACAGTCCACCAGAAGCTGGGGTCAGCCTACCGTGTTAACCACCTCCTGACCCCAGAGGCTCATCTTGCAATTGCAATTGCCCAGGGAAGTCTACTGCCCCTACTTGACTATTGCTCCCCAGTGTTCTCCTCCACATCCTCCTCACTTCTTTCTCATCTAAATATGACATACAACTCTATCTGTCACTTTGCCCTTCAGGTACTTTCCTCCACTCATCACTGCTCTCTATAACAGTCCTTAGGCTGTCTGTCTCTGCAGGGCCGTTTTGAATATGCTATGGGCTGCCTAGTCAATACCTCTCTCAGGAACTCAAATAAGTCCCTGTACTCCTCACCTCTCACCAACAGGGTGGTAAGTCGATGTCTCAGGGTCTCTTCCATTCCCCCCTCCAGTAGTCCCCCATGAGTCTACTGTCATGAGAAGCAAGGCTTTCTCTGTCTCTGCCCGCTACCTCTGGAACAGAATACCACCTGCTATCTGTTTGTTACCCTCTCATCAGTCCTTCAGATTGAACCTAAGAGATTGGCTCATGTCTCAGGCTACCTGTGCCTGCTCCCTTGAAAACACCCTCACCAGAAATCTGCCTTAGTAGCCCAGTGTACCATTTGCCTTACTTCCCAAGTACTGGCTACTACATAAACAATTGACAGATTTTTGACTCCATTGTGAAAATATTGATTGCTATAGTGTAATCCCTTATGCACTGTATTGTAAACCTTGAACTGGCTGAATAATGTCTTGATTTGCTATAAGTGTATTTCCTAGTTCTCTGCAAGCAGAGAAGCATCACTTATTTGTCATGAACTTGTTTTTTATGTCCTTAACCCGTATTTTAAGATATGTTTATGTAGCACTGTTTCTGACACCACTGTACTCACTGTATTATATGTACCCACTGTATTATAACTTATACCTATTGTCTGTGCCACTGTATGGCCCAGGTCACAACTGAAAATGGTCCTTTGGATCAGTTTGCTCGCCCAGTTACCAAAAACATAAACAAATAAAGTTTTCAAATAATATAAATCTTGAGAAAATAGCTATATAGCACCATAAGCAAAGCAAATGAATGCATAAGCATTAGCATTTGAAAAATCATATGTCTGCTCCAACATTTTCACGGCACTTTAATTTAGCTGAAGTGCAAGAGCTAGCTACCTTGTCAATTGCAGTATATATTTTCATTGGCATATAATTTTCACTGGATTTTCAACATAGTGAATATAGCTAAAATTTTGTTCCAGCGAAAAATAGGTCCTCTACAGTATTATGTATAATTCCCATGCAGCGATCAGACAGAATAGTCATAATAGCCATAGCCATAGCCTCCAGGTGCATCCTCTATGAATCATTTGAAGTGCGGTACTTTATTTATTCATTTATTTTAGGATGTGTTTAGTTGGGAAAGGCATAGTAAGCTGTATTCTTTTCCTTTTGCTTCTTGGGAGCATAGGGAGTTTAAATGACTTACTAAGAACCACACATTAGATATGCAACTGGTGGTAGCAGGTTTCAAACCCAGGCCTGCTTGGTCTCCATGTTCACAGCATGGTGCCCTAACCTTTAGACTATACTGTCTCCTTTACATTAAGTACATTTTATAAAGAAAAAAAAACATAATAGTCAAGATCACTCCCAGTTGTTGCTGATGGTCTAGGGGAACAACTTTATGGTAGTTACAGTAGAGTTACAGTACACATGATTCAACTGAGTTGATCAATGTTTAAAAGGTGGTTTATTAACTGGCTTCCTGTTTTTATAAAAGCTTTTAGTTTCATATGGCAATTTGTATAGTATACCAGTGGTAGCTGATAGAATCATACATATAAATAATATGCCATTGTTACAGTCAGGGTTAAATTCATTTACTACTAAATGCACTTCTTGCGTAGTATTGGTTTACAGTCATTACTGAACAATAGCATAGCCACTAAAGTAATTACAAGTAATTCTGGAGTTCAGAAATAGATGCAGCATAGTAAGTGCAATTAACTGGCATTATTGGGAACACTTGCATATTTAATTCATGAATCCCTTCCCCCAAAATCATGCACAAATGAGCATGCAAGCATGATGTGATTTGTAGTTTTGCATATTTGTAGTCTGTTGAAGTAAGGCTGTGCTGCAAACAGAGAAAACTCTTACTGTAAAGCTTCCATTAATATAAAGATGCTTATGTACTGTACTCTGGCTCCCATTCATACCCTTATCTAGCTGTGTTATATTAGTCATGTCATATGTTGTGGCCCCCTAATGTTGGTTTACTAATGCACTGCAATAGTTCCTTGTTATAATAACATGCACAGTACCTTGCAATAATGTACAGCACGGTATCCTGCTCTCCAGTTGCTCATGTTTTCAAGGACAAGTAAACAATGAGACATAATGGGGTGGGCAGTACCCTGTGATAACTGCACTCCAGGGGTGTTGTGCAGCATGAGACCCCAGGCCAAGTGTTGGCTGCCACAGGGAGTACCTTATCACAGAATAATGCACATCCCTGGAGTGCCTCATAGCACTTCTAAAATGGGTAACCAGACAGATTTAAATGGCATCCATGCAGAATATTTAAATAGATTAAATAAAAACATGAAATTGTACAAAAAATTACTTAACATAGTCCCTCCACAGATTCTTGGAAAATAGGGGATGATATGATTGCTTAATGATCTTGAAGACTCAGACTCAAGCAGAAGAAATGTTCTGTACATGCAGATGCTTTTTGCCCAACCCCCTTTCCCTGTTTTGGTAGTTGAAACTCTCTTTTCCAAAAAAAAATATGTATTTATTTTTATTGAGCCTGCCTATCCTAGAAAAAGTAAGTGGTTAGTGAGTGTGTTTTTGTTGCAGTTTGATCAGAGCTCAGTGCAAAAGTTTCAAGAAGGACAGCTATGCGCATTGGGCCCTATGCACTAATGGGTACCCATTGCCCCACCCCCACATGGGATGAACTAACGGGGGACATGCAGCCACAATGCACCTGATTCCACAGCCACGCAGACCGCAATACACCGGGGGTGGGTGGGGGGCATGCCAGCACAACAGCACGTAGTGCTGGCCGCAGGGGTGCAGGGTATGCCATGGAGAACCCTGCCATAAGTGTTCTCCACGCCCTGCACCACACATTCTGGCCTCAGTAGCTGATGTAAACCCCCCCATCCCACACACACCTGGACACCCGCGCCAGAACTGGCAGGACAGTGTGAACCCCCACAGGACTGGAATCCCGGTCCAACACTGTATGCTGCACTCCACCACATACACCACCACATACATGGCTGCCCCATCTCTCACAGTGTGCTGTAGCACCACCCAAAACAGCTGTGATCCCCACCTCATTGGTAGTGGTGCCCCCCCACTGCCCATGCCCATGGATGCAGGGTCCCCCTGCCCCATTGTGGAGTACGATCCCCACCCCACAAAGGTTCCCCAATCCATGCTTAGAAGTTCCCTGGCACCCAGCCCCCAGAGTTGTCCAGTGCCCCCTGAACAGCACTGCTGAGACCACTCACTCACCCAACCCCATACCAGCACACCACTCCGGTGCTGCTTTGTGGGTGGGCCGGTGGCATTACTCTCTGTGATATAGACAGCTAGTTCTGAGTGCTGTATCTGTTCTTTTTAATATAAAATGTATTACTGAATGTCTCCTGCTGAAAATCAAATGCTCTAGGTGTGACCTCACTCATACCCCCCCCCAGATTTCAGCTGAGAGATGGAAGCCATGAGGAAATGCTGATAGCATGTGAGTTCACAAACACTCAGTTTTTAGAGACCATGTATTACATGGAAGACTTTAATCAAGGATCCTGTTTCTCTGAGTTAATTACTGACTTGTTTAAGTTAATTTTGTTAAGAGAGAAATCATAAAGAAGGTTTATGATGTTGGAGAGGAACCTAGGTTGTTACACAGGGGTGCAAGGTTGTAAATGTCCATGTGAAGCCTGTGTGAGGGAGGATACAGCATGAGATCAAATGAAGTGTCATGTGAAGGACATGAATTATGCTTAAGTTGCAGAATGTAATACTTTTGTATAAGATATATATTTTCATATATCCTTACATGGAGGAGCTAGGTGATCTCCTGAAAAGAGGTGGGGTAAAAGCCAGCATTTAATTTAGTCTGTTTTACTTCATAGAGACACATTTTTAACTAGACTCTGACCATGAAACATCTTGGGAGCACTTTTAAGCAAGTATTTACAGACTAAGTACTGTAGTAGGAATTGCACTGTTTAAAACCATGTTCTGTTAATAGATTTGTATGTCTTGTGATATAATAGTTCTGTATTGTTGTGTTTTACATATTCTTATCTATTATAGTAAAATTCTTTTTAGAACTTACTTGGTCTGTCTTTGACTTCTTTTTATTTGTAAGAAAAGTGCATGGTTATAGCAGACAATAGACATAAGCTTGAATGGTGATACCAAACTGGAAAGAGAAGCGTTTTAAATCTGAGTCTTTATTAAAGTTTTAAAGGGTTCATCTCTGTATACCTGGTTAGGTGTCCGTAGACAAAGATATCTGGCCCCCCAAAGACAGACATATCTGAGCCTGTGCATTGGGTATGCTAACAAGAGGTTAACAGTTTGAATCCCTCCAGAACTTGAAACCAAAGGTTAATCCGAACTCACAAAACAGACAAGAGGGTTACCTTGTCTGTTACACTGTTCACAAGACTGCACTCAGAGGTTGGCACTTTGGGAGTAGAGGGCCTGACCTGCTGAGTGGATTTGTGACACCCTCCTTACACCACGCCAGCCGCCAGTCATTGGGCATCCATGAGGCATGCTGCCAATGCTGCCTGCCATGTAGGGGCACTGTGTAGGGGATCCACTGAGTGACCCGGTCTGGGCATCTGAATGGATGCTCAGCCACATCCGCGACTCTGCCTTCAGCCACCCTGCAGAGTCCTGCATGCTGGGGGAGACGTGGCCATGGACAGGTGGTTGCCAGTAGTGATTACCAGCATGTGCACAGGTGTGTACCTATGTGGGCTGGATACACACCTCTGGCACATAACTTCTGCCCTAGAGTGCATAGGGCCCACTGTGAGTACAGTGATGGCAGCAAGATAGTTTTTTTTTGTTATTATTTACATAACCTGCTTATTCAAGTGCCTGTTAGAGTACGGTAATTTCTTAGAGCCTTACCAAGTAGGGCCTTGAATCGGAGCCATCAGGAGACCAAAGAGTCCTGGCAGTCTTGTTGCCAGCCTGCTACCATATCTGGTAGCAATTTTCAAGAAAGTGTCAGCGTTCTGTGTGAGTTGCTGATGCAGACTATGACTTTCAGAGTGTGGAGTGCAGTCAGATTTGAGTTTTGTTATGCTAGAAAATATGCTTTATTTAAAATATTGAACATGTTTTCAATAGTGACTGTATGGATTATGCAGAAAACAAACTGCAGAATTGATTTTAACTATGTTATTGTGAGCAAAGCAAGTACTAGCTCTTGAGCTCATGCAAGTGTGCAGTGAGACATTATTTTAATTAAATGCATACAAAATGCCACATAGCCAAGCTGTCAAAGGCAACAATTAAATATGTTGGGGTATCCCATGTTTCTGTGACTGTGTTATTTTAATGGCAATCACCACAGTCATGGCTGTTATTGGAGGGCTTCAAAAAAAGGCATCTGTTTTATTTTTAAAAACTCTGAATTCAAGCACATGGATTTTAAGAATATTCTGCATCCTGTTTGGCAGGAATTTTATTTTTGCGGTTAATCCTTTTCATTTAATTTTTAAAATGAAAGAAAAGATCTGCTACATAGGCATTTCCAACAAGCAATAACAGTCAGACAAGCAATCCAGCAATGCAATAAAGTAACATACAATATTAGGCAACCCATTGAGGGGCATACAATAACCTTAGGATAGAAATAACACCCAACATACATGATACTAGCTTCTGGGGGAGGAGTCAGGAGCAATGAGTTCATTAATAGCCAGGATGCTGGACTGAGATCCTAGCAGGACTTGTTTTTACAGTGCATTGTGCTCCTATAATGCATTGATCCTAGCCAGTCAGGATGCAGAATTCTTGCTACCCATTTTGTAACTTTTTTTAAGAGTGGTCCTGCTTTTGCTTAGAAATTCATGAAACTTCTTAGTACCAATGTTGCTCTGGTTACGTATTGACACTTGCTTTCCATTTCATTAACTGTAGCATCCCCCCCTCAAAAAAAACAGGTTGCTCTTTTTTAAGGCTAGTTGTGGGCACTCCAGAGATTTGTGGTTCTACAGGAAGAAAACAGGAACATTATCCGATAAATGGTGAACTACCTATGTGTGTGCCTTCACCCAGTGCTCCAGATAAGGTCCAATACATATTAAAGAGGAACTGCATTGAATATGCAGGTCATTTTCCCAGTAGAAGCTGATTTTTAAGTACTGGTTCAAATTCTGTTGTTGTACCATCTATACAGGCTGTTTAGTTATCCCAGTGAATGTTTCTGATTTACTCACAGCTGGTAGGTACTATTTTAGAACTGTATGATGTACAGTACATTATGTCTCTTGCTCTGTTCTTCTACTGTTGGCACAATGTATCAATGTTCTACTGTAGTACTCTGTGGCTGGAAAGGGACATAAACTACATCATACAGTTCTAAAATGGTATTTACTAGCTGTGTGTAATTCAGAAAGGTCTGCAGTGGTTACTGAAAGGCCTGTGAAGATGAAATAACAGAATTTGGACCAGTTCTTCAAAAACAGCTTCTACTAGGAAAATGACTTGAAGATTCAGTGTAGTTCTCCATTAAGCATTTTGGATATGCATGGCCAGAGCAGAATCTGGATGCAACTGTATTCAGGTGATGAAGACAAAGGGTAGAAGCACAGTCAGCTTGTTACTGGGAAAGTGAAAGTGGGAGTGCAGTTTCCCTCATAAATCAATGCACTGCAACAGTGTGGCTAATCATCTTAAAACTAACAAAATCCTATGTCTGCGATAGGGGTGGTGGGATTCACTCGAATTTTTTCTGATACCATAGATTTTAAATTTCGGAGACTCTGATTCTGAGTCTGATTCTGTTCTGCTCTGATTAAGGCACTAGGAATGGAATCAGAGACAAAATCAGAAGTTCTGATTCTACATCTGAGTCTGACTCCCATGCTTCCCCATCTCCCTCCACTTACCTTATCTGTAGCTTTTGCAGGTCAGGGTTCCTTGGCTGTCAAAGACCTTATCTCTGGCTACAGCTGTATGCACCTCGTAGTAGTAGCTGGGTGGTGATTGTCCTAATAATTCAATTGTAAACAACAACATCCGTTGTCCAAAATAAGAAATAAATGAACAACCCTTCCCCAAGTACTCAACAAGCCTCCATAGTGAAGAAGCAAGCACTCCCCTTGTACAGTCCATGTACTCCCCCTCAGTTAAACTCCACTCTATCCTGACTCCAACCTTCTCCTTCTAGTATATTAAGTGTACTATGAAGAGCAGTAGACTTCGGCAGTCTGTACTGCACATACCCCTTCTCCCAACTGAGTCCCTTACCCTGCTGTCTCTGAAGCCCTCACTTCAGCAACGAGAAGAGGTTGCCAACCTAAAGAATGCTCTGAAATTGGATGCTACATCAGATGAGTCATAGGAGATCTAGAGGAAGAGAGACACCATTGGAACACTTTGGATAAATGGACTGATGTCAGCTACTATGAGAGATAAAGTACAAATTAGAAAAAAAATGGATCATGTGCAAAAAGGATTGATAGACATGCCTACAGCAATAGCAGATGATATAAATGCAGACTGTAGGACAGACACCTGAGAAAGGCATCACACTGCGAGCAGGAAGGCCATAGCCAAACATGGCTGAAGATCCCAGCGTAAGGAGTCTGTTGGTTAGCAGATGACAGTAGGAAGCCAGTAGACAGAAGGAGGAAGAATCATAATTGAAAGGCTCTGCCTGTGGTTATATGGGGAAGAGCTCCTCCCCTATATCCAATTTAAGCAGAGTAGAGCCATGTTGCTCTGCTTAGAGCGAGACACACTCACTGGCATGCTGCTGCCGGTGGCGGATGCTCTTCTCCCCCCTCCCGCCTGACCCCTCCCGCTTCCCATTCTGTCTCTTGCTCCTTCCCCCCCTTTGCAATGCCACTGCCTTCCATCTCTGCCCATACCTTGTTTGTTTTTCTTTTCTTTGGGGGGGGTCCTCCTGCTCACTCCATGCCTGCTTTGCTCTCTACTCACGACTGCTCATGGCCGTGCTGTCGCCGCCGCCACTGCTCTCCTTACTGCTGCCTCTGTCCCTTGCTCGCTACAGCTGCTAGCCTTCTTCTTGGCTCATCCTCCATTCTGAGCGGCCACTGCCTGCTGCAGCACAAGTTCTGTTTCACCAGGCCGCTCACTCCCTTCAGTCTGGATCCTCGCTCACTGTCTGCTAGATTACGTCATGCTATACTTCATGCGGCTGCCTAGCGACAACGTAACTGCATTCACTATGCTCCTTGCTTGCTTCCAATGATGCAAGGTGCACTTACAGATCAGTGACCCCTTGCACTTCCAGTTATGGTGCTTTGTCTGCTCTTCAAGCTCCTGGGCGTCTCATCTTTGTGCCCTCCTCAGCTATCAGCACTCCAACTCCTACAGATGCCTTTCATGTCTGTGACTCCATCTAGTCCTCCAGTGTCCTACTGCCTATTGTTCATACCTCTCAACCTCCTGCCTCATAACTCGAGGACAAGGCTTAACAAAATCAGGGACAAAGGACCAATATCAGGGACACATCTTCAAAATTGGATATATCAACTCAGGAAGCTGGTAGAATAAAGGACTTAGTGTAAAATGCATTTTCTAAGGAGGAACAAGTCTGCAATTTTTTTTTTAATTCAATAAACTTAATTACTTTTGGATAACATTACATAACACCCAATCCCAAGGGGGAGATGTCATTAAAACAGTGAATAACATACAGCAGGTATTTCCAAAGCAATCCATCAACCCCCCTACCTCCCATACACTTACCTCCCTCCCTCCCCTCCCCTCCCCCTTACATCTAATCTTCCCTTTACCCCTCCCAAGCCAAATGTTACTCGTACACCACTTGAGTAGGTGATCATTCAATGGTCTGTAAACTAACCTGATTGGGCCTTCCAAATGGCTAGCAGAACCTCTAGTGCACCCCATCTACTCTGGAATGTTACGTGCCTATTACACATTAAACAAATGTGTTTCTCCAACTGCAATGCCAACAAAACTTCTTTGTGCCATTCCAGGACAGGTGGGGATACATTATCCTTCCAGTGCCACAATATAACCAACTTTGCAATTATGGCAACCAGGACCATATGGCCTATCCTGACCTTGGGTGTACCCTGGGGAAAGAGATTCAGTAGACAGGCTTCTGGGGTAAATAGTGGGTCCAACCCCAAAAATGAATCCAAAGAGTGCCTAATTGCCTGCCAAATGATTTGCACGTTTGGTCATGTCCACAACATATGAAACAAAGTACCCAGCACCCCTCTGCATCTAGTACAGGCCGGGGAAGAGAGTCATCCCAATTTGTGAAGTTTAAGAGGAGTAAAATATAAATTATGCATGATATTAAACTGAATAAGGTGCAGTCTATCCTGTTTAATGAAAATAAAGAAATTACGTCACAGTTTCTTCCAGAAATCTGCTTCTGTGTCCAGTGGCAATTCCTGAATCCAATAATAGCAAATGCCCTGAGGCAGGTTGCTCTGTAATACTTGTAATTTTTTATAAACTAAAGAGACTGCATGGGATTGCCTGGCCAATATCAAAACAGAGGGCAAATCCACTTTCTCCACCTCGGGACCCCGAGTTTTACCAATGTGGGAGATTATAGCCTCCTTGAGCTGTCTATATTGGAAAATACTACTAACATGCACATTGAATCTGTCTTGGAAAGTAGGGAAGGAGATTATTTCTCCGTCATCATACATGTCCGAAGCTTTCTTCCCCCTCAGGCTAGGCCAGTAAGACAATGGGATGGGCAGATGCCTAGTTCTAAAATGCGGGTTACCCAATATGGGCTGTTCTAGTGAAGTATGCCAGATAGTGGCCATATCCACTTGCAGTTGATGTAATACTTTGATAGACCATCCCAACGGGGTGGACCTTAAGGGTCTAGGAACTGCCCGAGGGGTAGTATATAAGAAAGCCTGGAGAGTACACTTGTACTTGGTTGCAAGGTACCGCTCTATTTCCAACCACTCTGGCCAGTAATCTTGCTGGTTTATGACATGCGGTTCCTGCGCCCAATGGACTAGCTTACTCAGATGATGGGTACAGTAGTACAAGAAAAAGGAAGGAACCACAAGACCACCCTGCTCCTTTGGAGCAGTTAATTTGAAGTAGGACCTCCTTACACTCTTGCCCTGCCAAATAGAGGTATTCAACATTGATTGCAGCGTGACGAACCATTTTTTAGGGAGGAAGCAGCCCAGCATACCCATTGGGTATAAGATACGGGGCAGCACATTCATCTTCACCATAGAGATCTTTCCTCAAAGTGACAAGGGGAGATCACCCCATCTATCCAAATCCACTTTCATTTTAGTCAATAGATCTGAAAGGTTGGCTTTCACCATAGATGTCATATCCCTTGTCACTTGGATTCCCAAATATAAGAGGGATTTCAGTTCCCACAAAAAAGCAAAATCAGTTACCTCTCCTCGGGAAACCCTATTGTTCAGGGGGAATACCTTAGTTTTGGTAAGGTTGAGCTTGTAGTAGGAAACCTTGGAAAAGGCCCCAACCTGCTCCAAAAGAGCTAGTAGGCTATCCCGTGAGTCTTCCAGATGCAACAGTAGATCGTCCGCGTACGCTGAAAGAGTATATTTTTGGCCCCCCACTTGGATCCCCTGAATGTTTGGGGTGGCTAACAAATTCTGAATAAGGGGTTCCAAATATATATTAAGTAAAAGAGGGGACAAGTATGCAATTTTAATGTTGGACAATATTTTGTGCTTAAAAAAAATTCCACTGTTTGGTTACCAAACAAATCAAATTTTTAGAACGGTCAGACTAATTCCCTGCTATTTACATTCCTCACCGGTCTCCACCATGTACCATATGCATTTATTCAGTACTAATCCTTGCTACTTCATCTGCATCTCATGCAAGTCCAATTACTACTACTACTACTACTACTACCGACCTACATGTAGGCCCCCTTGCTTACTATTCGTTACATGTTGCTTACACTATTTATCGCATTCCTGCCTCCTGCTTTTCCCTGACTGCCTGGAATTCTGCCAACTACATATATTCGACCTTGCAAGGTCCTAACATTCAAACGCTCCTTCAGATCTGCTCATCAGTGCTCATTCAGCTGCTTTCAAGCTTGCTCCCTTACTCCACCTGTCTCGCGTATTGCGGTCTGGAGGTTCAACTACTCGTACACTATGCCTGCCTCGTCCAGCATCGAGCCTGGAGGTTCACAATTTCTGTCAGCCTGCCACACCCAATCTGGGCCTGGAGGTTTGTATACTTCTACCTCAAACCTGCTTCGTCCTCAGGGCCTGGATGTTCATCAAGTGCATTGCCTGCTTACAAGACCTGCTTTTCCAATCTGGGCCTGGAGGTCTTTCGAACTCTCCATCTACTTGTATATCGAGTTCCATTGCAAAATCTACTCCTATCTACTTTGCCCCAATCAGGACCAGAGGTTCCTTCTGCTCTGCTCCAGCCTCATAGCCTGCATCTAACTTCCTTGTTTCATCAAGGATCTTCTCCTTGCATAACTTGCCATCAAATCCAGGACCATAAATTCTCCTATCCCAGATCATAGAGTCATTCGTTCAAGCTCCAGTCCTCCTTGGAAAGAATTCCTCATCTGCTGGATCATTTGACTAGTACAACTCGACGTTTACAGATTGTTTATGCTCGCCCATGGATTTGAACATTACTCATATCGGATTCTTGCCCTGGACATACTGTATACCTTTCATAATCCATTCCACACTAATTCTACCTCTACTCACCTTATCAGCTAACCTATGAGGGGTCCAACTGCACATACAAACTTACATGGGGCTAGCCGCCACTCTATTTACCTTACCAGCTGACCTATGAGGGTCCAGCTCTGCATCTTAGCCATGGGGCTAGCTGCCACACTCTACTACTCTATCAGCTGACCAACATGTGGTCCACATTACTTACTACTTACCACCTCATCTGCTAACCTACACAGTCCAGCCGCATATCCTTACCTATTTGGGCTCACCCCTTATACTCCCTTGGATGCTTTCTACTGACATGCTGCATTGATTTGGATTTACTGCCTTCAAGTACTGCCTGGATTTCAGCTCAGCTCTACTGCCGTATGCCTTTCTATATCATGACTTAAGCATAAAATCTACTCTCTTCGGTGATATTAACTTAACTGTGGGTTCATCAGTCATCAGCCTTCTACCATTCCATGAAATCTGTAGGCCTCCCATCAGCAGAAGCCTGGAAGTTTGACAACTTCTACTTCATCCTGCCTCACCAGCATTGGAGCCTGGATGTATATTCTATACTTGCCTGTATATCATTTGCTAGCCTTCAGGAGCTCCTCACTCTCTATAGCCCTATCCTGAAACTGTTAGATGTTCTAAAACAATACTGACCTCTGTGCAAATCCACCGGGATGCTTCATGTGATTATACAGCTACCTGCTTCGCTCACGCAAGAATTGGAGGCCTGTCACTGACCTTCTCGTCTAGTGCTACGAACTGCTCCGCTGGATCATCTGCAATCTGCAACTTGGACTAGCCGATAATTTAATTAATTTAGGATTATACTTCTTTAGTATGCCCAGAAGGACGGGCAGGTCGGTAGCCATGGGTCCTCAGAGGTTCCCCCAAGGGGGGTTTTCCTCGCCTGTGTGCTGCTGGCCATACTCTCCAGAGTCGGAGAAGATAATCATGCAATGTTATATTCTTTTGGGGGGTGTCATCCTAATCAACTAACCATCCTTCCTATGGTGGTATACAGAGTAAAGCCAAACCATCAACTCATAGCAAATTACTCATCTGTTCCAGCATCTAGCACTTGCACATACTTTTCAGTTCATCATGTACTATAATCACTGACTTACTGATGTCTATGCCTAAGTACCTAAGCACTATTCATCCTGTACAACTATACCTTGGAAGCATCATTCTACTTACTGGTCTGGCCTCTGTATTAAACTCAAACCTAGATTATGTAGATGCAGTACGTAGCGCAAGCACTGAGCTCTGAACCACATATAATTGAAAGGCTCTGCCTGTGGTTATATGGGGGAATATCTCCTCCCCATATACAATTTAAGCAGAGCAGAGCCCTGCTGATCTGCTTAGAGTGAGACACACTCGCCCTCCATCCTCCCTTTGCACCTCATCCTTCTCCATCAATATTATCCCACCAGGGGGGTGTCATCCTAATCAACTAACTATCCTTCCTATGGTGGGATACAGAGTAAAGCCAAACTATCAGCTCATAACAAATTACTCATCTGTTCCAGCATCTAGCACTTGAATATACTTTTCAGTTCACCATGTACTATAATCACTGACTTACTCTTGTCTATGCCTAAGTACCTAAGCACTATTCATCCTGTACAACTATACCTTGGAAGCATCATTCTACTTACTGGTTTGGTCTCTGTATTAAACTCCAACCTACATTATGTAAATGCAGTATGTAGCGCAAGCACTGAGCTCTGAGCCACATATAATTGAAAGGCTCTGCCTGTGGTTATATGAGGGAATACCTCCTCCCCCATATACATATGCACAAAGGTACAGAGAGACAAGCTATAGGAAGCTTAAGACAATGTGCAGCAAAGACAGGAGGCATAAAATCTAGCCAATAATCAAAATAAACAACCAACATGGGAGGTGGGTGCTGCAGCCACAGCATGAAGAGGAGAACCCAAGAGACAGAGCAAAACAGCATCACAAACAGCAAACACCAAACAGCAATAGACCCACAAAATGGAACCATAAAAAGAAATGAGAGAAAGACAAAAGAATAAAGTGATGGATCAAAAACAGAGAAGAAGAGCAGAAAACAAGCAGAAGCAGCAGGCACCATGGGGGAAAGGATTGGTGGAAGACCTCCACACCTGAAAGCCACAATGGTGGAGCAGGTTGGTGCTACACAAAGGGCTGGCAGCCCCAAAATTACACACACTCTCCAAACAGTGCAATACTTGAAGAAAAACAACAAAGCAAGACTATGCCCAATGTTAAGCAACTGCTATTTATTTTGGGGCAGTTCGATAACAACTACAGCTGTAAGATATTTTGCTGTATTTGCAGAGATTGTGTTGAAATGAATAGCACTTGCTTGACATTAGGCTTGGTCTCACTTTGTTGTTTTTCCTCTACTGCTGCACTGTTTGGAGAGCAAGTGGTGGAAGACAAATGGGGGAAAAAGATCATAGGCAGAATGGGGCTAGGCAAATCAGCAGCACAAAAAATGTTAGTGCAGCACTAAGCATGTTTGCCCTGCACTAACTGAGAAAAGCACAAGCAAACAGGGAAGAGGGCAAGGCAAAATGCCAGCACAAAAAACATCAACCCTGATATTCAAGACGTTAGCGCAGCTCTAAGCATGTTTGCCCTACGCTAACCAAGAAAAGCACAAGCCAACAGGGGAGGCAAAATTCAAAGGTCCCTGGTGCATGGCGCTGACTGGACAGCATGAATGCACAGAATATACATAGAACTGACAGCAGATAAGCACTGCCTGACCTGTCTAGTCTGCCCATTTCCCTACCTACTGTATAAGCTCCAGATCCCATTGGATCTGCAGCCTACCTCCTCCTCCTTCCTATCACTAGTTTTGCTTTCTGCCTGTCCCATGCATTCTTGAATTCAACAACTGTTTTTGCCCCCACAAGCTTCTTTGGGAGGCTGTTCAATGCATCCACCACCCTTTCTGTGAAAAATATTTCCCTACATTGCCCCGAGTCGTCCCCCACTCAGCCTCATATCGTGACCCCTTGTTCTTGCACATCTCCTTTTCTGAAAGGCAATGCCCTCTTGAACTCTGTTGATCCCCTTGAGGTATTTGAATGTCTGTCATATCCCCCTTCTCCCTCTTGTCCTCCAGAATATACATATTCAGTTCTTTCAACCTCTCCTCGCATGGTTTCTGGTATAGCCCCTGCACCATTTTTGTTGCCCTTCTCTGAACTCTCTCCACCCTGTTGATGTCTTTCAGAGATGAGGTCTCCAGAACTACACACAATACTCTAGATGAAGCCTCACCAACTGCATGTACAGTGGTATCACTACCTCCTGTTTTCTACTGGTGATACCTCTCCCTATGCACCCCAGCATTCCACCAGCTTTCCTCACTGCCTTCTCATATTGTTTGGCTACTTTTAGATCATCTGTTACAGTATGATTACCCCAGGTCCCATTCCATTTTGATTGTTGTTAGTACCTCCTCCACCTCCCATTGTGTATTCCTCCGCTGGAATTTTGCTCCCCAAGTGCATGATTTTACACATCTTGGCATTGAATCTGAGCTGCCACACCCTTGATCACTCCTCCAAGTTTCTTAAGTCTCTCCTCATTTGCCCCCACCCGGGAGTGTCAACTCTATTGCAGATCTTGGTGTCATCTGCAAAGAGGTATACTTTTCCTTCGAGTCCATCCACAATGTCCCTTATAAAGACATTAAAAAGGACTGGCCCCAGCACTGAATCCTATGGCACCCCACTGGTTATCCCCCATTTTTTCAGACTGAACTCCATTTACCACCACCCTCTGAGTCCTGTTGCTAAGCCAGTTTGTGACCCAGTTTACCACCTTGTGAAATAGTCCCCAGATTGCCCAACTTGTTTACTAACCTCTTGTGCAGGACTGTGTCAAATGCCTTGCTAAAATCTAGATAGGCCATGTCCATTGTCCCTGCCTGAGCTACTACCCTTGTCATCCAGGCAAAGAAATCTATCCGATACATTTGACATGACCTTTCTATTGTGAATCCATGTTGTCTTGGGTCCTGTGCCCTGCTGGCTTTTAGATATTCTACAGTCCTTTCTTTTAATAGTGATTCCATCATCTTTTCCACCACTGAGGTCAATCTTACCAGTCTATAGTTACCTGCTTCTACCTTGCTCCCACTATTGTGAAGGGGTATCATGTTCGCCCTCCTCCAGTCCTCTGGTACTACTCCCTCCTCCAATGATTTGTTAAATAGGGCTGTCAGTGGTGACAGTATCACCCCTCTGAGCTCTTTTAGTATTCTGGGATGTATCCCATCTGGCCCCATTGCCTTATCCACTTTCACTTTCAAGAGTTTCTTTAGGACTCTCTCCTCTGTAAATGGCCTGGTGTCTACCCCCCCCCTTTCCTATGTGTGTCTACTTTCTAATATCAGTCCATCACTCTCTCCTTCATTGTGAATACTGAACAAAAGTATTCATATAGTATCTCAGTCTTCTCCAGGTTCCCCTCTGCCCACTCCCATCCTCCTTTACTAAGCCTCACTATCCCTCCCTTGGCCTTTCTTCTTTCCTTATGTACCTAAAGAAGATTTTGTCCCCCTCCTTCACTGTCTGGGCTATCTTTTCCTTGGTTTTTGCCTTTGCACTTCTGACTGCTTTACCCACCTCTCTCTGTTTTGCCTGATATAGTTCCTTGTGTTCCTCTTTTTGTGTTTCCTTGTATTTCCTGAATGCCATTTTTTTCTCTCTAACCTTCCCTACCACTTCTTTTGAAAACCATAATGGTTTTCTATTTCTTCTGGATTTGTTTACTAGCTTCCCATAAAGGCTTGTTGCCTCTGTTGATTTAATTTAATTTTTTAATTTTTAACCAAGACATGGAGTTGGCTCACCCTTTTTTCAGCCATGCCTGGCATAAAACATCAAATACAAAATATATACAATACATAAACATGTAGTTTAAACATCATTATATACATCTACAAACATTCTTACGATGTATGAGATTAAATAAGAATTGCTTAAAATGCAGCGTGCTGTGTGCTACATTAATCAAGTTACCATATTCATCAAATCAAATCAAACCAGTCTTTATTTATATAGCACCTTTCGGAACCAAGGTGCTTCACAGACCATAAATACATTAAAACACAATATGAATATATTAAAATAAACATCATATAATATAATGAATCAGGGAAGGCTAATGAGAACAAATGAGTTTTCAACATTGTTTTAAAATTTGTAATGGTCAGGCATTCTCTTAACTGACGAGGTAGAGACTTCCACAGGGTTGGTGCCACAAATGAAAAAGCAAATGCACCAGATGTTTTAAGATGAACCCTGGGAATCTCTAGCAATCCCTCGTCGGCAGATCAGAGGGGATGATCTGGGGAGTAGAGAACGAGGAGATCTTTTAGGTAGTCGGGTCCCTGTTCATGTAGGGCTTTAAAGGTAAGCAAGCCTACCTTATAGGTGATCCACCACTGAACTGGCAGCCAGTGCAATTCGTGCAGAACTGGAGTAATATGACTGGACCTAGGGGTACCAGTCAATAATCAAGCTGCAGCGTTTTGCACCAGCTGCAAGTGGCAGATATCAACCCCAGATAGCCCTAGTTAGAGGGCACTGCAGTAGTCTAGATGGATAGTAATGAAAGCATGGACCAGTGTTGGAAGATGATCTGGAGGGATCAGGTGTTTCCCCTGGGCAATGTTCCTCAAGTGGTAAAATGAGGATTTGACCACAGCTGACACTTGACACTTCAAGGTCAAACCATCATCAAAAACAACATCCAGGTTACGCACCTGATCTGAGGAAAATGAGCTGGACACCATCAAGCCAAAGGCCCGACATGTGTCCAGCACCAAAACCTACCCCTGGATGACCCGGTTCCATGACCAACACCTCAGTCTTATCTGAATTTAATCTCAGCCAACTCGAACTCATCCAGTCTTTGATCTCGGAGAGGCAGCTATTTAGCATGGAAACTGCATCAACCTGTTCAGGCATAAAAGACATATACAGCTGAGTTTCATCTGCATAGCGATGAAAACTCAAGTCATATCACTGAATGATATCTTCTAAAGGCAACATATACACTGCGAACAACATGGAAGCCAATATGGAGCCCTGTGGTACCCCACAGGACAGGGAGAAGGCATCAGAGGAATAAATTCCAGTGACCACCCTCTGAGACCTGCCTGTTAGGAAAGATCAAAACCATTTGAGGTCTGTACCCGACAGGCCACAAAGGACCTGCAGGGTCTCCAAAAGGACCCATGATCCACAGTGTTAAAAGAAGCAGAGAGATCAGGAAGGACCAAGATGGTATGAGCCTTTCGATCTCTTGCCATCAGGAGATCATTTAGTACCCAGACAAGTGCAGTCTCCATGCTGTGCCTCTTCCTAAATTCAGACTGGAGAGCTTCATAGATAGATAGATAGAAGGCTGTTATGGTATTGTTGGGGTTCTCCCACTGTGCCTCTACTCCCCCTTCCTCACTCTGTACCAGTGTTTTCTTGAGGCATTCACCCATTTTAGTAAAGTCAGCCCTCTTGAAGTCAAGGACTCTGGCTTTAGTGTGGCTTAATTTTTCTACTGTCTTTACCCTGAACCATACTGTATAGTGGTTGCTAGACCCTAGATGGTTGCCCACCAATACAGCCATTATTCTGTCTCCATTTGTGAGCACCAGGTCCAATATTGCCCCCTTATGGGTTGGTTCCCCCACAAGTTGCATAAGGCATGCCCCTTGCAGTGCATCCAGAATAACTTTGCTCCTTGAGGTGGCTTCAGCATAGGTGCTTCAGTTAACATCAGGCATATGTAGGTCCCTTCTCCTTTCTCTGCCATTTTAAGGATGTTATTTAGCATTACTCTATCTGTTTCTTCCCCTTGCATGGGGTCTGTAGATAACTCCTGTGTGGATAGTGGTGCCATTTCCTGGCTCCAGTTTGACCACAGTGCCTCCTCTTCTCCCTGTTTTCCCTTTATCTCAGTCACCTTGATCCCTTCCTTGATTTGGGTCTAGTGTACCTGCCACCATCTATTGCTAATTCTGATGACCTCATATTACTAGATTTCATTAAACCATTGGTTGCAGCAAAAAATGTAGTACTATTGGGTGATTTCAATCTCCCTGGAGTTAATTGGGACACATTAGAAACTCTTACACCCATAGAAACTAAATATTTAGAGATTTTCAGTTTGGCTGGACTAGATCAACATGTATTAGATAGTACTGGGGGGAACACATATTAGATCTGGTGTTAAGCAATATGAGCAATAGCATTTACAATTGTATAACATTGCCTCCACTGGGATCAAATGGTCATGCTATGGTTAGCTTTGAATACTCGGGTAACTTGGGAAATTACTCAGGTAGTACAATCATTCACATGTATGATAAAGCAAATTTTACGTTAATGAAAAATGAGTTGACAGCTTGGAACTGGCAAAGCGAATTTGTTAATCTAACATTAACAGAAATGTGGAGTAAATTGAGTAATACAGTAGGTTCATTAGTTCATAGGCATGTACCAACGAAAAAGAAATATAATGGATTCCAAAAATCTCTTCCCCCATGGTTGACTCCCCCCGTTAGAAAATTAATCAAACAAAAAAACATAGCTTACTTAAAGGCAAAAAAAGAGTAATAACAGGATTTGTTGGGAGCTGTATGAAGAACAATTAAGAAATACCAAAAAGGCAATAACTTTAGCAAAAAAGAAGTATGAATATAAACTAGCAACCAAAGTACAAAATAATTATAAATCTTTTTATTCCTACATTAACTCTAAAAGGGAAAATAATAGAAGTATTATTTCCCTGAAAGATCCAGCTGGCAGACTAACCTCAGATAATCAGGAAATGGCTGATTTATGTAATGTATATTTTAAGGCCAGTCTTTAATAAGGGCAATGTATACCAACCAAGCGGGAAGTATACCACAGGGATCAAGCATTAGATTAAATATCCTAAATGTAGCTCAAAGGCTTCAGGATATAAATCCAAATAAAGCACAGGGACCGGATGGAATACATCCAAGAGTTATCAAGGAATTGGCACAAGAATTGGCAGGCCCAGTTATTTACATCTTCCAGCAGTCCCTGGATATCGCTGAGGTACCTGCTGATTGGAGACAGGCACTGTTTATACCAATACATAAAAAAGGTTCTCAACAGCAGGTAGAAAACTATCGTCCTATTAGTGTAACCTCAGTCTTGGACAAGATCTTGGAGACTATAATCAAGGACCAAATCCTTGACTCTCTAAGCAGTAAGGGTGTTATTGATAAGTCACAACATGGATTTACTAGGGGAAGATCTTGCCAGACCAACCTTTTAGAGTTCTATGGTAGGGTCAACAAGGCCTTGGATACAGGTAACTCAGTGGATGTTGTTTTCCTTGACTTTGCAAAGGCAATTGATAAGGTGCCACATGAAGAACTATTTGGAGCACTCAGGGATATGGGGGTCCATGATAAACTTTCTTCTTGGGTGGAGGCCTGGCTGAGGGATAGGAAGCAGAGAGTGTGTGTGAGAGGAGTATGTTCGGAGTGGGTGGATGTGTCTAGTGGGATACCTCAGGGATCGGTATTGGGCCCATGCCTCTTTAATATATATATATTTCTACTATGAATGTCACTGATGGGGTATGGCTATCAAAGTTTGCAGATGACAAATATCTGGGATACTCTGTCAATAATATTAATGAGGCTATTATTCTACAAACAGCACTTACAAAATTGGAAGAATGGGCGAAGACCAAGAGATCTACATTCAACACCGACAAATGTGTTGTTATGCACATGGGCAAGAACAACATGCATTATAAATATAAACTAGGTGGCAGTGAGTTGAGCATAGTACAGGATGAAAAGACCTGGGAATAAGAGTTGATAACGAACTAAAATTTGGATTACATTGTAACCAGGTGGTTCAGAAGGCGAGTGGAATACAACATTGTATACGCAAGCATATTAAAAGTTGTGATAAAGCAGTACTGCTGCTCTTGTACACCTCGTTGGTATGCCCGGATACAGAGTGTTGTGCTCAGTTTTGAGCACCAGGCTACAGGAGGGATGTTGAGGCCTTGGAGAAGGTGCAGAGAAGGGCAACTAACTGCATAAGGGAAGTTCAGGATTTGAACTATGAACAGAGATTAGAGAAGCTCAGACTATATTCACTGGAGTATCGTAGATTACACAGGGACATGTGCCAAATATTTAGAGCACTCAAAGATGACCAACTAAGAAGCCAACTAGACTTGGAATTAAGGAAACAAGCATATGATACTAGAGCACATTGTTACCAATTACACAAAGATAAATACAATAGTAAAAGGAGGGGAAATTGGTTTAGTGTAAGAACTACAGGAATTTGGAATACACTTCCTTGTGAAGTAGTGACAAGTCCAACTATGAATATTTTTAAAAATAGGCTGGATTTCTATTTGATTAATAAAGGCATACATGGATATTGCTAGGAAATTGGCGAGCTATATGGACATGTGTCTTCTATGCTCTGATACAACCTATGAACCTAGATCGTTACCTTTCCTCCCTTTTTGTCCTCCCTGTCTTTCCTGTAGACTGTGTAACCAAGTATATTAACATCCCAGTTATGGCTTTCCATGTTTCAGTGACTGCCATAATGTCAAGGTTTCCCTCTGCTATCAATGCCACTAGGTCAGGGATCTTGTTACCCAGGCTGCAGGCATTTGTACACATGGCCCTCCATATTTTGATGGCTTCACCCCTATTTGTTCTGATCTCATCCCTTCCCCGTATGTCTCTCCTGATATTACCCCTTGTTTCAGTCCTTTGTGTTTCCTCATCCTTAATATCTTCTTGTCTGTCTACCTTGACATGTGGGGGGGCATTTCAGTTTTTCCTGCATAATTCTATCTCCCCCCTTGGCTAGTTTAAATGTCTGCCAATGAAACATTCAAACCTTTCACTCAGGATCCTGGTCCCCCTTCCAGACAGATGCAGACCATCACTTCTGTACAAGCCCACATCCCTCCAGGTGGGCCTCCAGACCCAAATGAAGCCAAAATTCTCAACTCTGCACCAATTCTTCAGCCATTCATTGCATCTTCTGGTGCAGAGCATCCTGGCACCTCCCATGCCACACACAGGTCACACTTCTGAGAAGGTTACCATGCATGCCACCTATCTAAGACCCCTCCCCAACTCCGTGAACTCCCACTGCACTCCCCCAACCTCACTGTTAGCCAGGTCATTTGTCCTCAGGTGGATAATGATGTCTAGCTTCCTCTTCTGTGCTGTTACTCCCATGATCCTGAGGCTTTGCCTCCTCTTCCTCAAAGCTGAGGTGTGGGGTAGACACCTTACCTCTCTCCCTCCTCCCTTACCAATTCTCAATTCTACCCCCTAATAATAGTCCCCAACTAGGAGCTACTTCCTTCTCCTCTTGGGTCCCTTGCCTTCACCCTGGGGTCTCCACTATGGAGGTTTCCCACATCCACCTTGTCCACCAATGCAGTTGCCCCCATGGGATAGCCTCGCTTAGCCAGAATGGCATAGGAGTTGTGGAGTGGAACCACAGGTGGTATGCACCTCTGCCCAACCTTTCTCACCCTCTCTGAGCCCACCGTCTTCCAGCTGCCCCTCATTACTGGCATCCTTTGAGGCAGCAGGGTGGCATTGGAGGTCCCTGTGGGGGAATATGTCTCCCAAATCCTAGCCAACTCTGCCTGGAGATGAGCAACCTCAGCCCTCAACCCAGAGAGGTACATGCAGATAGGGCAGCACCACAACCTCCAGAATGTCTCCTGGAAGACTGCTGCCCCACAGCCACTACATTGCACCACTCCCAATATGCCTATTGCTGACTTCCCTCTTCCTCTTCCTCTTTTTACTCTACCTTAATGCAAGAGTGCAGTTCTAAAGGTGTTTAACTCGTGGTTTTATGTGTAGCTGTAAGTTTTACTGCCCTGTCCTGAAGCAGGAGGTTGATGTCAGTATCCAGGATGTACTCCTATAAAGGTGGACTAGCCCGGGGAGAGTGTGGTGGTGGAGAGTAGTGCTGGCCTAATCCCCTGGAAGAGCCATGGAAGAAAAACAATCAGCTCCTTCAATGTGAGAAAGAGAGATCAAACTGCAAAACCTGTAAGAACAAAACAAATTAGTAACAAAACAGTAACTCTGCTAGACCAAAAGAAGCTGTAATGTTTCACCTTGCTCTGTCCTTTCAAGCAAACCTAGAAAAGAAAAAGTTCAGTTAAAGCTAGGTGCTTTCTATCAGCAAACTTTAGTCTTCCACTTCAGCACACCAACTAACTTGACCTTTTAAATCTTCCTTCTTTTGAAAGTTATTAAGTCTTAGTCAGCTCCAGCCCCTAATTTACACACCTAATCCCCTGGAAGAGAAGTGGAAGAAAAACAGCTTCTTCAATGTGAGAAAGAGAGCTCAAACTGCAAAACCTGTAAGAACAAAACAAAATAGTAACAAAAGAGTAACTCTGCTTTGACAAAAGAAGCCTTAATGATTCACCTTGCTCTGTCCTTTCAAGCAAACCTAGAAGACAAAAAGTTCAGTTAAAGCTAGTTGCTTTCTGTCAGCAAACTTTAGTCTTCCATTTCCAATAAATATATGTTCCCACTGGAAATCAAACCACTGCTTCTTTGCTTGTAAAGCCAAAACACATCCACTGCACCACCTGAATCACTACAGCCATGCCAATGAGGGATCCTCTATGTATATAGGATGCAGTGTTACATTCAGAGGTTTTGACATCATGAAACAGCCTCCATTGCAATGCAGTTTAATGTTGTGAAACCCTACCCTTATCGAAGCATACAGTAATGTAGGGCCTCTTGCTGGCAAAGTGCTGGGTAATGGGCTGACAGCAGAAGCTGTCAGTCCCAGGCTGCAGCACCCCACAATCCTGTAATCAGCACTCCTGACAGTTTAAGCAGCAAGATACCCCATCAGTGTATAGTGGCCTGGCCCCCGCCCCATTACCTCTCCTAACAGCTGTAAGCAGTAACATTCACTATTGTCAATATAGTCGCCCCTCACTCCCCAACCATGACTTCTGGTGAGCTTTTGTAATTTTGGCAGCTCTGATGGTGACATGTAAACCCCTAGCCCCCCACCAACCCAATCACTGACATCCAATGGTCGCGAGATCTTCCTCCCATCTCACTTGCTTAGGACCCTACACTACAAAGCTTCCATGCCCCCACTCACCCAAGCTACTATCAGCAGTGAGATGATGACCAGCATTGCTGCTCTGTCTTACACCTCAGCTGGCTGCTGTCTGATTGACTGTGTGTATATGTATGTGTGTGTGTGTGTGTGTGTGTGTGTGTGTGTGTGTGTGGTGTGTGCATGCAATTCCTGTAATTTCTACAGTAGTCACACACATGCCACTTGTCATTCAGAAGGCAACCAGATGGAGTGAAGAGTGGAGGGGCTATGTGGATCATTGTCTCACTGCCATATAGAAAGCTCATGAGAGTGTATATGTGTGTGTGTGTGTGTGTGTGTGTGTGTGTGTGTGTGTGTGTGTGTGTGTGTGTGTGTGTGTGAATGATGGAGAGTCCTGAGTGGGAAGGATTGGAAGGGGGTATCTTGACCATTTGGGGGCAGCATTCATGGGCAGTGGGGCAGTTCATGAGTCACCACTGGGGCTGCTGGAATTACAAGTGTCTGCTAGGAGTGGCAATTGAGAGGCAGGGAGTTACTATACATTAACAGGGTATTTTGCTGCTTACAGCCTGCAAGAGCAGCAATTGGAGGGGCTGGGGTCATTATAAACCTACAGAGTATTTTACTGTTTAAGACTGCCAGGTGCAGTGATTAGGGGTTGGGGGATAACTCAGCACTGTGCAATGTCACTGCACTGCCTGTGTGCTGGGATTCTGTGGCATGATAATAAGCCCATAATGAGCATGCAAATTGCCCTTAGTGCCTTTCATGCCCGATGAGTTTATTAGCATGTTTGGATTAAATGTGACACGCAGGAGTGCTGGCACTGACCCATTTGGGATTCACTATCTCCATTCAGCTCTGGTGGGCCATATCCAGTTGGGGGCTTTGTCAGCCCAGCACATTGTCACTATGCGCTATGCTGACACTGCCCTATATTCAGATATTTAGTGCACTCTGTTTGGGGAATGCTTAATTTCTGAATACAGCCCTAGAACCAGTCATACACTATCTTCCACACAGAGCTCCCGTGTGTGTGACTTCATGGCTGCTGTTGAATATGGGGCCCAATGGCAGACAAACAGAGCAACACAAGAGGTCAACCAGAGGAAAAGAGCAAGAAAGAACCCAGAGAAACGGCAAAAAAAAAATTTCAGGGATGAGGATAGAACAGAGGCCAAGTAGCACAGAGGATCACATGTGTGAAACACTAGGCAGTGTTTGTGAGGCTTGATGGTGCTTAATTAGGAAGAGGAAGGAGTCTGCCAGCCTTCAGTTAAATCACAGGTTTAGCCTGTCAACAAGGAAAACAGGGAATGGCATATGGTAAAAACATGGAAAGTGTCCTTATCTTACTAAAATGGACCAAAAAGCCTATTCTTAGGGTATCATAGAACTAAGATTCTATCTATATCTATCTATCTGTCTGTCTGTATGTATGTCTGTCTATCTATATATCTATATATCTATCTGTCTATTTCTCTGTCTACCTACCTACCTACCTATCTATCTAAACCTCTGAACTGGTTAGCTATAAAAACAAACTGCAACTGCCCTACATTATCTTTATATTACCCTTTTTGCTATTGGTTTGTTTTTGCAGTTTATAATGTATTTACCTAGGATAGCCTAACTGAGATGCAACATCTCACTTCAAATGATTTGCTTCTTCACTGTTTTGCAGCCAAAAGGATGGTGCCCAAGGGACACTAACTGGCTTGCTCAATGAAACACAATTAAGCCAGAGGCTGTTGGGATTTGACCCAGAACTCTTGTCTCACAGTAAAGAGCTCTAGTGACTTGACCTCACTGCTTTACTATGATAAATAAAATATCTGGTGTCATTGTGCATTCTAAATTTATATACCCAATTCCCTGTTTGTGTCATTTGTTTGTGATGTCTGAAAACCAAAAAGTAACAGTCATGCTCCTTCAGAAGTACACTTTTTTACAGAAAGAGATTTCAACACATCAGAGACGAGATACAGAAGTGCTGTTTTACTTGCAAAGATCTGAGCAATCTTTCTGTAGCAAATGATACTGCCCAGCTGCCTTAGCAGTACAAACAATTGAGAATTGCCATTTAAGGAAGGGCAGGGTAATTCTTATATATCACCCAATCCTGAGGAATCATGGCACTTTAGAGAAGGTGGGGGGATACAACTTAGCTAAATCATGTAAATAAACAAGCATGTATAGCCCAAACCTCATGCACCTCCCGTGTAGAAGAATAATAAATTTAAATATATATTAGTACAATTTGTCAAAAGTACTCTATACATCATATTATATTTACCTGTCTATTGTATTCTAAAATAAGAAACAAATGGTTAGGTTCAGTTATGAGAAATGTTTTTTGTACCCTTAAAAATGTTTTAAAAATTATACTGCTCTCTCATAGCTAACATATTCATTTACTGACTGGCTTTGTTCTTAAAAGATATCACTGAGATCAAGGCTAATAGGAAGTAACAAATGTCATGGGTTGTTATGTGCAACATTTTGATATGTCATCTGTATGTGACTCATTGAAGTCACAGGATTTATTTATGAATTTGTGATATCTTTTAACAAAGATAAATAAGCACAACTGAACACTGCACTAATTTGCATGTTGAAACCTCCTTCATTGTTTAATTGGATACCGAAAAATACAAATACTTGAAGAGACTGCTTAAAATTTGATGCTATAAATTGTAAGGCATTACTGTTTGCATTTAATATTTTGCAACATATTAATATAAACTCCTTTAAGGACAGAAACATATGTTAAGACCCATGAACTTCTAACATTAAGAGAACAAATCATTGCTTTTTGAAGATTATGTAAAATAGTATTGTATATTTGACAAGCAATTTCCCTGTACTTTATCAACTAATGTCAATACCACCACTGCAAGTTCTCAACCAGGGCTTGTGCAATGCACAGTGCATTATGTCCACCCACCTTTTGGATGAGAGTGTGGTTGTGTATGCTCTTCACCCTCCCTGCCAGCCTCCGCTTCAGCCATCCCAGGCCATCCCATGTCGTTAGCGTGCCCAGCAGCTCCATGTTGCCCATGGCAACAAAGAAACCTTTTTAGAATTTTTTTTGGCCAGGATAGTCTATGTGCACTTAACCATGTGGTCTATACAATATTTAAGCTATGATTACAGAATTCATTTTTATATTGAATTTTATACATTACAGCACTAAGGCTCTATTCTCAAGTAAAAGCCTGTTAGCATCCAAATATGTAAAATAAAAGCATAATTTACATCTAAAGTAAAAAACAGAAGTGACCAAAAATTGCAATTAAAGTAATACACATATGGCAAACCATCAGTGGCAATCACAAATATGTCACTTTCTTCGTTTAAATATTTTTAATGGTATCCACTTAGTTTTGCAGGTGGAAAAAACAGATGCACGCAGAGTCAGCAGTCTTTCCCAAAGCCATACAATATGCTACTGACAAAACTACAGTATACACTTGGATCTTTTTACTTTTAGTCCATCAGCCTAACCACTGAGCCACAGTGACTCCTAATCCCACACATGTTGTTAGTTATAATTGATACAAACAGAAGGCAATTGCAAACAATACCTGAAGTTAATTTCTTGAATCATCTTCACTAGAGGTGGGCGAAGTGGCCAACATTCATTCCGCGAAGCAATTCACGGAGTAATGCAGAATCCGTGAAGTACTCCGCGATGCATCATAATGAGGAACGTGAAGTCCATTGAAAACAATGACTTCACATTACTCTGCCTTCCCCCAAGCACTTCTACACCAATTTTAATGTGAAGTACATTAAAATCAATGTACTTCACTTCACTTCACCTTGTTATTGAGCTCCAAGGTGAATTTTGCAGTGATTCATGTGATTGCAGGTCACATGGGCTCTAGATTGTTCTGCACAGCCTCAGTTCTGTGTAGTGTGTGTAGTGGTAGCTGGAGACAGAGCTCTGCAATTCAAACCCTCTAAAAGCTATTCAAACAGCCTTTTTGAGCCATTTCTTTTGCTCAAAATTTAGTACATCAATTGTAGGGAACCCTCCTGTGCTCATATCATTGAGTGTTTGTTGTTTGTGTGTGGATTTTGGATGTTAATTTGGAACATTCAGTCTGTATACTGACAGACACTTGAAGTGTGCTTTGGGGAGGGGCGTATCTGTGGTGGATGTAGATTAACTGGGAGAAAAAGGTAGTCTTTCTCTTTTGGTTATATATTTCTTGTATAACTGTGTTAATGTACACACAGTAGTATTTTCAATAATTCTTGAAATTTTTTTGCTGATTGTCGTGGTGCAGCAGTGCATAATTTCAGTTTGTTTAAAATATTTGGTGACATTACTGAAGTTTTCATTTTGCTATGCATTACTAGTAACGTGTGTGTGTGTGAGTGTGTGTGCGATGCATGCCATCAAATCAGACATCTTTTATTGTGCCGCAGAGTAATTGCAACAGTGTGAACCTGCTATCTTCCACATCTGCATGATTTTGTACTGCTTTGTGGTATCTTTGTTTGGACTGTTACTGCAGTGCACTGCCCCCCCAACTGACAAAAGGTATTCTTCTCCAGATTGGATTGTAACTTGTGATCACTGGTTAGGGTGTTGTTGTAACTTTGTGTCTGCATCTCTTCTTGATTGCACAGTGCAATCTTAATCTGTCTGTGCTTTTGCATCTGTTTAGTGTCCAGTCTCCATCTGCAAGCCACAGTTGTTGTTTTTTTTTGGCTTAACATCCACCAGCCCAGACTGAAAGGTGAGAAATCTAAATTTGTTTAGAATTTTCTTGGTGAGCCCTCAAAATGCCTGCAAAGAGAAGTGCAAGCAAAGCTGTTTCTGGCCATGGCACTGCTTCAGTGGCAAGATTGTATGTGGGCATGTTAGTATGTAGAAATGCATAGCTGATGTCAGTAAAGGGATTTCTCCATCAATGTTTTTTACAGCACAATCTGTAGCTTCACTCATAGTTGGAGGAGATGATGTTGTGCCAGATGGTGGAGTTAGTGCAGTTTCTGCTGGCATGAGTATTGCTGCCTCAAGTTCCATTTCTGACCAGTTAACCATTTCCAAAAATATAGTTGAGTCTAAAGCTGTGACTGACAGTGCAGATCATGTCATAATCCCCATTAACATCCCCATGGTACTGTAGTTGAACATGATTCTGATCCTGGTGACAATAACTCACAATGACCTTGGCCTGCCACTTTAGGTTGTGGTGGTTATACAAGTGGGTGCGCTGACCCCCTGTGCCAAGGTGACTTCCTCTGGGGCCATGGCACACCTCAACACTGCACAAATTGCACTTTCCTACACTGTTGTCCCCAGGTAGTGTAGTAAAAAACTCCCACATTAATGAGGTGTGGGGAGGACCTGCACAGGCGGAGGAGCCCAGGTGTTGTTGGAGCCAGGGGCTGTGGCTCTACAGTTGAGGCCAGGGGCACAGAAACCTGTTGCTGTAACTGCTGCTGTGGCTCCTATTCCTCCCTCACTTCCTGCTGCTGCTGAGCCACTGGCACAGGGGCCATAGCAGGTGCTGCTGGCACTGGGGGGGCACTGGTCAGTGCCACATGAGGTGGTGATTCCATGGCACCAACTCCACTGTGTCTTGCTTTGGGGAAGGAGACACTCAGGATTGTTCTCCAGACCAGATGCACCTGGCCGCCACGTGTGTGCATGCCCACTCAAGCACCTCCATCATCAACAAAAACTCTCTTTTAAGCATGAGCCACTTCCTGCCTGCCTGTCTGAAGCATGTGTCCTACACTGTGTAAGCCATGTGATGTGTGTGGGCTGCCTATGAATTCTCACTCCGCCTTAAAGCGAAGTAAGGTGGAGTGAACAACGCAAAGTCATTATTACAATGCGAAGTGGTGAAGTGTGGGTTTAAAATTGGCACTTCACATAGCAGAATGCTAAGGCAAAGTGGTCACTTTGTGTCCACTTCACGGGAAAAATTTTACTTCACTGCATCTCTAATCATAACTACAAACTAGAGAAGAGTTGTTTAGAATTTGTATCCTGCATGGTTCAGCCTCTGCCACACCAACTCAGATTCACATTTGTAGGGACAATGCTATGTCAAATGTATGGTCTTAAAAAGAAGATAAATGAAATGCAGTTAGCTCAGGGGAGTTAACATTAAAAGAAGCAGAAATTAATTAGTTGAACATTTGAAAAAAGGAAACAAAAGCAGCTCTTAAATGAACTGTTTAAACACTGCAGATGTGCTGTGTTACTTTTTAGAGGGAGTGTAACCCTTGTGCATTTTACATTTTAATATATTATTAGAAATCTTGGCATGTGTGCAATCTGTGAAAATCCCCAGTATACTGTTTCTTATGTGTATTTTGAAACAGTCCTATTTTTATAATTTAGGATCCTTTGTTCATTCTGCCTTTTGCCCATCTAATATTACTTTTTATAGCTGTAGTAGCCGTAGCCCTGCAGACGTCTTGCTATCACAGTAGTGAAAGGGAGCTCTCCAGATACACAACAAACGTGATAAAATTAGAGGTTTGTAGAATCACTGCCCTAATTGAAGCAACAGTCTGCTATGTTGATTTGATCTGAGCAGTCTTGAAAGCCTTATTTTGTTCTGTGTGAGTAGAATTCTCTTTCAAGAAAGCTTCATAGTTCATAAACATGTCAACTTAGTTAGCCTTTCAATTGTAATTGAAATTAATATCTCCCTCTCTTTCTAACTTTTTCCTCTTGCCTGTGTTGCACTAAGATTCACAAAATGGGTGATTTCATAGCAGGCCTTCTAAAAAAAATAAGTTTCATTCTATACATAAATGCCAAAATGTTTTAAATTAATAATTACCTGGGAAGTACAGCACTGCAGATAAGATGTAGCAGTGTTAAGGTCAAAAGCCACAATTTAAGGAATACTGTGCAGATATACAAGGTTATAAAACATGCAATGTTGAAGTGTTACTTTAAAGACTAAAGAAACAGAAAAACACGCTGAAATTGCATTTTCAATACTGGCACTGTGTAAACATGTTTCTGTCTGTAACTAGGTGTTCATTTGTCAATATTATTTGTGAATATTCAAGCTTATGCTATTTAAACATGTGCTGTCTATAACTTTGTATTGCACTGAAAACTTAATATCTGCTCTGTATGGTTTTCTCTCCCATTAATACCATCTAATACTGTCTAACTGCAACTCTGCTATGTATTTCTTTTATATTACCATCAAGACACAGTCTACACAACACTTGTTTTACTATCACACCTACACTGAACCTGCATTTCTTGCATTGAATCCCAGCTGCCATTCTTCAGACCATTTTTCTATTTTTTTAAGGTCTTCCCTAATTCTTTCTACCCCCTGGCATGTCCATCCTATTGCATACCTTTGTATCATCTGCGAGGAAGCATACCCTTCCCTCCAGGCCCTCTGCAATGCCCCTAATGAAGTCTAAATAGGCCACATCCACCACACCTCCTTGGTCCTCTACCTTAGTTACCCAGTCATGCCATAGATTAGTAAATTGAGTTGGCGCAAAGCACAGTGCTTATCACAAATACAATAAAAGTTAGAGTTAGATGTATAAGTAAATAAATGCCACTTATGACAGTGTATGTGTGTTAGTATGTGTTTGACATTGCTCTGTGGGCATTGACAGTGCATTGCTATCCGATACTGGAATGTACATGTATATATGTGTATATGTATTAGTCGGTTTGTGTGTATCACAATAATTAGAAAGTGCAATTAGGTGGCTTAGTGGTTAGTGCAAAAATTGCTAGTCTACATTCCCTCACTATCTAGATCAGTTTCAACCTTATGCATGTCATTGCTGATTTAAATAAGGTGTCTAGTGGCAACCCCCCCCCAACCTTCAATGTCCCTCGGAGTCTGAATGAAAGAAAGCAATCCCTCAATATCTTTTTTTTAATCTGTAAAAATGTGTGCAGGCAGTGCACTTCTATATTACACTGGATTATACAATTATATATGTGTATATGCATTAGTTAGTGTGTGTGCATCACAACAATTAGAAAGTACAATTAGGTGGCTCAGTGGTTAGTGCAAAAATTGCTAATTTACATGTTTCTCTCTCCCCACAATACCATTATTTTGCAGCTGTATTGGCTCTTGCTAGAGTTTGTTTAATTAAGTTTCAGTTCTGTAACTCTTGACATAAATTGGGTGAAAACCTGTGGCCTGATTCTAAAATGGGTTACGCAAGTCGCAAGCTGACTTGCGCCAAAACCAATAGTGCAAGTCACACCTTGTGACATGCGTTACGCCAGTTGCAATTACAAGAGGCAGCCTGTTCCCAAGGGGACTTCTGCTGGCTGCAGCCCCTATGGCATGGTGGAAGGGGGTTTCAGCAGCAGCTGCACCCTATTCTGAAAGGGTGGCTGCTGTAACCCCATTACACTATTCTAAGTCACACTGCGGCACTGCAGGGTTAGACCAGCAGTTAGCTGGTCTAAGGGACATCCACCCTGGCCAAACGGTGGTTGCCACCCCACAGTGCCATAACATGCAAACGGCTGTGCCCCACAGCCCCAATTTCTGTGTGTGCCCCCCATTCCAGTACTGGGGTGCCACCCACTGGCACCCAGGTCAGTTTTTTCTGACACCACCCTTGCACCTCTGCCACACTGCCAACCACCTCATGACCCACGGGGACTTGCAGGCTTTTTTCATTGTTGGGGAGTTCAGGGGAGCTATTTTTCATGGTTGGCAGCTTGCAGCACCCAAGTCTGTTGCATTATTCAGATGGCGCAACCCTGCAGCTGCAGTAAGTCACAGGACATAAGTGCCAGGGACCCTGCTTGTCTTGGAATAGAGCACAGGATCACTGGCATAGAGGCACATGTTGCAACTTGCATATGCCTATGAGTAGCGACATGCATCTTAGAATCAAGGCCCTGGAGTGAAACTTTCCATGCAGGAATTCTGATCTACTGATGTCAGGGGGTCCTGGACTGATGCATGGTAACAAAGAACTATTCTGTTGGAAAAAGCAGAATTAACAATGGACCCTAAAAAAGGGAAAAATAGGACTACAGTATTTCTAAATGAACACGTGAAATAATGCATGGGGGGAATAAACAAATTTAACACTTGCCCAAAGTTAAAGTTACAAAGCAAAGTATGATTTTTTCTTAAAATGTGAAATCAGTTCCTGATATGACACAGTGGTGTACTGGTACATTAATGGGCCATGCCTACCTCCACCAGACAGATACACATATGTAGCCCCAACCATGTGGCACTACAGATCCAACCAGCAATGACCAGCATACGAACCAGGGCTGTGAGCATTACAACCAATTCCCTGGTGTACTGAGTCTGTGGTACAGGAGACATGCCACTGCATGGTGTAATGCATGCCAAGGCACAGTACACATACATATAAACACACATACACACACACACACATACACATGGCAGCATGCCTACAGCAAGGACATGAACTACATTGACTGCACAGACTCTGACACAATAACAGTGTCAGTAGTGAGGCAATGTCCCAAGAGCTAGGTGAGTACCATCACCCACAACTGTATAGGTTCTGCCACCACATGTATGTGTGCAGCATTGCTGTACACACCTGGACTTCTGTCTCCAAGACTAGAAACATGTAGCATAGTGTACACTTGCAACCCAGAGCATAAAATGCACAACACAGGGTACTTACATGGATGTGTGTCTGTGGACTGTCTCTTCACATTCTAGCCAAGCCAGGCCCCATCACAGGCCAAGGTCTCCTACTGCTAGTCCTATTGGCACCACTTATACTCTGTGGCCCTGGCTTGGCCCTGCTGGGACCTGGTGTCTGTGGAGGAAGACAAAGGAGATGTGATCAATAGTATGCAGCAGAACACATAACACAGTATCATAAACCCTAAAGAATATACATGCCCATATACCAGTACTGTGCACCAACAGCCACATGTGCATGGTGTGAAAGGACAGGACCATACAGGGCCATGTCTTACCATTGTACAAAGCCAGGGCACCCTACACAGGAAGCTGCACCATGGCCCAGGTGAAATTAGAATGGTATATCCCTCTGTTGTAGCTATGGCATATTCAAAAGGGCACATAAAGTGTACCTGTGCAACAATAGTGAAGGACATTGTACCATAGGTGTAGCCAAACACTGTGGCCAGGTCAAGAGTGGCCCATCCTGTGCAATATAATAATACTCCATGAATTACATGGCATATGCATACCACTACCTATGCTGCATAACACAGACAGTGTACACAAAACAGATGGTGGCCTCTGCAAAGTGCTGTTGTGTACACCTGTCAGCATAGGTACATGTAAAATGCCATTGTGTTCACCTGCCACTATAGTTACTGTACATGTAGACCACCATTGTGTATACCTGCCACCATAGCTACTTGTAGACCACGTGCTACATGACATATTCATCCACCCTGACACTGCAACCATTTCACTTTGTTAGCACAAATCCTTTCTGTCATGGCCAATGCATGCCTCAGAGATCCACAGTGGGTCCTGTAATGTAGAGGGCATCTGGGACATCTATTGGGACAGTGGCCCTATACACTGATATTGGTAGTATCAGGCTACACAGTGGAGCAGGTCTCATAGGACAGAGGGGACACAACAAGGACACAAAGGTACAGAGCATATTCCCTCAGGGATAGTACCCAGAAGGTGCATTATCATGGAAACAGTACTGCCCACAGGACACCACCAAAACTGTGTACAGAGCCCTCTGTACTCACCTGACCTTGGCACAGTGACACTCTCCACCATTGCCTGAAGTTGTTGTTGTAGGTGGCCTTGCTCCCTCCTCTGCAGGTCATTGTACCCGTGGTGACATTGGTTGCTGGTGCATGTGACAACTGTCCTGTGGGTGAGACTGCTCCCCACAGATACCCACACCTTGCACCTTGGATTGTCTACCTCAGCCCCCTCATCCAACAAACTGTTTCTCCCTGGCCACCACCAGATACACCAAGTTTTCCAGCTCCATAGCAGAGGACCTTTGATCCTGCTGCAGTACAGCCCTGCTCCTTTGTGTGGACATTGTGCTACCATATTTAGTATCGGCCCTCACACCAAGATTTCCTTTCTGAATGGATGCGTTCTTTCCATTTGCACAGCATATTGCTGTATTTGTGCAACACTAACATCAATTAGTGCAGCACTAAGTGTAATTCTGTGGTGGTGGTGGGCTTGTCTAGATGTGGCAAGCATGAGGTGGCATGGCTGCTTGCTGCACGTGTACAGCACATGTGTAATGAAACATCATAACACACATGCTGGCACTGTATGGTGACATCATGCAAGATGTATGAGGTCATGTCTGTGCTGTGTATGGACATAACGCTAGTGCAATATCAGCACTAGCACAAGTACAATAGCACTTGAGGCAGAACTGCAGTATTCAGGCATTGTATGCAAATGAGCTAATTTCACATTCTGAGGAGAAAATCCAAATTTACATGTCATTACTGCAATGTATTCATTCATTTGCATGGCTCATTGTTCCTGGAGCATATAAAATGAGCAAAGGGAACCAAACAGATTCCACAGAAGAACTGCAGGTGGCTAGTAGTGCTGTGCGTAATCCGGAATTCTGCTAGCAAAATTAGAGTGGAATGACCATTTCACCAGTGGAATTTCCGCCAGAATTTTGCTGGTTCTTCTGTGGAATTCCACCTACTGTGATCTGCGGAATAATATTCAGTGGAACAGCACTTTATCCATGCAAAAGTATTCTGCAACAATTTCTGCAGGAAATATTGTGATCCACAGAAGAACAGCATTTTTTTCCATGGAAAATTATTGTGCAATTATTTTCTGCCTCAGAATTCCATCATTCCATTTCTGGCTAAATTTGCAGAACTTCGGCAGAATTTTTGCAAATTCCGCAGAATTACATTTCACCGGAATTTGAAAAATTCTGCACAGCACCAGTGGCAAGAGATATGTGTATTGTGGAATGACCTACAAAGGGACATGGGTGATCATAGCACTGTGTTTAAGCTGTATCTGGACTAGTCTATTGCTGTATCTGCACATAGCCAAGGCTTGTGTTAGGCAGAAAGCTTTGCTGTGTGTTTGGGCCAGCAATGTAAGAACACCACTATACCTTTGCTCTGTGCTCTGCTTTGTGTATACAATGCTCAATGCTCTTCTTTCTCTCCATTTCAAACAGGAACCATGGAGAACTGTGAGAGGCAGAGGACACATACGTTTGCTGATCCTGGCCCAGGCCTATGTGGCTCGTGAGGGCCTTGTAGCCAGGAAGGGGGAGCAGGGCCAAAATAAATAAAGCCTGGGAGGAGATAACCAAGGCAGTGAATGTGGTTGGGCAATGACCATGCACAGTCCAGTGAGTAAAGAAGAGGCTCATGGAGATGAAGTGCCATGCAAAGCAGGTCCCGGCCAAAACATACCAGGACTTCCAGGCTACAGGCAGTGGGGCCTGAGCAGCTGTCCTCCTACCACCTGCAGAGAAGGTGATAGCCTCCAGAATCATGGCTGTGGATGTGACAGGTGCACCAGGAGGTGACTACCAGAGCCACGTGGGACCATCCTAGTCATGTTAGTGACCACATTTGAACCATCACAGTGGCTGTGTGCTTGTGTATGTGCACCCCTGCATGGGAAGGTTCTGTTGATCCTGGACAGACAGGCACAGTGTAGAGACACAGGGTGCAATACATAGATCTGCAGTACGTGTACCCCTCCAACTGTAGGCATCATCATGAATCCTGCATTGTCCATGGGGCACAGCACATGTGAATAACTGCTTCTACATTCCCCATCTGTAATGGTGTACCTGTTTGCAGGATTGGAAAGGCTGGCCAGGAAACTGTGGTCATTCCATGGTATGGATTTGGGGAACACCCAGAGCTAGTGTATGATAGTTACATGTAATATTCTCATGTGTGTATCTCCCTGGTCTCCCCTACTGATATCCTGTGTTGTCCACTATGTTGACTTGGCTCTAATGCCATCAGTACCCCTGAAAGACTCCGACTGTTGGATCTGTGACAAATGGTTGTGAGCCATGAGCTGGTATCTAGGTATCCTGGTAGGCTGACCGTTTATTGAATAATCCCCTACTGTGTCACATGTGTGTCATCACCTGTGTGATGACTGATGATGGTGTATGTGGTGTGTATGGCCTTGGGGGTGACACTGCAAAGGCAACATGGGTGTCAACACACAGTATGCTGGGCATGCATGCTGTCATGATCAGCACACAATTATGTACGTTACTTTGCAATATTGCCTTCTTCTCTCAACAGCACAATCCATCATAGTGCACACCATCCCTGATATTCTGGGTCCATCAAGGTGGTGGATGCCCCTGCTGCTCATCCGTTCTGTGGAAGACACAGACTCCAGTCAGGAGCAGGAAGAGCAAGATGACAATGAAAAAGATGAAGAAACAGTTGTGGAGGAGTGGAGGACATAGGGATCCAGCTAGGACAAGGCGGGGTTGCCTGACCCTTCTGGCCCCCTTCTAAAGTGGTCCAGTCACCACCCCTTTCCAGGACAGCCATTGCCATGCCATGCCACACCCACTCACTTCCCTTAGCATACCCACCACTTTGCCACCCCGTGACTCCACCACCAGTATTGGCCACAGCCCTGCCACCCCAGGCCAGTCCCACCTGCCCAGCCATTGCTGTGCTGCCCCTGGACTCCACCATCATCATGGCCACCATCTTGCCCACCCAGTCCAATCCTACATGCCCAACCACTACTGTGTTGCCCTGGCCAAACCGACACACAGTACTGACCACAGTGAAAACCAGGGCCACACAACAGCCAAGGTTTCAGCCTGATCCTGTACAAATGGACAGCCCATGGTGACAGCAGGAGGTGGTGGCCAACAGGCAGCCGTGGGGGCACAGGAGGGTGTGAAGGCATAACTGGCACACTTATGATGCATGCTGCAAGACAACATACAGCATGCAGAGCAGCATGCAGAGTCACTTCCCATGGAGTACATGGTGGCCTTGCTTGAACTGCAGCAGGACATGTCTGCCAGAATGTCTGCCTGCTTGGGTAGGCTGTGTGCCACTGTGCTGGAGGCTGCAGACATGGTGTCAGGCACCACTGGGGATGGCCAGAGCATCATTCATACCAGTAAGAGGACTGTCACCCTACAGTGGGTGGCTCAGCATACCAGCACCCCATTCAGTGCAGGCATGCAGCCATGCAGCACACTCAAGACACCTAGGAAATCATGAACTCCTGGCCATGGGTTGCTCCTTGGCAGTGTCAGAACTCCACATGGCCATAACTGTGGGGTGTAACATTGTCACCATACTCATTCCACATTGTGTGAATGATGATCCACACTATCCTCCCTGGTACAGTGCACATGTACCATTAACCTACGGGAAGGTACTACAGGATGCACATAGTGTGCATGTTGCCCCCTAGTGCTATCCCACAGGGGCCACCTCATGTCCCACCATATGCTATATGCATGTTTCCCCACCCCCTACCTGGATGGCCTAATATTTCTGTTTGGCCCCCCTTGCCGGAATGGCAATGTACATATTTTCTTCATTCTTTAGCACCCTTCCCCCCATGCTATGATGGCACTGTATTTATTTTCAGCCCCCTTTAACCCCCCTGCTAGGAAGACACTATATTTATTTTAAGCCCTTTTTTAACCACCCTTGCCATGATGGTGCTGTATTTCTGTTACCCCCCACACACACACACCTGTATGGCACTGTATTTATTTTTCTGCCCTTAAGCCCCCTGCCTGTATGGTCATTATTTATTTTTATTTATTTATTTTTTCATGCATATAATTATTATTATTTACATAATACAATTTATGAACATGACAGTCTCCTGCGTGAATTGGTTAAGGCACCTAAACCACAGCTTGAGCATGCCAAAGACCCCGCTCAGTGATATTGTATGTAGCAATGTGTGCCATGTTGAGCCTATCTTCTGCTACAGATGTGGGTCTTAAGACAAGTTAAGAAACCAGGGATGCAGGGGATATGGACTGTCTCCTGTGTAGGAAAAGGGCTTGGGTTAGCGACATTATCTGCAAGACAGAGAAAGAGAAGCCTTTGGGGTACACTCACCAATGAGGTGCCCACTAGGGATGTCTCCACCTTCAAACCTCTGACACAAGATGGAGTTGTGCCAAATGAAGGCATCATGGACACTGCCAGGAAACCATGCCAGGACACTGATGATGTATCCAGTTCCATCACACACCACCTGGCAGTTTAAGGAGTTGTACCCCTTTCTATTCACATAGATCTTCACTCCATATATGGTGGGTACACAAATGTCAACATGGGTGCAGTCAATGGCACCAAATACAGCCAGGTGGTGCACAACTTGATGGAAAGGGTGCATGATTGCTTTTCACTCTGCTGGTATGCTAGGGAAGATAATAAAACATCCCAGCATGGAATTTAGGAACTGACCCAACTGGCATGAGGTGGCAGACTGTGAGATACCAGTGGTGTCCCCCACCACCATCTGGAAGGTTCATGTGGCCAGAAAGGACAGAGCTGCTGTCACCTTGAGCTCTATGGACATTGCATGGCTGTGTTAGGTGTCTGTACGGAGCTGTTTATGTAGCAGCTCATACAGTTGCATGATCATGGTACTATTGAGCCTGTACCAGCCCATGATTTGTCACTGAGGACTTCAAATGTAACTCGTTGTCTACATTGTCTTCTGTTTGCAGCATAGCAATACTGGGGACTGCATCAAGGCCCCGGGGAAACATTGGCCCTCTCCTCATCTTGCATGACCAACTGGATAATGTACATAATGTGAGCCATTAGGTTAAGACTTGCTTTTTATAGTTAGTATTTGTACTGCTCTATCCTGCTGCACTATTCCATTAACACAGTGCTATATCTATGAATATCACATTATATTTCTCTCTTGCTTTCTGGCTTTTTTGGGGGGAGAGGTTGTGCAGATGGTGATAATGAAGTGGTTGGACCGGAAGGACACTAAATAAATCTGGCAGTGGAACCCACAAATGCTTTCATAGTCATGTTTTTGTATGTAATATTGGGACAGATTTCTTGTAGTTTACACCATGCCATGAAACACCACGCAGGACCACAGAGTTTACATGTAACTGACACTGTATGTGTCACAAAATTGCAGTGAGGTACAGAATTTTATAAAGATTTTTTATTTGAATGAATTTCTCTCTTCTGTTGTTTATTGTTTATTTTATATTTTAGAATTATTATATGGCAAGAAATGGCACACAGAGCTGAAGTTCATGTCCAGGTGTGACCTAGGAGCACAGGAAAAGTGACTTCCTCAGGGTCACACAGTATGAAAGTGCTGACTGTGGATATCAGACTCAGATGCGTTGTATTTCCAGTCACAGCTTTGTGCTGCAACCTCTGGAAAATAATACTGTATATGTGATACAGGTTTACACTTTTTTTTTTCAGTTAGTGCTTTTTAGTCATTCATACCAGCCACACCAGCCCCGTCACCCCAACATCTCCACAACTCACCCTGTCTGCATGTTCCTCCATGGCTGACACCCCTGGTGGGAGTGGTGGGCTTACCTAACCCTTGCTGCTAATCAGATCTGGTTCTGCGGCAGTGCTTGTTCATTGGGTGCAGAGCCTGCATGTGGCTAGAACAAATCCTGCTGACTGGGGAGGTTCCTTGGTTTTTCCTTCAGTACATGTTGCATTTTTCACCTGTTAATCTGCTGCTGTCCACTTGTGGGCCCTCCACCCTACTTTTCAGCCACTGCTAGGGGTTAGACTAGTGTCAGGCTCCATGCCACCTTCTCTCTGGTGGAGGAGAGCAATCCACTGGATGCTCAATCCTGCTTCCCCTGCCAACTCTCCAACAACCTGAGTTTGCTCACAAACTCGGGTCATTAGTGACACAAGCAGTAGCGCTACCACTGCACTGGTAGTCCATCAAACAAAATGACATTTAAAGTTTTTTATAAAGTATGCTCTATTGATCAAGCAATGACATGAATGGGACTGCAATTAAAAGGATATTTCATTTTCATTTCATTGTATTTGTTTTACCAGGAAAAGCTCCATTGAGCAAAGCTAATTTGCAAGGAGATCCTGGTTAGGACAGCACAGTACATAAAAATCACAGCAATTACAAAGATGCAAAATAAAGAATAGGGTCCTATGTGATGAGGGCAATTTTTAAATGCTGTTCACCATTATAGAAACCCCACATCGCCAAAATTCAATTTTGGCGATGTGGGATCATGGTGAGACAAAACGCAGCACTAAAACCTTTTTTGTTTTGTTTTATGAGGGGGCTGCAGGCCCTAAATTAAGATTCTTAATTCTAGGGGGTACATGTCAAGGGGGTGCATTCAAGGGGACAAAAAAATAAATTTTACTGCCTCGGGCTGGGCACAACAAAAACTACCAGCACCCGGTCCTGAACCCTGCATCCCCGCCACCCCAAGCCAGCACCTAACCCACCACACCATGATGCCAGCTCACCAGAACTCCCTAGCACCACCCCTCACTTACCCTCCCGCCCCTCCCTCAGTGGACTCGCTACCCCACCCCATGTATATCGTGACACCCTGTTGCCTTTAGCTGACCGCCCTATCCATTCGATCGACCCCACACCCCCGCCGTTGGGGCACTAGCTGAAAGTGGGTCACCGTTTTGGCAGGTGCCCATTTTCTAGTACCCCATATCACAGGATACCAAACAATAGAACACAATTTACAAGAAGTATATAGTCTGATAATTCAATTAATTATATACAGCAACGAAAGTAAACAATTTAAAACATAATATAAGATAGCAATTTTGTTACAGTTGAGCAGCTTTAAAACAGCAATCAATTTGTAATGAATAGTAACAGAGAGCCTATGAATAGGTACAACCATCAGTGCAATAGGTATCCAATAATATTTTAAAGCAATGAAGGCTCACAATCGAATACAGTTTGAGGGAGGACTGAAGTTTGTTCCAGTATGTTAGAGAAAACCAGCAAAAGGTCATTTTGCCTTTTTTGGATGCAATTCTGAGAGTTCCAAGTGAAATATATTTGCAGGTTCTTAGGTTATATATACTAGAGACTTTGCAGAATAAGTCGGAGATATGTTGCAATACATTCTACCTAAGACATTTGTAGGATCATAAATATAGTTGTTCTTAGTACCTAGTGGTGAAGAAAGGTCAACAGAGGCACAGACGGTGCAATGGTGGGTTCTTGTAGGCAGCCCAGTGATAAATCTCAGTGCCCTGTGATAGCGGACATCCAATGTGTCAAGTTGGCCAGCTGCAACACCTCTATACAATAAGTTCCCATAATCAAGCAATGGTAAAAACATAGCTCTGACTAGGGTTCTAAAATGAACTTATTTCTATAACAAAAGCCCAGCCTTGGCTGCAGTTCTTTACACAAATTTTCAATGTGATTACTGAAAAAAAGCTTGCTTGCTCGCCATACTCCTATTTGAAATTCTCTACTAGCTCCAGTTTATCACCTAGGAGAGTAAGGATTCTAGGAGTGGAGGGATAGTTGACTGCTTGCTATTGGGGACAAAAATTATGTACTTCATTTTGGCAGCATTAAGAAAGAGTTTTCAAGCACACACTTTCAGTTGAAGAATACTGAATGCTGTCTGGAGATCATATAAAGTTTCTGGCCAGCTAGATCTGACTGCATGTAGCACCGCATCATCCACATAGCAGTGTAGTTTGACATCTCCAATATTGTCTCCCAGATCATTTGTGTATATGCTGAATAATAGTCGTCCATGGACAGACCCTTGTGGGACTCCTTCAGAAATTTATGAGTAAGAGTAGAGTATGCCCTTTGATTTAATTTATTGCTATCCACCCCTCAAGTAATTTTTGAACCAGGATAAAGTGTGTTGACCAATACCGATAGAAATCATCTCATACAAAAGTGTTTGGTGGTCGACTGTATCAAAAGCCTTACTGAGGTCAAGAAAAATGGCTGACATCACAAGCTTCTGGTTAAGGTAAGTGAACCAATCATTTGTCACATTAATTAGTGCAGTAGTGGTACTATGTACAGCCCAGAAACCAGAGTAGAATGGAGCAATTAAATTATTACTGGAGAGACACTATCAAGCCATTCATTAACTAGTTTTTCCAAGGCCTTACCGAGAACAGGTAAGATTGATAGAGGCCACTAGTTATTTGGCATAGATTTATCACCAGCTTTGAAAAGTGAAATTATGTGAGCTGTTTTCCAAGGTACAGGAATTTCATGACTAGTTAGGGAGAAATTGAATACGTGAGCTAGAGGCTTTAAGAAATAAACTCTGGTCAGAGTCATTACAGCTGCTAAAGCATTAACATGATAAGTGCATGTCATGGGCTTAAATATAAAATTGAAGTGTCATACTCAGGTCCCTGTGTAAATGTAAGTTTTGGTAAATTAGGCAGGTATTGCATTGTGCTGCAAATAAAAATGTAATATTTATAAAGTAAGCAATAATTAATTCAGCACCACACAATCCAATCCCCACTGTTAGGTGGGATAATTAACCATATCACTTAATTGGAATATTTGTTTTGTATATTACACCTCCTGAAAGGTAAATATTTTACTATCAAATCAAGCATTTTCTGTTCAGAGCAAACAATTTAATTTATCCTCACACATACACAAACAATTTGATTAATACTGATTAAAGTGATTAGGTTTTAGTATGTCTGCATTCCATATTGGTGTGATTTAGAGTTTATAATTTATTCTGCAATCTATTTATCCATCTATTTTCTAATTTTGTGCATGCGTCTAATCTGCTTAATTAATAAGTAAATACTTAAACCACAGCTTGAAATCAGATTTGCCCAGTTTGCAGACCTTGTTGCTCTACCAGATTAAATTGCTACATTGACATATGGGTATGTATATATAATCAATCAGTGCTAACATGGGGATAGACAGAGTTAAAAAAAATACCTATTTTTACATGACCTAATCTTCACTTATTTTATCCAACTATTTATAACATGTTCAGTGAAACAGGAAGTGGGAACTGTTTAATCATATACTGTACTATGAGAAAATTTCTTGAGAATGAAATAAGTACTTCCTTTAGTCCAGTAACAGGCAGAACACAAATTATCCTTGGACAGGAAATACACTGGTGTCCTAACAGTATAAATAAAAGACAGCAAGCAATACAATGGAGTAGGGTTTATAAAGTGTGGTGGACACAATACAAGTTGATCTTTGAAGGAATGCATTAATTTCATGTATGGGTCTTGTTTCTTTTATCTTTGTGGAAGATCTAGAGGTAGTTGTGTTGGGCTGACAGATTGGAGCTATTTGTTTGAAAGAAAAAACAAGAGGACCTGTCCCCAGGTATTTCATCTCCTGCTGATAAGGTGTCTAGAAGGTGATGTTCCCTTTACAAACAAAATGCTCAATTAAAAGGACAGATGTGATTGTCAGGGAGACAAAGGAGGCCATCAGAAAAATCCAGGCTCTTTGCAAGGATCATTTAGTCTGTAGGTCTTGTAAATATTGGGGAATATAGCCAGTATATATATATATATATATATATATATATATATATATATGTATAATATATATATTTTTTCTACTGGCGCTGAGAGTGCCTGTATAGTTAGGGTTAGTGCGAGCATGTAATGTGAAAGGCCAATTTTTGCAGGGTAACAGCTTTGGCCAGGTTCACCATATCTGCTTGAACTTTTGCACGTGTCATCAGAAGGGATGGGTCTATTGATGTTCCAAATTTAGTTTGAATCCCTTGTGTGGTTTGTGAGATACAGAATGCTCAAAAATAAGAGATTTTTATATTTTAGTTTTACCCATTTTTATTGTCAACCTGTATCTCACAATCAGCTGTAGCTACAGGAATGACATTTTTAGGGTAGAACAATTTGGTCTTACAGATGTGCCTTTTGAAGGTTTGCTGAAAAAAATATGAATCCATTCAAATGTTATTAATTTTCATTTTTCTCATTATTTCCTATGGGCAAAAAACAGATGTCCCTGTTGGCATAGGATTCTAAGTCAGAGCGGCGCTCCAACCTAGAATTTTATGCTGATGTCCAGCAATGGGCGTATGATTCTACATCGGAGCAGCTGTTTGGCGTAGAATTGTATGCTGAAGGGTACAGGTGAAGGTCAGCAACCCCACCCCCAAAAATGACTGTGGGACACTGCAGAGCCCACTCCCAGTGTCCCCAAATCTGTTTCAAGCCTCCCAAAAAAAGAAAACAGTACCCTGATGTAATTTTTTAACTTTGATGCAGAATCCCACATCCTGCCATTTTCAATGCAGAATTCTGCATTGAAGTGCTCATTTTCACTGATGTTGGTGTGCCCAGTCCCAGAGTTGGCATTCAGTCCCCTCCACTACTATGGCACACTGGAGAGCCCACCCTGAGTGTGCTGAAATAATTGAATTAATATTTTTCCAACACCGGGATGCCGACTCCTATTGTTGATTGTCTCCCCGAGCCCACTTCCATTTCCAACGTGGGTGGCCAATCACCCTGTCAGCATTATGTATCCCTCCCAACTCATGTGGCACACTGGGAGTCCACCCCAGTGTGCCCATATTTACTTGGGATTTCCTGTAAATAAAGAAAACCATCTGCAATGTTTTTTTAAACCTGTAATAAAGAAAATGACCCCTCGTCATCTCCCCAGTCCCCCCTCCTCATCCCCACCCTTCCACTAAGCACCCACCTTCCCACACCCCCTTACCCATACTTACCTCTGGAAGTTGGGAGCAGCAATCTTCTCTGCACCAGGACACATCTGCACTCTTCAAAGCCCAACCGCAAACTGAGAAATCAAGGTAGGCTCATATTATGGCTCTCAATGGGGTTTTCAACTTAGGTGGATATCTCAGCCATTTCTAAGAATTTGTACCCCACATTTTCAACTCAGGGTTCTTTTAACCCCACCTCGTGAACACTGCCATTTTCATTTCATTATTCGGTCCATAAAGGTGATTTTCTTGTCGCTACGTGGAATCACCTTTCTGGACTGAATAATGAAATGGCAGTGCCAGTGTTCATGAGAGGAGGTCCCAAAAGGCCCATGTTGAAAAGTTGGTGCTAACATTCCTAAAAAATGACTCTGTTATGAGTGTGGATTGCACAGTTTCTATGCAGATTTGTAACTTCACCAATTTTTATGTTGCTTGCACGCATGTGCAAGAAACATAGTGCCATCATCTGAGTTTTCGGAGCTGTGGCACCCGTCTTCCAATTCAGTCAGTGTGTTTGCAGGTGTGGCCCCAGTTCCCCAATCACTGCTGCAGCTGTCTATGACAGCAGCTGAAAATGCAGTAGCATACGGTTGAAAGGGAGAGCTCCGCTTCAGTGAGCAGAGCTCTCCCCCCCACACACACATGCAAGCACGCATATTGCATGCTGATGCGGTCCCTCCCCATGCACACACTGTATGGCTGATGGGGTGCTCAATCCCCATCGGCTCCATGCCCCCAACAAAAGCTGTCCAGGTGCCGCTGGGAGCCCACCAGCATGGCAAAACTGTCATAGCCGATGGGGGTGCCCAATCCCCATCTGCTTCATGGCTGCACACACCTCCCAAAAAGCTGTCCAGGTGCCAGCTGGGGCTCACCACCAGCATGGCAAAGCTTGTTATGGCTGACGAGAGTGCCCAATCCTGTCGGCTCCAGCCCTCCCAAACAGCCTTTCCAGCTGCCACGCTGGGAGCCCACCCAGCGTGGCAAGCGTCCAGCGTCGTCTTAAAAAACAAAAACCTGTAAAGAAGAAAACGCCCTCGTCGCCCCCGCCTCCCCACAAACCCACACCTACCCACTGCTAAAACCTGCCTTCCCCACACCCCTCACCCCATATTTACCTCAGAGCTCGGTACAATGATCATCGGTGGACCGGGAACACGTCTGCACTCTTCAAAGCCAACTGCAAACTGAGGAAATGCCGGTAAGCTGTATAATGGAATAAATAGGGTTTTTCCAACTTTGTTGCATATCTCAGGCATTTTTGGGAATTTTGGGCCCAAATTTTCAACATGGGGTTTTTGGGACCCCTCCTCATGAATTCTTGCACTGTCATGGCGTTAATCAGTCGAAGGTGATTTACATGATCACTGTGTGAAATATCCTTTAGGGACCCATTAACAAATGACACTGCCAGTGTTCATAAGGTGGGCTCTCAAAAAGCCTTGTTGAAAATTTGGTGGCATCTAACAATGACTGTTCTGGCGTGCATTGCGCAGTTCCTATGCGCGCGTGTAAGTTCACGAATTTTCAATATTTTCACTCCAGATTTTCAACATTGCCATTTAACCACACCTCCTTATGAGCAGTATAGCTGTCATTTTTCACATCTTGCCCAAAATGTGTTTCCGCCCATGTAGTGCACAATGGCTCAGTTGGTGTGCAAAATCAATGTATGGGACACATTTAGAAAATCACAGTGACACTGTTCATGAGCAGAGGTCTTAAAATGGCGATGTTGAAAATTTGATGAAAAAATTGCTAAAAATTACTGTGTTACGAGCGTGTGTTGCGCAGTTCCTACACACGATCGTAAGTTCTCAAATTTTCAATATTTTCATTCCAGATTTTTAAAATTGCCATTTTACCACACCTCCTTATGAGCAGTACAGCTGTCATTATTCACATCTCACCCAAAATGTGTTTCCACCCATGTAGCACACAATGCCGCTGTCGGTATGCAAAATCAATTTTTGGGAAACATTAAGAAAATCATAGTGACACTGTATGAGCAGAGGTCTTAAAATGGCTATGTTGAAAATTTGGTGAAAAAATTCTTAAAAATTACTGTTTTTCGAGTGTGTGTTGTGCAGTTCCTATGCAAGCTCGTAGTTAGCAAATTTTTAATATTTGCACTCCAATGACTTCCAAATACCTAAACAGCACATACAAGCAAGCAACATTCGGCATTGACAAATGCTTGTTTATATTTTATCTTCAGATTTTTAACATTGAGAATTGTTCATTCCTCCTCATGAACAGTGCAGCTGTAATTTTTTACATCGTGCACAAAATGTGTTTTCTCAGCTCTGGCACAGAATGGTGCAGTCACTGTGTGAAATCAACTTTTGGGATGTACTAATGAAATCACTGTGCCACTGTTCATTAGGTGGGGTCCTAAAGAGGCCATGTTGAAAATTTACAGCAAAAATACCCCCAAATAAATCTCACAAAACTGAGCTACTATTATACTATCTCAAAAAGTAAGGAAATTGATTAACAAAAACTTCATTTAAAAGACAGTTAGGGTTCTAGACATAGGTCTTCAACCAAAGTGATACAGGTCACAAAATTGGATGTTAGGGTTTACAACTGTAATACCCCTCCCCCACCAAACCCTACCATTTAAACTGTACCCCCCACCCTCCACACACCAACAAGCATTGGGGTGTGACTTTGAGTCGTGGGTCCCACCCACCCCACCCAACCCTGACATCGCAACACCACCCCCACCCTCCACACACCAACAAGCATCAGGGAGTGCATTAGGGTCATGGGTCCCACCCGACCCTCCCACCCAACCCTACCATCCATCACCACCCCCACCCTCCACATCAAGCATCGTGGTGTGCCTATAGGTCTTCAACTCTAACCCCATTCTTCTATACTGTACTATGACAGGTTCCTTACAGATGGAATGGGGTGGACATTAGGACCCATGACCCTAAGGCACACCCTGATGCTGAAATATGCACTCAATTTGAAAATGACCACGAGCTGCTCCAGGACCCAGACATAAATGATGACAACTTCTCCATTCCTGAAACACAGGACTTGGACATGCCACAGAAAAATAAATATTTTGTGGACCCTAAGTATATAGAGTAATACATCCAGAGCTCAAAAAACAAAAGTACAAGATGTAAAACTGAAGCCGACATGAACAGTCTCCACACCTTCCAAAGATGAAATGAAAATAAAAGTGTTGGTTCAAAATATCCCTCCTAAGGGCTTAGATTGCATACTTTGCCATTATTTCATTGCATGCCATAAAAAGGATGGCACAGAATGTAAACCATTGAGCATAAGATCCAGATTTCAAAGCATAGAGCGTTATCTAAAAGAAAACAACCATCCAGAGTCACTGTCCACATCTAATAAATTTCTGAAAACTCGCCAAGTAATTCTATCAAAGCAGAAGCACCTAAAAGAATTAGGGAAAGGCAACAAGCCTAAAACTGACAAGGAAATTACAGATGGCATCTCAGATAAACTCTATGCATTAAACTACTTAGGATCAGACAACCCACAGTCTTTACTAAATTCAGTGTGGGTGACTGTGACTGTGTATTTTGGCATCCATGGCAACACGGAGACTAGAAACTTAAAATGGGGAAATGTGTCCTTAAAAATGAATTATAGCAATATGCAGTATTTAGAATTTTGAAAAGAAAGACAAACTGAAACCCATTCTGGGTCCAACCCAAAAGACACTCAAGTAATTAAACCACGGGCATATGAGATAACTGACAAGAAATGTTGTCCTGTGAAAAATTACACATTGTACAGGAATAAACGTCCTGAAAAAGCCAACCATATTGAAGCTTCTTTCTTTTTGGCAGTCAATCATCCCATAAAACCACAATATGCCACATGTTGGCACAAAAACCAACCACTCTGAATAAACACTATTAGCAAAATTGTTTGCACTATGATTGATCAAGCTGGAATAAAGGCTGAAAAGTGCCTTGCCAACCACTTGATTAGGAAACACCTAATACAAAATCTGAGTGATAGCAATATTGCTCCAACAGACATCATACAAGTTCCCAGACACAAGAAGTTCCAATCTATTAATGAATATTCTAAATTAAATGAAAGAAAAACAGAAGCACATCTCGAACATCCTTAGTAGCAAGACAGAGCCCACAGCAAGTACCTCCAAAAGTATTCCAGCTCCCCAATCCAAAAGTGAACTGCCAACCAGCTGCTTGGAAGGATTATCTGCTTGTTTTAATAGCTTGACCATAACGGCATTTCACATCACTTTCATTCTCATTCAAGGTAAATAAAGATGGTACTACATATTTCACATGCCTATAAATATTCAACATCTCGCTTTCTAAATTCTCTTGCAGGACACCAGTATGAGAAGCCCAGACACACACATGTGCAAGTGATAACATCAGACTCTGACTCCGACTAGCTGTGAAAATATGAACTGTAGTGGCCAGCCAGAAAGAGAACTGTTACTACAAGAAACATTTTGTTGTTTACCCTTTTTTTTATGGTTAATAAGTTTTTTATTGATTTGACTTTAGCAAACATTACATGGAATAAAGCTGTCGGATACATAACAATAATATTACAGACCTGTTACATACGTCTGTATGAATACAGTTAGAGGGACAGGCTTACAATAACTTGAGGAGCAGAGCATAAACAAGCGGGCAACAAAAGAACTGTATTATTCCCTGGATGGACGAACAACACCTGTCCAGCCAGAAGTAACCTATGGGAGTAATACCCGCTGGTGCTCATGTCCTGTAAATACCATATAAATTTGCTTACCTAGACTATTCTCAATGATACCTGCATTGCTGGCACAAATGTAGAGTTCTAATGTGGCCCAGAGCCGCTTCCCTCCAGTCAGGAACTTCAAAATACAAGAGAACACACACAAAGCAAACCTATCTAGAGATTGTCAGTAAATAAACTAGCAATTACTCATAATATTCCAAGTTGCTATTGGCACAGGGGGCCACAGAACCAAAAAGGTGCCTCTCCCGCCCCCACTCCAAACTCAAACATGAGAGGAGGGTTTATAAAAGTGAAGAGGAGCTTTTTCAGCAGATTCCCTCCCTAGGTTTCAAGTACATTATAAAGGGTTTCCACATGTTGATATATTTAGGGAGGATATCAGCTACAGTGTGTGACATTCTGGACCAGTTGGCCACCTGAATCAAGAAGCTAAGTACCTCCTCCACTGATGGGATTACCTGTGTCCGCCATTTCCACAAAAGGAGTCTTTTTACCTGCATGCTTAGGGTCAGGAGCAATTTTATCTCTGAGAGGCTTAAGTGGGGGGCTGGGGACTGGATTCCTATTATCAGCAGCTGGGGGGACATAGGAATGTGCTTCTGAAGAATACTGGACCCCATCTCGCCAGCTGCCTGCCAAAAAGGCTGGATCCTCCTACAGTGCCATAATATATGGATTAGGTTGCCAGAGAGCTCCTGACATCTCCAGCAGAGGTCGGATTGGACCAGTTTAGCCTTGGCAAGTGCCACAGGGGTCCTATACCATGAATGCAGAATCTTATTCTGTATTTGCTGGCTTCTAGTATCAGGGTATGCCCCTTGTGCAAGCCTGAGACATGTCTTCCAGTCCAGATCTGTGATGTGGGCCTGCAGTGCCTGCTCCCATTTATGCTTAGACTCCTCTGCTTGGGATGGAATAGTGTCCCTAAGGGCAGCATATATTTGGCTAGACTGGCCTCTTTCTAGGGCCAGCCACGATTCTGCCTGAGAGACTCACTGCCTGTGGTGTTGCTTGCGAGTGTATTCAGAGATCGCGCTCCTTATTTAGAGGAAGCACCAGAAATCTCTGGATGAGATTCCACATGTTGTCCTCAGTCCTTCGAATGAATCGAGGGTATCTGTGTCAGGGATATACATATCCTGGAGCTTTGAGAGCCCACCTAGTTCCCACGAGGGCCAGGAAATTGATTGCTTATTGATAGTGATCTCACTATTGCCCCATAGTGGAGTGAGTCTTGGTGGAGAAGGGAGGGTACCCAACTTCTTATGCACCTTGGCCCAGTACTCCAGAGAGGGGCCTATCGTAGGGTGAGAGTGAATGCCCTTTGGGGGGTGATTAAACAACAACAGAGATAAATGTGCCACTCACAGACCTCTCTCTCTCCATACCTAGCCACTGAGGGGAGTTTTGTTCTGACGATGTGAACCATTTTAGTGTCTGAGCCTTCTGAAAACCCCATTTATACCCCTCCAGCCACGGAAGGCCTCAGCCTCCATCTGTCCAATGCGCTCTCAGCTTATTTCTGCTGTACCTAGGCTTCTTGACCTCCCATATGAAGGAACCCAGAAGGGAGTCCAGCTTAGTAAACCAGTATTGAGGGATTTTCAAAGGAATGCGAGAGAGGAGGTACATAATTTTAGGTGCTGTGACCATTTTAATTGCTGAAATTTTACCTATGAGCATGAGTTGGAGAGGCTTCCTTCTGTTCACCTCAGTACAAATGGATGCCAAAAGTGGCTTTTTATTCATTTCCCAGAGTTTATGCAAATTAGGAATGATATTGATATCCAAGTACGTGAGTCCATCCGGAGCCCAATGGAGACCATGCTGGGTAACTATGTGGGAGGTACAATTAGAGTTCAAAGGGAGGACCTCCATCTTGAACTGATTAATTTTGAGCCCTCAGAATGTATTAAATTCTGACAGGGTGCTCAAAAATGGAGGGAGGGAGGTGGCAATATCTGCAATAGGAAGCAACAGGTCATCAGCATACATGAGAGTAGGGTATTCCCTTTCTCCCACTCGTAACCCAGAGATTAATGGATTCTGTCTAATAGCCACAGCCAGGGGTTCCGCTGCCAGGACAAAGAGTAGAGGAGAGAGAGGGCATCCCTGATTTATGCCCCAGTATAAACGGAGGAGATAGCATCAAATTGGTGAGTACCTTAGCTGAGGGAGATGAGTATATGGCCCCTATCCAGGCCCGGAAGCCCACCCCTAACCCCATAGTGCTGAGTACTTGTTGGATATAGTCCCACTCCAGGGAGTCAAAGGTCTTTTCAAAATCTATTGCTATTGTGGCAGAAGGGGATAGCAATGTTTTAGCCTTATGGATCAAGTTTACAAGCGATCTAATATGGTCCGCACTAAATCGTCCCTTAACAAAGCCTACCTGGGATGGATGGATGGATCAAACTGGGAAGGAGCGGGTATAGTCTGCTAGCTAACAGTTTGGCTAGCACCTTACTGTTCACATTCAAAAGGGATATGGGCCGGTAGCTGGATGCTTTTAGAGGGTCTTTACCCTTTTTAGGCAAGATAGTGATGGTCGCCTCCCTGAGGGAGAGAGGGAGGGCACATTCTTGAAGCACTTCGGTGAACACTTGTTGTAGTATCGGGGAGAGTGTGGCCTGAAAAAGCTGCCATATTTCAATGGGGAACCCGTCCCCTCCAGGAGCTTTTCCCTTTTTAAGAGATAATATAGTCTCTGCCACCTCCTGAGGTGAGATTGGGGCATCTAAGGCCAATGCCTGATCCTCCAAAATTTTAGGAAGGTGTAAGGATTCTAGAAATGAGAGGACACCCTTGGGTCAGGTGCTCTGGATGATTTATATAGCATGGAATAGAAGTCCATCATTATGCTATTGATTCCTTCTGTCGAGGTATGGGTCTTACCCCCTGCATCCACTAAAGCAGCAATGTGCCTTTCGGCTTGTTGCTTTTTGAGGTGGCAGGCAAGGATCTTACCCCTCTTCTCTCTCCCTTCCCATTATTTGTGCTTTAGTCTAATAATAGAAATCTCTGCTTTCCTAGATAAAAGTTTGTTCACTTGCATCTTCAGGGATGCCAGTCAGTGTCCTGCCTTCGATCTGAGAGAAGGGATACGGAGGATCTTAAAAGTAACTTCTGCTTCTTGGAGCTGTTTTTCAAGCCCCTTAAGGTGCTGTTCCCTCCTCTTATGATACCTGCTCACAAATCACATTATCACCCCCCTCAGGGTAACTTTAAATGCTTCCCTGGTATTGCCTGTTGAAGTATCTGCTATGTGGTTATTCTGATAAAATTCAGAGGCTTCCCTTTGAAGCCAGGGGGGAAAGTCTGGATCACAAAGCAGCAATGGATCCAGCCTCCAGGACGGAGAGGTAGGGGGAGGGGGGCCCCCAGGTGAAGGAGAGATGCACAGGGGCATGGTCCAAGATGACCAATGGATGAATAAAGGTATCAATGGTGTTCCTGGTGCTGGTGACTGCAGGAGAGGTATGTCAGAGATCTATCTGACTAAGGGAACTGTGCACTGGGGAATCGAAGGTGTAGTCTCATTAGAAGGGGTGAAATACCCTCCAGATATCTGTAAGGCCCATATCTTGTTGTAGCTGGCTCAATGTCAGTGACGCCCTGGAGTGGGGCTTTGTGTTAGAGGGGATCTATCAAGTAGTGGGTCCAGTGTGAGATTAAAATCCCCCCATAATAATATAGGGGTATCACCAGGTGCCAAGGAACCCAGCGCTTGGGCCAGTTCATGGAAGAAGGAGGGAGAGTCTTCATTTGGGGCATACACGTTACCCATGAGTAAAGGTCCGTCCCCTGTGTCCATGAGTACAGCCACCCATCTGCCCCCAGGGTCACTCACCTTATGCACCAGTGTCCAATGAAACTGATTGTGAAGAGGTATAGTTACCCCTCTCTTTCTGGCAGGGGCCGAGGCATGTATGACTTGACCCACCCAATCCCATTTTAGTCTATCATTGTCCCCTCCTGTGAATTTGGTCTCCTGCAGCAATGTGGCCTTCACTCCCAGCCTTTTAAGGTGCTGCAAAACCTGTTTCCTTTTGTTGAGGGTATTAAGCCCCCCGATGTTCCACGTCAAACATGTTATATCACCTATTGGTGAGAGGGAGCAAGTATCTTTCCAGGAAATGTATCATAGTAAACCAGCAGGCTGGGAGCAAGGTCGGTCCAGCCAGGAGAGACAAGTCCCTGTAATTCATCGCCAGGTATGGAGAGAGTGAATAAGCCAGGCATTCCCTGACAGTAGCAACTGACCTCAATCTAACATTCAGCAGTAACCCTATGTGTGTCTCTTGCATTGAAAACCAAGAATAACATATACATATAAACCAACTATATACAGGGTGCACTACCTTCTGTGTGTATTGAGGAAATAGAGGCTTCCCATCGGCCGCAGAGTCCTGCTGTAGGCTGGCCTTTTTTCCCAGGGCACTGTTCTGTGGTGTTGAACCCCCATGTGTGTTAGGGGGAGTTTGGGGGAGGAAGACTCCTCAACAGGGTACCATCATCAACACGATCACAGTATTAATATGGGGAGCTCCTTGTAGTTGCAGAGGGGTGTTGACACTGCACCAGTCATTTTTGCATGAGTATTGGGGTACTAATGGTAGGGCTATGCTTCACTGATGATGGAGTGAAAGGATGGGGGGGGAGAGGGATCGAGGTAGCAGCCTCCTCTGGTATAACTGGGCGTGAAATGGCCTCTGAGGGGAACCAGCAATGCTCTCATGACAGGGGACTATTATGAAAAGAGTAAGTGGGGGAGGATTAGTTCACTATACCGGGGAACATATGTGATCTGATCCCTCGGGGGGGGGGCCCTCTGCATCAGGGACTGGGTACTTCAGCCCTGATTCAGGAATACAGGTCATGGCTTGACCAGCCCCCAAGCAAAAACCAGGTCAAGAACCCAGCTGTCCACCCTGGAGGCGCCTGAGCCTTCCATGTAAAAAGAAACAGCAGGCCAATAGTGAACTTATTAGGCCTAAACATTAATACCCAACAGACTGACAATAACACCAATTGGAACAGTACATTTGAGATAACCGTATACTAGGATGATCTCCTACCTCACCCCTCCCCACCAGTGAGAGGGACTGAGCCCTTCAGAATATCTGCCAGAGCTTGTGAAGGTGATTGATACTCCTCCGTGCCATCAAGTTAAATGAGGGCTTCCTACTAGCCCTTGTGAGTCAGAGCATGTTTGTCGGCCCCTGCAGATCCTTCCCGGTATGGGAATGGGGCATTTCAGCTGCAAAGTAGTGGCACAGCTCAAGGGCCAGGCCCAGGGTGGGGGAGTCCTGGCAGTCACCAAACTCAAGCAATACGGATATGGCAAGGAACAGTAGCTGGAATCTCTCTCCACGGTCACCAAGAAAGCTACCCCTGCCTTACCCTGGACCTGGTTTTCCCCAAGGTTTAGCAAAAGAACCAAGAATTAAACAAAAGCACTACTTATCTGACCACGCTGCTGAGGTCTCGCCATTCTTCAGTCTGGGAGTTTGAATCTGCTCTGGTCAGTCCACAAAGGAGGCTGGATCACTGACAATGGGAGAGGCCTCCCAGCAGACCTTTGGTGGGTGCTGTGCTCTGTTAGTCATGGCTCCATCCTGTGACTGGTGAGGGGAAGTTGAAAGGGTCCAGTGACTTGATTTCAGGGGAGGAGAAGGCCTGCCAAACACGGAAGCATTGATGATGTCTGGCCGTGGATCCAGAGATCTAGGTCGCAGGGTTTCATACCTGTTGGCAGTGTGGAAACCCTGTAGGGAGTCAGGATTTGTTGTGTCCATGTGTATAGATCCCGATATGTCTGCCTGCTCTTGCTCCAAGGGGTGTTCTCTGCATCCATGCTTTTTAGAAGAGTGCCTCTTTTGGTTCGCTCTCGGGGGGAGCTCCCAAGCCTGGTCCTTAATATCCTGCCAGACCCCAGACCAGTTAAACTGAGGAGGAGAGCGATGGTCCAGCCCTTCTGCACTAACTTTTGCTGGTGGGGGCTTAAGGGTACTTACTTCAGATTCTCTTGGTCAGTTGCAGCATAGAAATTCTGAGAGGGAGTCAGGAGAGTCAAAAAAAAAAGGAACCCCATTGTGGACTACCCGCATTGTGGCCGGGTAATGCAAGGAGAACTGCAGCCCAAGTTTGTGCATTGTGTGCCTTGCCTCAGTGTAGACTCTGCATCTATCAGACAGCTCTTCAGAAAAGTCCTGAAAAATAAGGATTTTGCTTGATCTCCACGTTACCTGCAGCTTTTCCTGGGCTCTGGCCAGGACCTTCTCTTTTTCTCTTTAATCTATAAATCTAACGATAATAGGCCATGGCCTGTCCTGGGCCTTGGGAATGAGGACTGGCATGAGGTGTGTGCATTCCATCTGAAAGGGTCTCGCTGCAGCACTTCTGATGTTGCTAATTGTAGAAACCCTTCGGTGTTTTTCTCCTCTATGAGCTCAGGGAATCCCAAGAATCTAAGGTTATTGCGTCAACCTCGGCATTCGAGGTCATCTATCTTGCTGTGCATCATTTGTATAGTGTGCTGTTGCTCCCTTAGTGTTGCCAACAGGTATTTTATCTGACTGCTCGCTGCTGAGACCCTCTGCTAAGTATGTAGCATCCTAGCCTCCAGGTTTTGGACTACCTGGGTATTGCGGTTTGTCGCAAAGGTGACCTGCGACATCTGTGCCATAAGTTGGCCAAACATCGTTTCCACTGAGGGCTGTTCCCAGGATTGTGATACGTGCAGTTCAGCCATGCTGTAGGCCTGCCCTTCAAGATAGGCCACTCCACTGGAAGAGATTTTTTTCCACTACAATTAAAGCTTTCTGCAATAATAAAGTGATTTTCAGATTCCTTATACAGTACTCATGTAACTTCTGTAGTTTGAAAAGGTAGAACTTGATCAGAAAAGAAAAGATTATAATGGGTATATCCCTCTGGGTTGTAGAGCTGTGATCTAAGCTGCCATCCTGTTTAGCGCCCCTATTGGCCAGCCTTTTGTTTATTTATAAAAAGTTACAGTAGAACATTTCTTATTTGACATGTGAAATGCCTCTGTGATGCCAAAGTGAAAGTATTACTAATAATTGAAAACAAAGTTGTAAACTGAAAATGTTTGTTAAAAGCAAAACCATAAGCACCACTTACCAGTGGAATAAATCGGAATGGACTGAGAACCGAAACATAGATCAGTGTCATGAACAGAACACTCACCCCATACATAATGTAAATAAAAGCCCTCAAACATAAAAAAAAAATGTAAAAATCAGAAATAAACAGTTTATCCAGAAACCTGCTGTCCCAGCTATCAGAACGAAGTCCCGACCTCTAACAGAAAACAGCCAATCACGCATCACACTGCCACAACAACTCACCAATCACAGTTCACGTCCAGAAAATACAACCAATGAAATAAAAGTAACAGAACCCATTCATACTCAGTTACATCACGGACCAATCAGAAAGCACAGAAGCTCCCCATTCACAAAAAACTGTTTTCTGAACTGAGCAGAAGAATACCACTCACACAGAATATAACACTCAAAACCATGAGACAACACGCAAAAAATAAAGATTCCTATTGTATAATCAGACACATGATGTGTATCGGGAATGTGAAATATTACGAGTACAGTGACCTTCTGGATGCTACCACTGTGGCTCTGCTACGTATCCAAGGTCACTGTGCACTCATTAAAATATTTCACATATTCCACTCCTGCTCATCATGTACCCTAATATATAAAAGCTCTTGCCCTCATATCACTTTCTCAGCTTCTGACCTGACTACCTGCACAAATCTGCAAGCAAAGCAGGACTAAGAAAGGGGATGGGGTGTGCATTTTATTTTTTTTAAATGAAGGTTAGGGAGTCCTGGAAGCCATCACATAGAGGTGTGCAAGTACCTTTTTTCATCACCCTATACGTATACCCACAATGTATCTACAGAGTCTGTTAGCACCATTATTAGATGCATACAGCCCCTGTCATTTCCCCCAGAATATATGAAGTGCATCTGAGCATGTATCATGAATGCAGTACCCCTCCACTAACACACAGTGCTTCATAATGCAGTCATTCCCTCACCTCATACCATCCCATAACACACCCCAAAAAAATGAACTACGCCAGGAAATTAAATAATACACACATTTATGTAACAGGACATTTATTGAAAGACTGTGAACCTTTCCATAAACAACATTATGCTTCATTTACAGTATGATAAAGCAAACAGCACAAATAAAACACAGTTTCCTATACTTATTATGGGATTTTATTACAAAAATGCAATAAAATAGTTTATTTCAATGAAATTACACCTTTTAACTACAATAAATATCTCTCAATCATAGAGTAGGGATGGGCGGACCCTAAAAGTTCCTGACTCGTATTATCAGGATCAGGATCCATACCAGAGTTCTGATTAGTTCTGATTGATTCTGATTCAAATCAGAACCTTTATGAAATTAATGTTAATACCAGAAAACCACCAATAAATGAGTAAGAAAGTTGAAAATAAAGTACTTTCTGATCGACCACCCGACACTACACTCCTTTTATAGGGCAGCACAGCTGTGACATTTCCTGTAGCAAAGCAGGAAGGGGCAGATCAGAGGGGTATCCACACAGTGACCTCATTTACAGGGGCACTAGTAATTTAACTTGTTATAACAAGTTATACAAAAACAAACAAACAAAATACAAAATCAAACTTTTGTTTTCATTTTCTTCATTCTAATTACTCTGACCAGGTTATAAACCCAGCGACTTATCTGGAATGGATATCATTAACTGCAGGTACTGCTGAACACTTTTCAGAAGGGCAGTTTTACAGGATTTAGGACACTATCCTGCATGCTGGGCCATTGGAGATCTAAGGGCTCAGCTCCAGGCAGCTTGGGAAGAGATTACATGCCTCAAATTGCATATTCAAGTGGAAATATATTATAAGAACTGCCCACCATTTCCCCAACATCCAACAGAAGCACCTCAACCACAGAGGGTAGTTGGTCTGGGAGGTTGGCACGTGGTTAGGAGGGGCAAATTGGGTGCCCCATCACTTGGTGCTCTCAAACATATCACCTCCACAAACCATATAAAAACTAAAAACAGGTATCTGCCTCTATCTCTGAAATCAAAAAAGGGGCAGAGGACACTGCAGAGCAGGACACTGCAGCACAGGAGCTAGCACAACAAAACTTGCCCAAAACAGGAACCAAAACAAAAATCAAACAGGAAATCCAAAACTTTACAGTCATGGAGGAGACTCCATGATTCGGGGAGTCGATACCTATCTCCAGCCTGGGGTAATGGTCAGATGTCTCCCACGTACATCAGCATGGAGAGACAGTGACCACATTGATAAAATTGTTCAGGAAGCAGGAGAAAACATTGGCGTCCTGGTACGCATAGGGACTATCGATCTCGCCCGCAAGTCAGTTATGGAGACCAAGGAACACCTGACCAGGCTGGGTGACAAACTATCATCCATTTCATACTGCATCTACTTCTCTGAGATCCTGCTAGTCTGGGAGAGGGGGGCAGATGGACAGAAGGTCAGAGAAGGGGAGATAGGGGAACTAAACATGTGGCTCAAGGGCTGGTGCCAGGAAAAAGGAGATAAATTTGTAGGGAAAACTGGCAACAGTTTTGGGAGTGAAAGTTCTTTAAATTTGATGGACAGCATCTGACTAAGGAGGGAAGCAGTGCATTGAGGCAGAAGTTTGGCATCTTTGCAGAATATTTAAACTAGCAAATGGGGAGAGGGGTGCAGCACCTGATACGTCGAATGGGAAGAACACCCTTCCCCCCAGCTAGTTGTCAAACAGGAGTTCAGCATGTTTGTAGTTCATTTGCATCACCAAGTAAGGAAAAAGGTCTGGCTTCACGTATGACACTCAGGGGCAATGCCAGACCTCGTCTAACAACTAACACACTGAAATCTGGCCAATGGAAAATCATGTACACAAATGGTCACAGTCTGGGAAACAAGATCCCAGACCTGCAGGCAATAATGACAGAGGCTAAACTGGACATAGTAGCTACTATCGAGACATGGTTTACCAGTAAACACACTTGGGAGACTTTAGTACCTGGCTATGTACTGTTCAGAAGAGACCGAGGTGCAAAAAGGGAGGATGAAGTGGCCCTTTATGTCAATGAAAATATCAAAGCTACAGAAATTCAGAATACACATATGGAGCCAGAAGAACTGTGGGTCACCCTGGAAACAGGAAATGGGACAGCCATAGGAACTGGGGTAGTGTACAGGCCTCCAGACCAGGGGAGGACATAAACACATTACTGTTAGAAGATATACAAAACATGACAGATAAAGGGAGGTTCTGATAATGGGAGACTTCATCATGCCAGATACAGATTGGTCAATACCAGCAGGAACATCTGCCAGAACTAGACACATGGTGGATTCCTTGTAGGGGAAGGGTCTCAAACAACTGGTACAACAACCCACAAGAGGCTGGGCTATCCTAAATCTAGTACTGACTAACAGGCAAAGGATCTCAGATCTCCAGGTAGAAGGTCACCTGGGGGCCAGTGACCATCACATGGTATGGTTTGGTTCAATTTGGCCATTAGAACTAAATCATCCCATTCCAAGGCAAAAATATGGGACTTCAGAGGAGCTGACTTTGATAAGATGGTCAACAGAGTTAAGCTAGCCATGGCAAAAAGAAATACAGGTGAAGAGGTACAGGCAAAGTGGGAAAGCATTAAGGATGCAATACTTGAAGCAACATCCCATTGTGTTAGACAGAAAAGGAAGTGCAAAAGAAGAAGGTAACCACTTTGGTTCTCAAGCACAATAGCAGAAAAGGTCAGAGCCAAAAGGCTGGCCTTCAGGAAATATAAGGGAACTCAGCAGGATGAATATAGGGAGGCATACCAAACTTTCCTAAGGGAAGCAGGGAAGCCAGTAAGGCAGGCAAAGGCCCAAACCAAGGAAACACTAGCACAAACAGTAAAAGAAGGTGACAAGACTTTCTATAGATACATTAGTGAAAGGAGACAGTCCAGAGGGGGTATTTTAAGATCAAAGGGGATAAGGGGGCATGTGAGGAGGAGGACCATGTCAAAACACCTATCCTAAATAGATACTTCTGCTCAGTATTTACTAAAGAGTAGGTAGGGCAGGTTACACAGCTCAGCACTATGGACACAGGGGGGAGGGAGGTGTGCACTAGTCCCTTCACAAAAGAATGGGTCCTACAAGAGCTCGATAATCTCAGGGTGGACAAGGCAATGGGACCTGATGGCATACATCCCGGGGTACTAAAGGAGCTAAGGGTGGAACTAGCAGAGCCATTATCAGAACTGTTTAGTGAGTCTCTGAGCACAGTAGAGGTCCCAGAAGACTGGAGAAGGGCGCATGTGATCCCACTCTAGAAGAGTGGTAGCAGGGAGGAGGCAGAGAACTACAGACCAGTCAGTCTTACCTCAGTAGTGGACAAGATTATGGAGGCACTCCTTAAGGAAAGGATAGTGCAACACCTGAAATCCATAGGAGCACAGGATCCAAGACAGCATGGATTTACAAAAGGAAGGTCCTGCCAAACTAATATCATAGATTTCTTTGACTGGGTAACCAGAGTGGTGGACCAAGGGGAGCAGTTAATGTCACCTACCTTGACTTCAGCAAAGCTTTCGATACTGTTCCACATAGAAGATTGAGTAATAAGCTGGGTAGGCTCAGGGTGGGTCAGATGTTGGTCAACTGGGTGGCAAACTTGTTGATGGGCAGAAAACAGAGAGTGGTGGTAAATGGTATACAGTCAGAAGAGATGCAAGTCACAAGTGGGGTACCTCAGGTATCAGTCCTGGGGTCATCAGTGACATTGCAGATGGACTGAAGGGTAAGGTTTGTCTGTTTGCAGATAACACCAAGATCTGCAACAGAGTAAATGATCCAGATGGGGTGGGCAGAATGGGAAGAGATCTGGATAAACTAGCAAATGGTCAGAAGAGTGACAACTGGGGTTTAATGCAAAGAAATGCAAGATCATGCACATAGGGAAGGGAAACCCTGAAGCCACCTATAGTCTGGGAGGGAAGTTGCTGGCAGTCACAAGGGAAGAAAGAGACTTGGGCATCATCATCACTGACCACCTAAAATCATCCAAGCAGACAACTAAAGCAGTAGGTAAGGCTAGGGGGATATTGAGGTGTATTAGTAGGGGTATCACAAGTCAGAAGAGGGAGGTAATAATCCCTCTTTACAAGACACTTGTTAGGCCCCATCTGGAGTACTGCATGCAGTACTGGAGGCCACACCTTCACAAGGACATTAACCAAATTGAGGCAGTCCAGAGAAGGCAACCAAAATGGTGCAGGGACTGCATCAGAAAACATATGAGGACAGATTAACAGAGCTCAATATATATACCCTAGAGCAAAGGAGGGAGAGCGGTGATATGATCGAAACATTCTAACACCTTAAGGGCATTAACAAGATGAAAGAGTCTAACATGTTTCAATATAAGAAAAATAGCAGGACAAGAGGACACTGCATGAGATTAGAGGGAGGCCAGTTAAGGGGTAATGTGAGGAAGTTCTTTTTCACAGAAAGGGTGGCGGATGCATGAAACGGCCTACCTCAGGAAGTGGTGGATATGAATACAGTACAAGGCTTCAAACAGGCATGGGATAAGCATAAGGGAGCAATACAGATGAATATGAATAGATAAGCCATTGACAGAGCAAAGGCCGATGGCACATTCATAAGGTACTGTGGAAAAAGAAATGGGCAGACTGGATGGGCATTGCGGTCCTTATTAGCTGTCAACTTCTATGTTTCTATATTAATAACAAGAGATTCAGACACTAATTTCTGACTTAAAAAATGATAAAAACCTTGCAAAATTTATACTTAAACAATGACAGATGTTTATTGCATATTTTTAACAATTTTATCCCAATAATTTTACAGAAATGTAATATTTTTGTATGACTAGGTAGACAGAGCATAATTACATTTAGATAAAATCATCAGAATTTATGAAAATATGAAAACAACAACCTACACAACACTAAATCCAGTTAAGTAGACATTACCAAACCTCTCTCATTTTCAAAAATCTTTTGCCCTGAAAAACTTATCTTTTTACAGTTTTAAAATTGGATGTATGGTTTTTAAGATATGTAGGTTTAAGCACAGTGTGTTTGTATGAATGCTGCAGATCTAGAACCCCTTCTGGAACATAGGTGCTCAGCAGCAGGCAGAGTGTACCTGAACGTTCTAAGTGACAATAGGACAGAATTAGTTAAATTAACATTTTTGTGCCTGTCAGCTCACGCTGCTATAAGGTATTGAGCTATGAAACCCAATACCTTATAGCGCTAGGTCAGAACATCACTTTAAAGGCTTGTGAAAATGTTCTTACATTTGATTTAGTTAGCACCTTAACCCAAAGAACTTTAGGTTTCTCTCTCCTCCCTTATTATAAAGCATTTTTGGATATATTTTGCATGAAGAGCACCATGTAAAAATAAATTGCTTCCTTTCTACAATTTAGTAGAGGGAGAGGAAAATAATGCTGCTGCCATTTGGTGCACCCCACACCTGACAATCACAGTGATCAAATATATATACATATAAAACCACATCATGTGACATTGGTATTTCACTTCTCTAATGTTAATAAAAATAAAAATAAAATCCTGGACCTGGTGGCCTTGATGGCAGAGGATGCCCTGGACATTGTCACTTACCAAGACAATTTTATAATGGGAACCATGACTGGGATGTAGCTATAACACGATACACTCTATTCAGGAATGACAGGTAGGGTAAAAAGGGAGAAGTGGTGGCTCTTTACATCAGGGAGGGTATAAAAGAAACTGTGGTACAAGGATTGTGAGGGGATTTGGAGATCCTGTGGGTCACCCTAGAGATGGGCAATGACACCACTATTCACCAAGTGTGATCTGCAGACCTCCAGCACAAGGGGAAGAGTTCAACAAGATTCTACTGGAAGCCCTCCATAAGATGGTGACAAAAGGGGAAGTGCTGCTGGTAAGGTGACTTCAATCTGCCAGATGTTGATTGGAGCATCCCAGTTGTAGCCTCAGTCAAGAGAGTGACATACTGGACTCCCTGCAGGGGCATACCTCAGGCAGCTTGTACTACAGCCTACCCGTGAGGGTGCAATTTTGGACCTGGTTCTCACCAACAGGGACAGAATTGCAGATGTCATGGTGGGTGGACACCTGGGGTCCACTGATCATCGCACAGTGTGGCTCAGTACAAGCACAGTGCTAGAGTCTAGCCACACGAAAACAAGGGTCTGGGACTTAAGAAAGGCAGACTTTGCAAAGTTGGCAGTATGTCTCAAGAAAGCCCTAGCAGGGAAGGAGGACTGGGGGAGTTGAGAAACAGTAGGCTTGTGACAGGAAAGGGGACTAGAACCATGTATTCTTTTGATTAAGTTATTCTTTTTGGAATATGATGTGATGGTTGCCAGATCACATGAACAAGTGTATGTGGAAAGGTTAAATTTCAGGTCTGATGGTTCTCATGAGAAAGTTAACAGGAAAAGTCACGCAGGAGGCAGTAAAGAAATAAACCCATAAACCCAGTGGGGGTATCCTTCCTGGAGATGTTCCCATGTTGAGCAAAAGGAACCAGGTGGGCATCAGTATGGTAGCAAGGAGGTGCTGAAGGGTGGGGAAGGGGACACACATACACACACACTCTCAAAGAGGGCTGGGCAACATGAGTCTGTCACTCAGAGTGAGTAGGACCCTCCCCACTTGGAGCAAGGCAATATATCGAAGGGTTTATAACAAGCTCACTCTCTTGGACTGAAAACACCTAAATACCAGATCCCCTGCCATTACAAAGACTAGCTGAGGTAAAATAGCACAGTGAGGGAAAAGGGCTTATTTAGCTAGGGCAGGTGAGGATTTGTAGGAAAAGACAGGTATTGTACAGCAGAAGTCTAAGCTATCTGTTTAATGTAATTTTATTTTCTGCTTCTTAGTAAATGTGCAACCCTTCTGTTTCCTGTAAATACATCCTGTTGTAAATACTTCTAGTATTCTAGTAAACAGTCTGTTTTTATAGAATCAGTGACTGCTTGTCTGTTATTTAAAAGGGTAATTCTATTTCTGCTGGACTCTGCAGTCCATCTCCGAGACAGCACTCTACCCTCAGTTATTGTGTTGACCTTCCTGACCTTGTGCAAAGGAAGAAGTCAGAGACAGGCTTCCTGGGCCCTGTTAGTAAAAAACCCAGGTGGTGGCAGTAAACTGGAAGTCCCTAGTGAGGGATTTGCGTCACAACTGGTGGCAGTGGTGGGATCCTTGTGGCAACTGGTACCAGACCAGTTTAGAGCAGCAGACAGTGTGCTTTCCTGTGAAGCAGGAACTCAGAAAGAGAGAGAGAGAGAGCACACTGATGCCAGAGTGCTAGCAGAAATATACTGTACCTTTTAACAGTCACAAAACATGATTTCAAAAGGTTGCATTTTTTACTATTGTTTTATTTATTTCTAGACAGTTAAGTGCAGCGTAGCTAGAGAAAATGAACTCCTCAAGCTGTGTAAAATTTTATGTTCAGCAGTTTCATGAGCTGTGCGCAGCAAGGGGTATTGCCTATGAGGTCATGACAAAGAATACATTCATGGAAGCCCTGGTGGCACAGGACCAGCTGCAAGAGGTGCAGACAGTCTTAGAAAAGAAAGGCCCACTACCTGATCAGCAGGCCATCACAGAGGACTGTGACTCAGGTAGTAAGACTGAGGTCACAGTGGCTGAGCAAGGGGAGGCACCTTGTGGCACAAGCTGGGGGAGCTGTGCAGCCCACTCAACCTAGACTGGAGATCCTGAAAGCAGAGCTTGCTCTGAGGGAGGCTGACAGGGAGAGAGCAAAGCTGGAGGCTAAGGACAGAGAGAGAGAGCCCAACAGCCTGAACTCTGGATGCAGGAGGAGAGAGCAAGGCTGGAAGCAGAGGAAAGGGAAAAGATTCACCAGCATGAGATCCTGCTGCAAGAGGAAAGAGAAGGATTGTGCAGAAAAAGAGAAGGAATGAGCAGAGTGTGAGAAAGAATGACAGCATGAGTTTGAATTTGAGAAACTGTGCCAGCAAACAACGTGACAAATTGCAAGTATTGGCAAAGTAGTTCAATCCAAGAATCGATGATTATTTCTAAAATGTTTCTATAATGCCAAGAGGGAGATGATCTGGATTTGTTTCTAAAATAATTGGAAAGGGTCTGTGGGTAATTTAAAATAGATAAGGCTTTGTGGATGACTCATTTGACCCCATTACTTACTGGTCGTGCCTTCCATGCATTTGCTCGAATGGATGATAATGATTGCATGGGCTATGATAAAGTTAAAAGAATGTTATGAAAACATTTTGAATTGACTCCAGAGGCTTATAGATGGAAATTTAGAGAGTTAAGAAAAGGCCCAGGAGACAGCTATGTAGAAAGGCAGGTCCAAATGTGTGCTTATTTAGACCACTGGGTGGATGGGGCTAAGGCAAGAACTGTACAGCAGGTTAAAGATTTAATTGTATGGGAACAGTTTCTTATAATTGTACCTGATGACCTGCGTATATGGCTGCTGGACCGGGCATGCAACTCCACAAAAGAGGCAACAGAAAGTGCTCATTTGAATGAGGCCAGTAGACCACATTTGCAGCACAAGATCTATTGGGGTGGGGCAGCACCTAGTTTTAAGGGGACTCAGGGAGTGCAGCCTAAAGGAAACCAGCCTGCTCCCAAGTCCAAAACAGAACCCATCAGTTCAAAGGGAAACAAGGAGCTGGGGGAAAAGGCATGTTGGATTTGCCAGAAAGTGCGGCATCTATCTTACGACTGCCCTAAAAATAGGAGTAAAGGGCAAAAGCCTGGAGGAGGGGGTGACTAAGACAGTACACTGCAGTTGGTGAACTGTGCACACGCTGTAGTGCCACCAAACTGTACCAAGCATATGCACCCTATTCTAGTCAATGGCACAGTAACACAGGGATTGAGGGACACTTGTTCCTCCATCTCCATGGCAAGGCAGGAGCTGATCCAGGTGAGGCAGATTCTGCTGGGACAGTTTTTCATGATTCAGGGAGTCACGGGTCCAGTGGTCCAAGTGGCAATGGCTCAGGTATTTCTGAGCTGGGAGGGTGGCCATGGGCTACAGGAGATGGAAGTGGTACTTGATCTCCCAGTGGATGTGATCATGGAGAATGATTTTGACCACAGAGAAAACCTAGTATGTGTTACCAGCTGTAGCCAGGCAAAAGGGCAAGCTTCTGAGGGGGAGGAGGAGGGGGTGACACAGTCCGTGCAGACTGATCCCTCAGCAGCTGAGGAAGTGGCTAGTATGGGTAAAGGACTAGCTAGGAGCAGCAGCCCTGAGCCCCGGCTGCAAGTGGAGGAGGTTGCCACCAGGGGCAGCTTTTCTTCTGAAGTGGGACTAGGGAAGGTCACAGCAAGCTGATCCTACCCTCCAAAAATTGAGAGAGATAGCAGATAGTCCTGAGGCCTCTCATGGGAGTAAAATGTCAGTTTATTGAGAAAATGGGCTGCTGTACAGGGAGTGTACACCGCAGAATGGGCTAGAGGAAGAGGTACTCCAGCAGCTGGTAGTCCCCCGGGACTACCAAAAGCAGCTTCTGGCCCTGGCCTATGACATTCCTCTTTCAGGCCACCTGGGTATTACCCACAAAAAAAAGCAGCTTGCCAACAACATCTTTTGGCCAAGCCTGTACACAGACATAGAAAATTACTGTTGGAGTTGTCCACAGTGCCAGAGGGTTGGGAAGGTAGGGGACAAAGACAAGGCAGCTTTGGTGCCCCTGCCTATTATCGAGAAACCCTTCAAGAGAGTAGCTGTGGACATAGTGAGGACCCTAAGTACTCCAAGTTGCACAGGCAAATGATACATACTGGTTGTGGTGGATTATGCAACCAGGTACCCCGAGGCAGTGGCAATGTCCTCCATTGAGGCAGAAAAGGTAGCTGATGAGCTCCTGGGAATCTTTAGCTGAGTGGGATTTCCCCAGGAGATTTTGTCAGATCAGGGGATGAATTTCATGTCTTCCTTAATGACCAGTTTGTGGGAGATGTCCGGGGTGAAACAGCTCCATGCTTCACCCTATCACTCTGAGACAAATGGCCTGGTTAAGCAGTTCAACAGAACCCTTAAAACTATGCTCAGGGCATTTGCAGACCACCTTCTGTTTGCATACGGGGTAGTTCCACAGGAGTCCACAGGGTTTTCACCCTTTGCATTCCTGCTTGGTCACAGGGTAAGGGGGCCCCTAGATTTAGTCAGAGATGAATGGGAAGGTAACCATGCCACCCAAGGGGAGTCTGTTGTGGAGTATGTCCTAAATTTCAGGGCCATGCTTAAGGAGCTCATCGGGCTTGCACAGGAGCACTTTACTACTGCACAGCAGCAACAGAAAGCCTGGTATGACCATGGGGCTGGAGCCTGGGAGTACAAAGTTGGACAGTGAGTGATGGTACTCTTCATAGTCTGACACAATAAACTGCAGGCAGCATGGGAGGGCCCATTCTCCATAACCCAGAAGCTGAGTGATGTTAACCATGTAGTAGAGTTGCCTGACAGAAGGCACAAGCAGAGGATATATCATGTGAACATGATGAAGCCCTACTATAATAAGGAGGAAATGATCCCAGCTGTGCGCAGCGCACCAGAGGAGGGGAACAAGGCTGATCCCCTGGTGGACCTCCTTGGTGAAGCCCAAGAGGGATCCTCCATGAATAATCTCACCCTCTCAGGGCAACTGACACTGATTCAGGCAGAGGGGATGAGGGGGGTGCTGCATGACTTTGGGGACATGTTCACAGGGAATCCTGGTTACAGCACAGTGGCTGAACACCATGTGGACACTGAGGCCCAAGTTCCACTGAGGCAGTCCCCCTACAGGGTTCCCGAGGGGGTTAAAAAGACCATGCTGGAGGAAGTCAGGGAGATGCTGGCCCTGGGAGTGATCCAGGAGTCCAGCAGCCCCTGGGCTTCACCTGTGGTCCTGATCCCCAAGAAGGATGTTACCACATGGTTCTGTGTTGACTACCGGAGGCTCAACAGCTGTATGGAGTCTGATGATTACACCATGCGCAAAACAGATGAGACCTTGGAACGGCTAGGGCAGCCCAGTTTCTGACCACAGTAGACCTGATGAAGGGCTACTGGCAGGTGCCATTAACCCCCGCAGCCAGGGAGAGGTCTGTTTTTGTTACCCCATATGACTTATTCAAATTCAAAGTAATGCCATTTGGGATGCAGAATGCACCTGCAACCTCCCAGAGGCTTGTGGATCACATCCTGGCAGGGACAGGTGAATTGCACTGGCTTACATGGATGACATTGCCATTTACAGCCAGACATGGGATGATCATGTCAGGCATGTGAGGGAGGCGTTCTGCAGACTGAAGGCCACAGGGCTGACAGTTAAGGTGGAAAAATGCCAGGTAGACATGACTGAAGTGTCCTACTTCGGGCACCGGGTGGGCATTCATCCTGAACCAGCGAAGGTTGATGCCATCCAGGCCTGGCCCACCCCAGCCACAAAGAAACAGGTAAGGGCATTCCTGGGAACAGCCTGGTACTACAGGATGTTTGTCCCTCACTACAGTGATGTGGCCAACCCACTGACAGACCTGACAAAAAAGAGAATGGCTGAAAATGTTCTCTGGACAGAGGACTGTGAGTCTTCCTTCCAACGTATGCAGGAGGCATTATATGGGTCACCTGTGCTGGCTAGCCCCAATTATGACCTAAAGTTTGTAGTACATATTGATGCCTCTGACCATGGGCTGGGTGCTGTTCTGAGCCTAGTTACACTGCAGGGGAAGGAGAACCCCATACTGTACCTGAGTCGGAAGCTGTTGTCCAGGGAAGAGTCATATGCCAGAGTGGAGAGGGAATGTCTGGGGGATAGTGTGGGCCCTTCAGAAGCTGTAGCCTTATCTGTACAGGAGAGAGTTCACTAAGATCATGGATTATAACCCCTTGACATGGCTCTATAGGACTAGTGGGCAAAATACAAAGTTATTGTGCTGGAGTTTGTTATTACAGTCATATAATATGATCATTCAGCACCGAAGTGGGGTGCAGTATGCTAATGCAGATGGACTGTCGAGGCAGGGCTAGGTGCTTGGCATATTCCATTAGGCACTCCCAAGACCTTACATGAATGGCAGTGTCTCTTGGGGGTTGCCCAAAAGAGACACACCTTCATTTCTGGGGGGGGTGGGGGGATGCGACTGGAAAAGGGACTAGAACCATGTATTCTTTTGATTAAGTTATTCTTCTAGGAATATGCGTCTTCAGACAAGATGGTTGCCAGATCACATGAACAAGTGTATGTAGAAAAGTTAAATTTCAGGTCTAATGGTTCTCATGAGAAAGTTAACAGGAAAAGCCAGGCAGGAGGTAGTAAAGCAATAAACCCATGAACCCAGAGGGGGTATTCTTCTTGGAGATGTTCCCATGTTGAACAAAAGGAACCAGGTGGGCATCATTATGATAGCAAGGAGGTGCTGAAGGAAGGGGGGACACACATGCACACACACACACACATATAAAGTGAGTAGGACCCTCCCCACTTGGAGCAAAGCAGTATACTGAGGGGCTAATAACAAGCTCACTCATTTGGACTGCAACACCTAAATACCAGAGCCCCTGCCATTACAGAGACTAGCTAAGGTAATATAGCACAGTGAGGGAAAAGTGCTTCTTCAGCTAGGGCAGGTGAAGGATTTGTAGGGGAGGTTAGCTTAGACGTCTGCTGTACGATACCTATCTGTTTAATGTGATTTTATTTTCTGCTTCTTAGTAAATGTGCAACTCTTGTTTCATGTAAATACATCCTGTTGTAAATACCTGTAGTATTCTAGTAAATAATCTATTTTTATAGAATCAGTGACTGCTTGTGTGTTGTTTAAAAGGGTAATTCTATTTCTGCTGGACTCTGTTTGCAGTCCATCTCTGAGACAGCACTCTACCCACAGTTACTGTGTTGACCTTCCTGATCTTGTGCAAAGGAGGAAGTCAGAAACAGGATTCCTGTGCCCTGTTGGTAAAAAAACCCAGGTTGTGGCAGTGAACTGGATGTCCCTAGTGAGGGATTTGCATCACAGGGCCCATCAAAAATTAGTCATAGTAGAGGCAGCAAACCTTTGCATTAGGCACATAAAGGCAAGAGAAACTATGGCTCTCAAAAGGAAGTGGCCAGGAAGTTAAGAGGGAAAAAAGTGGCTTTCATGAACTACAAGGAAACAGAAAACGAGGAGGACAGGATACTATATCTGGATAAGCAGAGGGAGGGAGGCAGACAGGGAAGGCAGCCAGGAGTGCAAAGGCACAGACAGAGGGAAACAATAGCCCAGGAAGTAAAGAAAGGGGACAAGACTTTTTATAGGTATGTTAGTGAACGAAGAAAGGGGTGGGATTGTAAGGCTTAAAGGGTAAGCTGGGAAGTGTGCAGAAGGGACTGGATCTTAATGTCGTAAGACATTATGCCTTAGTACATACTACTGCTGACAATACAGCACACATATATTGCAAACAGCACAAGTCTTGTTTTAATGGGGGCTATGCCTCCTGCACCCCTGTTATAAGTGTGCCCCAACCCCCAACTAAATTATCTAATTCTGGGGGCACTAGTAAACATTGACACAAATGCAAAAAATGTCATGCGTTTGGGACTGAGAATCAAGACATGGTCCCAGACGCGCATCCTGCCTCCCTAGCTGCCAGTGGCTCATCCTGTCAGGCCACGGCAGCTGCTCGGTGGACCCTTGTCCCAGCAGGATCCTTGTCCTGTGAAGGGAAGAGTAAGAAGGTGCACTACCGTGCATACATCCTCTCACAGTTTTGCATCCTCTTGCTCTATCTTATTGCACTATTCGTACTATGTGGTCATATCATGCACTGTAGAGCATGCAACATATTGACCTGGTAGGTGTGCAGAAAGAGACTTGGAAAAAGGAACAATCATAAACAAATATTTTTGTTCAGTATGCAGAGAAGATGGGTAAGGTGAGAGACAACAATTAAGTGGCAGGAGCAATAAGGAGAGGGAGGTAGATGCCAGTACATTTATGGAGGAGAGAGTTCTAAGGAAACTCATAAAACTGAAAATGGAAAAGGCAATGGGATACATCCTAGAATATTAAAGGAGTTTGAGGAGGTGCTGGCAGCACCACTGGCGGCCCTGTTCAATGAATCACTGGAAACAGAACTGGTTCCAGAGGTCTGGAGGAGAGCAGATGTAGTCCCTCTACAGAAAAATGAGCACGGAGGAGGCTGAAAACTATAGGCCAGTCAGCCTAACCTCGCTTGCTGCAGAAGTAATGGAATCACTGCTAAAAGAAGAGGCCAGCAGAGCACAAGATCCAAGGCAGTATGGAATCACAGTGGGAAAGCCATGTCAAAAAAATCTGATTCTGGTCAGCCTGGTGCTGCCAAGGGTTGTGGCCAGCAGGGGGTTGGCAGGGGAGGAGAAGGCTGGAGCATCCGTAGACAGCTCCCCTTCTCCTGGAAGGGAGGGTAGCAGGGTTTGGCATTTGAATGCCTCATGGTGGCAGATGCGAGGTACTGTGCCAGCAGCCTGCGTGCAAAAGGGGAGTCAAAGCATGGCAGACATCAGCAGAAATGTGCACGGAAACATGTGCAGCCCTCCACCAGACATCCTTGTACATTTGTGGACACCTAGGAGAGAGCTAAGAAGCAGAACTACCAGAACAAGTAAAAGCCCCAGGGTGTTTTTAGGTGATGGCACACCCTGGCTCCCATGCCCCCGACCAAACCCTATCCACCTGGGTCCTGATCATCCATGCACCAAGCTTGGATGTAATTAGATGTCTAGGGCACCTGTGGGATTGGCAGCCCACCCTGGGGGGGTGGGGTATGCCAGGGAATCCCTCACCAGGCAAGGTAACGTGTCATTGGAGCACTGGGAGGGGACCCAGTGGTGGGTTGGGGGGGTTTCAGGTTGGGTGGGAGATGGCTGGACATTGCCTGAGAGAGGCCACCACCCTGGTGACCAGAGGGAAATAAAAAGAGTAAAAAAAAGTCTGATTCTTTGACTGTGTGACCAGGGATGTGGATCGGGGGGGGGGGTGGATGTGGCCTACCTGGATTTCAACAAGGCCTTCAACACTGTTTCACATAAAGAGGCTTATGAACAAGCTAGTCAGCCAGGGAACAGGTCCCAAGGTGGTAAACTGGGTTAGAAATTGGTTGAGGGATAGAACACAGAAGGCGGCGGTAAATGGAGTTCAATCCAAGGAAAGGAGGGTGACCAGCAGGGTGCCTCAGGGATCAGTTCTGAGGCCAGTTCTATTTAATGGAGGCAGTATAGTGCAGTGGTTTAAGGCTCTCAGCTGCAAACCTAGAGATCTGGGTTTGAATCCAACAGCCTCCACTTGCATATTGTGTGACCCTGAGTAAGTTACATAACTTCCTTGTGCTCCCAGGTCGTACCTGTAAACAAGCTTTCAGCTTAATGTGTCTCTCCTGGTTAAATAAAATAAATACATAAATAATGTTTTCATACATGAGATTGCAGAGGGGTGGAAGGAAAGGTATTCCTCTTGCAGATGTCATTAAGATCTACAACAGGGTAGACACTCCAGAAGTGGCGGAAAAAATTAGGAAGTACCTAGGTAAACTAGAGTAATAATGGTCAAGAGTTTGGCAGCTAAGATTCAATGCAAAGAAGTTCAGAATAGTACATTTGGGGCACAAGAAAGGGATCTGGGGTAGTCACATCAGATGACCTAAAGTTGGCCAAACAATGTGCCAAGGCTGCATGGAGAACCAGTGGAGTACTGGGATTCATAGGCAGAGGTGTCACCAGCTGAAAAAACGAGAGATTGTATAAATCACTGGTGGGACCTCATCTGGAGTACTGTGTCCAGTTCTGGAGGCCACATCTCTTTAAGGACAAAGATAGGGTAGAGGCAGTTCAGAGAAGAGCAACAAAAATGATGCAGGGCCTGCACCACAAGTGGTATGAGGAGAGACTGGAGGACCGCAATATGTGTACCCTGGAGGAGGAGGGGTATGATAAGAGGCCTTCAAATATCTCAAGGACACAAATGAGGTGCAGTAGGGTAGCATCTTTCAGAAACAAAAGATGTTCTAGAACAAGGGGTCATGTCCCGAGTCTGGAAGGGGGTAGACTAAGAGGAAACGTGAGGAAGCATTTCTTCACAGAAAGGGCGGTGGATGCATGGAACAGCCTTCCAGTGGAGGTGGTGGGGAAGAACTTGGTAGGGGAATTCAAAAATGCATGGGATAGGCACAGGGGAACCCTAGCCATAGGAAAGAGAATAAAGCCAGAAATCAAGAAGGGTACATGGTTTTTGTAGCAGGTAGAGAAAATGGGCAAACAGTGTGGGCTTAGTGGCCTTATCTGCAGTAGATTTCTATGTTTCTATATTTCTAGTGGTGTTTAACAACTTGCATGTGGTGAAAGAGTGCCACCAAGACACCACATGATGTCTCCTCCATATATAAGTGCGTATATATGTATATGCTGGGTGGGATATTCAGACTGCGCCCGGCAGGGGCGCAAGCCTGGGCGCAGTGCAACTGGGCTGCACCATGGCTCAGCACCGTCGAATATAGCATTGAGGGCGCACACACTCACATGGCGCAGTGGCACTGCGCCAGCACAAGTGGCAGGAGGAGAGCCGGGGCATGCGCCAGTGCAAGTACAGTTGCGCTAGGTGCATTAACCGTGATATTCAGCACTGGCTATGCAAATTAGGCCATTATGCACGTAAGGCATAAACGGGGCCATTTGCATGTCATTATGTCCCCATTTGCATGCGGTGCGCTGATCCCCGGCGAATTGCGCCTGATGCCATGCCAGGCTACAGCCATTGGGGACTGATGCCCTGCAGTCCCTAGGGCAGACCCCGCAGCCCCGATTGCGGGCATAAGTTCAATCCATCCCTGGTGGTCCAGTGGACCGCTCACCATTACCCGATCGTGGGCATCTGTAACTTAAATCCCTGGTGGTCCAGTGGACTTCTCACCATTACCCAATCACGGGCATATGTAAATGAAATCCCTGGCGGTCCAGTGGACACGCCCCCAGTGCCCGATCATGGGCAGATGTAGTGTAACCAATCCTGGTGGTCCAGTGGTACCCCCCTCCCCACCAGCCCACTGAGGTCTCCTGCCACCCAGCACCCTCCCCAGTCAGTGGTGGGTGGCAACACCCTGCCCGCATGCCACCATGCCGCACGCCGACTGACAGCGTACAGTACTGTCTGTACACCTATTCATCCACTGTGTAGGCCAATGGGCGTACAGACCATACTGCACTACACAGGCCCGGTATGTGACCCTGGAACACCAGGGATTTAAGTTACAGATAGCCATGATCGAGCGATGGTGAGCGGTCCACTGGACCACCAGGGAGTTATTGTAGTGATGCCCATGATCGGGCAATGGGCCGGGGGGGGGCACAATGTTCCCAGGGAAGGGAGCTTGTGGACAGTGTTCTGGGTGGGCAGGAATCCACCCACGGTTGGTGGCTGCCGTGTTGTGCCATGCAATATGACAGCTCACCTGTGAGTGGTCAGGACTTGCTCCTGGTTTTACCAGGCGCATCATTGTGCCCCCCCTGAGTGGCACAAGGCAGGTTTGTGCCGGCATATGCACCACACATCCCAGGCTGAATATTGGGATGTGCCACATATGCATGGTCACCCCCCTCACACTTGCGCCACATATATTACAGATCGCTAGCATCGGGAGTTAGCATAGCGCAACAGCCTTGCTGAATATCATGCTGGGGGCGCACTGGTAGGACTTAGGCATGGTGCAACCCTTTTGAATATCCCACTGTTAGTATATACTCACTGCAAAAAAACTACATTAAGGTGAAAAATGAATGCAAAGTGCACAGAGAAATGAGACAGGGTTTTGAGCCTCAGGAGTTTTGGTGAATCGGTTGTGTAGTGTTCCTTGGGGTTGTCAACCTTAATGTCCACCCTCTCTCCCCAGACCATAGCCTCCTGTCTGAAGCACAAGGTACAGCTCCAAGCCAGTGCCTCATAGGCAACTATTTTTTGAAGAGAAAGAAGCATGGCTCAGTTTGTAGCTTTCATTCCACAGGGCCAGGCATGATACAAGAGATCATGTTTGCTTAGGAGAGGGGCCTGGGCATTAGGCTTGACAATCCCACAGAACACCACACCGATGATTCATTAAGACTCCTCAAAACCCAAATATTTTTATGTGTGTTTTGCATTCTTCAACCCTAATGTCTGCATTAACATAGAAACATAGACTTTGATGGCAGATAAGGACCACTTGGCCCACTTAGTCTGCCCATTTCTCTACCTACAGGATAAGCTGCAGATCCTAGTTAACCAACAGCCTACTTCTTCCTACCCCCTACAAAAATTGCCTTATGTCTGTCCTATGCATTCTTGAATTCTCCCACAGTTTTAGACCCCACAACCTCCTCAGGAAGGCTGTTCCATGAGTCCACCATCCTTTCTGTGAAAAAAAACTTCCTCACATTGCCCCAGAATAGACCCCCCCCATCTTCAGATTGTGTCCCCTTGTTCTTGCACATCTCTTTTTCTGAAAGATGCTACCCTCTTGGACTTTGTTGATTCCACTGAGGTACTTAAAAGTTTCTGTCATGTCGCCTCTCCACCTCCTTTCCTCAAGGGTATACATATTAAGTTCCTTTAGTCTCTCCTCATATGGCTTCTCTTGCAGACCCTGCACCATTTTAGTCGCCCTCCTCTGGACTGTCTCTATCCTGTCTATGTTCTTGCAGAGATGGGGTCCCCAGAACTGAACGCAGTACTCCAGTACTCCAGATGGGGTCTCACCAACTGTCTGTACAGAGGGATAACAACTTCCTGTTTTCTGCTGGAGATGCCTCTCTCTATACATCCCAGTATCTCCCCCAGCCCTCCCTACTGCATTCTCACATTGCTTGCTAACCTTAAGGTCATCAGATATGATTACCCCCAGGTCCATTTCCATTTTTGTTGTTGTTACTACCTTCCCCCATTGTGTAATCTTCCCCGGGGTTTTTTGTTTCCCAGGTGCATTATTCTGCACTTCTTTGCATTTAATCCAAGCTGCCATACTTCTGACCGTTCCTCTAACCTTGCCAAGTCCCTTCTCATCCTTTCCTTGCCTCCATGTGTATCAACCCTGTTGCAGATCTTTGTGTCATCTGCAAAAAGCAGACTTTTCCATCCAGTCCCTCTGCAATATCACTTATAAAGACATTAAAAAGGACTGGACCCAGTACTGAACTCTGCGGCACCCCACTAGTAATCCCTCTTTCTTCAGAGTGGACTCCATTTACAATTACCTTCTGTGCCCTGTTGTCCTGCTAATGTTTTACCCAGGCTATCACCCTGGGACCCACTTCCGGGCTGGTTAATTTGACTATTAATCTTTTGTGTGGGACTGTGTCAAATGCCTTGCTAAAGTCTTGGTAGGCCATGTCCACAGCCCCTTCCTGGTCTACTACTTTGGTCACCTAGTAAATCAATTAGATTCATCTGACATGACCATCCCGCTGTGAACCCATACTGCCTTGGGTCCCGTGCCCCACTGGCCTCTAGGTACTCAACAATTCTTTCCTTCAAAAGTGATTCCATCACTTGCTCTACCACAGAGGTCAAACTGACAGGTCTGTAGTTTCCTGTCTCTGTCTTGGTCCCACTTTTGTGAAGGGGACTCACATCTGCCTTCCTCCAGTCCTCAGGTACCACACCATCATTCCATGATTTGTTAAAAAGGGTAGTCAGTGGTTTCACTAGTTCTCCCCTTAATTATTTTAGAATTCTGGGGTGAATTCTGACAAGCCCCATTGCTTTGTCCACCTTCAGTTTTAGGAGTTCTTTCAGAACCCTTTCTTCTGTGAAAGGATTGGGATTGACCCCTCCCCATCCAGAGTGCTTCTGTTAATTGGATTAGGCACTTTCCCCTCCTCCTCCTCCTCTGTTGTGAATACTGAGCAGAAATATTCATTCAGTATCCCTGCTTTTTCACTGCCCCTCTCTGCCCACCCACTGTTCATTCTATTCAGCCTCATTATCCCTCCCTTTGTCTTTCTAAGCTCCCTGATGTACCTATAAAAGGTTTTATTCCCCTTCTTAACCGAGTTGGGTATCTTTTCCTCAATTTGGGCCTTTGCTATTCTGACTTCCCTCCCTGATTCCTTCTGCCTTAACTTGTACAGCTCTCTGTCCTGCTCCTTCTGTGTTTCCTTATACTTCCTGAATGCTATCTTTTTCTCCCTGACCTTCCCTGCCACCTCTTTTGTGAACCATAGTGGCTTTTTCTTTCATTTTGATTTGTTTATTTGCTTCACACAAAGGCTTGTTGCCTCTGTGATGGCAGTTTTGATGTTTCCCCATTGTTGCTCAACCCCTTCTTCTAGCCTGTTTGCTACTGCTTTCCTAAGGCACATAGCTTTTTAAATAAATTTCCTTTGTGATAGTTTTTCTTAACACAGTAGTGGACTTATTTCAAACTCTGTTTCACCAACCACCTATCAAATGAGAGCCTACATTATAAATAATACTTGGGACTGCATCATTAGAGGTTAACATCATAGCACAAATAAGAGATCTCTTACTTGTTTCTTGTAGAGCCTGGGATAAGGGACTCTCAGGGGAACATTCTATCGTACCTGTAAAACAAGAACAGCAATGGAGTCACAAAGGATCCCAGCTCTTTACAAATTAACTATGACAAACAATGCAGGGTAGACAAAAAGCAATACTTATCTGATGCATATGGGCAATGTCCTCCTACCCCTGGTCAGCATCCTGTCAGAGCTGTAGACATAAAAGGAAAATGGGTCAGTATGAAGAACACAAATACTGATCAGCTAGGTTGGTTGGGAAGGAATCAGAGGTTATAATAAAAAAGTGGGTCATGCATGTGGGAAGATACTGGACCAGTACCACGCCATCAGCCTGGGTTTTAGAATGGGGTCCATCACTCAGGGGCTATAATTGAAGGGGTGGATTCAGTGCCCATAAGACTGATCTCTAATGGAGTGAGGGGCCATGCTGCTTCACCCATTGACTGACACAGAGCAGGATGAAGACACCAGCTGTTATGCTCCCTGCACCATCAACAGGGCTCTGGATCGCCAAACTGGTAGAGAATCTTTGGGGGGTTGCCATGGCCTCTCTAAGGTGTGGATGCTCAGCTGGTGCTTCTGCTGCCCACCTGAAGCCTCAGGCATGTTCTCCAGTCTGGGCGCTCCCTTCAGCCCATTCCAGCCACTCGACCCCCTGGCTCGGAGCCCTCTGGGATGGAGCCACTGTTTCCTCCAGCGCTTTATCTAGAATCTAGTGGAGAGACTGGATAGGAGGAGGGAGACAGGAAGCGCATGCCAGTAAAGACTTGCACTGGGCATGGGACCCAGCCACTGATCCCACCATCGCCTACCACAGTGGTAAGGGTATTTTCCATTGGTTTGGTTTTCTCTAGGGCCACTGCATGCAATGGCTTATGTGTGGCCTATTCCTCTACATCTCATGCCACTGCAGCCTGCCAATTACCCTTCCCCTGATTATGTCAACATCTTGCACTACCATTGGTCTCCACCACAGGCTGGTACTGTGTTGGGAGCTACCCAAAACCCACCCTGGGAGAAGAGAGCAGTCCTCTGGATGCTCAATCCCCATCCTCCCCTGCTGGCCCCCAGTGACACGGATCAGTCCCTGAACCCAGATCGCCAGCGTGGTGTCCAGCACCTCAACCTTCAGTGCCACCAGGCCCTCTTCAATCTCTTCTTAGTAGCTAGGCAGTTAAAGGAAACACTCATTTTTGTCATCCTCCCACCCCTGAAAGCTCTAGCCCCAGATTAAGCTTTTGGGATATTAAAATATTTTTTTTTTCCTGCAGTTTACTTGCCTTATTTTAACTTTGTAAATTCCATGGTCACAAAACATGATGGATGCTGCATGGTTTCATTTCATGTTGTGGTGCAGAGCCACACATCTTACCCCAATATGTTTTGTACTGGGATGAAAGGTGCAATGCCACACCGTGACATAAAATGGAACTGAGCAGCAACCGGCATTTTTGGTGATTGCTGAATTTACAAAGCTAAAATAAAGTAACAATTACACAGAGGGAAGTGTGCATATTTTATGGAACACATACAAACAGAGGTGAGAAAAAATAAATGCTCTCAGCTGGGACTTGAACCCAGGCCACCCCGGAATACTGTTCCGATTGTGCTAACCAGCTGCGCCATTGAGACAACTAGAACCTGGGCCATCCCTCAGCACATTACTCTTTCTCAAATGCACAACCCAATGGAAACACAAATATTTACTTGTAACAATCACACAGGAGTGTGGTGTGAATATTGTATGGCTCTGTCAGGCGGTCTAAACCCTCACTCTCAGGTTCTTGGCAAGAATGCAAGGAATCACAAACACGTTGCATAAGATTAATACATCTTGTTTATTGCTACCAAAGGGATAATCACAGTTGCCCTAAGCAGTTCTTACCATTAGGAACTGGGAGCCAGAGCTATGCGTTCCCTATACCTCGAGGAGTTCAGAAATCTCAGAGGTCTCCAAGGTAGAAGAGGTAATGTCTTACATTGTATACCTAAGATAGTTACCATAGTTACTGTAAGATAGAAACATTTCTAGTTACAGAGATGAGCCCTATTGGCTAAATTAGCGGTGGCTCCACAGCCCTAGATAACATTATACAATTTTGTTATAGTCATCACTTTGTGGAAACAAAGAAAGTACAGTTTGTACATAGCCGTGTACTAATACAAATCATCAGAACATGGCAATGCCAACTCACATATCATAACACTATAAGGACACAAGTGTCCTAATATCTTGTAAGCAAGAAATACATGTGCATATTATAAAGTAAAGCTTATAGCAATCATGTGCATACATATCCTGACATCTACTCTTGTACGGAAGATGTCCTTAGATCTGTATGTTAGTATAACACATACATACATGCTAGCTGTCTGCGGTGTACCTCTGGGGTATCAATTAGGGTGCAGGGGCCTCGTGTAACAGAACACATACAAACAGAGGTGAGAAAGAATAAGTCCCTCAGCTGAGACGTGAACCCAGGCCACCTGGAATACCATTCCAATTGTGCTAACCAGCTGTGCCACTGAGACAACTGGAACCTGGGCCATCCCGAGCACATTACTCTTTCTCAAATGCACAACCCAATGGCAACACAAATATTAACTTGTAACAATCACACTAGGTGGCCAGCTGGTGGTCAGCAGATTTAGGCAGTAGCCCTAATGGGCTAGTGGGGATGCTGTCTGGCTAGTGATCTCTGCATTATTTAAAAAGGGGATACTTGTGACTGAGAGCTCTTGAGTTGTCCCAGGAGGCCAGTGTTGGCATAGCCCTGGTGGTGTAACAGGTCAACTGCCTTGTGGCCAGTGGCAAATGGTGTGTTTTTTTTGGGGGGGGAGCTTGTCCTTCTGTCTAACCTTTCCCTGGCATCTAGTGAAGGGGTCCTGGGCCCCTACTGTATGTAGCAGGCAGGTAGGCTGGTCAGAAAACCGTTGACTAGAAGTGCTGCGACTGTTGCTATGCAGACAGTTTAGTGTTACATGTACTGTGCTACAGTGACAGTTATGGCAGGCACTTTCAACTGACAGCTAAAAGGAGGGCAACTAAAATGGTGAAGTGTCTGCACAAGAAGCTATAGGAAAGGAGCGAGAGGTGGCACGTGATAGAAAATTTCAAGTACCTGAAGGGAATCAACAAAGTCCAAGAGAGTAGCGTATTTTAGAAAAAAGAGATGTGAAAGAACAAGGGGGCACCATTTGAAGATAGAAGGGTGACAGCTTGGAGCAGCGCAAGGAAGTATTTTTTCACAGAGATGGTGGTGGACACATGAACAGCCTTCCTGAGGAGGTTGTGGGGTCAAAAATAATGGGGGACTTCAAGAATGCATGGGACAGACATAAGGCAATTCTGTTGGTGGGTATGAGGAAGTAGGCTGCTGGCTAACTAGGATATGCATATTATCCAATAGTTAGGGAAATGGGCAGACCCGGTGGGTCAGTCAGTCCTTATCTGTCATCAATGTCTATGTTTCTATGTTTCAGTCAGCACAGAGTTCAGGCTGTAGCCTTCTCCATTTGGGTGGGAAAGAAGATGGGAGATTTTGGGGAGAGGGAGGAGGCTAGGGCAAATATGCCTCCCTTTACCAATGAGCCACAAAATGGCTATGTGAAGAGCCCCCAAGGGGCTGGTAAGAGGATCTGGAGGGTGAGCAGCCAACAGTAGGTGGCAGGAACCTCTAGCTGAGCCACATGGGGGCAGACTGTAGGTGCTTAGAGTGGCCTAGTAGAAAGGGACTGGGAGTGCAAATGCACAGGATAAGGGCCGAAAAGGAAAATCCACACAGCGTAGCTGAAGTCCAATGCCTGAAATGGGCTTAAAAGTGTAGTAGTAGCACCGAGTCGGTCAAGGGATTTTTAAGAGTTTTTGAAAATCCCAATTGAGTATTGTGAAACCTTTTGTTAGTGATTTTATTTTGCTTGGTAGTGTGTTAACAGCTACCAGGAGAGGGTGATTCCATCTGATAGTCTGGTTGAAAATCCAATAAATGGCACTTGAGTACTGTAATATGAACTGGCTTTTTTTTGTAGGTATGACAAAAAGAATTTTAGAGGGTTTTTTCCTTAAATTTTTTGAAGGATAAATAGGGAATCTCACAAAATTGCTTGACAAATTTAGTGCTACTACTGTAGCAGTGGGTGAGGGTCAAGCAGGGGAAAACATTGGGCTCATTGAGAGGCATGACAGCAGCAAGCTCTGCATACAATAGAGCTGCACAGCAGCTAATGTCAAAGTTCTAGGGGCTAACAAAAGGATTGGGGGGAGGAAAAGAACAGCATATGGTCCAGGAGAGCCTATAATTGAAAATGCACAGCATTAAACAGAAAGAGCCCTGACGGGCTATAAATATAAATAAATGTATGCAATGGAGTGGACATAAATGGAAGTGTGATAAATCCATTTATCTGGGTAAGTATGTGTATATGTGCAGAATCTTAAATTTATACATATAGTTATTATTACGTCATCCTCGATTAATGTACATAGTGGACTGGCAGGGTTTTAAATAAGCTGCAAAAATGAATTAGCACAAACTGTTAATCAATTGCAAAAATGCATAGCACTTGCCTCAATTTGGTTAGCAAAATTTAAAAGTCATACAAATTGTATATACATAGTTTTTAAAAAAAATATATTTTAGTCTGAATAAAATCCTTATTGAAATTAGCTCTGTTATTGCTTCAATTGTTTACACACACACACACACACACACACACACACACACACACACACACACACACACACACACGGGCCATACCTGGGTACCAGAAAATTAACAGACACCCCACTCACTCCAGCAGACCTGGGTTTGATTCCCACAACCTCCACTTGCAATACTAATGCAAATCACACTTGCAAATCAGACCCAACCTCAACTAAAGGCCTCAGGTTCCTGCATATAAATGTATGCAGTCTGTTGAAAAAATTTACATTGCTACAAGCCTGGGTTGCCCATACCTTGCCAGACTTTCTTGTGATAACTGAGACATGGCTCAAGACCACCACAATGGACAGGGAAGTTAACCTACCTAACTACCAGCTATTCAGAGCTGATCGCCAAACAAAGGGAGGCAGAGTAGCCATATATGTAAAAGCTGGTTTAGTTGTATCCTGTACTGCTGCAACATCTATACCCAAGGAATTTGAGTGTCTATCTCTAAAGGTCTCTCTATGTTGCAGCAGTACAAGATACAGCATTTTGTATATGCAGCTTTGGACTGGCAACATGATGGAGTGGACTAGTACCAGGATTGGACTGTGAGTACTCAGAGAATGAAAGGTGAGGCTGTCTGCAGCAGGAGGTTACCAAGTGGGTCAGCCATAGAAGACTAGACCTGAGTCAGGGAGAGACCCTGAGAGCAACTAGGGCAAGAGGGGGAGAGCCTGAGTAGTAGTTTAACAGCTGCGAGGGAGGAGGCTTGATGGAGGTTGGGGGAGATTGTTCCAGAAGAAGGGGAGGTGGTAGGAGAAGGCTGCCTGCCCCGAGGTGGAGCGTAGGCATGGGAGTTGGAAAGTATGTGCACCTCTGTGATGGAGTTAATAGCTGGACTAACTGCTTGGTGAGAGGCGGGAGTGGAGGTAGGGAGCCTAGCCAGTATTTAGCTAAGAGGGAGATGCTATGGATGGTCCTCCTGTGGGAGACTGGGGTCAAGGAAAGAGAAGAGTAGAGAAAGCAGTAGTGACTAAGTGAGGGAGAGGCAGTGGTGAACTGACAGAAGGAGTTAAGAAGGATGTTGAGTTTTGAGAGGACTGAGGCTGGGGCAAAACCATAGATGATGTCTCCATAGTCCATGACTGGTAGGATAGTTTTATGTACGAGTTCGCTATGGGTGGGAAGGGGAAGGCAGGCTTTGTGGCAATAGAGGCAGGCCAGCTTGGGCCTGAGTTTGGAGCAGACTGCCTCAATGTGGGTGGAAAAGTTGAGGTGGCTGTCCAGTCAGACTTCCAGGTACTTGAAAGCAGGCACCATCTCGAGGGGGAGCCTTCTAGGGTGCAGATTGGTGGTGGTGTGGGTTGGGAGGTGAATTTTGTCTAGTACAGAATACCATGGTTACTGTTTGTCAAAGTTCTAGGGGCTAACAAAAGGATTGGGGGGGAGGAAAAGAACAGCATATGGTCCAGGAGAGCCTATAATTGAAAATGCATAGCATTAAACAGAAAGAGCCCTGATGGGCTATAAATATAAATAAATGTATGCAATGGAGTGGACATAAATGGAAGTGTGATAAATCCATTTATCTGGGTAAGTATGTGTATACGTGCAGAATCTTATATTTATACATATTGTTATTATTACGTCATCCTCGATTAATGTACATAGTGGACTGGCAGGGCTTTAAATAAGCTGCAAAAATGAATTAGCACAAACTGCTAATCAATTGCAAAAATGCATAGCACTTGCCTCAATTTGGTTAGCAAAATTTAAAAGTCATACAAATTGTATATACATAGTTTTTAAAAAAAATATATTTTAGTCTGAATAAAATCCTTATTGAAATTAGCTCTGTTATTGCTTCAATTGTTTACACGCAACACACACTCACGCGCACACACGCACACACAAACACACACACACACACACACACACACACACACACACACACACACACACACACACGGGCCATACCTGGGTACCAGAAAATTAACAGACACCCCACTCACTCCAGCAGACCTGGGTTTGATTCCCACAACCTCCACTTGCAATACTAATGCAAATCACACTTGCAAATCAGACCCAACCTCAACTAAAGGCCTCAGGTTCCTGCATATTAATGTATGCAGTCTGTTGAAAAAATTTACATTGCTACAAGCCTGGGTTGCCCATACCTTGCGCCAGACTTTCTTGTGATAACTGAGACATGGCTCAAGACCACCACAATGGACAGGGAAGTTAACCTACCTAACTACCAGCTATTCAGAGCTGATCGCCAAACAAGGGGAGGCAGAGTAGCCATATATGTAAAAGCTGGTTTAGTTGTATCCTGTACTGCTGCAACATCTGTGCCCAAGGACTTTGAGTGTCTATCTCTAAAAGTCTCTCTCTCCCCAATACAGCAGCCTTCCATTTAATTGGATGCTACAGATCCCTCTCTGCTGAACACAAGCTCTTATCCCACCTGGGAAACCTGGTCAAGTCCTGTACTGAAGAAGTCATTATCATAGGGGACCTGAATTTCAACTGGCTCACCCAGGCAGCTACACCTCTGGTATCATTCTGTGACACCTATGGGCTCACACAGTTAATTAATGAACCAACAAGATTAAATGCAAGGAATAGTAGTAACAGTACTCTACTTGACATCATGCTAGTGAGTAAACCACATCTATTCACACATGCTGGAGTGCTCCCATGCGACATAAGTGATCACTGCCCCATCGCAGGGGTAAGATCCAACAGCATTAAAAACAGATCCTGCAAAATTCCTCATGAGGAGATCCAAGAAAAAACACCAATATTGAAGGATATCTGCATGGTCTAGCCTACTCTCCACACTAACAAAAGTTCTATCTTGCACATTCTGTAGAAAAAGCTCAGCAGATGCTAAATAGCATTATAATAAATGCCCTTAACACCCATGCCCCAATCTCTAGTATCCGAATAAAAAACAAATCCTGTCGCTGGTTTTCAGCTGACCTCAGAACTGCACTGCTGGAGGAGAGAGATAAACTTTGGAAAGTAGCAAGAAAAACTAAAAATATCATGGACTGGATGATCTTTAGGAAAGCCAGGAATAAATGCACCAGGAAAGTTAGGGATGCAAAGGCTGCCTACTACCTGGCCGAACTCGACTCCTCCTACCATAATACTGGTATCAAAAAATACAGTTTATCAAAAAAACTCCCAAGCTATATCCTGGACTGCTTCAACCTGACCACTCCTAGCTCCCATGCCCTAAGAAGCAACAATATCATCCTGCTCAAATTGCCCAAAGTCAACACCAAAATAGGGAGGGCAGCAATCAGCTATTCTCTAGCCATAGCATGGAACACCCCTACAAAAATCCCTTAAATTGTCCATTGTCATTCCATTTACATCCTTCAAGCAGCACTGTACAGCCTTCTTCACAGAGAAATGCAGCTGCTATCGCTAGAGATAGAATAGTCATCCCACAAAACCATATTCCAATCACATATGGCATATTCCTTCCAGTCAGACACTGCCAGTATATGGCACCCAATATTCCCCTTCAGCATCCTTGTACTCATTATGTGAGTGACTGTCATGATCCTCATTGAGATATATATGTACTGTACATATTGTAGATGTTAGTTTAACTTTCTCTTAGCCAAGCTTTAACATGTGAATTCTCTGTATATTATTGTGTTATAAATAACATTTTCCTTTCTTCTGTATGTATAACTGTCTCATAAGTATGTGATGTAATTGCTGTGCATCAACTCGAACCTTGACCTTATCAGGTCCATCTTGTAAATGAGCCTTGCTCAATGATGATCGCCTGAATAAATAAAGATTTGATTGATTGATTGATTGATTGATTGAATACTGTGTGACTCTGAGCATGTCACTTAACCTCCTCACCCCACTCACTCCAGCAGACCTGGATTTGGTTCCCACAACCTCTACTTGCAATACTGTGCGACTCTAAGCAAGTCACTTAATAACCCCCCCCCATGCACCAGGATCACCAGTGATTAATTTGTAAAGAAAGAGGTGCCAGGGCTATGAGTCAAAACCCCAAATGCCGGGGATCTGAGGCCACTAGGCCCCCAGAAGCTGTGGGGTTTTTAGATGTTCTGTGGTGAGTTTGGGGGCTTATATTGCAGATAAAACACATTTCTATGTTAGGTTCCCTACACCTGATTACTGGGGAATCATTTTCTTTTTTTTTGGGGGGGGTGGAGTCAGGGTATTGGAGAGTTTGGCTGATCACTGCAGGATTGTGGGCATGTAAAATTCAATGGCAAGGTGCTATGCCTGTGACCCAAAGGTCAGAGGTCTGGGCCTGTAGGCCTCCAGAAGATCTTTGTTTTAGATGCTCTGTGGGTAGTTTTGGAGCTTTTGTTGAAGATAAAGTACACCTCTGTTACAGGTTACCTACCCCCTGAATCCAGGAGAAGATTTTTTTTTTTTTGGGGGGGGGTAGGGTATTGGAGACTCTGGCTGACCTTACTAAGCAATAAAATGTACCACATAGCATCTAGCATGGTACAAGTAGTAGCAGAGCCAATTAAAACTAAAGCATGAAAATGTTTTACAGTTAAAGGATCATAGGCATGTAGAAGCAATGGCATGGTACTGTGATCCAAAGGCCAGGGGAGTGGGGGCCAGAAGGCCCCCAGAAGCTATTGGGTTTTAGATGCTCTTTGGTGAGTTTGGGGGCCTTTATTGGAGATAAAGCACACTTCTGTTAAGGTTCCCTGGTAGGGAACCTGTAACAGAAGTGTGCTTTATCTTCAATAAAAGACCCAAAACTCACAACGGTGCATCTAACCCAAGAGCTTCTGGCTTACCCCTGAATCCAGGGGAAGAATTTTTCTCCGACTTGGGATTAGGGAATTTGAGACTCTGGCTAACCTTATTAAGCATTAAAATGTACCACAGGGCATCTTGCAGGGTCCAAGTTTTAGTTGGTGGCCGTAAAAGCCATTTAAACTGATGCATGAAAAGTTTTCTATAGGTAAAGGTTTGTGGGCATGTAGAATGCAATAGCAAGATGCTGGAGCCCAAAGGACTCTGTAGCATCAATGTATGTGGCCCTGCAATGGAACCTTACCATGAGCTTGCAGTTTATAAACTGATCTGCAATTATCAAAATGAATTTAATGCAGCAGCAATAAGTGGCCAATAAAAAAGAAAATGGAATATAATTTCAAAGTAAATTGATGAAAAAATTGCAGAAGGTACACGAAGGAGCCTGAACACGTCCACATTTTCAAGTAAAGTAACAAAAATGTTACTTTACAGTTTATGCAGGTTCTGAATAAACAATCCAGTTAAAACAACAGGCATGCAATTGGACTGGAATATTACAGCATTTTGACTATAACATTATAACTATGCTCCTGCAATTGTTACAACGGGAGGTTAGCTGCTCAGGTAAGAACAACATCTCATCATATTACAGGGTCTAAGACTTATTGAACCCCTGGCCATTGTGCAACATACAATAGCAGGGCAAAGTTATACCATGCTAGATGCTCTGTGGTACGTATTGTTGTTGCTTAATAAGGTCAGTGAGAGTCTCCAATAACCTGACTCTGTCCAGGTGAAAAAAAATATTTATTCCCCAGGAATCGGGTTGGGGAACCTGTAACTAACAGAAGTGTGTTTTATTTTTAATAAAAGCCACAATACTCAAAACCATAGGCGTGCGCGGGGGGGGGGCTACCCTGGCAGCGGCCCCCCTGTTAAAAATCGTCCTCCAACTAAATTGTAATATAATTATATATGCCCCCAGACCTCCCTAGCTTTGTGGGGATTCTGGTCCCCCTTGTTCACTGACTCTGCGCAGTCCTCTGCTCAAAACAGACCACCTAAAACCCAAGAGTTTCTGGGGCCTAGTCAGAACAGATTACTAAAATATCTAGCATTGCTCCTCAGCCTTTAGCCTAGGGGTTTATTGTCTTTTTTTTTCAGCTAGTGGGGTGGGAACTGGAAAGTATAATAATTCAAGAACCCCAGACAGTCTGCTGTATGTACCAAGCTCACACACTGCTTCTCCTTTGCCTTTCTTATTTAACGTTTTTTTTGGTCAACCTATTTTATTTTATACCCAGTCTATCTGCTGTATGTACCAAACTCACACAGAGACACAGCTCCTCTTACACTTACGAGTTTTTCTGGGGGGTGGGGAATTACTGGTTATCAGCACCAGAGCCTCTGTTTAATCACAAGTATGGTAGGAATGAAATACTAGGCTGTCAGTCTACCAGATGTACCACCAGTCTCACACAGCTCCTCAGCCTTTGTATAGCCTTAGGGGGTTAATTTTTAATTCAGCTTGTGGAGAACTAGGAAAAATAATTAGTCAAACCCAGGCAGACTGTTGAATTTGCCAAGCTCATTCACTACTGAGCTGATGAGTTCTCTGTTCAGGCAACAAAACTTGTCAGCCTCAATGCAGTCTGCTTCTTTACTCTAAATTGTTTGAAAAGCCAAGGTTTTAAATATTTTCTTCTTTTAGTTTGCTACTTATTTTAGATTAGTTGTAGGTAGTACGTTTCAAGTTCTCGCCTGAAGCACAGAAGCAGGCTTCTTCTGTTCTGCCCTGCACTTCTCCTTCACTACTTCCTTGCTTTCTGGCTTCTACCTAAATGCTTCACCACTTCAGAGTACCTGAATGTTACTGGCTTCCTTGAAACTCCTCGCCAAGCCAGGTATCTACTCCCCACTGACTGTCCCAGTCAATCCCGGCCACAGCTACTTTCCCACCACCTGGATGTTATGTTTCCCCGTCCCTCGTTCAGGTCACTCCCTGCCTTGCCTACCCGATGACTGACTTTCCTTTCTCCTTTTTAATTAAGCAACCCCTGACAGACTCCCCAATCTCAGTACAACTTAACAACTCCTCAAGTAAATTTAACTTTCAGAATAATTCATTTTTTATTCAGAATCCATCAGTACCCAAATATTTTTTCCTCACGACAAGATGGCATTAGACACAGCCACAGCCTGCAAAAGACAACGACTACTGACTCCTCCCATGATGTTCACATGCAACATGAGACACTGGACCACAGAACAGTTGATCAAGTGATGCTCATGCTGTGTGTGTGTCTAGTAATGAAGCACAATCATGCAAATGCAAGGTGGTTATGCACCATTACTGGCAGTCCCAACCCACCTCCAGAGCAAGCAACTTGGAGGCGAGCAGCATGGAGGAAGCAAACAGCAGCAGGCAGCAGCTCAGCTGAGAGGATGACTGCAAGGAGGTGGCGCTGACTGTGATCTGCACCACTGCAGCACTGCGGCAGCACAAACAAATCAGCCTGCTTGAACAGTGAGTACACACACAAAAAACAGTATTTAAAGTGCAGTGTCAGGGAGAAGAGGTGCCGGGGCTGAGCTCTGGCAAGCCCTGGCACAAATTAAGCACTGACATACCTCTCAAGCTTCACCTAGTATATCAGGGACCAGACTTAAAAAAGAGACAAAGGATCAAGAAGCTGGTAGCATAAGGGATTCATGTAAAATGCATTTTTTTGAAGAAAAAGTCTGTAATTCTACTGTTCAGCATTATTTTGTGGTTACAGTCTCCCTAGTTCAGCAGTCACAGAAGCACTAAGCTTGGGAGGGACAGAGGAAAATTCTGAGGTAAAATAAAGTACATCTTTGAAAAGCAGGGACAGCTAAGAGGCATGACTGTGGGGAAGAACCCAAGGAGGAGTTACCAGCTAGGGGGAGTGCAGCTAGCCCAGACAGAGGAGGAGAAGGATCTGGGTGTGCTCATTACAGGGTCAATGAACAACTCGGCACAATGTAGGAAGGCAGCTGCAAAGGCCAACAAAATGCTGGGTTGTATTGCAAGGGATATATCCTCGAGGAGGGAGGAGGTGATTCTGCCACTGTATAGGTCATTAGTTAGACCACACCTGGAGTACTGCTTGCAGTACTGGCGTCCGTAGATCTTAAGAGGGACATTAAGTTACTGGAGGGTGCAGCACAGAGCAACAAAGATGATCAAGGGGCTGGGGACTTATCATACAAGAGGAGGTTGAAGGAGTTGAACATGTACTCACTGGAGGAGAGGAGAGACGGGGTGACATGATTGAAACCTTTAAATACATGAAAGGAATAAACAAGACGGGTACAGAGGGGCTGTTCAAAGTAAGGAAGGGGAGGGCCACCAGGGGCCATGATATGAGACTGGAGCAAGGAAGGTTCAGAAGGGAGATGAGGAGACACTTTTTTACAGAGAGGTTGGTGGCTGGGTGGAATGCGTTACCTGCTGAAGTGGTATGCAGTAGAACAGTGGACTGCTTCAAACGAAGATAGGACAGGACAAGGGGGGAGGGTTAATGAAGGGGAAGGGTGGAAGGGAGGGGCAGCTGCAGAATAAGGGGTGCTAGCTGCACATTCAAGCAGACTTGATAGACCTCTAGGCCTTTATCTGCTGGCAAATTTCATATGTTCGTATGTAAATCAGAGGTTAACCTTTAGGCTGCCAACAGAATTAGAATGTATAGGAATTCTAGACTGATATATCAGTCTGCGGCACAGCAAGGGTTGGTTCAGATGAGTCATCACTTTTCTCTGGTGCCAGCCAGCAGCACCTCTGTCCTGCTGTCTTTCTTCTCAACCACCACCAATACCAGGGCCCCTGGGTACCATATTCCAATACTATTTTTTCTTTTTTTTCATTCTTTTTTTATCCTTTTTCTCCATTTTTGTCTGCACTCCTCCCCCCCACCCTCATATCTTTGGCGTGAGTGCGTGTGTGTGTGGAGGAACATGCCCATCATGCACTGCAGGAAGTCCCACTCTACCGGTCACCTGTACCCACCTGTGCCTTTCACCGGGTTTCCACCCAGTGGCAGCAGGACTGCTGGCAGGCAACTCCCCCCCTTTACCTGAGAGAGGAGAGTTGCAGCTCAGTCCTGCTCCCACTCTCCCCCCATGCCAGCACCCCAACGACCCGAGGTTGTTCTCAAACCTGGGTCACCAGCATGGTGCAAGATAAGGCAAGTATGCCCTGGAAGAGGTTTCTTCCCTACTGCCTGTACCCAAGGGTCCCCTCTCTGCTCACACGTCAGGTATATGGTCCAGAGTAGTAGCTGTAGCACAGCTCTTTGCCCTGGGGAAACTGAAAAAACTCTCAGGCAGTGGCCTTTCTCTGCAGCATTCATGGCCACCTGTCCTGTGAACGGTGCTTGCTGACCTCACCATCACCCTGCTCCTCCCACCACTCTTACCTGCCCTCCTATAGCACACCTGCCTTCCCATAGTACACCTGTGAATCATGTTTGTAACCTTGGTGAGGGAAAGACAGACTGTGGCTGCAACAGTGGCCAGTGTGTGATGGATGACCATGAGTCATGCTGCTTTGCCGATCTGACAGTGGTTCGAGAGGGTGGAAGGAGCCAGGTAGCACAAGGTAACCCTGCACACCATGCTACAGTTGCTTGATTTGCTGGGGGGGATCACAGTTGGTGTTTAAGTAAAAAAAAAGCAGAGGTTCAAGGAAGGAGGTGGGGTTCGTATGAACACCAGCTGTCAAAGGCCCTGCATAAATTTTTATTTATTTATTTATTTAAAATTGGTGACCGGAAAAGGCACACTGTGCCAAGGCTCGTTTCCAGGTGCGACCCAGGTACAAGGTGTACATTGAGAGCTAAACAGAGAAAACCAAAAAGTACTAGTTACAGACATAAAGTGCAACAGCAGTGTGCATGACAACATAGTTAATTTCATCATCTGGGACTTTCATGTCTAGTTGAATTGCATAAAACAGCCTAAGTAAGTACAAGTAATCAGCGTAAAACAGCATTTTGTATATGCAGCTTTGGACTGGCAACATGATGGAGTGGACTAGTACCAGGATTGGACCGTGAGTACTCAGAGAATGAAAGGTGAGGCTGTCTGCAGCAGGAGGTTACCAAGTGGGTTAGTCATAGAAGACTAGACCTGAGTCAGGGAGAGACCCTGAGAGCAACTGGGGCAAGAGGGGGAGAGTCTGAGTAGTAGTTTAACAGCTGCGAGCGAGGAGGCCTGATGGAGGTTGGGGGGAGATTGTTCCAGAAGAAGGGGAGGTGGTAGGAGAAGGCTGCCTGGCCCGAGGTGGAGAGTAGGCATGGGAGTTGGAAAGTATGTGCACCTCTGTGATGGAGTTAATAGCTGGACTAACTGCTTGGTGAGAGGTGGGAGTGGAGGTAGGGAGCCTAGCCAGTATTTAGCTAAGAGGGAGATGCTATGGATGGTCCTTCTGTGGGAGACTGGGGTCAAGGGAAGAGAAGAGTAGAGAAGGCAGTGGTGACTAAGTGAGGGAGAGGCAGTGGTGAACCGACAGAAGGAGTTAAGAAGGATGTTGAGTTTTGAGAGGACTGAGGCTGGGGAAAAACCATAGATGATGTCTCCATAGTCCATGACTGGTAGGATAGTTTTATGTACGAGTTCGCTATGGGTGGGGAGGGGAAGGCAGGCTTTGTGGTGATAGAGGCAGGCCAGCTTGGGCCTGAGTTTGGAGCAGACTGCCTCAATGTGGGTGGAAAAGTTGAGGTGGCTGTCCAGTCAGACTTCCAGGTACTTGAAAGCAGGCACCATCTCGAGAGGGAGCTTTCTAGGGTGCAGATTGGTGATGGTGTGGGTTGGGAGGTGAATTTTGTCTAGTACAGAATACCATGGTTACTGTTTGTTTTTTTGGTGTTTAGTTTTAGTTGTTTTTTTTTTGAAGCCAGGATTGGACCCTGTTAAAGTAATTTTGAAGGTCTGGGAGCAGACTGTTATGGGAGGGGCCTGAGGCAAAGATGATGGTGTCATCAGCATAAAGATGTATGTTTGAGGAGATGCAGGTGGAGGGGAGATCGTTTATAAAAATAGAAAAAAGGATGGGGCCAAGGATAGAACCTTGGGAGATTCCTGAAAGGATGGGTAGCGGTGGGGAGAGAGTGTCCCCTATTTGAACCGACTGCTGCCTATTCTGGAGGTAGGAGTGGAACCAGTTGATGGCAGGCTGAGCGAGGCCAAAGGAAAATAATTTGCAGAGTAGCAGGGGTTGGGAGACTAAATCAAAGGCTTTTACCAGGTCAATAAAGATTGTGGAGATGGTGTGGCCTTTGTCCATAGCAGTGAGAATAGAGTCAGTTACATGTAGCAGGGTGGTGATGGTGGAGTGATGTTTTCTGAAGCCTGATTGAAAAGGGGAGAGGGAGCTGTTTGAGGAGAGAAATGCTGATAGTTTGGAGAGCATGAGTGATTCTTGGAGTTTGGCGAGGGAGGGAAGGAGTGAGATGAGTTGGTAGTTTCCTGGTTGGGAGGGGTCTCCACCTTTATGGAGCGGAAGGATTTTGGCCATCTTCCAGGCAGTGGGGACCATGGCAGTTGAGAGGGAGAGGTTGAGTATGTGTGTTAAAGGACCGGTGATGGCTGGGGTGGAGATGTGGAGCAGTCTAGGGTGTAAGCCATCTGGCTGGTTTTGGACTGGTTTAGGGTGGTGAGTACAGAGTAGACCTCCTATGGTGTGAAGGTGGAAAGAGGAAACTGATGTCAAGGGGGGCAGTTGTGGGGTAGGGTGGAGGGGCTGAGATTGGTAGCATGCAGGAGGTGAATAATGTGTTAAAGAGTTCAACTACAGAAGCAGGGTCTTCTACTGTTCTGCCATTTAAGCTGAGGACTGGGCTGGCTTGCTTAGTGGGGGGGGGGTGTCCATAAGGGAGTTTAGTACCTACCAGAAGGATGCAGGAGAAACATTGTTATGGGTAAGTTGTGCTTTGAAGTATGAGGCTTTAGACTTCCAAATTATGTTGGTGCATTTGTTTCTGAGATGTTTGCAGGATTGGAGGTTGCTAGGGGCAAGAAAAGCTTTATACTGTCTCCATGCCTTGTCCCTGGTCCAATACAAGGTGATGAGGTCCAAGGTGATCCAGTGGTGATGGTAGCGCTTAACTCAAGGTTTCTTTTCCTTTTCCTGTAATTCCCCGTTACATGAGGGAACAGCATGGTACTTTCGCCATAATTTGATGTGCAGCTGTACATCAAGGATCACAGTCTGCCACACTGCTCCCTTCCTGCTTTTACTCACCTATATAAAGCTTTGTGTCATTTCTGCTTGTTTTATTCCCATTCATTCTGGTCACTCCTTGTTTAACTCCTTGAGGTTGATTTTTTGTGTTAAACTAGTGCTCTATGTCCCGTACGTCCTCCCATTTTCACTAACCATTTCCACATTCTTTTGAGTTCTGTGTTCACGGGCTACTGAACCAGAAGTCCAGCATTGCAATGCTTCCTAACCAGTTTTGGAGTTCTCAGAAGTCCAACACTGCAAAGCTTCCTGACCAGTCTTTCTTTCTTAAAAATTCTGTGAGAAACAAGTAGAATATAAAAAAAGATGACTCCAGGTATGTAAATGTGCTGTTCCAGGCTGACAAGTTAGAATCTGGTCCACAACACACTGAGTTTCAGTGGATCATACAACATAATTTAATATTGTTTTAATGATTTATGCAGCCAGTCTTTCTGGGACATTGCCTGGGGTGAGAAAAAGAAATCTGACAGAGAGGATATGAAGTGTTTGCTGCTCAGTAGTGCTAATGTAAGTCAGTGCAGGCATGGAACAGATCAAAATCTAAACTATATTATGAAAGTGTCCAACAGGGTTAGACTGTGTTGGGAGGGACAGAATTGTTCAAGTTGAGCAAAGAATACTGGCAACACCTATATCCCCCCCCCAAACTCTATGCAGTAGATGGGCTGCAATTGGAATCACAAAGGCTATGCAATATCTTCTGGAAGCATGTCTTTCAGTGCTGGAACAGTGATTGGGGAAAATATGGCTGCCCCCGGGCAGAGGTATTGATCAAGGGGATAAGACTAGTAATCCTCCACCCCACCTGTTATTCTGTAACAGGGAAGTGGTTTGGGGTGCATAGTTGGTAATCATCCCCCGATCCTCCTGCCATTCAGTACCTTGGCTGTCACCAGGGCATAAGACTGCAATCCCCTCACCACACAGGACAGGTATGATGGTGGTGTTCTTTCTGATGACTGACGGTAGTGGAGGCAGTTTTAGCATTGATCAGGCATATCCAACATTGTTCAGATAGACTGAATGTTGTGCATGCTGGTGTTCCATCTTAGTTCCATTCTTTTGAGACTTGTGAAACTTTGTGAATGACAGGGTACAGTACACATTGCAAGTTAATTGGTTAGCAGGCTCCACCAATGGGCTTCCAGGTGTACAGTAGCTGCTATTCACAGACAGCTCCGTCGGCAGCTGGCTGTTGCAACATGTGGGTGGGCTGAATTGCCCACTGGTATTAGGACCATGCCCTGAGAGGGGTAGCATGGTGGGGCGGGGTGCCTGAGTGGGTGGGAGGGTTCACTGGACCATCAGCTTGACTTAAGGCATTACGGTGAATGTGTGATCAGGTCAAGCTGGTGTGAGGGTCAGTTATTATTCCTTTATCACCACAGTGTGCAGCATACAATCAGAGTGGCAAGCAAGGAGGGGGTTCATATATGTTTTATTTATTGTTGCAGTGTGCAGCATACAGTCGGAGTGGTGGGCAGGGATGGGGTTCACATATATTTTATTTACTCCTGTAGTGTGCAGCATACAATTGGGATGGCAGGCAGGGAGGGGGGCACTGGACTGCCAGAGTGGGAAGGCTGCTGTGCTGCTGTCTGCAGTACGGCGGCCTGCCAGTGGGTGAACACCCACTTACTGTACTTGTAGCCTTATCTTGAGGAGGGACATCTCCAGACTTGCTCTGGGGATGCGCCGCCAATGTGGTTGTGAATGGGGCCACGTACCATATGCATGGGCATGCCCCCTGCACAACCCCTCCAGATGTGTTAGATAAAAGGGTGGTGTGTGATGGCTATCAGTCCCTTGCCAGAATCGCACCAGTGCACAAGTTTAAGTTTAAGTTTATTGCAGGAAATCTCCATTGAGCAAGCTCATTCACAAGGAGGTCCTGTGACATAAACACTTAAAGTACAAACACAGATAGGTAATAACAGTATATACATGAAATGCACATTACATGATAGAGGCTGGCTATACATACAAGGGTACCACATAGGGTGACCACAGGTGGTAAACATTGATATGAGACAGGGAAGCGACTTACAGGTTGCATACTGATAAATGAAACATGATGACTGGTGTGTGCAATACATATACAGTATTTTGGCAGCTAGAACAAACAACAGTCTACAACTGATATGGGAGGGGAGGAGTGATTTGATAGAGTAGCAGTGGAGCGTAAGCCAGGAGTAGAAGGAGAAGGGAAAGCAGTTAATGTGACAAATCAATTATACCTTACCAGTGGATAAATATGGCACACATGGGGAAGGAAGAGACTTAATGACAGTTACAGGTGTCTTTTATTTTGGCTGAACTTAGCAATTTGTAGAAGTTTATTGAAACTGTGCTACTTAGTTTCAGTATGGTTTGTAATTGGTTCCAAATGGAGGGAAGGGCATATGCAATAGCACGTTTACCAAAGGAAGTCTGCGTCCTTGGTATGTCAAGCATAATAAAGTCAGATTTTAACGAGTATGCACTATGTGAGATACTAATAAGGGAAGAGAGATAGTTTGGCAATTTCTGCAGGAGCAGTTTAAGAGTCCATAGCCCAGCATGGAGCAGATGCCTAGTAAGGGATGTCCAACCAACAGTTGCATATAAGTCACAGGTGCGAACGGTAAGGGAGTTGGTAATGAACACGTAACACACGGTGATAAAGGATGTCCAGTTTACTTAGATTTGCTAGAGTGGTGGAGGAATAGATTACATCGCCATAGTCGAGTAGGGGGAGAAAAGTGGCCTGTACAAGCTTGTTTCGAGTTTCAGGGGGGAAAAGGGGCCTATTTCTGTAGAAGAAACGTAACCTTGCTTTTAACCTTCTAGAGATATCTTCGACGTGGTCACTGAAAGATAATTTATTGTCAATCCAGATACCTAGGTATTTAAATTTGGTTACAACTTCCAGAGGCTCGTTTAGCGTGGTGACAATGAAGTCTTGGGCAAGGGTATTGGGGGCCTGAGACAGCACTGCGAGAATATTATCGCTTAGTCTTCTTAGCATTGAGCAGAAGCTTTGCCTTTATTAGACTATGCTCTGGTTGTGCGAAGTCCGCTTGAAGCACCCTTGACTTCAGATAACGATGAGCCAGAAGTATACAACACAGTAACATCTGCAAAAGTGCAGATTGGACGTAGATATGTTAGCATCTAAGTCACTAATGTACAGAGAAAACAAGATAGGGCCTAAGATGGATCCTTGGGGACTCTCTTGCAACTGGCAAGGCAGCAGAAAAAAGCCTTCCGCCTTTACTTTTGGAATCTTCCAGTTAGGTAGCTAGAGAACCACTGGGTGGTATGATATGTGGCACCCAACTTTGCAAGGCAATTGACTAATAGTTTGTGATCAACAGTATCAGAAGCTTTGCTGAGGTCCAAAAGACTGCACCAGTTACCTTCTTAGCATCTATAGCAGAGATCCAATCATTGGTTACTTTGCTAGTGCAGTGATTGTGCTATGATTAGCCCGGAAGCCAGATTGAGCTGGGTTAATGAGAGAAGGTTTCAAGTGCGTTTTAACTGAATATGGATCATTTTTTCGAGAACTTTAGAAAGGATAGGCAATATGGAGATAGGCCTATAGTTGTTTACATCTCATGGGTCACCAGATTTAAATAGAGGGAGGATATGTGCTGATTTCCAGCAGGACGGCATAGTAGCAGATGTAATGGAAAGATTGAAGATGTGGAGAATTGGGGCAGTGAGATGGGCGTAGCCTGACCTTAGGGAAAAGGGTTCAAGCCATCGTCCCCCGCGCTTTTTGGTGTCTAAGTTAGAAGAGAATCTTCTACTTCTTTATAAGTTATCTCACGCAGTTGGAAGGGCTGGGTGCAGGACTAGATGTGGCGGGAGGGTGTGCTGGCTCACCGCAGCACCAGCATAAGGTGACGAGTCAAAAGCTTAATCCAGCTGTGGCAAAGTGGAGTAAGTTCCTCCAGGATTAGGGACTTGTTTTCCACAATCTTGCCACTTGCAACTGTCTTTGTTGGGACAGAGGGAGCCATGGGCGTCCTTCTATGGCTTTGATAGTCTTCCATATTTTATGAGGGTTACTTTAGCTTGTTCAAGAGTAGAAATATAATAGTTAGCTTTAGCAGAGCGAAGTTTTTTCACACAGTTATTCCTGGCTGCTCTAAAGGCCTGCCAATCCAAAGATTCTTTGGAATGTCTAGCTTTAGCCCAGAGCTTATCTCGAGCTATAAGGGCTGTCTTGAGATCCGAGGTGAACCAGGGGTTGGAATTGTTCCGTACCCTTACTTTGATGAAAGGGGCATGCTTATTTATTATTGTAGTGAGTTTGTCATTAAGGATGCAAGCTGCCTTGTTGACATCTTTGACTAGGTAAAGATCTTGCCATCTGATCATGCTCAGGTCAGATTGGAAGTTTACTGCACTGAATTTGCGAAAGGATCTTTTTGTTATAAAGATGGGTTGCGGACGGGCCTTAATTTGAGATCTTATGCAAGCAACAATTCCATGATCGCTCATGTCGTTGTGAAACACTGCCAAGTGAGATATTTTGTGTGGATGGGTGGTTAGTACCACATCTAGAATGGAACTGTTGGCAGTATTTAGAGTGTTGTTCCTAGTAGGCTCACTGACTAATTGCCCAAGACCTAGCTCGCCACAAAGGGATTTGAGGCCGTGTGATTTAGGTGACAGCCAGTCCATATTTAGATCTCCTAGAAATATTGTTTCAGTTTTGCATCTAGAACATGGATTTCAAAAGATTAAGGAGTTCATCACCACCAGACGGGGGTCTATAGCCACCTAGGATAGTGATACATTCCGAGAAGGGGAGATGAAGGCTCAGCGAAACTAACTCAAATTCCTTGGCTAGAGATTTGCAACTAATATTGGTGACCAAGTACTTAGATTTGGCGTAGATAACCACCCCCCCCCCCGCTTCTAGACTCTCTATCTGCTCTAAATAAATTGTAGCCCTGCAGTGATATTTGTTGATCAGTGTTCGTCTTTTTAACCACGACTCAGTAATTATGATAAGGTCTGGTTAACATGTGCAGCCCAGGCTTGCAGCTGTACAAGTTTTTAGGCAGGCTTAAAATGTTGACCATCATCATTTTGAGACCTGTGGCCTCAGCAAAATCAATAGGCGAGGTAAGTTGTAGGGGGCAGGGTTGAGCTCCACATTTCCTGAGTGAGAAGAAGCAGAAGTATAACTTTCTTTAAGGAGCTTATAAGAATGGAGACTGCTTTTTTATTTCGCAACCCATATCGTGCTGCGCAAGAGGTGGCACCACTGTAATGACAGTTGATCGTGATCAATGTAAGTGCTTGGGTGGACATAGGTGAGGACAGTAGCAAGGGGATGTAGGCTAACCGGGGGGAATAGGCTAAAAGGGGAGAGGAGAATGACATAGTGTCTGCACGGTAGACTGTTATAACATTAGGTATTGATAAGGTACATTGGAGAACTGAATTGCATTGAGGTACTTCGAATTGCACTGTATTGCTGAAAACTCTGCACCTTAGGAGCAATAAAAACACAATAAGGAGAGCCATGGTCCCAGATTGAGTGGTCTTGTGATTTGCATTAGTGCAATATTTTCTAGGCAAGAAATTTGCCCACCTAGGTACTCACTTAAAACCTAGATGAGAAAATACAGCAGAAAGGGGAACAAGGAGAGCAGGAGCAGCTTAATTAGTGGCCATCCACCCTTCAGACTCAAGTCCCCTTGTAGCAGAACCGGGAAAGAAATAGAATGATAATGCAGGCTATATTGCCCATGGATGAATACAGTGATTTATGTAGAAGACCAAGAATCCCTCTAGTGGCAGGTCTGTATAACCTGCTAATGGAAAACTAGCCAAAAAAAAAAAAAAGGTAGTTAGACTTATCAGCACCAAGGCAGAGTGCTTGGATGGGGCGCTGCAGGAAAAGCAGTCAGACAGAAGAGGTGTAAGCACTTTAAAACAGTAGTAGAAATTACAATAAAGCTAATACAGTTGAAAAACTCCTAATAACACAGTTGAAATGTGCTTAGTTCTATCAAAAATCTAACAAAGTGCCAGATGTCTATAGCAGGGGAAAACTCCTGCCAATCAGAGTGGGTTTGCTGGAAGCACCCGTGTTCTGATTGGCTGCGCTGTCCCGTACCTTCCAAGGAGCTGCAGGTGGGTGTCCTGGTCTTGGTCGGTGGCTGGTTGGGTGCCGGCCGACCGTGGGTGAGCTGGAGCAGCCCTGTTCAGGGACAAGCAGCTAGAGAGAAGAAGACAGAGCAGGTCTTAAATAGCATAGAGGTAAAGGGGGTTAGATTTGAGCAGTTTAGTAAGACAAAAGGTAGTTAGACTTATCGGCACCAAGGCAGAGTGCTTGGATGGGGGGGGTGCTGCAGGAAGAGCAGTCAGACAGAAGAGGTGTAAGCACTTTAAAACAGTAGTAGAAATTACAATCCAGCTAATACAGTTGAAAAACTCCTAATAACACAGTTGAAATGTGCTTAGTTCTATCAAAAATCTAACAAAGTGCCAGATGTCTATAGCAGGGGAAAACTCCAGCCAATCAGAGTGGGTTTGCTGGAAGCACCCGTGTTCCGATTGGCTGTGCTGTCCCGTACCTTCCAAGGAGCTGCAGGCGGGTGTCCTGGTCTTGGTCGGTGGCTGGCTGGGTGCCGGCCTACCGTGGGTGAGCTGGAGCAGCCCTGTTCAGGGACAAGCAGCTTCCAAGGAGCTGCAGGTGGGTGTCCTGGTCTTGGTCGGTGGCTGGCTGGGTGCCAGCCGACCGTGGGTGAGCTGGAGCAGCCCTGTTCAGGGACAAGCAGCTTCCAAGGAGCTGCAGGCGGGTGTCCTGGTCTTGGTCGGTGGCTGGCTGGGTGCCAGCCGACTGTGGGTGAGCTGGAGCAGCCCTGTTCAGGGACAAGCAGCTGGACAAGTCAGGGTTGCACCGGCACATCTTGGATGCACTGGGTGTATCCTTTTTGTGAATCCTGCCCAAAGAGTAGACCCTACTCCTGGACAGGTGAGTCCATTATCAAGTAGCTAGTGACTGCAAAATATTCTAAATTGAAATCTCAAGTAATTAATAACTGAACCATTTCTTGCATTTCAAGTAAAACAACTGAGACATTTTCTACATCATGTAAACAGCTAACTCTCAAGCAGGATTATGTTTAAGTAGAAAACTTCAATTAATTCCTAGCTGCAGTATTTTTCAGTCTCATTTCTCAACTAATGAATAAATAAACAAAAAATAATTCCCAACTATTTGCTAGATGGCAAAAGTTAAACATTAGTTGAGAAAAACTCCTCAACCAATGGTCAAGCTTAATGCTTACGTTTTAGTTAGCCATTACTTAATGAAAAGGTAATCACTAGCTATTTGCTAACTTACTTTTTTTGTATGGGAATGCAGAAAGGCAAATTTCAAAACCAAACAGTGAAAGGTTGTATTATTGGCTCACTATATTAATACATGCTTATATTAGGCATATATTTACAGTAAAATAAGTGTGAAAGTTCATGCTCCCGTATAGACAACCACTGTTATAAAGAATTCCCGGTTGCATTTTTGGAAACTATTGTTTTTCAGATGTGTTTGGAAGCAGTTACTGCAGGATACAATGCAGTTTTATGACAAAACAGGTGTATTGTTATACGCTTGCTGAATGCATCCAATGAGCTTTAGCTGCACCTGATTAAAATGCACAAAGGAAGTTATTTTATGAGCGCTGTCTTTATAACCTGTTTGTGCTCTGGGGCAGTTTATTTATTGCTAACTCTTCCAATACTTGTGATGTGATGTTATGTCATGTGTAAATTAGCAAGGTTCCTTCCCTTCTTTGACTGAATCTCTTGCTAAGATAAACCATTATTTTTGTTTCACTTTCTGTTTTCCCTCATTATGTTGATTGTGCGCATGCGCAAGAAACATGTTGCGACAGGTTTCTCCAGAAGCAGGTTGTGGAGGCGTGGCACTGTTGTGCCCAATGCCCCCACAGCCTGCAAAAGCTCATCCCACTTCCCCCAATGCCGTGGCACGCTGCTGCTGACACTAGTTCAGCCAGCATGCCACAACTTTCTAAAAAAACAGCTGCTGCAATCAGGGGCCACTTTGTCATTGCAGCATCAGCCATGCGCTGCAATGAGGGAGCGACCCTTCATTGCTGGGCGGGATGTAGGCTCTCTGATATTGTTTATGAACATGGTGGCAGCTTGCGGCCGTATTCTCAAACAATATCTAACTCCCCATGTTTATTTACTGATGGGGGAGCCCACTCCCCGTCGGCATAATGTAACACTACCACCCTGTTTAATTGTGGCCGACGGGGTGCCCAATCTCCAGTCGGCGAAAGAATTCCCCCTCTCTTTGTTGTTTGCCAATGGGGTTGCCCAATCCCTACTGGCGAAATAAATCCCCTTTTGTTGTTTGCCGACAGGGGTGCTCAATCCCCGTCGGCAGAAATAAATTCCCCCCTTTTGTTGTTTGCTGACAGGGATGCCCAATCCCCATTGGCAGAAATAAATCCCCGCCTTTTGTTGTTTGCTGATGGGGTGCCCAATCCCCTGTCAGCTGCAGCTGTCCACCCAGACTCCGGTGGCAAGCTGGGAGCCCACCCCAGCATGCCACATGCCCCTGTAATGGTGAAAGCGGTCCGACGACATTTTCTTCTTTCTGTTGTACCTGAAAGAAAGGAAACGGTCCCTCGTAGTCTCCCCGCCCCCCTTCCACAACCCACCCCACCCACTGTGCCCAGCCTCCCCACCCCCACCCCATACTTACCTCCGGAGCTCGGCGCAACAATCTTCGGCTGGACCAGGAACACGTCGCACTCTTCAAATCCGACCGCAAACTGAGGAAATGCCAGTAAGCTGTATAATGCAATGAATAGGGTTTTTTCAACTTTAGTGCATATCTCAGGCATTTTTGGGAATTCTTTCACCAAATTTTCAACATGGGGTTTTTGGGACCCCTCCTCATGAATTCTTGAACTGTCATGGTGTTAATCGGCCCCAAAAGGTGGTTTCGCAGTCACTGCGTGGAATCACCCCCGGGGCAGCAATGAAACGGCGGTGCCAGTGTTCATGGTGGGCTCTCAAAAGCCTATGTTGCAAAATTAGTGGGAAAAATCAAAAAAACGACTGTTTCATGAGCGTGCGTTGCGCAGTTGCTACGCATGCTCGTAACTTCATGAATTTGCAATATTTTCATGCCAGATTTTCAACATTGACATTTTGTCACACCTCCTTCTGAGCTGTACAACTGTCATTGTTCATAGCCTGGCTGAAATTGTGTTTTCGCACTACTGGTGCAGAATAGCGTGGTCACTGTGGGAAATCAGTGTTCGGGACAGAGTAAGAAAATGACCATGATACTGTTCATGAACAGAGGTCCTAAAATGCCTATGTTGAAAATTTGGTAATGATACTCCATAAAATGACTGTGTTACGAGCGTGCATTGCGCAGTTGGCACGCACGCTCGTAACTTCGCGAATGTATAATATTTTCACTCCAGATTTTTGACATTGCCATTTTCCCAGACCTACTTATGAACAGTACAGCTGTCATTTTTCCCATCTTGGCTGAAATGTGTTTTCACACTTCCCGGTATAGAATAGAGTGGTCGCTGTGGGAAATCACTGTTCGGGACAGATTAAGAAAATGGCAATGATACTGTTCATGAGCAGAGGTCCTAAAATGCCTATGTTGAAAGTTTGGTGATGATAGCCCAACAATTCACAGTGTTAGAAGTGTGCATTGCGCACTTTCCATGCACACTTGTAACTTCACAGATTTGTAATAATGTCACACCAGATTTTCACCAGTGGCATTTTTTTCACACCTCTTCATAAGCAGTACAGCTGTCATTTTTCACATCCTGACCGAAATGTGTTTTCACAGTTCCGGCACAGAATAACGTGGTTCCTGTGGGAAACCATTGTTCGGGACAGATTAAGAACATGACAGTGGCACTGTTCTTGAGCAGAGGTCTTAAAATCCCTATGTTGAAAATTTGGTGAAGAAACTCCATAATATGACTGTGTTACAAGCGTGCATTGAACTGTTTCCACGCACCCTTGTACTAACATACTAACATACTAAAATGCCAGCAGAATAGGCCTAATGGTCTTTCGTGTCTGCTCGTTTGGTCAGTCCCCAACCTGGGTGCTGATCTTGCTGTCCCCCTCACCTTCTCTGGCTTCTCCCTTCCCAGTTCCGGATATTCTTGCTGCATTGGATTTTGCTTCCAGAACCCTTCCCCTGTACCTGTCCCACCCCCTCTTGAACCCCTCCACTGTCTCTGCCTCCACCAGCCCCCTAGGCAGTGCATTCCATGGCTCCACCACCCTCTCAGAGAAGTAGCACCTCCTCCTTTCTCCCCTGAATCTTCCCCCCTCCAGCTTCCAGCCATGCCCTCTAGTGGCTCCTTCCTCCTTCCTTCGAACCACCCTGACTGTTCCTCCCCTATTTACCCTCTTCATGTACCTAAAGACCTCTATCATGTCCCCCCGGTCCCTTCTCTCTTCCAATGTGTACATATTTAGCTCTTCGAGCCTCTCCTCATAGGTCCTGTCCCCCAAGCCCCAAATCATTTTGGTTGCCCTCCTCTGGACCCTCTCCAGGAGGTTAATGTCCCGCTTTAAGTGTGGCCTCCAAAACTGCATGCAGTACTCAAGGTGCGGCCTCACCAAGCAGTTATACAGAGGGAGTATCACTTCCCTCCTTCTGGAGTGATCCCTTAGCGATGCATCCCAGCATCCTGTTGGCCTTGGCTGCTGCCCTCCTACAAGTCTCAGAGTTGTTCATCTTGACATCCACCACCACCCCAGGTCCCTCTCAGCCATGAGACTTGTAGCATTCCCCAGGGTGTACACTTGACCTGGGTTTCTGGCCCCAGGTGGAGTACCTTGCATTTCCTGCATTGAACCTCAGCTTCCACTTTCTAGACCATCTTTCCAGAGCCTCCAGGTCCCCTGTAGAGGCCACCTCCCCTCCTCCCCATCTTCCACCGCCCCAGTTTGAGTCATCTGCAAGAGACTCATCTCACTCCTGATTCCTGTCCTTATGTCAGATCATGCGGCGTTGAACAGAAGGGGCCCAGGACTGATCCTCGTGGGACCCCACTAATGACCCTCCTTGGGATGAGACTATCCCACCAACTACGACCCTCTGGGTCCGGTCCTGGAGCCAATTGCCTATCCATCTGATCATCTGGTTCCCCACCCCCATTTCTCCCAGCTTTTCCAACAGGTCCACGTGAGGAACAGAGTCAAATGCCTTGCTGAAGTCCAGATAGAGGACATCCACTGGTCTACCCAGGTCCAAGGCACTTGTCACCCAGTCATAGAACTCCACCAGGTTTGTCTGACACGATTTCCCCGGGATGAATCCATGCTGTCTATCGTCCAGGCACCCTGACTTATCCAGATCCACCCCTAGCCTCTCCTTGACAATGCCCTCCATCACCTTGCCCACTACCGAGGTCAGGCTGACAGGCCTGTAGTTCCCTGCCACCTCCCTTGATCCCCCCTTGTGGATAGGCACTATATGCGCCACCTTCCAGTCTTGGGGCACCCACCCTGTCCTCAGAGAGATGGTGAAAAGCTCTGCCAGGGTTTTGCCAGGACATCTGAAGTTCCTTCAGCACTCTGGGATGTAATTTATCCGGCCCGGTGCTTTCTCCGTCTTAAAGGGAGCTGAGGGCTTCCCTCACTTTCTCAGCTGTGATTTCCACTTCTGGTACCCCTTCTCCCTGTAGCCTCCCCCCCACCTGCCAGTGATGCCTCCCCTCTCCCCAGACCTGCCGTCGGTAGGGACCCCTCCTCAGTATCTCTGTCTCCTCCCATGTATGATGCAGCACCCCCATTTTCCCTGGTGAAAACTGGAGGTGAAGTACTCATTTAGTACCTCAGCCTGCTCCCCGGGTCTTGTGCCCATCCCTCCCTAGATTTAATCCTGCTAATCTGCCCTTTACACTTCGTTTTCCCCAATGTATCTAAAGAACCCCTTGTTCCCTCTCTAATTTCCCTGGCCAGGTTCTGCTCCTTCCTTGCCTTAGCTGCCCTCACCACTCTAGTGGCCCTTCTAGCCATCAGCTCGTACTCCCCTCGATCCCTTTCACTCCTTGAGCACTTGAATTGCTTATAGGCTGCTTTCTTTCCCTGCACCACCTCCTGGACCTCCCTGGGTAACTTCGCAAATTTGTAATATTAGCATGCCACATTTTCAACAGTGGCATTTTTTCACACCTCCTTATGAACACTACAGCTGTCATTTTACACATCCTGGCTAAAATATGTTTTTGCACTCTTGCCGGAGAATAGCACAGTCACTCTGGGAAATCAGTGTTTGGGACAGATTAAGATAGACGAGTGAGAGGGGTGAGTGACCGAGCTCAACTGAGCTCTGTCAGAACTGCTGCAGATTTGTTTGTGGGCAGACAAAGGCCCCAACACGAGAGCCCAGTACAAAAAGGCAGCCTGCAGCACTGGGAGAAACACAATGAGAGAGCGACTGAGGGAGAGGGAATCAGCAAACTCACTGAAGTGCTGTCAGGACTGCTGTGGATTTCTTTGTGGGCAGAAAAAGGCGTCAATGCAGGCAGGGGCCTAGTACAAAAGGCCAGCATGCAGCGGTGGGAGAAACGGTACGAGCGAGTGAGACACGGGGACTTAGTGAGCTCAACGGAGCTCTATCAGGACTGCTGCAGATTTCTTTGTGGGCAGAAAAAGACGCCAATGAGGGCGGGAGTACCGTACAAAAACGCAGTTTGCAGCGCCAGGTCAAACAGAATGAGTGCATGAGAGAGAGAGGGAGAGGGAGAGGGAGACTGACCAACCTCAATGGAGCTCTTTCGGTACAGCTGCAGATTTCTTTGTGGACAGACAAAGGTGCCAACGCAGCCAGGAGCCCCATACAAAAGCGCAGTCTGCAGCGCCAAGAGAAGCAGAACGAGCGAGTGACAGGGCGGTAGTGAGCGAGCTCAACGGAGCTCTATTGTGACTGCTGCAGATTTCTTTGCGGGCAGAAAATGCAGCAATGCAGGCAGGAGCCCAGTACAAAAGGCCAGCTTGCAGCTCCGGCAGAAACGGAATGCATGAGTGACAGAGGGGAAGTGAGCGAGCTCAATGGAGCTCTGTCAGGAGTCCTTCACATTTCTTTCTGGCCAGAAAAAGCCGCCAATGCAGGCAGGAGCCCAGTACAACAGGGTAGCCTGCAGTGCCAGGAGACACAGAACGAGCGAGTGAGGAAGGGGGAGTCAGTGAGCTCAACGGAGCTCTGGTGGGACTGCTGCAGATTTGTTTGTGGGCAGAAAAAGGCAGTAATGCACACAGGGGCACAGTACAAAAGGACACCCTGCAGTGGCAGGAAAACCAGAATGAGCAGTGAGTGAGCTCTGTGGAGCTGTATTTTAACTGCTGCAAGTTTCTTTGTGGGCATAAGAAGGCAGCAACGCAGGCAGGAGCCCAGTAGACAAGAGCAGCCTGCAGCGCCGGCAGAAACAGAATGAGTGAGTGAGAGAAGGGGAGTGAGTGAGCTCAACGGACCTTTGTCGGGACTGCTGCAGATTTCTTTGTGGGCAGAAAGAGGTGTCAACAGAGGCAGCAGCCTAGTACTAAAGGGCAGCATGCAGCGCTGGGAGAACCAGAAGGAGTGAGTGAGACAGGGGGACTGAGCGACCTTGACGGAGCCGTGTCGGGACAGCTGTGGATTTCTTTGTGGGCAGGAAAAGCCACCAACACAGGCAGGAGCCCAGTACAAAAGGGCAGCCTGCAGGGCCAGGAGAAACAGAATGAATGAGTGAGAAAGGGGGAGTGAGCCACCTCAATGGTGCTCTGTCAGGACAGCTGCGTATTTCTTCCTCGGTAGAACAAGGTGTCAACGCAGGCAGCAGCCCCATACAAAACAGCAGCCTGCAGCACCGGGACAAACAGACTAAGCCAGTGACAGAGGTCCATTGAGTGAGCTCCGCAGACCAATGCAATCAACATTCGGCATTGACAAATGCTTGTTTTGATTCCTGGTTTGGCTCATGCCAGCCCCTCTGTGATTGCCTGTCCCTTCTAACTGCCCCAACCTCAACTAGTTCTGGCACTGTGTGGCATACCCCTACAGTGGGCTCACTTACTTAAACTGAGATGTCCCAGGTGATCTGCCTAAAGTTCTTTGAACTGCACTGGAGCTGAGTGGCTGACCAAGTGGTCCCTGATTTTCTAACCACTCTTTCTGCACCAAAACATATACATGTACTATGTGCTCCCCATAATCAGATGTGCCAATACTCACTAACTGTTGCTTTCTGCAGCTGGTGGTACCAATATGTAATTTGTTACTACCTCCTCTCCCTGCTGTAGGCATTACTGTTAGTTCAGAATAACATTTGCCCTTTCCCCAGGGATGGAAAGCACTTCCACCATTCTGACACACCTGACCAGGAGAACACTTGAGAAGTGGTCACTGATGGTGGCAGTCTGAAGGAAAGTGAAGGATGGGGTACTTGGGTCCAGATTGACAAGGACTGCTGTGGGACACTGAAGGTAAACCATTCATGTAGGCAGCATCTGTACTAAAGACAGAATGGAGCACGAGTGGCGACAGCAGCATGGCACACTTTTACTGTTGTCAACGTGTCAGTGTGTTTCTGTGCATGCAGTTCAGAGTTACAGCATGCAAGATGGCAGGGATGCAGCAGAATAGACACAATACAACAGTTAAATTACACTTTGCAAACATTTTAAGAACCGTCAACACTAAAAAACACAACACACTGCTCACATCAACAATGTACTACTGCCGGTTGTGATCCTCAGCTGACATCACTCAGCCACTCTGCTGCAACCATGCAGTATGGGTAGAACAAAGAAAGGTGTGATGACGAGCAGTCAGTGTTTCTGCTGTTAAAAACACTCGACTTGGATTTAAAAAAGTAATTGCCATTGCAACAACTAAACTTGCATTATTCTCGGTAGCCAAGCAGTTTGAAATTTCCAGATGTCAGGCTAGTCAGATTACCAAGACAGAGAAACCATTCTGACAGAGTGGCAGGCTAATTATAACCCTGATCAGAAAAGAAGACAGAAAAGATGTTGAGGTCGAGGACACCCTACTGCTATGGCTTTTGAACATTGTCAGTAGAGGGGCTGTGCTGTCAGGGTCATTAATATAAAAAGGTACATCTTCTTGGAAACTTAAACATGGCATCCTCTCTAAAAAAGAGCAAGGGAAGTGCCCCAGTGTGGATGGGGATGTTGCCACTGATGGGGTCAGCACTGTGCTGCCAACACTTCTCCACAAGTACACCCTTAAAAATGTAGTTTGTGTCATATGTGTCATGATCCCGCACCTCCAGGGAATAGTAGTGCCCCAGTCAAAATGTTGAATTCAGAACAAACAGTGGACCGGCACCTACTAGTTTGCATTTTTGTGCATTAATGGCATGCAGAATGGAAATGGACACAGCTTTGGTAGAGCATTTGAAGTATGCTCCAAAATAACAACCCTTGAGAGCCTTAACATTCCAAAATGGTTGATTTACAGTAAATAGAACTAAAAAATGCTTTTCTTATTTACTCTAGTAACTCTACTGCAATATGTTGCCATACTGCATTGCATTATGTCCTTTATCACTGTACTTATGGGGCACACAAATCCAGAGCTAGATTACAGAAAATGCGAAGCTGCAGGCACACTTCCTTTACTGATTGATAAAACTTATGATGTGAGCACTGCAAAACTGACATCTTTCTGTAAGCATTTTATTTATTTATTATTTATTTAGTTTTTGTTTATCGGGTAAGTGCACTAGCCATAGCAATGACTATTTTCAGGCACAACCCAAGAGGATACAGTACAAACAGAGCAAATCACACAAAGCAAGACACATTTTACGTAATTAAGCAATGTAGAAAACAGATCAAAGTAATAAACATAGTAGACAATAGAATACTGAACAAATAGTTATGGACAAGGTAGTTACAAGTAACAGTGTAAAAAATATGCTAGAACAGAGTATACAAAGGCATTTTAGTAACCAGGGCTAGTAACATATTGTCTGACTTGTGAAAACAAGGTAAGGATGGTAGTAGTAAGGTAATTATGAGGAATTTATATAGGGTGGTGAGAGATGGAAAGGGAGATAGAAGTGTGAGGCCAGAGTAGAGAATATAGGAATAGTTAGGCAAGAGGGATGGAAAAATGGGAAAGTGCTATACTACTTGATGTGCTCAAATAGAAGTGCCAGGAAGGGAGAGACTAGGAGGGAGGAAGGGGCTAGGGGGGTTTGAAGCAAACACATCAATGGGTAGTGGCAAGATCATTCTGTAACCCTTTCTTAAAGGAGGAGTGGGTTGAGGATTGGCATAGGGCTAGCGGGAGGGAGTTCCAGAATTGAGGGGCATGACAGACAAAAGCCGTAGCACCTTTGGAGGAATTATGTCTGGGGATGAAGACAGGCACATTATCAGCAGACCACAAACCATAGTGAGGAGCCATATTCAGGAAGAGACCTGCCAGGGGTTTGGGTATTTGTAATCGTACAATATTGTCAATGACGGAGCCATATGCATAAAGCCTTAGCTCCAAAGGAGGAAGTCATCCCAGATCTGAATAAAGCATACGGTGTTTCAGTCAATAAGAGGAGGATGCATATCAACAGATGTTATTGTGTGTGACATCCCATTTTCGGAGGCTAGATTTGGACACGAAGGTATAGGTGGCAACACCATAAGTGAGCGAGGGAAGGAGTATGCCACAGGCAATGGCAAGCCGAGCAGAGGGGGTGAGCATATAGCTGGTTAGGTACGCTACACTAATTTTAGCATTAACAAGCTTGCAGGTCTGTTGGATGTGCAGATCTAAGTTTAGTGATGAATCTAGCGTGATGCCCAGATATTTAAATGAGTTCACCACCCCAAGAGTTAAACCATTGGAGGAGAAGACTTTAAATTTAGTTTGGGAGAGTCTGAGTTTGGCATTAGAACTAAATAGCATAGATTGGGTTTTGGATTCATTTAAGATAAGTTTATGATTAGATAGCCATAGATGGATTTGCTGAAAGTCAAGAGAGAGATTATGATTGATGACATCAATGCTGTTATCACTAGTGTAGAGAACAATGACATCTGCATATAGAAGGGAAGCAGTCCTATGGAGGTTAGAGGTGATGTTATTTATGACAATTGAGAAGAGCAGTGGTCCAAGGATGGACCCGTGAGGCACCCCAATGTTAATGGTGGCCTTGTCCAAGATGGTGGAGTTGTAGTTCACGGTTTGTGTCCTGTTGGATAGGTAGCTGCCAAACTGCCTTACAACATTCTGAGAGAATCCTAGTGATGTAAGGGAGGCAAGGAGGATGGAGTGATCAACAAGGTCAAATGCCTTGGTCATATCAATGAAAATGGCCCCAGTGAGAAGACCAGAGTCCATAGCCACTACGGTATCAGATGTGAATTGAAGAAGGGCGGTAGTAGTGCTGTGGCCCTTGCGAAAGCCATGCTGGGCAAAGGTAAGAAGGTCATATTTCAGGAGGAAAGCAATTGTTTGAGTGGATACAAGTTTCTCATGTTTTATTTAGAACTGATAAGATAGCTATGGGCCTGTAATTAGAGGGATCTTTACGATCTCCTTTTTTAAAAACAGGGGAAATCCTTGCAGCCTTCCAAATCTCCGGGACATAGCATTGTGACAAGGATAACATGAACATTGTTGCTAGGAGAGCAGCAATGAAGGGGGCAGATAGCTTTAGGAGCTTTGGCTTGAGGTTTTCTGAGCCAGCTGCAGTGCAGTCAGAGATTTTGTTTAATAAACTGAGCACCTCACACCTGGAGACCGCCTTGAATAAGAAATGGGGACCACTGACAGTAGATGAGGAAGATAAATTCGACTGGTCAGGGAAGGAGGAGGTGTAATTAGATAGGTCAGAGAATTTATCATTGAAGAAATTAGTGATGGTATGGGGATTATTGCAGTGAACACTGCTACATGAGGTCCCTGCACCCTTATTGATACCCTCAGAGGTACACTGTAGACAGCTAGTGCTTAGGTATATGTTGTACTAACATATAGGGCTAAGGCCATCTACTGTATAAGAGTAGATGTCAGGATATGTACGCATGTTATTGTAATACACTTTGCTTGCTAATACATACATAGTCTATGTATTTTCTGTGTATTTCTTACTTATAAGATGTTAGGACACCAGTGTCCTTGGAATAATTATGGTATATAAGTCGGCATTGCCACCTTTCAGTGATTTGTACTACTACACTGAATTGTGTAAGACTCTGTATAAGTGCTCTTTTGTTTCACAAACTGATGACTACTACAAAATTGTATAATGTTATCTTGGACCATGGAGCCTCCTTTAATTTAGCCAATAGGGCTCATCTCTGTAACTAGAAATGTTTCTAGCTTACAGTAACCATAATAATTATCATAGGTATATAATGTGAGACACTAAGTCTTGTACCTCGGAGATCCCAAGAGACACAAAGAAACCTCGAGGTATAAGGAAGCTTAGCACTGGCACCCAGTTCGTATTGGTAAGAACTGCTTAGGGCAACTGTGATTTTATCCTTTTTGGTAGTAATAAATAAGTTTATTACTCTAATGCAACGTGTCTGTGATTACTTGCATTCCCAATATTGCCAACAGCCTGAGAGTGAGGTTTGGACCTCCTGACAATTGGCGACCGCGTGCAGGCAATATTTGGTGTTTGTAAGCTTTCACTAGTTGCTACAACTTTCCCCTCCCAACGGGGACAGTAGGTGTACATCTCCATATCACCTCTCCCGTTTTCAAGCCAGTTTGTAGTCACTTACAAAGTCTGGCTGTTTTTCTCGGTTGTGGTCGATGCCAACTCAACCCACTCCACAGCAGTTTTGAATTGTAAGCCTACAAATTCTACAGTAGCCCGAATGTGTATAACGTGCTCCTGCTGTGGATCAATACATAGCACGGTGCCTTTTTCACAGTTTGATTTTTTATTCCCTCCCACACAATGGCCACCGTATCAAATATCTGCGCAGAACTGAGACTCGATGTCTCTAACTTCCTTGCCTCCCATGGAGGATGGGCTGACTTCGCACGGGACACAAGTCAATCTGAAAACCCTATACTGGGGATTTCAACCCAGTACACAGAGACGAGACAAAAACCAATCAGGGTCATGCCAAAGGGCTGATGGTCGTGGCTCTCGACGCTGCTCTGGAAGCCTCCGAAGTGAGGTTTCTAACCCTTGATCTGCATATTTTGTCTCTTAAGCAAGAGATGGGTTTGCAGGAAATGGAATGTAATAGACTGCAGCAGAATTTGGAGTCTGAACTTCAAACACTGTGAAATGAAAAGGATTCACTTTTTCATCATTCAGCTCAGGCTGGAGAACAGGAACATTGTATGTTGAAGCAAGAGTGTGAAAGTTTAAGACAGGATAAGGGACAGGCATTGCATATGAATGACTTGTTAAGCACAGCAAACGCGCAGTTGAGTGAGGAGATGGGAGAGCTACAGGACGAGATAAACCAGGTACGTAATGACTTAGAAGTGGCAACTAGGGACAATCGCGAAAAGAGCACCATGTATAGAGTGTTGCAAAAGCAAATGCAGGATGAGGTTGATATGGATCTTGCAACTGTGAGTCATGCTGAATGTAAAACCAAGATCGCAAAACTGCGCCATCAGTGGGAGGTTCTGGCTGGACATGTTAAGGCGATGGGTGGCGTAGCCCTGCCTTACACACGTCATCTGAGGGGGAGGTATCAGATGATGACATCTCTCAGTACAACACCCAGTCACACCCCTACTATGGCCCAGAAACCCCACCCAGCCATTCACAACATGGCAGATCCTCACTCCACCCTCACCATGTCATACATTGCCGACGTCATGACGCCCATCATGGGAGATGCCAACATGGTGGCCCCCATGATGGGGCACAGCAGGCCCAGGCCTGGTTCTGACGGCACCACCAATAGCCGTTATCAATGTGGAAGACAGGCAGGAGATAGAAACAATGATTGAAAATGCAATCTGTAATATACCTATTCCTGAGAGAAGTAAAAGGCCATTAAAACCCAAATCAGGCAGCTTCTACAAGAGGCTGGCACTCAGGATGGCATTGTTCATACTGTGGCTGAGGCAGCAGTCTGGGCTGCCCTAGATGGTGCCCAAGATAACCTACCTCCACCTGATTGGCCCAATAATCCCCTACAAATGGCCTACTCTGTTCAGCAAATAGCTGACAGTATCGATCGGATTAACCCGTCCGACGACCTCAGCTGCCACTTGGAAAAGGTATGTTCTAAACATGAGATGCTTAGCCTCACTGCAGAATATCAGGTCCAGATACTACGCCAGACCATCGATCATAGTTTGTGGGCCAAACTCCCTGATGCCATCCACCAGGACAGCAACGCCACCTTTGATGAGGTTGCAGCTGAGCTTATTTCTGCACACAGCCCAGTTGTACTAGGGGTGATGCTTGCATGCCCTGTAAAACAGAATGCAAAGAAAAGTCCAGCGACTTACCACCAGAGACTCTAGATGGCCTACTGAGCAGGAAAGCACCCGGCACAAGAAGCTGCAGATGTAGATCTTATTGAGTACAAGACTCCTTAGGAATGTGATTCCTGCAGTACGAGAAAAGGTACAGCCAACCACTTATCCCAACATGGATAGATTTGCTGACATCCTTCAGAAAACTGAGAGAGTCTACCAACTCTACATCTGTGATCTGGGCTTCAGTTCCAAGAAAGTAGCTGCCGTGGAGCCTACTCAAGAGGCCGCGACGCACTACACGGTGGAAGAGCAGGCCCAACACAAACAGCCCCTCCCCGCAGACAACCAACACTCCCAACAGGCCCAACCACAACAGCAACAGCAGCAATGGGTGAGAACCGGAACTATCATAAGAAGAGGAAGCACAAGAATAAGGGCAGATAACAACAACAACAAAGAAAGGACCCTTCGTATAGGGAGATAGCCGAAGAAAATTAGAAATTCCGAGAGCTTCTGGGGCAAGTGCACTCTGTGGCAAATACTGTTCCTGCTCAGTCCCTTGCAGCTGTACAACCGGTGACCCAAACCCCTATGGGCCATGGCGACACTGGAAGTACAGGCCTTCAGGCCCATACTGGCCTGAACTCAGAGGATCCTCCCTATATAGCATCAGAGCAGCATGGTGAAGTGGTTCAAAGGAACCAGGCTCAACCTCTCCATGCTCCCAGTAGTACAGATTGACAATTACAGGCACCACTCTGGATTGTAAACAAGCTGGTCTTGGATACAAACGGAAGGCCCTACACTGAGGCCGAGGTCAGGGGCCGCCTACATGTAGTGTTACTAGATACAGGTGCAGCTGTGTCTGTATTACATGATGACCACCTGGACACATCTCCTTGGTCCACTGGATGGAGGACCAACATGTCAGGAATAGATGGTACTAGATTATATGCATATCGGTCTCTACCCTTGCAGGTAGAGTTAGGCCCCTTAAAGGCCTCACACATCTTCCAACTGATGGTATTGCATGATCATTCTAGTATCATAGGAATTGATTTTCTTGGACCACACTGCTGTGTGGTGGATTTAGCTAACATGCTATTGATAAAAATTCAGGGTCAATACCACACTATTTTGATCCCTGATTCACACATTGTGGCAACAATATCTGCTAACAACAAAGAGTATGATGTCATAAATTTGTTCAAAGACTATGAGCTTTTCCCAAAGCTTCTCCCCATTTTGCAATGACATTTGGAAGCATTTGCAATCAACAGACATGACTGTGGCAGAATGCACACTGTCATCGAAATGCCAGGCCCAGCACATGAGAGGCAAAGGCAACATCCTTTTCCAACTGAGGCCCTGCCTTCTCTTAGAGAAACAATCAAGTCACTCCTCAAGCAAGAGGTAATCAGAACATGCGTTTCTACTGCTAACTCCCCAGTGTGGCCCGTGAAAAAATCCACAGGCACCTGGAGACTTACTACTGACTACAGGAAATTGAACCAGGTCACCCCCAGTTGTACTCCAACTGTGGCATCTGCACCTGATGTGCTACGACTTTTGAACCCTGAACTAAAATGGTTCAGTGCCATCAATATCTCCAATGGTTTTTGGTCACTACCATTGGCTCCCAAGAGTCAATATAAGCTCACCTTCACCATTGAAGGAAGACAGTACATGTGGACTTGCTTACCACAGGGATAGCATAACAGCCCGTCCCTGTTCCATCTGCATATGATGGATGCCCTTGAGGGTTTCTCTACTCCCCAATGTCTCTTGCAGTATGTGGATGACCTGTTGCTGGCAACTGCCACACAGGAACAACACTTGGATCTCTTGGATGAACTACTGACTCTCATTCAGATAGCAGGCCTAAAATGCAATCCAGCAGAAGCACAGTTATGTCAGAAAGCAGTACTCTTTCTGAGTCTAAAAATAACTGACCAAGGCCAAAGCCCTACCTGGAAGAAGATACAAGGACTGCAAGACTTGCCATTGCCTAACAGCGTGGTAACTCTACGACGGTTTCTAGATATGGTGAACTATTCTTGAGATTTCATCTGTGATTTTGCTCAGAAAGATGCTCTTCTGTATGAGCTATTAAAAAAGGACATTCCATGGACTTGGGGCCCTATACATGCCAGGCTGTGACGGCATCACTGAAGCAGGCCTTGGCCTCTGCCCAGCTCAGATTGCCCCATCCATCCTACCATTCCATCTAGATGTGCCACCTCTGACATTGCCATGTCAGCAGTGCTGGCACAGAAGGTTCATGGCACCCTGAGACCTATTGCATGTGCATCACAGCTCTTGACCCCAGTGGAACAGAAGTACAGCCTTTGTGAAAGGAGCCTTCTGGCCACCTACTGGGCTGTCAAGCACTTTTTGTATATCATTGGGTACTCTCCAATGATTATTAGCACCAACCACACACCAACTACCTTTCTGCTCTCAGGCAAAGTGAAGGATGGGTCAGTCTCTAATACCAGGCTGACACACTGGTCACTTCTTCTCCAGGATAGAGACATACAAGTGCACCCAAGAAAAATTCCATCTATGCTGGCTCGTGGACTCCTTTTCCAAGGAGAACCCCATGACTGTACACTGCAGTCACCTGATCTTCCAGATCCAGGTCCTTTTTTCCCTGCCACACCACAAATACTTGACAACACCTCTTTGTGTCATATCTTTACTGATGGTTCAGCATACTACTATCAGGGAGAACAAATTGCAGGGATGGGCATTCTAGTCATTTACCCTTATGGTAACACTGTTAAGATCTCTAAGTGTTGCAGTGTAGCATCATCACAGTATATAGAGGTGGCAGCGGTGGCCTGTGCCCTTGAGTTCATCCAGCATGGGACTGAGGATTCCATAATTTTTACAGACTCTAATTGGGTTTGTTGTTCTCTTATAGAATTCCTTCCTTTCTGGCAGAACTCCTTCCTCTCTTCTGACAGCAGCCCAGTGAAGTACAAGGAACTGGCAATATACAGACATTCACTGGCACAAAAATTTACACACAAACTCTATGTACACAAAGTGAAAGCTCATTCCCTCCATGATCCCTATCATGCATTCAGTGATACAGTAGATACCCTTGTCAAGGAAGGAGCCCAAGGGGAGGACACATGGATGATGGATCATCCAGAGGCCTATGTGGCAATACATATTGCAGCACTCAGGAAAAAAACTGAACCCTTTTCCCCCTTGGACCTCACAGCAGCCCAACAAGTTGATACTGAACTCAAAGAAGTGTTCAGATTCCTTGACAAGAGTATCAAAGAGAAACTTCCCATACACAACCCCTACCGGAGGCATGAAGGTAAGTTACGCTTGTCACAAGATGACAACCTCATCTGGTACCAGCCAGATGATTCCACCACCAAGTTGTGGGTGGTCCCCAGACACCTTAGGTCTGAATTTTTGCACCAAGTGCACGATACACCCACTGGTTGGCACCAGGGAGTGGAAAACACCCTCCAGAGGCTCAAGACCACTGCCTGATGGCCTAGTGTCACCAAAGATGTCAAAATAGATAGCTGCCTTGTTTGTGCGCAAAATAACCCCATCCCCACCAAACGAAATGCCAAACTTTTACTACAACAACACTCTGGCCCTTGGAATGCAATACAGATTTATTTTATTGGTCCCTTAACCAATACCAGCAGAAATAACAAGTATGCTCTTGTGGTAACTGACCTCTTCTCTAAGTGGGTTGAAGCTTTCTCCACTAAAACATGCACCACTAAAACCACTGCCAAAATCCTGGTGGAACAAATTTTCTCCAGGTGGGGCCTACCTCTTAAGGTGGACTCTGAAAAAGGAACCAGTTTTACAGGTGAGTTAATGAAAGAATCTCTTGAACTCCTTGGAGTTCAACAAAAGTTCCACATACCCTACCACCCCCAATCTTCAGGTCAAGTAGAGAGAGCCAACAGATGGATTAAGCAAATGCTTTCCAAATTCATTGAGGACAATCCCAAAACCTCGGATTCCTTACTGCCATTATTCCTTATGGCAATTAGGGGCACACCCTCAGCCACTACCCAGCTCACACCCTTTGAGGTGATGACTGGAAGACAGATGAGATTACCTGAACACTTGTTGTTTGACCTGCACACTCCCACTGCAGACCGTGTGTCTGTAGATCAATATGTGGAAAAACTCAGAAAAAACCTTATACACACACACTTGTATGCTGCTAACTGCATGGGTAAGGCCCAGCAACAATCCAAAATACAGTTTGACAAGCATGCACAAGAAGTGGATTGGCAGGTTGGAGATCAGGTAATGGTCCTCTGATTTGCACATCCCTCACATTCCTTCTCCAATAAATGGGAAAGCCCATATCCCATTATCAACAAGCTCAGTCTGGCAGTCTATCAAGTTAGATTCCTGCAAAATAATAAACTGACTGACAAATGGCTACATGCAAACCAACTGAAACTGTATAAAGGAGTTTAATTACTTTTCCTCACCCCATTGGGCGGAATAGTACTGACTTACTAATGTTTGATTTTGCTTTTCAGATACACTGACAAGATGGCTATCTTGTTCCATTATCTCCTAATCTCCGGAGTTATCCCCTGCATCCAAGGCATGGTACAGAACCTCCTACCACACCTTGATCATCCAGCATCTCCTTCAGAGGGAGTATCCATCAAAATACCCGATAGTCTGATTACTGTCCAGGAAGGTTCCGATGCTTACCTCACTGCCTCGGTTGTCACTCCTGATCAATCTACTCTACAAATTGAGTGGCAAACCACATTGCAAGGACAAATTCTCCCTGTGGCCAAACTCTCCAAAGGAACTTTCCAGAGTTGGCCCAATGCTAAATTATCCCCAAATGGTTCTCTGTCCTTGCTGCAAACTGCTCTCAGACATTCTGGTTTATACAAAATTACTGCCTTAATTGATCCTTCGTATTGTAATTCTCTGTCTAAGGATTCTGCTTGAAAATTTTGTGCTGTATACAACATGGCTTCTGCTACCATGTACCTCTCTGTGTTACCACCCACTGATAAACAGCTTTTGGAATGTCCAAAGCACATCCCTGGTCCCCGCAGTGGTCTAACAGCTACTGCCCTCCCTGGTTCATTGATTAACTATTTACAATTTATGCACATACCTGTGTTGTTTAATCTTACTTACTGGAATATGAAAGAATTTGGTATGTGTCACAATACTAATACGTCAGGATTTTATAGTACGTTATTGCTTGATAGTTCAGCTGCATTTCAGATTCGTACTCAAGACCCTATTGCCGGGGTCCGTACTACTGAACATAGAGGCAACTTCAGGAGAAAACCCGATCCTGATGATCAAAGTCATGAACGTAATACACATGAAGTTGACAGTTCTGATGTCACTGGTGCAACAGGTACTGTCACAGGACTCTTTGGTACGGCTTTGTCTATTTGGAATAAGGCAGACATTGCTGCAATCAAATCTCATTCTGCCAAATTTCAAACTGGTTTGGTGAATAATATACTACCCCCATTATTGCATGGTGTGGATGGCCTCAGTCAGGAAGAAAGATACACTGTATACAATATGCACGACATTGCTAAGGCATTTACAGACTCTAAAGAGAAGATTAACACACTCATTGCACAGAATAACAAAGAAGCAGATAAACAATACATTGCTAGAGAAATTCTCTGCTCTGCCTATGGCTCATACATTATCACTACGATCAACAATCTCTTCCGTGATCTAGAATCTTGAAGAATCCCTGATATCATACTTGACAGATGCATTTCCAAATGCTATTGTCCTCGATGTAAAACCCCTGGCTGTATTGCTATGTGTATGCAACAATTTCTAACTATTCCTCTCTCTACAGCTAGAAACCTGGGTTTTGTGACCAGACACCCTAATACTGGTCCTTGTTTTACTTCTAAGAAATGTTCTATAAGAGATACTATGTTTGTTTTTTTACTGTCTCTTTACCATGCTTTGATCCCACTACAGTTTTGTTCGACAAGCTGGCACTGGTACACTCCATTGGGCACTTTGATGAAGACATTTACAGAGAACACCTGGATCTACCTCTTCTACTGGTTTTCCATCCTTTCCTGCACTCCTGGGTCGCTCCGCACACAGACTGCTGTGCGAAGAAACAATATATTTACTTGTGTCGATGTGACGTATTTGATGTTATTCAACCTGTATGTGGTTATTCTCCAGACAGCATTGATTGGACTTTTTCCATGGATGATGACATCAGCACAAATGGCACAGATTTCTCAGACTCAACATTGGCTCTGGATAAACTCTACCGATCTTATCGTGAGGAGGTTCATCACCTGTCAACACAGATTTCCAAGATGACCTACACCTGCCCAGTACAGTCGTAAAAGTGGAGACTCCCCACTGTTCGATCTCAGTATAATTCTGATGGAGAGTATTGTGTGGTTACTAATCTCAAAAGCTATATTTATGGATCTGAAACATGAGTTATTGATACCCCCAATTTCTGTTTTGTCCCACACCAGAAAACTGTTATTGGACATACCGTTATAACCCCAGTCCCCTTTATCGATGCAGACATCATTGATGGTAACCCTGATTATCTGCTCACACTTTCTGAATATTTACCATATTTTAATGTACACATAGATCTACTTACACTTACATTAAAATCACTTTTAGACAGGAAAGATACACACCTCATCCACATCAGCAATAATATGACCAAGGCCAATGAAGCTATCCTTTCATTAATTAATGATGGTGATATGAATGATGCATTAACTAACACTTGGTTAGAAATTACTTTTAAAGGTTTTGTTATTATACAAGCATTTTTGATATTTTTCTTGATTATTATGCTATGCTGCCTACGGCGCACACTGCGCCAACACCATGAGCAGCTCGAGTTCCTTTACAAAGCTCGCGCTTCGGGTTTGTAAATGACCACTGCTCTCTGACCTTTCCCTAGATTTGCCTGTGTTGCCCTTGGAGGCAACAAGGGGGGGGATGTTACACAAGGTCCCTGCAACCTTATTGATACCCTCAGAGGTACACCATAGACAGCTAGTGCTTATGTATATGTTGTACTAACATATAGGGCTAAGGGCATCTACCGTATAAGAGTAGATGTCAGGATATGTACTCATGTTGTTGTAATACACTTTGCTTGCTAGTACATATATATTCTATGTATTTTCTGTGTATTTCTTACTTATAAGATGTTAGGACACCTGTGTCCTTGGAATAATTATGATATATAAGTCGGCATTGCCACCTTTCGGTGATTTGTACTACTACACTGAGTTATGTAAGACTCTGTATAAGTACTCTTTTGTTTCACAAACTGATGACTACTACAAAATTGTATAATGTTATCTTGGACCGTGGAGCCTCCTTTAATTTAGCCAATAGGGCTCATCTCTGTAACTAGAAATGTTTCTATCTTACAGTAACCATAGTAATTATCCTAGGTATATAATGTGAGACACTAAGTCTTGTACCTCGGAGATCCCAAGAGACACAAAGAAACCTTGAGGTATAGGGAATGCTTAGCACTGGCTCCTGGTTCGTATTGGTAAGAACTGCTCAGGGCAACTGTGATTTTATCCCTTTTGGTACTAATAAACAAGTTTATTACCTAATGCAATGTGTCTGTGATTACTTGCATTCCCAATATTGCCAAGAACCTGAGCACGAGGTTTAGACCTCCTGACAACACCATTTAGGGACATGCCATTGGGGTGGATGAGGGATTCAGTCCAAGAAATAATTTAATATGGGACCAGAATTTTTTTGAGTCACCATAGGAGTTGGTTAACAGATCTTTGCAGTAAGAACTTTTAGCCTTTTTGATGTCCTTTTTGCATGAGTTATGTAGGGCAGTGTAGGTATTAAGGTCAAAGGATAGCCCCGAGCTTTTGAAATGAAGCCAGCTTTTATCTCTTTGTTTTAGTTTAGCAAGGAGGTCAGATTTTAGCCAGCTGGTGTGCCTATTTTTTACCCTCCGAGTTACTAGTTTGCAGTGCTTATCCTAAAGTGCTAGGAAGTGTGTCATGAATGGATTGAGGGAAATATGAGCATCATTAGATATTAGAAGGGGGGACCAAGCAGTTGCAGCAATGTTATGAAGAAAAAGCTCCAAGTTGAAGTTAGCATAGTTGTGGAAAGTAATGAGATGAGGTTTTGAAGGATTGGGCTTACTTTTTTCCCAGATACAGAAAGTAGGGGAGAGGTCAGTGATGGCATCAGGTAGTACACCAGAGGCAATAATGTTTTCAGAGTGGTTGGTCATAATCCAGTCCAGCAGCATACGTGTGTAAGAGTATGGAGTTGTCCTGGTAGGATCACATATAATTTGGTGCAGGTTGAAACTCTGCAACCTGGTCAGTAATGTTGACTGGGTGTTCCCCAACCAATTAATGTTAAGGTCCTCTAGTATCAGAACTTAATGTTTTCCAGAAGGTAAGAGATTTAATCCAGCAACTCGTCCATACCTTTCTGACTGTAGGATGGAGGGTTATAGGCACATGCAATATGCAGTTTTTTTGGTACCTAGGGTAAGTAGAGTATGAAGTACCTCGCAGTGGGATGGGGGAGGTGATTAGATGGCTGTGAGATGTAGATGGTCTTTAAAGTAGACAGCAGTACCACCCCCTCTCTTGGATGCAGTTCTGTCAAGTCTAAGGAGGTTATATGAAGGAAGGGAGCACAGAGAGTCAGGAGTGGAAGGATTTAGCCAGGTTTTAGTCAGGCATATAATGTAGGGCTTGAAGAGAGAGGTCCAGGATTCTAGATCAGTAAGATTGTGAGTGAGACTCCTGATATTACGGTGCATAACAACCAGACCTTTAGCACTGCTAATCAAATCAGATGTGGCATATGCTGGTTCTAGATTTATTTGAACATCCCCTTAGAGCAGGATGGCAAGAAGGAGAAGATACCGCAGCTTGTGGAACAGGAAGGGACATGGGTTCCATTACTCAGGTGACACATTTTGTGGGAATAGGTAGCTAGGTGGAGCCAGGTGCTGTTTAGCAGTAATGGGGAGAGGTCACAAAAGGGGGTATGAAGTAGTAAAAGGTTGGAAAAGAAGTAGTCATTTGGCAGGAACGTGGGGACCATAAAAACAGATTGAGGTAAAGAGAGCATATAAAGATGGAGTAGTGGCAGAGAGGAAGCAAGAATGAATAGCAACATATGCTGGTCCATTTTATGTAGGGACCGAGGAATTGCCAAGGGGACTGGTAGAAATTGGAGGTGGAAAGTGGGCCAATGAGGAGAGTGGTGTGCTGAGGAGGAGTGGCTAAAGTGTATTTAAAGAAGGCCTGGGAAGGCATGGGGGGGCGGGAAAAAATATCTGCAAGGATTACAGCTCGAAATTAAAATCAGCCATAACAGCAAGCACCTAAAACTGCAGCTTGTCTCCTACACAGCAGGCCTTCCTTGCATGTCCCATCTCTACTCAAGAAATACTTACTGCTATTCAAACCCTCCCTTCAGATAAAGCCCCAGGGTCAGATGGATTCCCCTTTAATTTTTACAAAACTCTTGCAAATGAATTAGTCCCTATTCTCCACCAGCTCTTTTCCTTTCTGTGTAATAATGGTCTTTCGGATTTCTTCCTTCTAGATGCCTTAATAATAGTTCTGTCCAAACCCAATAAACCCAAAGATAAAGTTATTAACTACCGTCCCATTTCTCTTATGAACTATGATATGAAGCTATTTGCAAAAATTCTCTCTACCAAAATTATGCAAGTCTGGGAGGGACTGATTGGGCCTGAACAGGTGGGCTTCATGTAGAGTAGGTCCTCCATGGATCATTTAAGGAAACTGACCCATGTCTTTTCTGCATCCAGGAAGGCTCAGCAACTAATGGTGCTGATCTCCATGGATGCAGAGAAGACATTCGACAGGGGGCAATGGATGTTCCTATTCTCGGTGTTGGAAAAATGTGGCTTCCCTTCAGTTTTTATACAGTTAATATGAATGCTTTATTCCAGACCTCAAGCTAAAGTGTACTGTAATGGAGTACTATCGCATGGTTTCTCCCTTTACTCAGGAAATCGTCAGGTTGTCCCCTATCTCCCTTGCTCTTTAATCTCTACTGAGAACCTTTAATTCATTTGCTAAATACCTCCCCAGTGATTCAAGGTATCCCTATAGGGTCTTTAGATCTTAGGCTTTCTGCTTATGTGGATGACATTTTGTTACATCTGTCATACCTTGTCACTTCTATACTTGAAGCCCTGTGTATTATCTCTGTATTTGGTAAGTTCTCCAATTACAAACTCAACCTTGACAAGATTACTATAATGCCTCTGAACCCCAAGGTGTTTCCCTTGGAATATGTTCAACTGGGTATGGCGTGGACATCCACACTGACATATCTTGGCATTTTTCTCTCCCAGAAACATTCCCTAGTTATAGCACTAAATTTATACAAGGTGGTGGAAACCATCAGACAAGACCTTCACAGATGGAGCTCTCTCCCCTTTTCCTTGCAAGCCTGTATCAGTATTATTAAAATGAATGTACTCCCCCATATTTCTTACACCTTAATATGCTAAATTTATTCCTCCCTGCTACCTGGTTTAAGAAACTTCTCTCTGTTATCTTCCGCTTTTTATGGAAAGGTAAAACTCCCTGTATAGCCTATGCAAGATTGGGTGAGCTGAAACATCTTGGGGGGCTCAGATTGTTGAACTTTTATATATATTACCTTGCCAGTCACATTTCTAAATATACAAAATGGTCTATACCACCTGATCAGCAAGGGGTGGCTAAATATGTGCCAATATGGCTTCAGATTGAAAGACATCAAATTGCAGATGATGGTATTTTTCCTCTGATAGTCTTTTCCTTATCTCCACCAATAATTTGCCATCTCAGCTTAAAACTACGGTTATACATAACTCACTAAAAGTACATGCTCAATTATGTAGGTCCATGTGGTATAACGACTTAAAGGACATTTCTCAACCACTTTGTAACAATGTACATTTTTAACTGGGAGGAAGGGTATTATCTCAACTGTGATTCACTGAATTATCTGGTAAACTAGTTTCTGACCTCCTGAGAGATGGACAGATACCCAGTAGTCAAGATCTTTTAACCTATCTTAACCTCCCTACCACACACATTTTTAGAATATACCAACTCCGGTATATGCTGATTAGTTAGTTTGGTATAGCAGCATGGAATACTGACCATAGTAACTTTCTCTCTCTAGTCCAATCTCACTCCTGGCAACCCCATTCCATATAACAATTAGTATCCCTCCTATTTTCCCAATTATTTCCCATGGTCATGGGCCACTCTCACTATTGGGCATCTTCCCTTCCTAACCTGATGACAAGCTGGGATTGTATCTGGATGGATGTATATTAACACCTGTCCAATGACAAATTACTCCTCACTCAATTCTACATATTACACAACATTTACTTTACCCTTGTCCACTTGTGTAAGATGAGGAAACTCCCCTCTTCTATATGTTCCAGGTGCAATATGGCAGAAGGGTCCCTACTACACGTTATGTGGGAATGCCCTAAAATTGCTCCTCTATGGGAAAAGATTAAATCGAGTCTAGACCCCTTACTTGGCCTAGAAGACTGTTTTTCTCCTGAAATTTGTGTTGTTGGCAATGTCTCTGAGATCCCAGTGAAAGAAAGGAAATACTTTATATCATTAATATCTCTATCTGTAAAGTGTCTGGTCTTGTGCCACTGTCTCGATCAAGATGAGATTACCTACCCTGAATGGTTTAACTAAATTCTGTACAATCTACAAATTGAAAAATGATAACAAGTACACAAAATCATATGCCAGCATATGAAAAGAAGAGGGGGAAGCTAGAGACCCTTTTGTCTGTGCATTCTTCTCTTTAGAAGAATTACTAAGGGGTTTACAAGGGTTTGAATCCCACATGTATACCACCTTGTGAGATTAATAATTAATGTATAGTCTATATTCCTTTATGCCCTGTGCTATTAATATAATGTATACAGAGGTCTACTGTACTACATTTAGTATATCCTGGGAGGGAAGGGGGAGGAGGGGGAAGTAATGTATGTAATGTATGTTGTTTGTCTGTATTTTCCTTTATCCTTATGTCTGTGTACCATGTATTGTCTTGGAAATTTTAATAAAATGCACTAAATTAAAAAAAAAAAAAAAGAAATAAACACACCACACTTATGGATTTACTGTAGGGATCACATCTTATTACAATTATATCCAAAGAGAGGTGCATCTGTTACAAAAATTATTACACTTTTGCCTTTGATCTTTAAGACCACTATGAGATAGACACCCCCACTTCACTGTGCACACAAAAAAACTTTTGCATCAAGATAACTGTTTGAGACATCACCATAAATGTCCTTTTCTCACACAAACATGGCTCTGCCTTTCACCCTAAATCCCCTAACCATACAAAATCAACATTTAGGCACAGATTAAAGGGAGCCAAACCCAACTGATAATCAGCAGTTAAATTCGACACCAGAAGATCAGTTGGAGGCTTGTGATGTTGTCAGGTAATGTGCCCATACACTCCAAACATGATTCAGACGTTGACTTGCTAGCCACCTTTTCCATGGATACAATTTTTGTCTGACTGTGTACTCAGGAAAGTATAGAGCTATTAAGGAGAAGTATCAAGATAGCAGCGAAGCTGTTTGTAGTTGAAAACCTTCTTAACACTTTTTTTTCCTTGCTTAGACACTTTGTGTGGGCAGAAATAAGGAAGCTTTTTTTGAAACTCATATTTAATTGGCAAGTACTGGCAGGTTTTCCAGACTATATTGTAGAGAACACAAGGCATAGCTGAGATGTTAAAGCTGGGGAAGCTACAAAGCCTCTGCAATGTTACAGAGATGAAATGTAACAACGTGATAAAAGTTTGATATTATTGGCAATACACTCATTTTATTTTTATTTTATTTAGTTTTTGTTGACCGGGTAAGTGCACTAGACAAATCCTGCCTATTTTCAGACACGACCCAGGGGAAGGGGATACAGATGAATACCAACTGACCTTGAGCCAGATTAAGCTGTTGGTGGTATTTTTAGTGAATACATGAAATTTGGCCAGGACGCCACAGTCTGTCTGTCTCTCTCGTGTGTGTGTGTGTGTGTGTGTGTGTGTGTGTGTGTGTGTGTGTGTTTTGCAGTTACAAGTGAAACTGTAAACACTGAGCTCCCTTTTCTCAGAGTTGAAGATTTGTCATGCATAATATCACTCCCATGGCAGAATATAGAATGTCTGTCATTTCTGGAGGACAACATGACCAGGAATAAACAGTTACAATAAGCAAGACAGGTACAAAGAAAAGTGGATATTTCAAAGAAAAATCTAAGTATTGATTAAATGTATGAGTAATTTGGGGGCTCAGAGGGAACACACAACCTGCCGCAGTTAGCCACAAAAATTAAAAAAACAGACAGACAAGTTAACTCTGACTTAGTAGCACTTCAGAATAAATGGAAGCACTATTTGCACCTAGCTTAAGAGTGGCATTTTTTTTTCAGAACTTAATGCTGCAGAAGTTTAAAATACAGTAAATGCTGGTTTTCTAAATAGCAAGAATAAGGGTTACATGGCATCAAAAGGAAAAAAACACTGCTGTGAAACAAATGACTGATGGCTGCCCTGGGTCTGAGCTCCAGTCTGATAAAATGGAGTGTCTGTTTTCACACATTCTGGAGCCTCTGCACAGTCAAATGAAATGTGATGTTAAAAGGAAAAAAAGCAGAAGGCAGTGCACTGAGGAGCACTGCTGGGACCAGTGCTGTGCTCAACTAATTTACATTGGGGGGAGTTCTCCAAGGGGTGGGATTGGGCATCCCTAGTGCCCTAGTGTCACTGTTGTATTTTGGGGTAGGGTGTGGGCTTAAGAGTGCTGAGAAGGAGGGTTGGGTGGACGGAGAAAAAAATATATATTATATAATATATATTAAAAAGGTCCAACGGAACATGATTGCAACACTGGGATACTGGCCACTCCTAGTGTTATTGCTATGCTTCAGGGGTGGGGGTGGGTGCTGAGAAGGAGAGTTGGGTGGGGGTATTCATAATTAAAAAAAATAAAAATCTGCAATCATGACACTGGGGGATTGGGCACCCCCAGTGTCATTGTTATGCTTCTAGGGGGTGTGTGGGGTGATGGGTACTGAGAGGGAAGGTTGGTTGGAGGATATCCATAATTAAAATAAAACAGAAAATTGGCAGTCACAGTGGAACACAGCACACTCTGCCATGTCCAGGATGGCCACCGTTCTCTAATGCACACACGCTAGTAGTTGTGCATGCATAATACAGTTTTGCGTCCATCTTGGATACAGCACAGTGTGCCATGTTCCACTGTAACAGCTGACAGAGAAAAATTGTGCAGTGCAACTGCCAGTGGAAACAGCGAATGGAGTGTTTCACACACATGGAGTTGCAGTTCCAACATGTTGTTCTGTTGGAAGGAATGTGCTGAGTCCTTTTCTGATAGCAAGCGGTCTGCAGGGCTACACCCACTGCAGCCCTAAAAAAGGAAGAGATGTACAAGGATAGGTCATGTAAGTCACATTTTAAAGGAGCATGAAGTAGTTTTTTTGTTGTTGTTTTTTTACAAAAATGAAGCCATTTCCATTATCAGTTCTTTCTTTCGGTCCTTGTTGTTTCTATGACTTTAATGTCAGTGTCCAGCATATTTCCTCTTGTGCCAGGTTTTTCAAACAGCAACCCCACTACTACCAACCTAATACTGCTCAGTTACCATGAACTGTATCAAACGGCACTAACTGTTCCATAATGAACACCTCAACAATTGGCAACTGCATAATCAAAATTTGTTGTTCTAATGACCATTTTATGTTCACCAAAGACAATTCTATCTTTAAGTGTACTTTTTATGTGGCCAAAGCAAATATTTATGCAAGGAAACCTAGAAGAAAAACAACAGTATTACTACTGCAATTAAATAACTTCCTTTACTGGAAAAGGTTTTCCAGAAGTTGGGTGATCAAAAGTCTTAGCCACTATCAGTCCATTGCTACAATTAATAACTTGCTTTACTGGAAAAGAGTTTCCAGAAGTTAGGCTACTAAAAGTCTTTGCCACTATCAATCCATTGCAATTTGTGAACTAATCATATCCATTGCACCCCTCAAATTTACTATTAAAGAGATCCCCTCTCTCCTGTTTTAAAACAAACAGTGCTGAGAAAAGTTTATTTTTTATGTGTCTACCTCTTTTAACAAAGTACCTGTAATATAGTTATAGTAAATTAAGAACTGAAGGGACTCTAGGTATGTCTTCCCCTTTACTTCAGAAGTAGGGATGAAATAAGTACAGTGGCATCCAGAGGTACAGTAAGCAGTGGTATATTTATTGATTGATTGATTTTATGTTGTCTTGCTGCACATGCACAAGCTAACATCTTATTCGGAGAACAGCATTTCAGAGGTATGTCACTGCTGGGTGTAATGCAGCTCAGGCTGCAATGACTTGACAGAGACAGCCCAGTGGTCAGCAAGGCTCATCATGACACTGTTCCCTGGCATGCTGTGTGAAAACTTTGTGTAGTTGAAAGGAAGGAGTTGCTCTAATCCAGAGGTACTGTATCCTTTCATCTGCATGACACCACACTTCAGTCAATTGAGTGATGTCATGATTGGCCTCCTATTGTCCTTCTCACCCAATGGTAAATCAACCCCACCCTCTGCCAATTATCCTTCTTACTTCCTCACTGCTTATTGTTTCCCCATTTTAATATCCCACCTTCTGCTATGTATTCCTTCCCCTCCCAGCTGTTTCACATGCCCATTCCAAATCCCACCCTCTGCCAAGTATCAAGCCCACCTCCCCATTGCTTCCTGTGCCTTGTTTCAATATCCCACCTTCTGTCAAGCATCCCTCCCACCTCCCCATAGCTTCCAGTATGCATTAAAAATAAAATCAATACTGGGGTGCCCAATCCTCAGTGTCGGTACCTAAAATAAAAAAAAAAGGTCCTTCATTTGTACTTCTGCCACCATCTCCCACTGCCATGACCCTTCCCCCAGCACTTACAACCAAAAACCACCTCTAACCTGTTACTTACCTACCGAGGGTCCAAGGCTGTAACCCTGTCTACCCTGAAGACACATCTTTCCTCTTTGACACCAGACTTGGAACTTAGGATATCAGGTATGCACATCAATGTATTTCAATGTGTTTTGAACTTGTACTTATAACTTGGTTATTTTTTAAATATTTTTCCCACAAATTTTCAACATGGCCTTTTTGGAACAGTGCCTCATTAACAAGTAGGGGAAACTTCCAAACCAGCCTGAAAGATAATTTTGTAGTTTCTCTACAACTCTCTTTTTGGGTGGAATGTTAATGTTTTCACCTACTGGGTTCATGAGGTGGGGTCATAAAAAGACTATGTTCAAAATTTTGGGTCAAAATATTAAAGCACAACAAAGTTATAAAGGTACATTGAAATGTTCAACTCTCACTCATTACTTTGGTAATTTTCCATATTTTGACTCCAGAGTTTCCACACACCCATATTTCATACCCCTTCATGAATGTAACAGGTATTCTTTTTTAAATCTCCTCCTAAACATGATTTTGCATTAGCTCCACAAAGTCACCTTTTGAATGGGATTTAAAAAGTTCCAGCTGCTGTGATCATATGGTGGGAGTCATAAGAAGACAGTGTTGAACATTTGGGGTCAAAATATCAAAAAACAACAAAGTTATGTGGAAAAATTGAACTTTTTCAATGTTTACTCACAACGTTTTGATTTTTACAGAGTTTGGCTACCCAAAATGTGCACATACCACTTTTGTTACCCCACCTGATGAACAAGACAGCTGTCATTTTTCAATCCCCTTTGTAACATGCTTTCACAGTCCCTCTGTGAAACTGCCCTTCAGCCAGGATTAAAAAAAATCCACCTGTCATTATCATAACATGGGGTCAAGAAATTGTTCCTACATTTACTCATAACTTTATTTCCACAGTTTTTGGCCCCTAATAATCAACATATCCCTTGTTTTGCCCTACCTCATGAACATGACAGCTGTCATTTTTCAAATCCTCTCCAAAACATGCGTCTGTAGTCACACTGCAAAACAACTTTTCAGATGGAATTTAAATAATTCCACCTGTTTTGATCATAATATTAGGCCGTGAAAACAGAGGGCTTAGTTTTCAAAGGGCCAAGAATGATGCAAGGTGCTTGGACCTGAAAAGAGTGATGCAAGGAGCAAGCTACGTCAAAACGTGTGTCAATTCTGATTTTCTAAAGCTACTTATGTCAAAAGCGGAAATGACGGTGCCAAAGTGGCTTGCATCAAAAAAATGGGTGTGTCATGTCACAATGAGTCTTGCATCAAAAAATTATGAACAATCTCCTTTGTTTTGTTTTTTCAAATGTGGAAGATGTTGACAATACACTGAAGGTGCATGCTGCTTATAGACCAGCTAGAGCTGGTCTAACTGACACTGAAGCATATAAAGGTGAGAGTTAGATTATGTAGGGGTTGGTTATACAGCCAATATTCCCATGCAGGATTAGTTGACAGTGTTTTGGGGGCTTAACATGCCATTTTCTTAGCCATTTTGTTTGCAGTAATTTTTGACGCAGCTTGCATCATTTTTGCTCCATGCACTGTTTTTTGACTCAGCTTGCTTAATTTTTTTAACTCAACTTGTCACTGTTAAACTCCGCTTTGTGTCACTTTTCTTCATGCATGCAGTTTTTGACTCAGTTTGCTTCTTTTTACTCAATGTTTGTCATAGTTAAACTTGGCTTTGCATCACTTTTCTCCATGCATTTTTTATCTCAGTTTGCTTCATTTTTTACTCAGTTTGTTTCATTTTTTTAGCCAACCTGCTTCATGTTTCTGGCTCAACTTGCATAATTTTCACTCTGCATCATATTTTTGACTCAACTCGTGGTCATTTTTGCTCCATCTCACTCTGTGAATTGTATTTTTGCCTCAACTTTCACTCAACTCAGCTTGCATCATCCTTACTCCATATGTCATATGTTTAACGCAGCAGACCTCTTGCATCATCTTGGAGGACTTTTCCATAGATAATGCATTTCTTGCAAAACAGGCCACAGTGTTTAGTGCACCTGGATTGCATGCAAGGTGGATGTTTGATGCACCTTGCATCATTCTAAGGGTCCTTTGAAAATCTAGCCCACTGTGTTAGAAATTTGTGGTCAGAATGTGGAAGCCCACTGAAAATTAAACATTGCTTCTCAGGTGGTCTATCCTGGGTAAATAAAGTTTAAAAATGTTTAAAAGTAGAACACCACTGAAAATGAAATATCGCATCTCATTTGGTCTATTCTGGGTAAATATATAGTAAATATGTGTAAAAGCAGGACCCCAGTACAACACAGCCCCCTCTGAACTGTCTATCTATGCTGATCTAGAAACACAGAAACATAGACTTTGATGGCAGATAAGGACCACTTGGCCCACCCAGTCTGCCCATTTCCCTACCTACTGGATAAGCTGCAGATTCTAGTTAACCAACAGCCTACTTCCTGCAACCCCACACTATAATTGCCTTTTGTCTGTCCCATGCATGTTTGAATTCCCCCACTGTTTTAGACCCAACGACCTCCTCAGGAAGGCTGTTCCATGTATCCACCACTCTCTCCGTGAAAAAACATTTCCTCACATTACCCCTGAGCCGTCCCCCCTCTATCTTTAAATTGTGCCCCTTGTTCTTACACATCTTTTTCTGAAAGATGCTACCCTCCTGGACTTTGTTGATTCCCTTGAGGTACTTGAATGTTTCTATCATGTCCCCGTCCCTCCTTTCATCAAGAGTATACATATTAAGCTCTCTCAGTCTCTCTTCATATGGTTTCTGTTGCAGACCCTGCACCATTTTAGTTGCCCTCCTCTGGACTGCTTCCATCCTGTCTATGTCCTTGCATAGATGAGGTCTCCAAAACTGCACACAGTACTCCAGATGGGGTCTCACCAACTGTCTGTATAAAGGGATAACCACTTCCCTTTTTCTGCTTGTGATGCCCCTTCCTATGCATCCCAGTATCCCCCTGGCTCTCCTTACTGACTTTTCACATTGCTTACCCACCTTTAGGTCATCTGATATGACTACCCCCAGGTCCCTTTCCATTTTTGTTGTTGTTAGTACCTCCCCTGCTATTGTGTACTCTTCTGCTGGGTTTTTGTTTCCCAGGTGCATTACTTTGTACTTCTTTGCATTGAATCTAAGTTGCCATATGTCTGACCATTCCTCCAACCTTGCCAAGTCCCTTCTTATCTTTTCTACCCCCTCTTGTGTATCAACTCTGTTACAGATCTTTGTGTCATCTGCAAAGATGCATACCTTTCCCTCCAGACCCTCTGCAATGTGACCTATACAGATGTTAAAGAGGACTGGACCCAGTACTGAGCCCTGAGGTACTCCACTAGTAACCCCCCTTTCTTCAGAATGTGTTCTACTCACTAGTACCTTCTGTGTCCTGTTTTGCAGCCAGTTTGCTACCCAGACTACCACCCTGGGACCCACTCCCAGGCTGGCAAACTTGATTATTAAGCTTTTGTGCGGGTCTGTCTTAAATGCCTTGCTAAAGTCTAGGTAGACCATATCCACAGCCCCTCCCTGGTCTATTACTTTGGTCTCCTAGTCAAAGAAATCAATTAGATTCATCTGACATGACCTTCCTGCTGTAAATCCATGCTGCTTTGGGTCCTGTGCCCCGCTGGCCTCTAGGTACTCAACAATTCTTTCTTTCAGAAGTGATTCCATCATTTTCCCTACCACTGAGGTCAAACTTACAGGTCTGTAGTTTCCTGCTTCTGCCTTGCTCCCACTTTTGTGAAGGGGAATCACATCTGCCCTCCTCCAGTCCTCAGGTACCATACCATACCATCCTGCCATGATTTGTTAAAAAGCGTGGTCAGTGGTATCACTAGGTCCTCCCTTAGTTATTTTAGGATTCTGGGGTAAATCCTGTCAGGCCCCATTGCTTTGTCCACCTTGAGTTTTAGGAGTTCTTTCAGGACTTTTTCTTCTGTGAATGGACTGGTGTCAACCCCTCTACCCAGAGTGCTTCTATTGTCTGGACTAGGTAACTCCTCCTCATCTTCTTTTGTGAATACTGAGCAAATGTATTCATTCAATATCTCTGCCTTTTCACTGTCTCCCTCTGCCCACCTCCCCTCTCCTTTATTAATCTTCACTATCCCTCCCTTAACCTTTCTATGCTCCCTAATGTACCTATAAAAGGTTTTATCCCCCTTCTTAACTGAGTTGGCTATTTTTTTCTCGGTTTGGGCCTTTGCTAGTCTGACTGCCTTCCCCACTTCTTTCTGCTTTAATTGATACAGTTCCCTGTCGTGCACCTTCTGTGATTCCTTATACTTTTTGAATGCAGCCTTTTTCTCCTTAACCTTCCCCTGCCACCTCTTTTGAGAACCATAGTGGTTTTTTACTCCGCTTTGTTTTCTTTATTTGTTTCACACAAAGGCTTGTTGCCTCTATGATGGCAGTTTTGATTTTTCTCTATTGTTCTTCCACCCCTCCTTTTTGGTCATTTGCTAGTGCATTTTTCAGGTATTCACCCATTTTGCCAAAGTCAGCCCTTCTAAAGTCCAGTATCCTTGTTTTTGTATGGCTTATCTCCATGGTTGTGCTCATTGTGAAGCACACTGTGCAGTGGTCACTTGTTCCCAGATGTCTACTGACTTCTAAATTTGTGATCCTCTCTCCATCTGAGAGTACCAGGTCTAGTATTGCTCCCTCCCGAGTGGGTTCCAACACTAGCTGTCTAAGGCCTACCCCCCCCTGCAGGGCATTGAGAATGACCCTGCTCTTGGATATGGCTGCAGCACATGTTATCCAGTTAACATCTGGCATATTTAGGTCCCCCATCAACAGTATCTCCCCTTTTTCAGCCATTTTGAGAATGTTCTCTATCATTTTGTTGTCCATTTCCTCCCCTTGAGATGGGGGTCTGTATACAACCCCTGTGCAGATTGTGATGCCATTCCCTGTCTCCAAGGTGACCCAGAGTGCCTCTTGTCCTCCCCCTTTACTTTTTAGTTCTGTAGCTTTGATCTCTTCCCTTATGTATAGAGCTACTCCACCTCCCTTTTTACCTTCCCTGGCCATTCTGTAGATTATGTACCCTGGTATGTTGACATCCCAGTCATGGTTCTCGGTGTACCATGTTTCTGTGACTGCCACAATATCCAATTGTTCATCTTCCATCAGGGCTACTAGCTCAGGAAGCTTGTTTCCAAGACTATGGGCATTAGTACTCATTGCCCTCCATTTAATGTTGGCTTTATCCTTTTTCCCCCATTCCTGCTCTTATTGTCCTTGTCTATTTTTCCATTTACCCCTGTCCTGCCCTGTGTTGAGCTCTGTACCTCAGTGTTTACCTTACTACCTGCCATGTTTTGTGGGGAGAGGCTTGAAATGTCCTGCCTTTTATCAGCGCCTCCCCCCTTGGCTAGTTTAAAAGTTTGCCAAGGAAGCATTTAAACCTATCACCTAGGAGCTTGGTTCCCTTCATGGACAGATACAGACCATCATGCCAGTATAGACCTTTATCTCTCCAGGTGGCATCCCAGTCCCCAATGAAGCCAAAGCCCTGTGCTCTGCACCAGTTTTTCAGCCATTCATTAAACTGCATGGTGTGCAGCACCCTAGCCTCACTCCTGCCATATACTGGTAGCACCTCTGAGAAGGTTACCGTGCTTGCTACCCATCTGAGGCCCTTCCCCAACTCCACAAATTCATTCTGCACTGCACTGATCCCATGCCTAGCTAGGTCATTTGTCCCAAGGTGGACTATGATATCTAGTTCACTCTCCTGTGATGCTGCTTCTGAAATCCTGAGGATTCACTTCCTGTCCCTCCTAGCCATGGCACCAGGTAGGCACCTTACTTCCTTCTCCTCTCCCTTTCCCAGTTTTACCCCAACAATAGAGTCCCCTATCAGAAGCTGTTTCCTTCCCCATGGTGTCCCTTGCCACCCTTTTGTGGGTCTCCCTTGTGGATGTCCTCAGCATTCTTCTGGGTCTCCACTGAGGGTGCCATCATAGAGGAACCTTGCTCTGCCAGAATGGCATATGATTTGTGTAGAGGTACAACTAGGGGGCTTCACCTCTGGTCCACTACCTGCACCCTCCCAGAACCCACTGTGGTCCAACTGCTCTTCATACTTGGCAACCTCTGAGGCAGTGGTTGTGACAGTGGTGCTCTTTGGAAGGGGGAGGCCTCCTTAGTCCTTGCTAGTTCAGCCTGGAGGTGGGCAACCTCCTCCCTCAGAGCTGACAGCTGCCTGCAAATAGGACTGCAACACAGTTTCCAGAATGTCTCCCAGAAAACTGCAGCCCCACAGCCAGTGCATTGCACCACTCCCCACATGTCCCTCTCCCTTATAATATACAATATGTAATATATATATATATATATTATTATTATTATTATTATTTGTGGTGTGTACCTACTCTTTTTGCACTGTGCTGGGTTATTAAGGATATGACAGTTCTGCCCCAAGACCTGTTGAGGAAGTGATGTCAGAACTGTGGCTATAGAAATGCCACACCTGGGGGTGTGGGGTGTGGGTGTGGGGTGGGTGGGTGGGTAGTCCACAGCCACTGGTGACTGTTAGAAACAATCAAATACACAACTGCTCCACCACCCTGGTGAGTATTGCCCTTTATAGTAATTCAACTAACACCACAATTTACTAGACCACAGCTCCAGCACAAGCCACTCTACTGAGTCCAGGGATAAAAATGAACTCACTCCTCAGCCAGCAGGACACTTTTAAAATGTTGCAAAAATATCCTTCCAAATCCTAGGTCTCAACCCCAACAATCAAGCAAATTCAGTTGTATCTCACTTCCTCTGGTTATAAAATTATTACTCTTTTAATGGAATCCTGCAATTCTCTGCTTAATGCCAATAAGGAAAAAAAAATGAAACTTTTTGTAGAAAGCGTAGCTCCCCTTCTTAACAATTCCCACCAGTATTATGCCTTACCAGGTTTCCTGGTCCTAAATGGAGTTATAGTTTGTTCTTTGCAGTGTAGCAAGGTTCTCAGCTTCCAACAGACAAATCAAAGTCAGTCTGACTGGCTTCTAACTGTGAAGGATGCCTAAGACAGCACAGTGATGAAACCCCGCCCAGAGCAAATTGATTGACTAGTGACACCTGTGATGTATGCAGGCCTTTCAATGTAGGCACTCTGCTATGTCTGATTCCAATACACAAAATCTTTCAGTGAAACCAGGGATAAAAACTTAACTTCTCAGCCAGCAGTACACTTTTAAAATGTTGCAAAAATATCCTACCAAATCCTAGGTCTCAACCCCAACAATCTAGCAAATTCAGTTGTATCTCACTCCATCTGGTTATAAAATGACTACACTTTTAATGGAATCCTGCAATTCTCTGCTTAATGCCAATAAGGGAAAAAAATGAGACTTTTTATAGAAAGTGTAGCGCCCCTTCTTAACAAGTCCCACCAGTATTATGCCTTACCAGGTTTCCAGGTCCTAAATGGAGTTATAGTTTGTTCTTTGCAGTGTAGCAAGGTTCTTAGCTTCCAACAGACAAATCAAAGCTGGGAAGCAATATTTAATTTTCAGTGGGCTTCCATCTATCCTGGGAAAATACATTGTGAAAGCTGGACCCTTTTGAAAATGTAAGTTGCTTTTCAGCTGGGCTATCCTAAGTAAAAACATTATAAAAATGGGTAAAAGAAGAGTCCATTGAAAATGAGATACTGCATTTTGGCTGTGTGTCCTGGAGAAATACAGTGTAAAATCTGGGACAAGCTGGATCCCACTGAAAACAAGACATCATCTGAGCTGTGCCATCCTGGGTAAATACAGTACATAACTGTCTCAAAGCAGGACCCCATTGATAATGAAATATTACATCTCAGCCGGGTTATCCTGGATAAAATATTGCAAAACTGTGTAAAAACATAACCCTACTGCAAAATCCCACTAAAAAGGAAATGCTTAAACTATTATGATCTGTCCTTGAAAAATACATTATCAAAGCTGAACTCCACTAAAAATGAGATATTGCATCTCACCTCTACTATCCTGTGTAAATGCAGTATAAAACTGTGTAAAATCAGGACCGCAATGCAAATGACATATTACATCCCTTCTGGTCTATCTTGACTAAATCTGTAGTAAAAATGTATACAAGTAGGACCCAGCACAACACCCAATCAAACAATTGGCATTGACAAATGTATGTTTTACGTTATTTATTTAGTTATTTACTTTTCTTTGCTGCTTGATTTAAAAAAAGTTTTACCGTAAAAGACATTCTGAACTGGTAGCAGCTCATTTCCAGCTGTGTCTTGGGGAGGGGTGAAGGGAGCAACAGTGCAAAGCAGTGCAGTATTAATATGCATACATAATACATTAGAACATAGTACAGTAACTCTTCGAGAGATATACAGAGGTATGAACAGTTATGGACTTCCTGTTTGGCGGTAACCAAGATGGCCACTTAAAGAACTTGCTCTTCACCTTGGATGTCATACATTTTCTTCAAGTTTTAGCAAAATCCCTTAATCATCTAGATTTTGTTGCATAATTCATTTCAGTTTGTTCTGCTGAACTGAAAAATATATTTATTGCAGTGATCTGGCAACTTGTTTCGGTCACTCTAATTGTTTTAAATCTTGCTGAGTCATGGCCAGCACAAACACAATTGTGGCCACAACGACTGTACCTCAAAAGCCAATGGTTAACCCGATGAGCCAGGCATCAAAAATTCAATGAGCAGTGTTGAAAACAAAATGGACAAATCATGCCTTATAATTTGTGATACTGAAAATTACTTCTGACAGTTGGATATCCATGGAGACAAAAGAGACAGTAAAATCCATCTTCCAAAGTCAGAGACTGCATTAGTATGGGAGGCAAAACTGACAACTTAGAGTGCAGTGGAAGAAGGAATATTCTCTGAATGATTGGGGTGCCAGAAGGGCTGAAGGGGAGAATGTAGAGGACTTTGTCCAGCATTTGCTCTCAGACCTTTTTCAGCCTTAGAATTACCCCTTAGAAGTGCAGTGAGCTTACTGCACCTTGACACCCTGACCAAAGGCAGGAGAGAAGCCCAAACTGATCTTGGCCCTTTTCCTTCACTAGGCCACAAAAGAAAGACTTTTGCAGCTCACCAGGCAAGCAGGCTCCCTCCTATGGCATGAGATCCAGAAAAAACATGATCTGATAACTTTTATTGGACCAATATCGAGGTTACAAAAAAACAGGTGCTTAAGCTTTTGGACTACACACAGTCCTTCATCAGAAGGACTGTGTGTAATCTGAATGCTTGAGCACCTGTTTTTTTTTTTTTACCAGGAGAGACACACTAAGCTGAAAGCTTGTTTACAGGTGTGACCTAGGAGCACAAGGAAGTTATGTGACTTGCTTAGGGTCACACAGTATACAAGTGGGGTCTATGGGATTCAAACCCAGGTCTCCAGGTTCGCAGCTCAGAGCCTTAAAGCACTGCACTATACTGCCTCCGTTATCATTTGTAACATCTATGTTGATCCAATAAAACGTATTGAATCATAATTTTTTCTGGATTCTTTTGTTACAAGGACCAAAACAGCAAAAAAAATTGTTTTCTGTGTGCTATCGCATGGACACTGACTCTCTCCCTATAGCAGGACTACTCAGCTCAGCTGATGAAAAAGCAGGAAGCTTTCACTAATCTGCAGCAGTTATTACAGAGAATCAGGGTCTGCTATAGAATAGCTACCCCACTCTTTTCAAGATTGAAAGAAATGGTGCTTTTATTGACTTTGTGGACCCAGGGGAGACCACCATCTCTTCCCAACATTCCTAGAGCTCATATAAGGTCCCCCAGCACCAATGCCAGGTATGCCCATGACAGCAGATCATCCTTGAATGGCCACCACATGGACACTCAGTTGTATTCACTAGCACCTTCCACCAGTTTCTCCCATCTTGAACAGTGGCAAAAAAGAGGGGTAGAAGCAGAAACAATTATTACTGTTATTTCAAAGGTTTCACCAGGAAAGACATACAGAGCTGTTAACAACTCATTTCCAGATGCGTCCTGGGGGAAGGGGATAGAGGAAGGTCATGAATAACAGAACGATATTTACACAGCAGGTACAAAGCATAACAAAGTATCAAATAAGCATTATATGACAAGTAGCAACAAAGCATTTAGGCAAAATATGTACATTGGCATAGAAACAGCAAGATGCATCCCGACGACAACAACTAGATGCAAATTAAGTGCAAAGTGCAGAAAATGCAGGCAGGTGGCAGCAAAGACAACCAGTAGATATTCATGAAGAGTTTATTTGAAGAGAGGGGGAAACCGTTGGTTGGTGGTACTGTAGGTATCCAAAAATAATCTATTTAAAGGGTGGGGATGGTGGTTGGCAGCAGGAACTAGGGCAAGGAGTTAGCGTTAGAGTGGGAAGGAGACAAGGGGTGGGAGAGGTGGGGGTAGTGGAAGGAAAGAATAGATTCAGTTGTAGGAGTGAGAAGAGAAACTGAGGAGAAGAGAGAGAGAGACAGAGAGAGAGCATAGGAAAGAGGCAACGTGGATGGAGAGGAGGAGAGAATTCCATAGTTTGGGGAATCAGTAGAAGAAGGCAGCCAGCCCAGCTAAGGATGATGTAATAAGGAGTGCTATGGAGTGGAAGCCAGAGTTACAAAGGGTATAGTGGTAAGGGGAGGAGAGGAGAGAGGTGAAATGAGAGGGGGAGAGTGCCAAGCCAGAATTTAATGATAAAAAAGGCACAATGAGAGAGAGATGCCTTGCTTCAATGGAGGGAAGGGAGAGGGAGGTTTAAAGGGAGCAGTGCTGGCCACCATCTTTGCTGCCACAACCTCCTCTGGTAACTTATTCCACCCCTTCACCATCCTTTCAGTGAAAAAGTGCCTCCTCATTTTCTTCTTGAATCTATACCCCCTCAATTTCAGGCTATGCCCCTTATTGAACTCTCTGTTCTTAAGTTAAAGATGCCCTCAGTACCAACCCTGTTTATGCCCTTAAGGCACTTGAAGGTTTGAATCATGCCCCCCTCTCCCTTCTGTCCTCCAGGGAGTACATGTTCAGCTCCCTCAGCCTCTCCTCATATGCTCTCTCCCCCATGTCCTTGATCATTTTGGTTGCCCTCTGTTGGACCCCTCCAGTAGTTTGATATCATTCTTCAGGTAAGGGCACCAGAACTGAACACAATATTCCAGGTGTGGTCTCATCGTGACCTGTACAGTGTCAGAATTACTTCCTCTCGCCTAGAAGTGATTCCCCTGGTGATGCAGCCAAGCATTGTATTCACTTTAGCTGCTGCCTTTTGGCACTGCACTGTGTATTGTGCGTTTCATATCACCCATGACCATTACTCCCAGGTCCTGTACCTCCTCTGATACTGTCACCTGTACCCCCCCCCACCAAAAACTGGCCTTTGGGTTTCTGGCTTCTATGTGTATTACTTTGCATTTCTTAGCATAAAAGCCCAACTGCCAGATGCCCAACCATTTCTCTAGTTTAGCCAGTTCCTCCCTTAAAACCTGTCTCCCCTACTTTGTGTCCACCCTCCCACAGAGTTTATTACCATTTGCAAAAAAGCAGATCTTGCTACTAACCCCCTCTGCAATGTCACCTATAAATATGTTGAACAGCACAGGACTGATTACTGATCCCTGTGGTACTCCACTGGTTACAGGCCTAGGTTTGGATAGTTCCTCCCCTACTACCACATTCTAGTTCCTGTCCCATAGTCAGCTCTTGACCCACCCCAGCATTTTGTCCCCTAATCCCAGGTCCCCCAGCTTGCTGATCAGCCTGCCATGTGGCACTGAGTCGAATGTCTTGCCGAAGTCCAGGTACTGTACATCCACTGCCTGCCCCTTGTCCAGAGACCTCATCAACCAGATGAAGAAGTCTATCATGTTGGTTTGACAAGCTCTCCCCCTGGCAAACTCATACTGCCAGTCATCCTGAAGACCATTCACTTCAAGTAAGGTTAGCATCATCTCTTTTAGAATACCCTCCATTAACTTACCCACTATAAAGGTTAGGCTAACTGGCCTGTAGTTACTTGGCTCATCCCTGGGTCTAATCTTGTGGAGGGGTACCAGATGATCTGTCCTCCATTCCAGTGGCACACACCACATCTCCAGTGAGTTGTTAAATAGATCTGTCAGTGAGGCTGCCAGTAACCACACGTTCCCTCAGGACCCATGGGTGTACCACTTCTGGGTCAGGTGCCTTGCCCACCCTCAGTTCCCTTTAGCCTGCTTAAGACCCTGTCTATCTAGATCTCCCCATCATACTCTTTCCCCCTCAAGGATCGCCCCAATCTTCCCCTTTGGCATAGGTCGGTCCACTTCCTTGGTGAAGAATGAGCAAAAGTACTCATTTAGTGCCTGCGCTTGCTCTCCCCCTAAAGATGGGAACATCATCAATCATGATCCCATCAATGGTGTGGAAAGAGGGGAGGTCAGTAAACCTAGAAAGCTTCTGCCTAGTTCCAAAGGTCATGGAGACCATTTTTTTTGGCAATGAGAGGTAGTTGATTTGATCGGAACCAGTGCTGGATGTTGTCAAAATCCAGCTGGAGCTTGGCCATCAGATTGTGGGGGGGAGCCAGAGACACAAAGAACTGTACCATCTGAGTACATATAGATGGATGCAGACATGTAGGCAGTGGGGCGGTCATTCAGGAAAACTAAAAAGAGAATTGGGACAAGGACAAAACCTTGGGGGACACCAGTGGTGATAGAGAGTGGAGGCAATTAGGACTCTCCATTTCTAACAGACTTAGTCTTATCACCAATGTAGTAGTGGGACCAGTTAGTAGCAGATGTGGAAAGCCTCGCTGCTGCAAGTTTGTCAAGGAGAAGAGGATGGGCTACAGTGTTGAAAGCTTAGGCCAAGTTGACAAAGATTGTGGAGGTGATAAGGCCCTGACTCATCTCTGAGAGAATGGAGTCAGTAAGCCAGAGGAGGGAGGAGAGTGTGGAGTGGGATTTATGGAAACCAGACAGGAAAGTGGTGAAGAAGAAGGATGAATCAAGGAAGGGGGAGAACTGAAAAAGTACTAGGTACTCTTGATGTTTAGCAAGGGTGGGGAGCAAGTAGATAAGGTGGTAGTTGCCAGGACTGGAGGGACTGCCCCCTTTGGGAAGGGATATGACAGTAGCATGTTTCCATGCATCAGGGACAGAGGCAAGATGAAGGACAGGTTTAGAAGGGACCAGAGTGGTGGAGCAATGGCTGGGGCAGAGAGATGGAGGAGTTTCGGGTCAAGCCCATAAGGGCTGTTCCCTATGAGAGTGTTTAGGGCTAGGAGGGACTTGAGATTGTCAGCAGGAGATATAGGAGAGAAGGAGAAAAGGGGAGACAGGGAGGATAGGTGGGGAAAGGGGGGGGGAGGGAGGTCTGGGAGGGATGGAGGAGAGAAGAGAGGAGGCACAGGTGGAAAAGAAAGCATTGAACATGGAGGCAACAGAGAAGGGCTGAGAAATGGTGACAGCACTTACTTTGAGGTCTGGAGGGGACTGGCATGGGTTGGGTAAGGCATGGATGACCTTCCAGAACATGGAGGGGTGGTTAATGTGGGTCTGGAGGTGGAGGCAAAGTACTCTACCAAGGCAAGCCTAGTGGCTTTGGTACAGGCATTGCACCTGAGTAAATCAGCAGGAGAGCCAGAGGACTTGTGAGCCTTCCAGACAAGATACTGAGCATGCTGACAGGCCATCAATTCTGCAGAGATCCACAGGAGGTTGGAACCATGGACCCTGGTTTTTCAGAGGGGAGCGTGCAGGTCCCAGATAGACTGAAATTTGGATTTACCATAATAGAGAACAGAGTCAATGGAGCTGGCAGAGGAGATTGGCAACAAGTCAGTAGCTGCCAAGGATAAGTCCAGTGATTGGAAGGACTGGATCTGGAGGAGATTGAGTGGGACCTTGGGGCAGTGTAATCTGCAGACACAGTAGACCAGATGGTCATCACTGAGGGCACCTGGAAGGGTACTGGCATCAATAATTCAGTGGGGGTGGGAAGCAAGGACCAAGTCCAGCAGGATGTGACTGAAGGACTTATGGTTGTGACAGGTAGGATCAGAGATCAGTTGAGAAAGATTAAGGGATTTAATGTTTTGGCAGAATTTGGAATGAGAAGGGGAGAGCCAATATAAATTGAAGATCCCAAGGACAATAGACTTATGGCTACATCAAGGAATTGCCCACACCACAGGAGAAGCCATGGTTACTGCGCTTCTCCCAGTGAATCTTCTGCAATAAACTCCCCACCTGAGAGATCAGCATTATCAAAACTTATTCCTGAACCCTCCCTTCCTTCACCACATCACAGACAAAGCAAGCTCATCATCATCCCCAAGGACCATCACCACGTAAAGATGAGTAAAAAAAACATTCCACAAGTGGAATTTGTGTGAAAGTTGGACTTTCACTTCCACAAATGTTCGGAAATAGTTTTGGCAACTTTGGTGGAAATTCTGCCTTAAAACAGTGGAATAAATGTATGGACTGTGGGTTGCTGTATTAAACTGCTGCTGCCCAAGAAAACCGAGAAACCCGCCAAGGGGAAATAAAGTAGCAGCAATTGAGATACTGAACCCAAACTCTGGTATTGTTTGCATCCATCCTACCTGTACCAGCTTGTTTGTATCTATGTCTTAATTTACTGTTATACTTATGTGTTGTACTGCTATACTGTGTATTTTGGTTTGTCTTACTGTGACAAGGTACCGTTGTAAATGAGCCTATGGCTCAAAGGTTTTCCAAACTGCTGTTTAAATAAAATAAAAAAAATAAATAAATAAATAAAAAACTGCTGCAAAATCTTCTGCAGAATGGATCACTGTCAGTGGTTGGTTTTGTTGCCTTTTTTCCACAGTTTAATACATTAATCCAATTCCCCCACTGCTGCTGATCATGCCTGCTTTAGGTTAAAATTCCCTGGTGTCTAGTAGCTCCCCCCCTTCAGATCACCTGCCTGATGTAAAATTAGTCCCCCTTGGCCGATTGCAGGTCCAATGTAAATTGTTGTTCCCTACCTTGTGTCTAGTGATCTCCTCCCCCACTGATCGTGGGCCTCCTGTATTAGTGGTCCCCTTCCCCGCCAATTGCAGGCCCAATCTAAATAAAGGGTCCATGGTGTCTGGTGGTCCCCCCCACCCATGGATCGTGGTCCTGATGTAAAAGATAATTTCCTGGTGTCTAGTGGACCACCCTCCCTATCCCCAATCCCCTTAATAAAAAAAAAGGCAGTTCTTTATTCCCTGGTGTCTGGCAGACTCCCCTCCACATCCCAGATCACCTTAATAAAAAAAAAGGCAGTCCTTTATTCCTTGGTGTTTAGCAGACCCCCTCCCAGTCCCCAATCCCCTTAATAATAAAAAAAAGGCAGTCCTTTCTTTATTCCCTGGTGTCTAGCGGGTACCCCTCCCTATCCCCGATCCCCTGCTAAAAAAAAAAAAAAGCAGTCTTTTATTCCCTGGTGTCTAGCAGACACCCTACCCCCCCACCTTGGCAGGTGGTCCCCCACCACCCTGATCCCACCCCCACCCCAACCCTGAGCGTGTACAAGTACATGCTCGTTCATTGACAACTCAGTCAGCAGCTGGCTGCCGTGCAGAGAAGAGGGCTGTGCCAGTTGCCCACTCGGGGTCACATTTTGCATTGAATTTTGGGAGCTGAAGGATGGAGTAAACACATGATAGCAAGCATCTAATTGTAAAGGACCAGGAAACTGTTCTGGTGGGTTCAATTCAGCCACAATAGTGTGTTCTACTGCATGAGTAGCATAGAGCAAGAGTGGGACATGGTGCAAGAGCCTTCTAGGTACCTGCAGGATGTCCACAATGGGAACACAGTCCTCAAAACACTGCAAGGGGGACAAGAGAACAAGGTCGGAGGTAATAGATTACTGGCTACTGTGGCTGGAACAGCCAGCTAAGAGAAGTTAACTACAGGCTGCAGCCATACTACAGGAGGGTAACTGGTAGTAGACACCCAGGATAAAATATGTATAAGTAGGAGGGTTAACAAATGGAAAACAAGGGACACGCTATCTACGGTAGGATAAAAACTTAAGAGAAGGGAAGAAAAAGGGACAGACAGGAGTATAATAGAAGTAGGATGGAGGCAAAATAGTACAGAGAAGTCTGAACAGACACTAAGTAAAGGAAGGAAATATTATGGGGTGGTGCAGTGCAGTGGTTGTGGAGCCACAATCCTTCGGAACACCTTCTGGACACTGAGGTGCTAGCCCATATGTACTCACCTCTCTGGGTTTCAGGAAGAGGTTGATGGACTCTGGGCCAAACTGATAAGGATGCAGAGGAACTTCTACCCCACCCAAGAACTGCCAAGTCAGCCACAACTCCCCCAAAGGATTCCTGGCTAGCGGCAGAGTGAATGGACCTTGGTGGGCTCCAGGAGGGTGGGGGTGGAGGGAAGGGTAAATGCTCTTCAGCCTATACCACTGCAGAATTCCTTTACCATAGTGGTGAGATGGGGCAACTGGGAGGAGGCACCCACAGCAGTGGGAAGGGAGGAAGTAGGTGTCCTCAGAAGGGGAGGATCCAAGGAGGGAGGAAGGGGCCCGCAGCCAATTAGGAAGTAGCTGCTGCTAAGGGACTCTATTGTTAAAAGGATAGTCTTGGAAAAGCGGGAGAAAGGGATAGGGGGATGAAGTGCTTGCCAGTTAATCAACTGCAGGTTGAGCTACACAGCCCCGGAGGAACTTTGAACAATCAGAGCTTTTGAAAAGTGCTATTCTAACAACTTCTAGTGCTTAGTTTCAGTAGTGTCTGAGGGCTAGTAGGACAACTCTGATCTATGTACTGGTTGCGACTTTCTGTCCAGTGTGGAGTAGTCTGAGAGGGATTCCTGAGTGGACTTTTGGGAACCTCTGCTGTAGATTCTATGCTGCTGAGCTGGATGGGATGAGGGTTAAGAATCCTTGCAATCCTGAGCAGTCTGATGGTGACTCCTTCTCCTTTTTTGTCATGTTCCCGGGGGGGGAGAGGTCCTTGACTGGAAGGTGGGGCAGAGGAATCGCATATTGTGTCCATGACTGAATTGTTCTGTTCTGTAACCTTTTGGTGGTGATCCTGTGGCTTCCAGGACTTGGGGGTCAAAATGGAAACAGTCCCCCCCCCCATCAATTTCTTTGAATGAAACTGGAGGCTTCAGCAGGATCAGTAAAGTCATCAAAAAGTCCATTCCTCTCAATTTTAAAAGTGGCTGGATTGGTCATTTTGTATTTAATGCCCAGCTTCTACAAAGTATGCCAGATTGCAGAGAAGGAGGCCCTCGTCTTATTCAATCTGCAGAGTAATCCTGGTAGAGTGAAATCCTGTGGCCATAAAATTGCAGGAAACTCTTGTGTCTGGCTATAGACAGGACCTTCTCTTTCATGAATTACTTAAGGAATAAAGTCAGAATTGGGCTTTGCTTTTCTCCAACTTTGGACTTTGGGGAATCAATCTATATGTTTTCTGGACAGCTAATGGAAAATTACAGAGCCAAAATGTTCAGTTAAAAGGTTCTGGACAAATTCAAGCATATTTCTCCCATTGGCTCCTTCAGGCACACCTGTTATTCGTAGGTTATTCCTACGACTCTGACAATCCAAATCATCAATTTTCTCCCATAGCAGTGCCTTTTCTTGTTTCAGTAACTGAATTTCTGTGACTCTTTTGTCACCTTGAAGATCAAGGTGCCACAACGTTATTTTGCAGACATCAATTTGTAAAGTCAGAGTTTTTATTTTCTTCTCCAGGGAAGAGATGGTATGTTTTTCCCTGCAGACTTCGGTTAAAATCTGTCTAAACATTGCTTTGATGACAGGGTTCACTGGTCCTACAATTACTGAGCAACTGGCAGCCATCCTGACAGACAGTACAAGAATGAATTTTCAATTGATGATTCTAACTGGAAAATGATCAGATAAAGGAAAAAATGGTAACATTCATTTCAAGATACTTAAAGTCACCAATAAGCATGCAGATTGCAAAAATAATTTTCATTGTATTTGAAAGGTAACATCCAAGGTCGGGAGCCAAAAGCTTAGGCAGCCATTTTTGTCATAGAGAAACCAGACATCACAGTCACTTACGTGAAAAAGTGGGGGCAGTTCCCGGCTTGACATTGACCTTTAAATTTGCAGCTACTCTTTGACAGACTGATTTCAAGTAATGTATGTTAGCTGTAAGCACAAGTGATCTGTACTTTAACTCTCTTCTGTGTATTAATGGGAGGATCAGGGTGGCACAGGGTTTAGAGCAAGGACAGGTCTGTCTTGTAGTTGTTCACAGGGTGCCAGCCATCCTCCCCCATATGCTTGTCATTTTCAATGGCTGCACCAGGTAATTTAACTGGGGTTTGAGGTGCAGTCCAAATGAGAAAATCTCATTTCTACTTGTTTCACAAACCTAACTCACCACCATGCAAGTATCAGGCTGTCTCTTTCCCCTCATATTCCCTTGCTCATCAAGCAGCCTGGCCAAGCCACTCTCAGGTTAGTACCAGTTTACATTGTAGCTTTGGCTGTGATCCACTCAGGCCCATCACTTTTTGTCCATCTTTACCCATACTTAGCTACCCAATACCTTAACTGCTTCAAAGGGCCCATTCCTTACACTTCAAACAGGGTAATAGCTTGCATCAGCAGATACGCTATAATTACTAGCCTTTTTCAGTGTAGTTAAATACAGTATGTACTGTATTTTACTGGAATTTGAACATTTGGTGCATTGAATGGTCAATGTTATATTCCACCATTGCTATTCTGTTGTTTTTCTTTTTTTCCTTTTTGTTCACCAATATTCTGTTTTAATGTTGTTCTTGTTGGCTAAGTTAAATTTGCTGCAGCAAAGCAGAACTCCATATGTATTCATATTGTCTTAGTATATTGTAAGTCTCGTGGATTTAATTTTTTTTGGGGGGGTAACAAACTTTGTTTTTTACCTAGTATCGCTTCTGTACTTTGTTTGTAGTGTTTAATAAGAATAGTTAAAAAACAATGAAGTGCTTGAGATGTGATTCCACTTGGACAGATAGAGAGCACATCTACAGGACTACTAGGTCAGCAGGAGATGGGACGGAGCTAGATATCATTGTCCAGCTTGGGCAAAAAATACCTGGAAAGGGACAAGGTAGGGGCATTTCTGGGTAATTTCAGGGAGCTGGGGAGGTTCCTCAAGGAGGTGGCACACATGGTGTTTTTTTTCAAGGTGTTACCTGTGTATGGTTGAAGAGAAGCAATGGTACTTTGCATCAGGGCATTTGATAACTGGTTGAAAGCATGGTGCATAGAGGTGTGCTTTGGCTACACTGGGAACTGGGGCCACCCTGGGAGGATATTGGCCTCCATAAGAGAGTTGGCCTGCATCTGTCCAGGATGGGGTTCAAGCCCTTGGTGGGAGGTTTAAACATTACTCTGATGAGCATTTAAACTAGCCACTTTGGAGGCATAAAAACCAAGGGAGAAAACAATTACCAATCCAGATAATAGAGCATCAGGGGGAGAGAGGGCCCACGGGGAGAAAACTCCCCTTTAGCAGGGGATTAAGAAGGCAGGGGTTGAGGACAGGATAGGGGAAAAGAGTATTAATCAGCTAAGGAAGGGTAAAAGATTAAAGGAGGCAGCAAATGAAGAATGTAAAAATAGAACAGGTGGGTAAGGGGGACCATTGGTGACCATCACAGGCAGGGAAGGTGATAAGTAGGAAAGCAGACACAGAGGGAACAATGTAGGGAGAGTTATGTGTGTCAATGCATGGAGTCTTAAAAACAAAATTTCAGACCTGAAAGTCATCATGGAAGAGGCTAACATGCATTTGGTGGCCATAATGGAGTCTTGATGCAGTGATCACCATGACTGGGACACAGCCATTCCTGACTACTCTCTATTCAGGAGGGACAGGGCAGGAAGGAGGGGAGGAGACATTATATTATATTATACAGTAGGTGAGGAGAAATCAAGATCGCTGATGTATAGGGGCACCCAGAGGAAAATGAGAGGTTGGGAGTGTTGTGGAGCATCCTGGAGAGAGACACTGGGGCTGCTATCCATACTGGGATAGTGAACAGGTCTCCAGCACTAGGACAGGAGTTGGATAAAGCATTTGGGGAAGCCATCATCAGAATGGAAGGTAAAGGGGAGGTACCACTAGTTGGTAACTTAATTTTCTTTAAAATTTTAAAAGGTTCTAAGCACAATGCAGCCAATACATTCCAAACACTTAAACAATAAAACTCTTCAAAGTAAAAAGGAAAGTAATCTTGTGGGATAAATCGTAATAGTTCAAAATTGTGGGAGTGGGGGGAAGAGGTTCGGGGGGGGGAGAGGTTCCCAATCTTCCTCCAAGTTGTCTGTGTCAAATGCTCTGTATTCTCCACAGTGTGCCAAAGTTTCTCAAAAGATATGGTTTCCTGTAGCATGGCCCTCCAGGTCCTGTTATCAAAAGTGTGTGATGGAGGGGTGTTTGAAGAATTATACACACAAAAAGTCTAGCACCACCTCCATGATGATGCTGTAACAACCAAACCGGTAGGAGGTGGTTGCTACTCCCTGTTCTCCCCTTTGTCTTGAAGGGGATGTGTTGTGCACTGTTGGTAATAAAATCATATTTGTGTTTTTTTTTTACAATGGATTGGTCTGTTTCACTGTGCAGAGGTGGTGCTTGACTTTTTACGTGTATAGTATTTATTCTCCTTAGCACACGCGAAGAAGCTCTTGGGCAGTATTTTGTCTGTAGGGATTTGAAGAATTCTAGTGGTTAAGTATTAACCTTTTTGTAGCCATAGTGCCAACGCAAAAATGTTTTTCATTTCTTATCCAAACAGTAGGGCTGGGAGAACTCGGTGAAGTTCTGATCCTTATTGAATAAGAACCAGAACATGGTGAAGTTCTGATTTGTTCTCATTATTTCTGACTTATTGACAAATATTTGAAAAAATGCATAAAAGTGGCCATAGTCAGTCACGTTTGACACAGAGGCCCAAAGGAAATCATTTAATGGATTATTTGTATAAAAATTGATGTAAAACTGCTAAATAAAAAAGCAACCACTCACTACTAGTCCCCTCATGGCTGGCCTGTAATGGTGGCATATCCTGCTCAGGTTCATGACATGAGTGTGCTGAGAAGGACGGAGAGTGAGATGGAGAGAGAGAGGCAGCCAGATGCAAATACCTATATCATAGCACCACCAGGCACTGCAGGCACTGCCAGGCAGGTAAGATTTTTTTTGTTAATGGTGCTGTGTGGGTATTATTTTGATGGATGTTCCAGTCAGAGCTGAACCGGTCAAAGAAATGGATATGAATGATCAAATGAGCAGCACTAAGAGACCCCCACCCTACCCATATGAATGATGCAACTGTATCACATGCCCTGGTGTACTTTAGTATATGGTACACTACCTGGTCTAAGAGGTGGTAATGTTTTCTAGTACTGTGACTACTTCTACTGAATTTGATCCACACACTGAATCCTTAAAGAAGAAAAATGAAAGACATAGTGATCACCACCACCCAGGCAGGCAACCAGTCACACATTGCATTGGTCAAGTGAAGTGCAGTCATACAAAAGTTTGCCACTGCCACCTGACGACCTGATAACATATAACAAAATTACGTCCTTCCTAGTTCCACAATTGCTGCCAGCCACTGCCAAGCAATTTAAGTATAAAAAAAAAATATAGAGTGATATATAATCACCTCAGCCCAGTTACTGTGAGATGTAACCAGGCTGGCATACCACGCACACACAAACAATAAAGACATTATATGAATTTCAGTTTAGTACCATTTTATTTCTGTGAAGTAACTGCAACCAAATATGTGGGACATGAGAAAGATACAGAGAACTCAGATTCCGGGTTTCAGGCATCTGCTAAGCTATGCACTGTACAAAAATTAAAACAGTACAGTCAGGAGGGCTGAGGGCAAAAAAAGTGATAAGTAGTAGTACTAAGGACTGGAGTAAGGACAAGTGATAAGTAGTAGTTGTGACTCATGAGGACAAAAAATGATATTAGTAGTAGTAGTAGAAGACAGCAGTACCCTACCTTCCAGATCAAACAGTGGTACCAGTAAGTTTGTAATGTAAAATGCAGTTGCTTGCTGTATTTGGTCTCTGAACCCACTGATGTTATTATTTTTTTTCTATTCAGTGCTGCTCATGCGATCATTCAAGTAATAGTTGCCTGGTCTAATCTGTCCTGACCTGACTACTTTCAATTAATTGCTACCTCATGTAGTAGACCAGCAAAAAGATTTTTCACAAAAGATTTTCACCACAGGCACAAATTCTTGAAAGTGTTTTGTGAACAAGGTCTGCTCAGCACAGTCAGTGTATGTATCACATTTGAAATTAAAGTGAGAAATACTGACTTTGAGAAATGTAAGGCGCTCAGCATTTTCTGGTGTCAAACAGGATTGTGTGTCAGTAATGAGGCTACCAGCTGAACTAAACAATTATTCTGAACAGACACTAGTTGGATGGCAATTCATGTACTTCATTGCAATATTTACTAAAGCAGGCCACATATTTTGTTTGGATTTCCAGTATTGCAAAGGATCAGCATTCCACCTGGTACTGGGCTCTGCCAGGTACATTTTGACAATGGTCTGTACTGAGGCTGTGTTACAAGAGGCAGATGAAGAAGATGTTACAGTTACATCTTCTAAGTGACTTCAGAGACATGAAACTGAACCAAGTGACTGTAGGACAGTGCTGTGTTTGGCTGGTGGTGAAGAAGAAGATTCAGCTGCAGTGGCTGTGGAGGAAGAGGGAGAAAATGCCACAACAGTAGAGGATGGGCCACCTGATGCTGTGCTGTGTTGTGTCATGAAGAAGATTCTGAATGTGGTGCTGCTGTTATACTCTGTTCCATGACAGCAATTATTTCTTACTTGTTTATCTCGAAACAAGTGTCATCATCATCACTCAATAGGTGCTTCGATTTGTATCATGGGTCCAAGAGTTTTGCTTTATTGTAATACTCAGAATGAAGCATTTTACATAATTTGTCATCTTCAACTTTCGTGATCATACATCTCGTTAGATCTTGTTGTATTCTAAGGGAGACGATCTGCATGTGCCAGCAGCACCACTGGCTGCCTGTGTGATCATGGAACTATCTTGCTTCTCTAACTTTTCCCTAATCACATTCAATCTGAATTCTAAAATTTTTATTAGGAGTATCACCTGGCTGAGAGTTGTTGTGTTTGCACTAACCTCCCTGGTGATTTCCTCAAATGGCTGTAGCAGAAAAATTAGAAACTCCACCATGGTCCACTGCGGTGGATTAATATAGACGTCTACGTTACCAACTTTATTTTCCAAGGTGTATTGCCTGACAGCTTTCTCTTGTTCCAGCAGCCTTTGGAACATTTAAAAGATTAAATTCCATCAAGTAGAAATGTCTTGGATCAGTCTGTGCAAAGGTAAACTGTGCTCCTGCTGTATTTTTTCAAACAAGTGACAGGCTTTGTTTGAGTGACTGAAATAAGTGCATATTCATTTAGCAGTGCTAACAAGAGCCTTAATCTCCCTGTCATCAGAGAAAACTGTGAACTGTTAAATTTAAGCAGTGTGCAAAGCAGCAGATGTGAACAAAGCCCCCCTCCTCCAAGGCCTTCCTTTTGTTGGCTCCACTATCTGCAACTGTAAAGCCAACTGACAATCCCTATGAAGTGAGCCGTTGCTGTATTGGTTTTTGGAGCTCTTCATTGATGTTGTTTGAGGAATGTTTAGATGGAAAATAAAACATTCTTAGAACAGCAAACTGTGATGCTTCACTGTCCCCAGTCCCACATAAATTATTGAAACATGCCCAATGTGCCATGACAGAAATGAAGGTTCAGGCTGACAGCTTGTCCAGATATATGTTGTGAGATGCACTACCCTCCCAACAGCACTGCACAAGATGCATCTTAATTTTTTACATATGACATTGGCTGCCACTGCTTTCATTTATGGGAGTTACCCCTGAGTGCAGTGAGCTATCACTGTCACTTACTCTTCAAGACTCACAACTGGAATTCTCAGTAATGTTATGACATCTGTTGGGGTGCCTTTTCAGTGCTGAAGTTCCAATGCTCCTTTCTTTTTACCCCTGCTGATTGGCTGTTTACAAATAGCGCATGTTGCTACCAACTCATTGGAAGCACTAATGGAGAAGTATGACCAAACAAAAGATACTTTTTTTTAGTTTTTTTTCCCAGGAAGGCATAGTACCTGTTACTTTTTCAAGGAACCCCCCTCTCGGATGTTTCTTGGGTCTGTTCTTGCAGTTTATTTCCACTGCCCCACTCCACAACCAAATCATTTCTGTCTGTTTCTTCCTCATCTGCAATTTACATCCCCTCCAGTAAACCTTGTGCTGCCTGATCATTCTCTTCACCTTTATCATTACTCTCATTGGGTTCAACCTCAGAAGAATTGGATGAGGGTGAGAGATTGGCAGTAGCATAGTGTGCAATTGTTCAATACTATTGGGTTCCTCTGTGGGTGGTACCCACCAAGTCTTTAGTTTTTATTTTAACTACATATTTTTTTTTTACTTGGGACTGGTGATGATCTGAGACATTCACCTTCTTTGGATTCAAGCATTCACTTGGAAGATGAAACCTTGGACATCAAAAAATCACTTTTTGGGGGGGGTTGATTTCCTTTTTCTTTTTCAGGCTGATTGCTATCTTTTGTAGTGCCACTGCTTACCTGAGAAATAGAATGCACCTCATCAACACTTTGATCCATTTTTTATTAATATTCTAACCTGTAAAAAAGATCATCTAACTAATGTGATGTCCTTCTGAAGACTCCCACCCACGGCCAGGGACAAATTTACCATCATGACTCATGACTGTACACAGCACATCAACAGCACATCAGTCCACCACCACTTCCTTCAAAGATTACCTGACTGACTCCTACAGTACGGTTAGTTACTGTTAAGTGACCAAATTCAGCAACTATTAAGTGTGCCTCATAATTTGAACTGGAGATGCAGACACATCTGATGCATAACCACACGCAGCAAAGTCCCACACTGGGGGTTGGTTAATGCTTATATGCAATGTAATGTGATATACTATAAAACTAATGATAATAAGGAAGAATAATGGGGAATGAGTGATGATGATGATGACATCCGCATGTGCAGTATTTGTACTTTACTTGTGTTGTAGTGTAAACAGCCTGCTATGAGTCACAAAGTCATATTATCCCCTGGGCCATCCACAGCCAGCAGCACAGGTGCATTAACTTGTATGTTGTTTGTCTGAACAGTATTTTTTTTATATTTTAAATCATGAACGCATGTTAATAAGTGATCATGATTCAAGATTGGCTGGCAGAAGTCAAAGACTTATTTTGCCAGCCTGCTGTCCTTGCCCTGTACACACAGCCACACTGAAGTCAGAAAAATAAATGGGATTTCTGGGACTGTTACATTTCTCATTGGCCCCCCTGAAGTGTCTCTCTCCCCTCTGGATGAAATTGTAAATGAACATTAACAAGTGATTGTGATTCATGATTGGATAGCACAAGTCAAAGACTTATTTTGCCAGCCTGCTGCCCTTGCACTGAACACACAGTCACACTGAAGCCAGAAAAAAAATATTGGGGATTTCTGGGACTGTTACATTTCTCATGGGCCCCCTGAAGTCTCTCTCTCTCTTTTCCCTCTGGACAACATTGTAAATGAACATTAACAAGTGATTGTAATTCATGATTGGAGGGCACAAGTCAAAGATTTATTTTTCCAGCCTTCTGCCCTTGCCCTGTACACATAGCCACACTGAAGCCAGAAAAAAATGATTTGATACTTTCTGTAACTATCAATGATTTTGCCAGCCTGCCTGTGCTCATATACACAGCCACACTGTCTGAGGTCAAGAAAAGAAAAAAACTTCAATTTGGGATTTTCTGTAACTGTAAAGTTTATCTTGGACCACAAGTAGTCTCTCCCTCTCTCCTCTGGATCTGGAATGGCACAAGCCAAATATTTTGCCAGCCAGCCCTTGCTCATATGCACAGCTACACTGTCTGAGGCCAAAAAAGGAAAAAAAAAACTTTAATTTGGGATTTTCTATAACTGTAAAGTTTCTCCTGGACTCCCAGTAGTCTCTTCCTATCTTGTCTGGATCTGGAATGGCACAAGCCAAAAATTTTGCCAGTCTGCCCTTGCTCATGTACACATAGCTACACTGTCTGAGGCCAAGAAAAGAAAATATCTTTTATTTGGGATTTTCTGTAACTGTAAAATTTCTCTTGGGCCTCCAGTAGTCTCACTCTCTCACTCCTCTGGGTATTCTACAATGGCACAAGTCAAAGATTTTGCCACCCTGCCCTTGCTCATTACACAGTCACTCTACCACACTGCCTGCCTTTTGCCTCCCCCAGCAGCCACTGAGACACTACTATCTCCCCAGTCCCTCCAGATTCCTCCTTTCTCCAGTCCTGACCTGTCACTCTCCCCAGACAATAAGTTTCTTTCTCCTCACCCCAGTAAATCTCATTTCTCTCTCCTAGTTTCTCTTCCTTCCTCTCCATAACTGTAATTTTTTTATATTTGTGTTTTTTTTCTTTTTGGCAACTTCTTCTGGTGACTCTGTGCTACAGTGAGTGAGCGAGGTGCTCTTCCAGCCATCTTCCTCTCATCTGGCACGCGTTGCACACTCAGCATGGTTATATACCATGAGTGCATCACGTGACCATCTGTTGCCTGTTTGGATGCTGCTGACCTCCTGTAAGTGGAGCAAGCATGCTGATGGCATCCCAATGGCAACAATCCACAAAATGGCACAAATGGCACTTCCACAGAACTGGAACCAGACTTCTGCGGTGAAGTCCACATTTATCCAGGTCCATGGATTGAGGGTTCAATCCATGGGTCTGGATCTCTGGCAGAACAATCCACCTAGCCCTACTAAACAGAGCTGCACAGTGTAATTTAAAATTAAAGATAAGAATGTTGGTCACATTTTTCAAATTGAGAATGTTAGATACATTTGCAGCTGTTTGTAACCACCAGGGTAATATAAATGGGCATACCCAAAAATTATGAACAAACATTTCCTGTTGACAATATCCATGCTAGCAAGTGTTATTTAGATTTTTAATTTTTGCTAATATATTTGATATAATGTAAACTCTAACATTTTTTGTTGTGTTGATTTGTGCTCAGCATGGTAATACACTTTGTTAGCTTTAATTCTCAAATGTGTCCCCAATGCTGTCCTTGGGGGAAAATGTTTTCTTGGGATCAAATGTTGTCTTGTTTTTCCCAAGGCATAAAGATTTGCTTTTGTATTAATTTATACATTTTGGCAAGTAATTTTGAAGTCAATTGGCCAGTTATAGTTTCTTTTTCTTTTATACACCGCTCGAGATTAATTGTATATATAACCATTTTAAATTGCAAATAGATTTGAATTTACTCGTATGAGTACAAACATGTAAAAAACAACTCAGATTTGAATTAATCCCTGTTTTGTTTTGGAGCTGTTCTCTAGATACAAGTCTACCTTTGAAAAGCAAGTCCTTCCAGTTAGTGAATACTAGCTCTGTGACTGCCTATAAAAATGTTTATGGCCATATATCCAAAATATGTCATGAACCTCTATGTTCAAAGGTAGCTAGGGGATTGAATTAATTGGAAAAATCTGTAGAATGCTCCTTATTTAATCTAGATAAGGTTTAAAAATTGGGTTAACGTGTTTGAGGGGAAGCCCAATGAAGAACAGATGTTCTGATTTGTATTCTTTCCTTCCACCTCATAAAATTATTTTATATATGTCCTGTTCTTTTGTTGGAAAAAAGGCACATTCTCCAGCTGTTGTACTGATTTGGCTATAAATATATTTTAACCTTTGCTGTGCCATGGACTGATATAGCAGTCCAAAATTCCTATACATTCTAATTCTGTTGGCAGCCTAAGGGTTAATGGATCTTGGCATCAGAAACTTCCCAAGGATCTGGGGATTATCATTTTGCCCATGCAATTCTGGGTTTACCCCACCCCCCCAGAGAAACTCAGAAAAAAGTTTTCTCATTTTGGAGAGCCATTTCTCTGTTGGACCTGTAAATGTAGCTTGGATCATGTAAACAATAATTGGCATTGTCATCATTTTCAAAATGTCCACTCTTCCCCAAAGGGGAGCAGCAAGAGGTAGGAGGCAGTTGCCAGAGCTCTTCTACTGGGAATAAAGAACTAGAACTCTACTACTGGGACCTTCAATTATGGTAAAAAAACAAACAAAAAAACAAGAGTTGGTGTGCTTGTCTGACTTGGGAGAAGGGAACTGTTATCTGTGCTGTTAGCTAGGTGAAGAGAAGAGCTATACGTTAGGATGTGTGGCTTAGGCAACAGAAAGCCAGGTGTCTGTATTTAAAACTTCCCTAGTTAGCTTTTCACAGAAAGAGGAAGGAGGCTGCTGCTAGAACACCTCTACTGGAACTACATAGCCTCCCCCATCCCCAACCTCTTAGCCAGTTCCACTTTTATAGGCACTGGATTTGACTGACAACAGCAACTTCCTGTTTGGGAGAAGGAAGATAGTGATCACAGAGGCACAAAAGACTCACCATCCAAGAGGAAAATAATAGCTCTCCCTCACCCCTAGCTGCTGGAGGTCTGTCTGTGAGCAAGTAAGAAGGAGACTACTGTGGAATACAGGAATGTCCTGTCCCAGAACAGGAACAGCAGGAGCTGTAAAGGCACAGATGCAGTAGGAAAGCAGGGAGAAAAAAAATTAAAAACAAGTAAATGGAGAGAGGAAAGAGTAAGCATACAAAACAACAGTTGAGGGGCCACAAATAAGACATGATGGGAGTGGTGCAGTGCAGCGGCTGTGGAGCGGCAGTCTTCCAGGAGATGTTCTGGAGGATGCGGTGTTGTCCCATCTGCAGGCACCTCTCTGGGCTGAGGGAGGAGGTTGCTCATCTCCAGGCTGAGTTGACCAGGATTCGGGGACCCCCTCCCACCCAGGTACCACCAGCATCAATGCTGCTGCCTCAGAGGTTTCAAGAAAGAGGAACAGTTGGACCACGGTGAGCTCAGGGAGGGTGAGGGTGGAGGAACAGAGGTGCATTCCTCCAGTTGTACCGCTCCACAATTTGTATGCCATTCTGGCAGAGCATGGTTCCTCTATGGAGTCACCCACAGTGGAGACCAAGGGAGATGCTGGGAAACTCCACAAAGGAGACCCACAGGAGGGTGGCATGGGACCCCACAGGGGAAGGAAACAACTCCTTATGGGGTAACTCAATTGTTAGGGCGTAGAACTGGGGGAGGAAGGGGAGAAGGAGGTAAGGTGCCTGCTCAGCACCATGACTTGGAGGGGCAGGAAACAAATCCTCAGGATTGCAGGAGCAGATTCACAGGGGATGGAGCTGGATGTCCTTGTCCATCTAGGGACAAATGACCTGGCTGGGAATGGGATCAGAGGCATGCAGTGCAGGAGTTTCTGGAGTTGGGGAGGAGCCTTAGACAAGTAGCACACATGGTAACCTTCTCGGAGGTGTTTTCTGTCCATGGCATGGATGAGGCTGGGGTACTCCACACCATGGAATTCAATCAATGGTTGAAAAACTGGTGCAGAGCTCAGGGTTTTGGCTTCATTGAGGACTGGGGATCCACCTGGAGGGATACAGTCCTGTACTGGTGTGATGGTCTGCATCTGTCCAGGAGGGGAACCAGGATCCTAGGTGATAGGTTCAAATGCTTCTTTGGCAAGCATTTAAACTAGCAAAGGGGGGAGGCACTGAAAAGGAGCAGGAAAGTCCCAGCCCCCCCAAAAAAGGGTAGTTAGTGAGGTAAACACCAAGATAGGGAAGTCAATAGGGAGAAGGGCAGGGGTAAATGGAGAAATAGGCAAAGGCAGTAAGGACAGGGATGGGGCTAAAAGGGATAAGGCCATCAGAAAATGGAGGGCAATGAGTACCAATGCCCATAGTCTGGATAATAAGCTCCCTGAACTAGTGGCCTTGATGGAAGAGAGACATCTGGATATTATGGCAGTCACAGAAACATAGTACAAAGAGAACCATGACTGGGATGTCAACATATCAGGTTACACAGTCTACAGAAGGGACAGGGAGGGTAGAAGAGGGGGAGAAGTAGCTCTCTAGGTAAGGGAAGGGAAGGGATCAATGCAACAGAACTAAAGTGCAAACAGGGAGGAGAGGAGGCAACTCTGGGTCACCCTGGAGAAAGGAAATGGCACCATAATCCACAGGGGTGTTGTATGCAGACCCTCATCTCAGGGGAGGAAATGGACAAGAAAATGATAGAAGGCATCCTTAGGATGGCAGAAAAAGGGGAGATATTATTGATGTGGACCAGAATATGCCAGATGTTAACTGGAGCACCTTTGCTGCAGCCACATCCAAGAGCAGGGTCATTCTTGATGCCCTGCAGGGGGTATGCCTCAGGCAGCTAGTGTTGGAACCCACTCAGGAGGGAGCAATCTTAGACCTGGTACTCTGAAATGGGGATAGAGAGAGGATTTTAAATTTAGAAGTGGATAGCCATCTGGGAACAAGTGACCACCAGACAGTGTGGTTCACGATAAACACAGCCTTAGAGTGAAGCCATTCAAAAATGATGATACTGGACTTTAGGAGAGCTGACTTTGTCAAAATGGGCAATCGTCTCAGAAAAGCACTAGTAAATAGGCAAGAAGGAGGGGTGGAGGAACAATGGGGGAAACATCAAAACTGCCATCATAGAGGCAACAAGCCTTTGTGTGAAGCAAATAAACAAATCAAAATGAAGTTAAAAAAAACACTATGGTTCTCAAAAGAGATGGTGGGGAAGGTTAAGGAGAAAAAGATAGCATTCAGGAAGTATAAGGAAACACAGAAGGAGCAGAACAGAGAACTGTACCAGTTAAAGCAGAAGGAAGCAGGGAATGCAGTCAGAATAACAAAGGCCCAAACCAATGAAAAGGTAGCCAACTTGGTTATGAAGAGGGATAAAACCTTTTTATAGGTACATTATGTAGCAAAGAAAGACAAAAGGAAGGATAGTGAGGATAATAAAGGGAAGAATGGGTGGGTAGAGGGTGACAGTGAATAAGCAGGGATAGTGAATGAATGCCTCTGCTCAGTATTCACAAATGAAGAGGAGGAGTAGGTACCTAATCCAATCAATAGAAGCACTCTGGATAGGGGGGTTGATACCAGTCCATTCACAGAGGAAATGGTTCTGAAAAAACTCCTAAACTGAAGGTGGACAAAGCAATGGGCCCTGATGGGAATCACCCACTAATTCTAAAAGAACTAAGGGGAGAACTAGTGACACCACTGACTACCCATTTTAACAAATCATTGAAGGATGGTATGGTACCTAAGGACTGGAGTAGGGTGGATGTGATTCCCTTTCACAAAAGTGGGAGTAAAGCACAGGCAGGAAACTATGGAACTGTTAGATTGACATCAGTGGTAGGGAAATGATGGAATCACTTCTGAAAGAAAGAATTGTTGAGTACATAGAGACCAAAGTGGCACAGAACCCAAAGCAGCATGGATTCACAGAGGGAAGGTCATGTCAGATGAATCTAATGGATTTCTTTGACTGGGTGACCAAAGTAGTAGACCAGGGGAGGGATGTGGACATGGTCTACTTAGACTTTAGCAAGGCATTTGACACAGTCTCACATAAAAGATTAATAAACAAATTAGCCAGCCTGGGTGTGGGTCCCAGGGTGGTAGCCTGGGTAAAAAACTGGCTGGACAACAGGACACAAAGGGTAATAGTAAATGTAGTCCTCTCTGAGGAAAGTGGGTCACTAGCGGGGTACCGCATGGTTCAGTATTGGGACCGGTCCTTTTTAATGTCTTTATAAGTGACATTGCGGAGGGACTGGAAGGAAAAGTATGCCTTGTTGCAGATGGCACAAAGATCTGCAACAGGGTTGATACACAAGGGGGGGGTGGAATGGATGATAAGGGACTTAGCAAGGTTGGAGGAATGGTCAAAAGTATGGCAGCTTAGATTCAATGTAAAGAAGTGCAAAGTAATGCACCTGGGAAACAGAAACCCACAGGAAGAGTACACAGTGCAGTGGGGCAGGTACTAACAACAACAAAAATTGAAAGGGACCTGGGAGTAGTCATATCAGATGACCTAAAGGTAAGCAAGCAATGTGAGAAGGCAATAAGGAGGGCTAGGGGATACTGGGCTGTATAAGAATAGGCATCACCAGTAGAAAACAGGAAGTTGTTATCCCTCTTTACAGACAGTTGGTGAGACCCCATCTGGAGCATTACGTGCAGTTCTGGAGACCCCATTTCGGCAAGGACATAGACAGGATAGAGGCAGTCCAGAGGAGGGCAATAAAATGGTGCAGGGTCTGTACCAAAAGCCATACAAAGAGAGGTTATAGGAGCTTAATATGTATACCCTCGAGAAAAGGAGGTGGGAGGGGACATGATAGAAACTTTCAAGTACCTCAAGGGAATCAACAAAGTCCAGGAGCGTAGCATATTTCAGAAAAAGAGCTGTCCAAGAATAAGGAGGCACAATTGAAGATAGAGTGGGATGGCTGAAGAGCAACATGAGGAAGTATTTTGTCATGTAGATGGTGGTGGATGCATGGAACAGCCTTTCTGAGGAGGTCATGAGGTCAAAAACAGTGTGGTAATTCAAGAATGCATGGGACAGGCATAAGGCAATTCTGGTGGTGGTAGGAAGAAATAGGCTGTTGGTCAACTAGGATCTGCAGCTTATCCAATAGGTAGGGAAATGAGCAGACTGGGTGGGCCAAGCGGTCCTTATCTTCCATCAGTCTATGTTTCTATGTTAAAGGGAGATGGATAGAAGTTGCCACATTCCTAATATAGTCCAGATTTTGTCTTTTACAGTATAATTTATTCTAATCGATTCCTCCTGTTCTTGTGTAACAATGCCACCCAAGTGTTTAATCTGGGTCTCAATTTTGAAGCAATGAATGTGGCAAGCCTCATCCAAAATGCCTCTAAAATAGGCATCAAAATAGATTTACTCTTGTTAATGTTATAACCCAAAACTTTTGAGTACTTCTCCACCTCTTTAAGTATAGCTTCTATGGAACCTCTATAGTTCTTAAACAATAGTAGCACATCATCAGCATATGCACTCAGTTAAATTTATTCTTGATCCAAATTAATTCCTTTAATATTTTTATTCTCCCTAATATGTTGCAATGGAGGTTCTAAACATAGAATAGTGTTGGAGAGAGTGGACAGCCTTGGCCTCCATCATTTAACATCTTAAAATAGTCCAGCAGTGTATTATTTATTTGGAGTTTAATAACTGAATTTTTATATAAAACATTTATCAATATTATTAAAGAGGTGGAGCATCCCAATTTTTTCAAACACTCAAATATAAAGGTGTGGTCCATACAATTAAACGCTTCACCAGCACCACTTGCTAGTGTGTAATACTTTTTATTCAGTTCTTTAACAAAGCAAAAAAGAACTTGAATGTTTGTGATTTATTGTGCAGTTGTCCTTGTTCTTACAAAATCTTACTGGTTTTGATGGATGACCTCTGGGAATCTGCCCCCCCCCCCAGTCTATTGATTACCATTTTTGCAATGACTTTATAATCATGATTTAACAAGGCTAGAGAGTGATAATTCTGTGGGTTGGCTTTAGATTTCCCTTCTTTATGAATTAATATTACCCTGGCCACATTCATAGTTTGTGGTAACTCAGCAAGGCCATCCCATATCTCTGAAACCATTTGGAAAATCACAGGTATCAGCTCCTTTTGAAAAATGCTGTAAAATGCTGAAGTTTATCTGCCTAAATCAGGGGATTCCCCTTTTTTCAGGGAATTGATTACTTCCCTCACTTTGTCTTGAGTAAAGAATACTTTTTAAAGGTATTACTCTTAAATAGTCAGCTACCCTATTTGGGTCTTGAATTCTCTGTCTTTGGGATAACTTTTTAAAATAATTGTTCATTATAACAAGCATTTTCTTCATTTTTTGAAGTAATAGTGCCATTATTGGATTCTAGAGTAATTATATAGTTACTTTCTTTATTTTTTATTAATGCATTTGCTAGGATATTTCCATTTTTTTCTCTTTGTAGGTAATATTTACATTTTAAATGTTTTATACACCTCCCTACCTTCTCATTTATTAGATCTTCTTTTAACTGTCTTGTCTCTTTCGATTTGCAGATCTTTATCCCAATCTATTAAAATCAGCTTATTGAGTTCCTGTATTTTTTATATCTATTTGGGTTTCCCTCTTCTTTGTTTCCCTGTTGGACTACACTTGGTAGGAAATTAAATGACACCCGAAGCATTGCTTTTAAACCATCCCATAACTCTAAAGCTGGGGAATTGCCATTATAATTATAATTGTAAAACCAAAACTCTCTGATTATTGTTTCTTAATTTTTTTTTCTATAAACTGGGGATCTTTTAGTAATTCATTACTAAATGTCCAAGTTCTGGTTTTGTTAAGATTAATTGTTTCCAAGTTAAAGTAGCTTAAACCAATAGCATGGTCTGAGATTATGACTGGATTAATTTCTGACTTTAAGTCAGAAATCAGAGTTTGGCATATAACTACATAGTCAATTCTAGTAAATATTTTTATTTTCTCATCATAATGGATGAATTGCTTTATTGCAGGATATGAATGTCTCCAGGAATCTTCTAAATTCTATAATTCCAAAAGTAGGTGAGTAGATTAGAAATTTTATTATTTTAAAAAAGAACGTAAGAACATAAGAAAAGCGTCATCAGATGGGGACCATGTGATCCATCTAGTCTGCCCAAAAAATGACCACCCATCCTATGCAGCCTTCATCCTAACTTGTCTGTTATTTCTGTCCCATGTGAGTCTGAATTCTCTGATTGTCTTTGATGCTACCACCTCCTTGGGCAGGTTGTTCCATGGGTCTATTACTCTCTCCATGAAGAAGTACTTCCTGAGGTTGTTTTTTGAACCTTCAGCCTCATATCATGCCTTCTTGTACATGCTGCTGTGGTCTGTTGAAACAGATTGCCTGCATGAGTTGTGTTAAATCCCTTCACGTACCTAAATGTTTCAGCCATGTCCCCTCTGTTTCTTCTTTGCTCAAGGGAGTATAGGTTCAGCTCCCTGAGTCTTGCTTCATCTGTCCTGTGATGCAGTCCATGCACCTTCTTAGTAGCCCTTCTCTGTGCCGTTTCCAAACAGTTAATGTCCTTTTTGAGGTGAGGTCTCCAGAACTGACCACAATACTCCAAGTGTGTTCTCTTAGGTAACTCAGGTGAGGGTTAACAAGTACATTGAAATCCCCTGATAGTATCTTATTCTCTGCTTGTAATAGAACCAATGCCTCATTAAGGCTAGCTAAGAAAGTGAAGCATTGGAAAAAGGAGCATGAACTGACCATATTGTGACTCATTTATTGTTACTTTTACCTTTTAATAATATAATCCTACCCATGATATCTGAGAAGGTAGCAAGGTGTGTAAATTTATTTTTTTATTATGATAGCTATACCATCACTTTTTTTGGACCTATTGAACAATAAACTTGAGAAAGGCAATTTCTTTTCAACTTCAAAACTTCTTTTTGTAAGTTATGTGCTTCCTGTAAATGCACAGAATGAATTGTTTCCTATTTTGCATCAGCTAAAATTCTAGAATTCTTAATGGAGGAATGTATTCCATTTACATTAAGACTGGCATCATGGATTCCTAAATTAAATTTATCCAGTAGACAAAATTAAACTTAAGGGGCCAGATATTCAGACTGTGCCAGGCAGGGGCACAAGCCTAGGTGCAGTGTAACTGGGTTGAGCCAGGGCATAGTCCAGGTGATATTCAATGGTGCTGCACCATGGCTCAGCACCATTGAATATGGCACTGGGGTGCCCACACTGCGCATGGTGCAAGTGGCAGGTGAGGAGCAGGGTGATGTGCAAGTACAAGTGCGGGTGCACTAGGTGCATAAACTGTGATAGTCAGCACTGGGCATGCAAATGAGCCCATCATGCATGCAAGTCACAAATGGGGCCATTTGCATGTCATTATGGCCCCATTTGCATGCAGCGCACCAATCCCCGGTGACTTGCGCATGGCACCTCGTCAGGGACTGACACCCTCTGCCCCTCAGCAGGCAATGCACCCCAATGCCCGATCATGGGCATAGTAATAAAATATCCCTGGTGGTCCAGTGGTCCTGCTCCCCTGCCTGATCACGGGCACAAGTGTCAAAATAAACTCCCTGGTGGTCCAGTGGACCAGATCCCCTGCCTGATCACAGGCATAAGTGTAAAATTAAACTCCCTGGTGGTCCAGTGGACCTGATCCCCTGGCTGAATGTGGGCATACATGATAAATATTACCCTGGTGGTCCAGCGGTACCCCTTCCCCACCCACCTACTGAGACCCACCACCCTGCACCCCCAGTCCACGGTGGGTGGTGGCTCCTCACTTCAGCCACCTGGCCACTCATCGACTGACAGCATAGCAGTACAGTTGTATGTTTATTGGTCCACAGCATGGGCCAATGGCATCTATTCATACTTGTACACATAGTCCTGAAATGTGAATGAACCATTCACATTTCGACTGTGAGTACAGTATGGTCTGCATGCCCATTGGCTGCCACAGTGGACCAATAGACATACAGCTGTACTGTACACTGTCAGTTGGTGGGTGGCCGGTCAGCTTGAGGGTGGGGAGCTGCCACCCGTCACCTACTGGAGGTGGTGCAGGGTGGCGGGTCTCAGTGGGCAGGTGGGGAGGGGGTACCGCTGGACCACCAGGGTTATATTTTAACATGTATGCCCACATTTAGGCAGGGGATCAGGTCCACTGGTCCACCAGGGAGTTTAGTTTAACACTTATGCCCACAATCGGGCAGGGGAGCAGGTCCACTGGACCACCAGGGATATTTATTATACATGTCCATGATCAGGCAGAGGACAGCGGTCCACTGGACTGCCAGGGTGTATTGTGCTACAAGCCCATGATCGGGTGATGGGGTAGGGTCCACTGGACCATCAGGAATAATTTCTAACATGTATGTCTGTGATTGGGCAGGGGGGCATGATGCCCGGACTGTGTCCCGGGAGGTCATGTGGCCACCCACAGCAGGCAGCTGCCATGTTGCAGCCAACAATATGGACGTTGGCCTGTGGGTGTCCCCCGACATGTTCCTGTTTTTCACAGGCACATCTTTGCACCCCTCTGTGTGGTGCAAGGCGGGTTTGTGCCTGCATATGCACCGTACATCCCGGGATGAATATTGGGATGTGCTGCATATGCATGGGCACACCCCCCACACTTGTGCCGCATACATTACTGGTGCACCCCAGCACATCAGGGGCTGTGCTGCACAACCTACCCCTTTGAATATTGTGCCAGGGCACATCAGTGGGTTTCGCATGGCTCAACACTGTTGTGCCATGCGCAACCTCTTTGATTATCCCACCCAAAGTGCTTCCAGCAACCTTCTCCTCCTGCACAATTTTTTGTTCAGACTGATCACAAGCAACTCAGATTTAGTTTACATATAGGATAAATTGTACTTTCCTGCATCCGAAAAAAGAAAATAGGTATTACAGAACCCCTTGAGTACCATAATCTGTTCTTTTGTTTGCCCCAAAATGAATAATTTTTGACTCTGTGTGTGCTGTATTCATTACCTTAGAATACCTCCTCCCCTTCCTTCCTTTAAGAAACCAAAGCATTAATTATTTTAATAGCAACTCTATACTGAGTTGCTCTACCAACCTGATTTAATGTGTTCCCTTGTCCACCCATTTTTTAGTTTAAATCTGCATTTCTAATAAGAATTACTTATATTCATACTTCTTTCTTCCCATCTTCTGTAAGAAAAACAATACTATAAATTCATAAGACCATAATATAAGGAAATAAAGTACAGGCACCCATACACAATGAGCCTGTGTTTCCATTGAGGGGTTGAGATACTCATGTATGGACCTAGAGGTCGAAGCCCTTTGTTCTTGTGGTCCATACACTGGTATCTCAACCCAGAGATGGAAACATATGGTGAGTTGTGTATGGGCACCAATACTTTTTTGTTATAGTATATGGTTCTCTGAGATTTAAAAAAAAAGTTATTTTTCTGAAGGTTTAAGTTTAACAATGTTTCTTATCTTGTGATTGTGCTCCCAGGTGTCAGCAGCTCAGTGTGTTTCTAAGTACACTAGTGCAGTCCCGCTCCACTGCTGACCATTTAAACTTTTGCAGCAGCATTTGATTGACAATTGATTTCCATTTATAGATATTAGTGGATACATTAAATCAAATAGAATTGAAATTAAAAGAAAATATTTGACAGTTTATCACACAGATCTTCTTTTGCTTCTTTGACCATTTCATAAGTCAGTCTCTGATCATTCAGGATCACACGAAGTCTAGCTGGCATAATCAAAGTGGCTTTTATATTGTTTTGCCAGAGTTTCCTCCTGCTGTGGTCAAATTTATGTCAGACTAAGAACGGCAGAAAAAAATGTATAATCTGTGGAATATTCTATTAAACTGTGGAGAAAAAAAGTACAGGGCACTGATCGCTGAACTGAGGAATAATTGCATATATTACAGAATAATCCATTAAAATGTGGAAAAAAATTTCTCAGAATTGTTAATCCACAGTTCATGTGTATTATTCTGCTGTTCAAAAATAGAAAAAAGGTAATTACATTATTAACTTCATACTGGAAAACTCGAAAACCCTAAAATGGTAATCAAATCATAATGTACTTAATATATCAGTGCCCTTCATAAAATAAGTATTGTTCCTAAAAAAAACGTTTTATCTAAAGAAAGGAAAGGAAAAACATGTAATACAATAATCTCATATGGAAAATTTCAAAGAAAAACTTCCCACTGATAGAGATGCAGTGAAGTTTTAATTTACAGGTGAAGTGAACCCGAAGTGGTCTACTTCAAACTCATGTAGCATTTCGCGAATTGTCCATTAAAAACTTGAAATTTGCATTACTTCACAATGTCAACTTCGAGTTCACTTCGAGTTACAGTTTGATAAGGTGAAGTCATTAAGAAACAGGCCATTGATCACATGCCTGACTGTCTCTGCAGGTCTGAAGGTCACATAATTCAGGGAGGCACTTAAATATGCAGGAAGACAGTGTGCAAAGTGCAAAGTGGGCACAGATGCAACGTGCAATAGTCAGCATTTGCTTTATTTCAGTATACTGCAAAAATTCCTGTACCACCAGATTTAAACAGTGGGCCATACAGGGAACTGCACAAAGCCACCACTGCTGATACATTTCACAATGTTTGATCCATTATCACTAGCTATGAAGCCAGCTTTTAGGGACAGGGGGTGCAGCCACTCATCAATTTCTGTCAGTAGCAAGTCTAGCATGTATTAGCCTGTATGCTACCCTGTTACACTATGCATTGCATGTGTGGCATGCTGTCTAATGCCATGAAGGTTGCTACCACCATCACAGTCTGACTTATTACACTGCATTCCCCATCCCAGCATCACAGACAACCCCAGGTAGCTGCTCCCAATGTGCAGCAATACACAGATAGAAACTACCCACCATTTTGCCACTTGTCCATATATCCATGCTTAAGTGAATGTAAGGTGATGCAGAATGTTGAAGGGCATGTCTTACACAGAAACATAGAAACATGGAAGTTGATGGCAGATAAGGACTGCAAGGCCCATCCAGTCTGATCATTTCTTTTTCTACCTTATAAATGTGCCATCGGCCTTTGATCTGTCAATGGCCTATCTATTCATACTCATCTGTATTGCTCCCCTTATGCCTATCCCATGCCTGCTTGAAGCCCTGCACTGTATTCATATACACCACTTCCTGAGGTAGGCTGTTCCATGCATCCACCACCCTTTCTGTGAAAAAGAACTTCCTCACATTACCCCTTAATCGGCCTTCCTCTAATCTCATGCTGTGTCCTGTTGTCCTGCTATTTTTCCAATATTGAAACATGTTAGACTCTTTCACCTTGTTAATGCCCTTAAGGTGTTTGAATGTTTCGATCATATCACCTCTGTCCCTCCTTTGCTCTAGGGTATACATATCGAGCTCTGATAATCTGTCCTCATATGTTTTCTGATGCAGTCCCTGCACCATTTGGTTGCCCTTTTCTGGACTGCCTCAATTTGGTTAATGTCCTTGTGAAGGTGTGGCCTCCAGTACTGCACACAGTACTTCAGATGGGGCCTAACCAGTGTCTTGTAAAGAGGGATTATTACCTCCCTCTTCTGACTTGTGATACCCCTACTAATATACCCTAACATCCCCCTAGCCTTACTTACTGCTTTACTGGTCTGCTTGGATGATTTCAGGTCATTGGTGATGATGATGATGCCCAAGTCTCTTTTTTCCCTTGTGACTGCCATCAACTCCCCTCCCAGCCTATAGGTGGCTTCAGGGTTTCTCTTCCCTATGTGCATGATCCTGCACTTCTTTGCATTAAATCCCAGTTGCCAGTCTTTCGACCATTTTGCCAGTTTATCCAGATCTCTTCTCATTCTGCCCACTCCTTCTGGATCATCTACTCTGTTGCAGATCTTGGTGTCATCTGCAAACAGACAAACCTAACCCTCCAGTCCATCTGTAATGTCACTGATGAAGCTATTGAAGAAGACTGGTCCCAGGACTGATCCCTGAGGTACCCCACTTGTGACTTGCATCTCTTCTGACTGTATACCATTTACTACCACTCTCTGGTTTCTTCCCACCAACCAGATTGCCACCCAGTTGACCAACTTCTGACCCACCCGAGCCTACCCAGCTTATTACTCAATCTTCTATGTGGAACAGTATCGAAAGCTTTGCTGAAGTCAAGGTAGGTGACATCAACTGCTCCCCCTTGGTCCACCACTCTGGTTACCCAGTCAAATAAATCTATGAGATTAGTTTGACACGACCTTCCTTTTGTAAACCCATGCTGTCTTGGATCCTGTGCTCCTATGGATTCCAGGTGTTGCACTATCCTTTCCTTAAGGAGTTCCTCCATAATCTTGCCCACTACTGAGGTAAGACTGACTGGTCTGTAGTTCCCTGCCTCCTCCCTGCTACTACTCTTGTGGAGTGGGATCACATGAACCCTTCTCCAGTCTTCTGGGACCTCTCATGTGCTCACAGACTAACTAAACAGTTCTGATAATGGTTCTGCTAGTTCCACCCTTAGCTCCTTTAGTACCCTGGGATGTATGCCATTAGGTCCAGTTGCCTTGTCCACCCTGAGCTTATTGAGCTCTTGTAGGACCCTTTCTTTTGTGAAGGGACTAGTGCTCACCTCCCTCCCCCCTGTGTCCATGGTGCTGAGCTGTGGGCCCTGCCCTACCTTCTCTTCAGTAAATACTGAGCAGAAGTATCTATTTAGGATAGATGCTTTTAGATGGTCCTCCTCCTCCTCACATGCCCTCTTATCTCCTTTGGTCTTAGCAATACCCTCTCTGGACATTCTCCTTTCACTAATGTATCTATAGAAAGTCTTGTCACCTTCTTTTACTGTTCATGCTAGTGTTTCCTCAGTTTGCAGTTTGGGCCTTTGCCTGCCTTACTGCCTCCCTGCTTCCCTTAGGGAAGTTTGGCAAGCCTCCCTATCTTCATCCTGCTGTGTTCCCTTATATTTCCTCAAGGCCAGCCTTTTGGCTCTGACCTTTTCTGCTACTGCCTTTCAGAACCAAAGTGGTTTTCTTCTTCTTTTGCACTTCCTTTTCTCTCTAACACAATGGGATGTTGCTTCAAGTATTGCATCCTTTATGCTTGTCCACTTTGCCTGTATCCCTTCACCTGTACTTCTTTTTGCCAGGACTAGCTTAACTTTGTTGGCCATCTTATCAAAGTCAGATCCTCTGAAGTCCCATATTTTTGCCTTGGAATGGGATGATTTAGTTGTAGTGGCCAAACTGAACCATACCATGAGATGGTTACTGGCCCCCAGGTGACCTTCTACCTGGAGATCTGTGATCCTTTCCCTGTTAGTCAGCACTACATCTAAGCTAGCCCTGTCTCTTGTGGGTTGTTGTACCAGTTGTTTGAGGCCCTCCCCCTGCAGGGAATCCACCATGACAGACTCTGTTACCATCCAATATAACTCAGAGACAGCTCAGGTGAAAGAGTATGTTCAGGACAGGACTTTCCATTTAGGACACTCACATGCTGCAAAGCACTAGGAGCCCACATTCTCCAGAAAGGAAAATGGAAAAAGGTCAATTACAAGCATTTCTGCTATGGCAGCATTGAGTTCACGTGCATCTGCATGATTGGGTGGGTATTTAGTGTTACGCACAAAAAGACTGTGCAGTGGGGGCTGCATTGTCCATTGCTTTACATATGGCATGCCAAATGACTCTACTAAATGACATGGATGGGGTACCTTGGATGTGTGATGGTGGGTGCACAGGTGACAAACCAATACATGCAGTTATTTTCCTTATTTTAAGCACAGAGTTGATGTAGTAGAATTACTACATGGACCGCCACTGCTACTCTGACCACTGCTTGAACATTCCAAATTATCATCCTCCTCATGCCTGTAGTAATCCTCTGGTGTTATTTCACCACTTTTACCAGCATGACTACTTACACTGATGGAAGTGGATACCATGCTCACTAAGGTGGCTGAGGGTGAACACCCAGCTACAGCATTAGCTCCCCTCTGGTGCCACATCCACAGTTCCTTGTGCCTGCTCTTCAGATGAGCATGCTGATCCCCAGTGCCCAAAGGCTACCCTTTTTAACATGCTTTACATTCACTTGGCAAAGCTGGCAGATTGCCACTGTTTCATTGTTGCCATCTTCTACAACAAAATCCCAAACTAGGGATTTGGATGCCCTGCTCTTCACATGTTGCTACTGGTGCTGCTGCGGCATATGTAACTGCACTTTTGGTGGCGATGAAATAGGGGGTGCAATGCATGATTTCTGCTGTTGTGCACAATTGAAATTTGACTGAACTTCACAATCTATTACTATTAATTCAGGGCCATCATCAACAGACACAGCTACAGCAGGACTTTAAAAGGGGAACAACTGACTAACATACTGTTTACAAAACAGCCACCATTACTTTCTTTTTTTCTGGTTCCAAATGAGTTCCCTAGCATCATCATCATTATCATCTTCCACGAATTTACTTTGGAGTCTGTCAGCAGTATCCTCAACATTATCAGCAACACTTTTTTCATCAATGTCTAAATGTTTGGATGGCCTATGCTCAGCATCAGTGGAACAGGAGACTGTGAGTTATCATCATGATCAGAATCATGTTCAAGTGCTGTAAGTAGTGTGACATCAACTGCACTCAAGTTTGCAGATTCAACAATGTTTTTCCCACATGATATGTTTAACAGGGTTGTACTTGTAGAAGTACTCATGTTGTTATCAACCATGCCCTCACTAACTTTACTAACAGCAGAGACAACACCATCTTCAACCAGTATTGAAGCGACTGATTTCGCTATGAAAAATCCCTTTACTTGCACCAACTACTACCTTTCTCTTTCTGCTGCGTACAACCATGGCCATGACCACTCTTAACACTGCTGCCATTGGTAGCCCCTGTTGAACCTGACTCATCTTCACAACAATTTCTGCTGCTAATAATCATCTTGGCAGCAGCACCACAGCAAGAAACTGTTTTGCCTGATCATCTCTTTGTGGCCATTTCTTCGGATGACACAGACAATTTACAACAATTTGATATTATGGCACCTTTGGGTGGCTGAGAAGCAAAACACTAAATGCATCTGCACAGGCACAACACAGTACCTGTCCTTGCATCCTTAGCAATCTTCAAAAAGCCGACAGTCAAAAAACAATACCTTGTTTTGATGGGGAAGGGGAGAGACACAGTACATAGCTACACAGAAGCAGGGAAATAAATTGCAGACAGGCTTATAAATTCAGAGTACTGCTATTGTGATGCCGCAATGAAATGCATTTCAGTTGACAGCACACACACAGATTAAAGATCAGGCACAGAAACTTTAACTGTTTAGTACAGTACAACACAGTCAGTCCTGTAAAAAGACTGAAAAACTGCCCAGCAAACAGAAAATATTTATAAACGATTCAGTGAAGTTGTACTGTGTCTACCTGAACACAAAAATAATAAAACAATAGCCAACAATGGTTGGAAAAAATGCCTTTCTCACTACTCTCCCTTCTACACCACAGATCAGCCCCTCCTCCAAAGCACACCTCTACAGTGTTTCTCAGTACAGAGACTGGATCAACTAAATTAACATTCAATATTCACAAAACATCAATAAATGATCAATGATACAACCACATCAGGGTTTACTACAATCAATCTACTAAATTTTGTCACAAAACTCTGTGGCAAAAAGGTGTTTTTAAAGGTTTTTAGAGGGTTTGAATCTCAGAGCTCTGACAGCAAACTGTCTCCAGCTTTCCGCTACACACACTATGATGAACTGAGGCTGTGTAAGACAATATGGAGCCCATGTGACCTTACATCCCATGATTCACTACAAAATTCACCTTAAAGAACATAAAAACAAGGTGAAGTAACACAAAATTAATAGAAAACAAGGTGAAGTAACGGGAAGTGCATAGCGAACAATGGGAACTTTGCATTACTTCGAGATGTGTAGTTATTCACTTCGCTTTGCAGAATAGGAACTGAAATGTGGGCTGTATGTGAAATACTATGCCTAGCTATTTTTAGGCACTTCACCCATCACTACCCACTGACTAGCAAAATTCAATATAATATTAAATAAAAACCACTATAACAGTTCAGTTTGTGATGATGCTCCTTCATCCTGTGTCTAACCATGTTATATTGTCCCACCATTTTTATACACCTCTTGTGGTACTTTAGATTTTTCAGTTGTCCTTAGGGCCATAATCGCCTCATGTATCATCCAAAAGAGTTGTTTCGGGGTAACATAATATTTCTGTAAGGATCATTTACATCAGCCTTGCCAGATATGATATTTAAAATAAATCCAAACTAAGTGGATAGTATCTAAATTATAATGTTTCACACTCTTGGAAAGATTCCTAAAAATAAAATTTCTGGGGTCAGCATGGTGAAAGGAGAGTTGATCCAATATTTATATACCTGTGTCCAAAATTGTAAAACGTATGGACATTCAGAATATAGGAGTTCCATTATTTCTATTTGATTATCACAAAAGTTAGTCCTAGGACAAACTCTCTCACCCATTTCTTTGTGTTTGAGGTTTCCCTTTACGTTCAATTTCATGTGGGTACTCAGCCATAACACATCCCACATATAGATATCCTGTAGGTATCCTATGTTGTAGAAGCATTCGTTCAAAATGTTGCAAATATGCCGATGGCTGATCCATAAAATGAGGGTTTTCCAAAAAACATTTTGACAAAAGTTGGCTACATATTTCCTAGAGAATGAAATGAATGTGGATTTAGTTAATCCCCAGAGTTTAAGTTTTCTAAAACAATTTTGAAAATAAATAGGAAGTCCATGTAAAGAATTTTTTTTTTTTTGGTGTATTATTTCTTCCGGAGCTCCCAGCTTGCAAGCCTGCCTTCATTTGTCCCCAGCACAGCCCCAAAGGTTAGACCCCCTCCCTTGTGCACCCCACGACTTACCCTTTGTGGCAGTGTTGTGGGGAGCGACTCAACCCACCCCAAATGGATCCATGCCAGGGAGATGCCTTCTCAGAGGTGGCGCTGCTGGGTCCACTTCATTCTGCTGGAGCTGTTTTTTCCACTTTTCTCCCCTTGTGTGGAGGCGGAGCATGCAATGACGCCTGAGGTGAGAGCGCACACACTTCCGCATGTGCTCTCACCAAGCGTCTGCCCCGACTCTTCTCCTTCAGCTGTAGCATCGGTGCACTGCCCCCCAGCAGCCACTAGGGGCCAGTGGAGCACCAACAGCTAATGTCCCCCAACCCCGGAGAAGGAGAGCAGTCCAATGGATGCTCGATCCTTCTCCTCCCCTCCAACCCCCGATGACCCGTGCTCATTCCCGAACACGGGCCGCCAGCGTGGCTTGAGGTAAGGCATCCAATGGCTCAGCCCTCAATGCCACTGGGCCGGCTGCATGTAAAGACTTTTGATTGGGGATTGCCATTTCTGATTCCCATGTTTGTATCCATGGTCTTACCTGGTCCCATACCCACACATTCCATATGTGGTTTGTATTCTGCAAAACTGGTCTAAGAGTTTTATAGAAAAACATACAGAAGAAAAATAATACAAGGTTCACCATCCCCAGAACACCCTTCTGTACTGGGAGGTAAGATATACCTCTCTTTATGGGACTGAGGCAGCTGTCCCATACTGCCTGAAAAAAGACACTATAGGCTTTGGTTTCTGGCTGTTTGGGGAGCATATATATAGTAAGATCACACTTAGCAAAAATGTTTTTATCATATACACTGTTTTTTTTTTTATAAAAAAACATTTGTTCCACCTAGTACCTTGTTTTGTGCTTCTGTTAAAATGATATCCCAATTCAAGTAACTCAAGTCACCTGATCCAAAATGTATTTCCAAAATCTTAGAGGGTGTTGTTGATACCGGAATACCTAGGATCGTCTGCCCAAGTTCAATTGTAGAAATTATAGGAAGACACTTACTTTTTGTCTGATTTATCCTAGAGCTTGTTCCCCAAGTGAAGTCATCCGGCACTGCTTCCAGTACTCCATCAGAGGGAAGGTCTGCCAAAACATAGATCATCAGCATAGGTTACATATTTAATCTCTTCATCTTCACTTGAGATTGATAGACCACTAATCTCAGCATTCGGATGTATCCTATGGAACAAAGGTTCTAATGACAAGATGTATAAGAGGAGACTCAAGGGACATCCCTGTTGGACACTTTGGGTAATGTTACATGGTGTGCCTATCCATCAATTGTTGTATAGGGCTGTCTGTGCAGTAGCATAAAACATTTCAATCCATTGAATGAAAGGTTGTGGAAATTTAAACTTCTGCAAACACTTCCACCAATAGATATGTACCATGTTACCAAAAGCTTTGGCCTGATCCACACTAGTCAAAAAAACCTGCTAATTCTTCGGCATTTCCTTTTTCCCAAATTTCCCTTACTGGAAGCACCAAAGGGAGGTCGACAGTGAAAATGCCGACCTCCCAAACAGCGATGGCACAATACTGATGCAGGTATTGTGCTACCCAATGCCTGAGTGTTTTCTGTAGGGGGCTGTGCTGCACACACCCCCATGTGGGGGGCTCTGCCCCCCGCACCCCCCGGTCTTTATGCTTATCAACTCCAGGTCAGAGTTGGTCCAGGGAGGGGGCAGAACACTGGGGGAAAGCAAACCATGGAAAAGGACCATTACAGCAACTGTCACTGTAATGGCCTTTTTTTGTGGTTCGGTGTTGGAGTATCAAGCTGAAGGGGGGCACTGCTCCTTAGTAGTATCAAACCATCTGTGATATGTCTACCTAGTACTGAACAGAACTGTGTAGATGAAATAATGTCAGGGGAGAACTAAGCCTAGCCTAATAACAACAATAATTTTATTTACAATTTTCACGTCAGTGTTTAGTAAGGTAATTGGTCTCCAATTTTGTAAGAGTACCTTATCCCCAGTTTTATACAATAAAATTAATAAACCTATATTCATAGTCTGAGGTAAATTATTATGCATGAGACAGTCATTAAACATATGTGTCAATTCTGGTAAAAGAATATGCCCAATCTGCGTGTACAGTTCATTGGGGAGACCATCTGGTCCTGTGGATTTTCCGGTATGTAAATGTGAAATAACCATTGCCAGTTCTAAATTCATAGTTGATGCTATTAAGAAACTCATATGTTATTCTGGAAGAATACAATTGTTTACCCAATCTTCTATATGTGTGTCTGTCAAATGTGGATCAGAGGAAAACATCAGAAATACATCTTTCGATTTCATTCAGATTCTCCTTCCTGTTGGTTAGTACAGTTCCCCTTTGTGATTTGAGTTGTTTTATTTCCTTTTTTTTCTTTGAGAATAGCAGAATTCAAAAGGTTTAGTAAATACCTGCTTTTCCTGGGTGACAAAGCGTTGTTCCTTTTCTAGTGACTTCATTCTGTTATATTATACGTTGGTCATCTCTTGTTTTATATCTGCAGTTATATTATGTGATATATTGATTCCTTTGTTTTGCAAAGTCTGTAGTTTAATGAGTTCTTGTCTAAAGTTCCAGTATTTATCTTTTTTATATTTCCCACCTATGTTCCCTATTTTTTGAAAACACTCTCTAATATCTTTCTTGTTGTCTTCCCACTAGGATTGTTTGGAATCATATAAAAATACAGATTTTCTAGCCTCTAAAACATAATTAAAACCCTTCTGAACCTCTGGATATTCCAATAAGGACAGATTCATTTTTCATTATCCAGGCTCTTTAGATGTACCTTGAGAATTAGAAATAGTTAGTCACATGCCATGGTCTGAGGTGGCTACCATCTGAACTACTGGATCCTGGAAAATTAATCTGGGTGAAACAAATATATAATCTATCCTAGAAGATTTCCTGCTTTGAAAAAAGTATGAGGAGCTTTTTTTTGGTTTATGTAAAAAGCATCTTGGAGTCCTGTCCATATAATCAAATCATTAACAAAACTGGCATCACGATATGTCCTGCTAGTAGCCAGGTCTCTATCTGTACTAAATCTACTAATGTTAAAATCTCCACCAAAAATTACGTTTCTTCTCGTGTATAGATATGGTTTGACTAATTTCAGAAGAGCAATACATAAAACTTTCCCTTGAGGAGCATAAATATTTATCAAATGAAATTCTACCCCTTGGACTAGAATATCTAATAGCATGGCTCGTTCTGGCAAAATATATACCATATTAGTGACAGTAAAATCTGACATTGTGAAACAAAGGCCCAGCCCACAACACAGGTCCATACCTCCCGACCAATACCAAGGACCCCAAATCCAAGCATTAGAAGCTGCATCAAAATTGTCAGTCATGCAATCTAGTGTCCTGAAAGAAAATAATGTCATATTCAGAACGAGAAAACACATCATATGTGGCCAGACTTTTCCTGTCTGATCTAATGCTGTTTGCATTTAGACTGATAATTTTAAGGTCATATCAAGGTGAATTAGTTTGCCAATTGTCAAGTTAAGAGGTGTTTTCCTTGCACTCTTCCTGAGACCTAATAAAGGACCCATTTGCTTTTTCTTTTTAGGAGCCTTAACCACATCGGCAGTCATATCCTGTTCTGAGGTAACATTCATCTGGGACAATGTATGGGAAATTGTATCTGAGTCTAACTCTTCTGTCTGGTCCTGTTGTAAAACATCAGATTTGTTAGATACTAGTATATCCTCAGATCCTAAGTCCACCTCTGTAGGTGCACCCTGTTTATTTGAGGAAACTTGTTGAAAGTCAGAAAATGGTACAGGCGGTGTAGGCATGGTAGACCCCGGAGCAGTTGTCGGCAGTTGAAATAGTCAGTTGCAATTCAATGCAGTTGCAATTACATTGGATTGTAGTAATAAAATAGTGGAATTGAAATCCACTGCAGTTGATGATTCCATGACCCACCCAGGATTGTTTTCATGGTGCACTGCAGTGAGTTTTCTCTTTTTTTCTTTCCTGGGGGGGAGGATGGGGGCCAGGGGGGCCACAAATATCTAACAGTCCTCAGCTGCTGGCATTGAGCCTTATAGCCAATAAAATGCAGCCCTGGCTCCTGGACTTGAAGCATCCATTAATTAGGAGAGATAGAAGGAGGAGCCAGGAGCTTGACGGTGTCTGTGACTTGCTGCACCAGGTGGCAGGGAGAGCATGCCTAGGTAAGAGAGGAGATTGTCAGAAGAGGAGGCAGCTGTGTTGGTGTGTGGGGCAACGAAACGAGCAGCATTTTTCTGCAGGGACAAAGTCTGGCAGTTTGGCCTTTAATTTAAAAATAAGTTAAATGTGTCCACTGTCCTGAAGTGTCTGGTGCCCAGAGAGAGACTAGTGTGTGACTGTGCAGGTCCCAGCTGGTCTTCCAGCAAAGCCAAGCAGCAATTGTATGAAGGTAGCAAGTCAGTGGTCTGGTCATGGTCTGGATCAGCCCATGACCCTGTGGGCCAGTTCTCATTCAGTCTCTGTCAGGTCTTCATAGTCGGCGAGCAGGAGGAGTGGTAGGTGCACTAGTTCCACTATGCAGGATACTGGAGTAGGGACGTGGGTCTGGGTTGGGGACTGACTGTGTGGGATGGGAGGAGGAAGCACACAGTGCCAAAAAACACTGGCACCACCACAGAGTAGAGCAGCATCAGCAGCCTGAACCATGGAGCCACCCGACGCCACTGACCGAATCATCAATCGACACCTGACAGAACTGGCAATGGGCTACTACAGTGAGCAAGATACTGTATGGGATGTGTATGTGAGGCCTGCCAGGGCTGGGCAGTGGGCACTAGGAAGAAGGAGGATGATCTCTCACAGACTACTCAGTCTGTCTGTGTGTGTGTGTGTCTGCTGTGTGCCTGGCTGGCTTGTCCAACTGGTTGAGGGCTTGGGGTCTGTGGAGGCTGGGGGGGCCGAAATTAAAAAGGCAAGGCAATTAATCATCATTGATCTACTGTTGGTGGCCTAGCTGGGCTCTCTCTGACTGTGGTGGCACTGTGAGTAAGTCAGACTCCCCACGAGGTCGAGGAGCAGGCCAGGCACAAGTGGTCAGTTGGTGAGTTCCCGGACCCATAGGAGGTTGGAGCATGGAGCATGGTCGGTCGGGTCCAAAGGACAAAATGTTTGTTGTTTGCCACTGTAGGAATCAGATAGACTAAATATTAAAGTCCTCATGGCAAGATGAATAACATTTTACAAAACACATTAGTGTACATGCTGAAAGCCAAAGCAAGCTCAGAAACTGTCAGAAATTTTTTTTTTTAATATGCATGAGTTATTTTTTTAGCTTTAAATTTAAACTATGGATACACCTCAGTTCTGGTATACCATACAGGAGGTACTTCTAGGGGTCCTCCTTTAAGCTGTATTTAGTCTCACAGATTCTATGACTACTAGCAAGCTAACATATATTGATGGTTAGTTCTGTTTGCAAAAGGATACCTTCTAGCTTCTGTGGGGTGTTTAAAGGGACACTGTCAACCCCTTTAGGCCTAAAAGTGTCCCTTGTTTAAAAAAAAACATTATGATTGCTAACATTCTCTAAAGATTGCTGATGTAGCTGGTAGTCTGATTCTGATTCTTCTTTTCTTTTAAACAGTGAAAAACAGACTGCCCACCAAACTGGTGTTACCACACCAAAACAGGTTTGTTTACATTCCTTGATCAACTCCCACTGCATCTTTTGTGGACCTGGAGCACACCCAACAGAATCTAGCCACTCATGCTGCAGTGGGAGTTTAGGTGGCTACTGCCTCATTAGTGACTGCACTGTTTGGGGGGTGCTTCTAATGTTCAGGAAGTATTCAAGAAGAATAGATTCAGGATTTGAAACCAATTAAAGTTGTTTTTAAATATATATGCCCATGCACTTCAGTTCTTCTAAACAAAGACACAGACAAAACAAACAGCAACATTAACAAATTTAAGAGAAGGTAAACAATCATAAAATGTGGGGTTTTAACTAGAAATAATATGATGCAGAACAGGTTGACAGTGTCCCTTTAAGAGGCCCTACCTATACTGTATTTTAGACTCAGTTCTTTTTCTAAGTAACTAGTATTATTTATTTATTTATTTATTTATTTAGTTAAACATCAGTTTAGAAACTTTTGAGCCAGAGGCTCATTTGCAAAGGTACCTCGTCACAAAGAGGACATCAGAACAGTAGTACAAGGGACACAGTACTTACAAACAAAAAAGTTACAGTTCAATTACAATTTTGTTACAATAGAGTACAATCTCCAACGAGCTAAAGATAACAAAAGGTGCAAAACTTATGGTCGGGGGAGAGCTGGGGTAGAAGGGAGGGAGATAGGGGAGGAGGAATAAGTAGGGAAAGGAAGGGGGGGAGCTGCTCAGTGAGCATTGTCAAACAGAGTATATATATATATATATATATATATATATATATATATATATTTTTTTTTACACTAGGCTAGCGGCAGTTGCATTTGCGAGAGCTAAGCAGGAAGTTTCTGAGCCTGGGCTTAAAGCAAGCTAAGGTTAGAGAGTTTGAGACACTGGCAGGGAGGGAGTTATACCAGTGGGGCGCACGGTAGGGGAATGCCCTCTGACCTTGTGAGGTCCTGGCTCTCGGAATAACTAGGGTAGCTCTTGACAAGCTGCGCGTGATCAGGGTCGGTGCAGTACGGCGAATGGAGTTGGATAGGCCTATGGGGGATAGGCCATGCAGGGCTTTAAAGGTGAGCTGGCATGTCTGATACATGAGTCGCTCTTCCAGGTTGAGTAGGGTAGCCAGGGTGTACAGCTCACATGTGTGAGTGAGTCTGGGAGCACCAGTGATAAGTCTGCAGGCCTTATTTACTGTGAGACGAACCTTGTTGAGGGCAGTCTGATCTGCTGAGCCATAGACTGGAAGGCCATAGTCAATGAGAGACATGACAGAGGAAGTATTACTGCTGCTTATTTTTCTATACCATATACTGTTTTACTGCCCTGCTTCAACTTGTTACTTTCAGAGGCTTAGTATATTTTGTTGTTGTTTTGACTGGTTATTGTGCTTTAGTGGGTCCCTACTGTGTGTGGATTTGTTTCACTGCAGTTTGTATTTGCATTTTAAAGAGCAGCCATCTTCTTAGCTGCTGCTGCCTAGTTGCTATTCCCTCCAACATATGTAGTAAAAAGTAGTAGTAAAAATTTTATTTTTATACAGGAATAATACATGTCATTTGGATAATACAATCCAGTTTTCAAGACAGTCCTGTGCCAATTTTACAAGTTTCACATAATCACACCAACTACAGACAATCTAATACAAAATATATATAAATACACAATCACAAAATTACAAACTTTTTTAAAACAAATACAACAAAAATCAATATCAAACACATACACACGAATATATGCAATACCTCACCTGCCCCAGAGTTAAGGAGCATAAATAATTCATTTTGTTTCTGCCCATTTATGAAATTATAATGCTGCTAAATCCCAAATGCTAAAAACAGAGCTGCTTCTTGACCCTAACCCACCAACAAGCCCACAGGTAGGCACATGCAGACCCATTTTGTGATGTTGGAAGGCGAAGGATGTGTATGCGCGTGCCCATTGATGTCAAGGGGGAGGGGGACTTTTCCATACATTTTATTAACTTTCATAGTCGAAATTTTAATAAAAAAGAGATATGAAGTTAAAAAAGTATTACAAACTACTACATAATAAAATCCAATGATGGTGAAAGTTGAAAAAAATTGGTTGGATTTTCTTTAATTAGTTGAAGTCAGAAATTTCAAACTAGTTGAAAAAATCAGTCATAATGTGTGGTAAGTCAGTCGTAATTGGTTTTTCAACTGACTCCGGGGTCTGAGGCATGGACCTAGTGGACTGTGGGGCATCCAGTGGAACAGTTCAATGCACAGGGGTCCATGGATACTGTTGGTGTATTTTGTTCTTTTGAAGTAGACGGAGTTTCAATATCTGAGGATGGGGGAGCTCTCTGTTTAGTAACCTCTGCATGTGAGCGCCCTGAAGATGGTTGTCTCTGAGGCTATGGCCCAGAAGGGGCTCTGTTGTGGAAATGATTAGCAGCTTCTCTGGATACTTTAGCAATATACAAATCTTGGATTTCAAAATCAGCATCATCAGTGTTATGTGCTGCTTTCAGACAATCCAAAAAGTTATGGTTTTCTTATTACACTTGGGAGTGTTAGCACAGTGATATCCTGAATGTCCCAATTCCCCACATTGAGTGCATTGTATAGCATCACATAAATAACTAAAATGTCTGACTGACTCACATTTGTAACATCTGCATGGTTGCCCGGGATAAAATAGAAAACCTTTGTCTCTGCCGATAAAGAAACAGTTTGGTAAGTGTTGAAAGTGTGCATCCTTTAGAAAATGTTTCACTTACATCCTCCACCCCCACTCCAGAAACCCTTACAATCAAGGCTTGAGTCTAGTGTACCCAGTAGTTCACAATGTCTCTCCAACCAAAATAAAATGTCCACCACATTAACACCTTTACTGCAGAACAGAACAGTGTAAAAGTGAGATGCTCATTTTGTTAAAGGGATCACCTGAAAAGGTGTCCATAAAGAGTTAGTTTTTAGAAGTGTGTATTCCCCCCCCCAAATCATTCCAGAATGTCTGAAGTTTAAAAACTGACATCAAATGAGCATTCTCCTGTAATATGAATTAAAGCGTAAACATCAGCAGGTGTAAACCCCAAAGATTGCTTAATTAATAATGGCCCCACATATTGTCTATCTGGGGGCTCAGCTAACCCTCCCAGGTAGTGCAAACGAATAGCATTACATCTTTTAGCAAGATCTATAGGTTTGTTAAAGTGACTGGCATACTGAGATCTATTTGTTTGTCCAGTCAGTTCGGTGTGTGGGGGAGCCCCACCACATTCCATTCTTCTTGTGTCTGCTCTTTATTCAAAATACCCTCTTGTTCAGCTTCCCTTGGCTGTGCATCAAAAAATATATCTTGTTGAGACCCCAGAGGTGAAAATGAGATGTTATCTGTGTTATTAAGTGATACAGCTACCTGGGATGTTGTGGTATAGTTGGTGGCAGAGGACTGATCTATGGTGTGTCCCGGGTTACCCTTCAAAGTCTGCGACAATGAAATCTCCAAGTTTGGGTCAGCAATCCACTGACCCAACTCTGTTTGTAGCCATCCAGCATTTGTGAGGGCCGATTCTGTGTTTATCCACCCGACAGCGACAGTTCGACAGCGAGGTCCCCACAGCGACTACAGTGCCATGCTGCAGTAGGGGACCCGCTGGAACTGGACACTGTCTGTCGGTGGTCCTGCACCCCCCGCCCCCGAATCAACTCTGACTCAGAGTTGATAATCCTGAAGTGGGAGGGTGCGGGGGGTGAAGCCCCCTGGTTGAGGAGTTTGGGGGGTGAAGCCTCCCAATGAAAATACAGCCAGCATCTAGAAACTGGCAGCTGACTGCAAAATGTGATCGACCTGCTGGTTTTGCTGTCGGGGTGGTTGACAGGAAATTTGTCGACCACCCATCTTGGATCCCCAATTCTGGAGTCCACGGCTGTTCTCTCTTTCCATATGTGGGCTCGGTGACTTTTGCCCTTGGTTTGCCTGCTGCATAGTACCCGCTTCCTTAGAGGTCGCTCTGAAGATAAATAAAGGAGATGCCTCTCTACTGGAAGATCCAGGCAAATCATCAGGTAAATTCTTTCTTCTGTGGTCATCCTCCTCTAACTTCTGCTTTGCCTCCAAGTACTTCTGCTTGACTCTGCATAATCTTGCTGCCAAAATTCACTTTTGCTCCTTGAGAGGATTTTGGGGTGCTCTGTCAGTTACAAGAGCAGTCAATTCCGAGTCCATCGCTCTGGAATTTTATTCTGAAAAAACTGATGAAATATGGGGAAGAGCCTCCCTTTTAGTACCTACAGTACTCGTGGAGGTGTCTTCCAAAGCTCCATGCAGCAGCACAGAAGCAATACTGTCATTGTCCATCCTTGTCAACAGGAAACACAGCACCTCCTACCGCAAGAGTAGAAGAATTTCCCCGGTGTACTGGCCAAATGTTCCCCATTCACTAAAAATACCACCAACAGCTTAATCTGATTCAGTGTCAGTTGGCATCCATCTGTATCCCCTTCCCCTGGGATGAGGCTGAAAATAGGCAGAACTGTCTAGTCCTCCTTTCCCGGGCAACAAAAACTAAATAAATAAAACCATTGTAGTACAGTTCCTTTAGATGGACATAAGTCTCTCTGGAGGGGTATTCAGTAACTGCATAAGAAACCTAAACCTCTGGCGATAGGTTTCAGTGTTTATGTCATACTACCTAAGGATCTCCTACTTCATATGCTCATAGTCCTCCTCCTTTCGGGAGTCTGTGTGGCTATAAACCAACTGGGCTCTGCCTGTCAGGTGCAGTGCCAGTCAAACAACCCACAGTTCCTTTGGCTATTTGCATGTTCGAGAGTTCCTCTCAAAAGTTGTGAGGTATGCTTCAATGTCATCACTGTCCATTAGTCTAGACAGTTTAATGTCTTTTGGGCTACTGGTTCTTTCAGTTTGCCCAGCATTGATGGCAAGTAAGACCCTCATGCTATCCGCTCTCTTGGCATCTTGCCTTTTCCGTTCAATGACTCTGTCTCTCTCCATCTGCACCTGTTTTATGCAGAGCCATTTCAACAACTCCCCTCCATCCGTAGGTGGAGCACCTTCAAGAAGAGGCACCTCTCTTGATTCTTCCTTCTTCCTTGTCCCCTTGCATCTCTTCTTCATCTTCAGGCTTTGCCTTCCTCCGAGCTGCCAGGTCCAGTCCACGCAATAGCTTCTCTCCCAGTCTGTCAGCCATGGTTCTGGTCAGAACTCCACAGACTTTCTTCTCTGGGTTCTCCTCTGGAAAATCCTGGTAAATTGGTCCACATGGGATATCTGGGACATATCTGCCAGAAAACATCATACTAGCCTCATCCAGATGTTTCCAGCAAGTTATTCCACTTCTAAAACCAAGTCTGTGAAGGAGTTGTGAGATCACAGATGGACCAGACACAATACTTCAGGCTCAACACACAGTCTTTGTGTGTTGTTTATTTAACACTAATAAACTTCAAAATAAAAATAAAAAAATAACACTGCTTAGAGAACTATAGGTGTTTACTTTCCTCAGTGACCACATGGGATAACCTTAAGAAATGGTATACCCCTTCTTCAATACAAGATTTTGCAGCAAGAGACTATGCATGTCCTTCCTCTACACTTGTTCAGCACCTATTGATCACAGATCTAAAATCTGATTAAAATGACAGTCTTGTATACCTGTTCCTAAGTGGCGGGCATGTGCTCCTGTTTTCACATTTCTTAAATGTTTTCTACCATAGTTCATTTTAATTTATACAGTGCTGTACAAATGGACATGCTGTAATCATCAATTAGCTATCCCTCTGTTCTATTAATTTCTTTTCGATGAAGAAAACACATTTGTTCCATGCAGGACACCCTCCCCTCTAACATGATTGACATAATTTACAATATAAAAAGGGCCACTATGGGCCTTTTCTGCCCTATAGGGCCCAGTCTGGACAGAGGCTCACTCAGGTAAGCACTTACAATTCTTACTCTTCATCGCAAAATACCCGTGGTAAAATAATTGTGCTAATAGTGCTCATAATGCTAGTGTATTTATACAGCATTTTAAACAAGATGCTTGTAATAGGGCACATTCTTCCACAAGTTTGCAAGGCAATGAAAAGGACACCATAAAAGGCTTTCAGAGATTATACCCTTTTAAAAACTTATCTTTTTACTTCACTGCATTTAAGTTGTAAAAGGAGGCACCTTGATTGTTGTAATGGGTATTGAAGCAGTCTCAACCTTCAGGTGATAGCTCTGTTAAATAATTTAGTTATTCAAAAGTGTGTGTTACTGTGCCACCAAATGCTCGCAGGTGGGAGCAAAAAGAGAGAGAGAGCCTGAATGCTAGGAGCGTTCCTGAATCATCCTCTCAGGTACCTCATTTCTTGTTTTATGTGTGGGAAAATATTTCTGAAATAACAGAAAGCATACAGGGCTCTGGGATTAAATATATAGAGATACAGTTCTCTCTTTATATAGCCGTAAAGAACAATTTACAGGGCTAAAATATTTCAAATGGAGTGGCTTCTCTGCGGCAGTACAGTTTACATGCTAATACACACTGCAAGAGACATAGAAACATAGAAACATAGAATTTGATGGCAGAAAAGGACCGCTTGGCCCACCTAGTATGCTCATTTCCCTACCTAATGGATAAGCTGCAGATCCTAGTTAACCAACAGCCTACTTCTTTCTACCCCCACTAGAATTGCCTTATGTCTGTCTCATGCATTCTTGAATTCCCCCACTGTTTTTGACTCTACGACCTCCTCAGGAAGGCCATTCAATGCATCTACAACCCTCTCTGTGAAGAAATACTTCCTCACATTACCTCTGAGCCATCCCCCCTCTATCATCAAATTGTGCCCCCTTGTTCCTGCACGTATCTTTTTCTGAATGATGCTACCCTCTTGGACTCTGTCGATTCCCTTGAGGTATTTGAAAGTTTCTATCATGTCCACCCCCCTTTCTTCGAGGCTATACATCTTAAGCTCCTCTAGTCTTTTTTGATATAACTTCCAGTGCAGACCCTGCACCATTTTGGTTGCCCTCCTCTGGACAGCCTCCACCCTGTGAATGTCTTTGCAGAGATGGGGTCTCCAGAACTGTACACAGTACTCCAGATGTGGTCTTACCAACTGTCTGTAGAGAGGGCCAACAACTTCCTGTTTTCTACTGGTGATGCCGATCCCTGTGCATCCCAGTATCCCCCCAGCCCTCCTTACTGCCTTCTCACATTGCTGGCCCACCTTTAGGTCATCTGATATTACTACCCCCAGGTCCCTTTCCATTTTTGTTGTCGTCAGTATCTCACCCCCCATTGTGTACTCTTCCCTTGGTTTTTGTTTCCCAGGTGCATTACATTACACTTCTTTGCGTTGAATCTAAGCTGCCATACATTTGACCATTCCTCCAATCTTACAAAGTCCCATTTCGTCCTTTCCACCCCACCTTGCATATTAACCCTATTGCAGATCTTTGTGTCATCTGCAAATAGACATACTTTCCCTTCCAGTCCCTCTTCAGTGTCTCTTATAAAGACATTAAAAAGGACCGGCACCAGTACTGAACCCTACGGTACCCCACTAGCAACCCCCCTTTCATCACTGTGGACTCCATTTACAATTACCCACTGTGTCCTGTTGTCCAGCCATTGTTTTACCCAGGCTACCATCCTGGGACCCACTCCCAGGCTGGTTAATTTGTTTATTAATCTTTTGTGTGGGACTGTGCCAAATGCCTTGCTAAAGTCTGGGTAGGCCATGTCCACAGCCACTTCCTGGTCTACTACTTTGGTCACCCAGTCAAAGAAATCAAATAGATTTGTCTGACATGACCTTCCTGCTGTGAGTCCATGCTGCCTTGGGTCCTATGCCCCAGTGGCCTCTAGGTACTCAACGATTCTTTCCTTCAGAAGTGATTCCATCATTTCCCTACTACTGAGGTCAAGCTGACAGGTCTGTAGTTTCCTGCCTCGGTCTTGCTCCCACTTTTGTGAAGGGGAATCACATCCACCCTCCTCCAGTCCTCAGGTACCACACCATCCTCCCATGATTTAGTAAAAAGGGTAGTCAGTGGTGTTACTAATTCTTCCCTTAGTTCTTTTAGAATTCTGGGGTGAATCCCACCAGGCCCCACTGATTTATTCACCTTCAGTTTTAAGAGTTCTTTCAGAACCCTTTGTTCTGTGAAAGGACTAATATCAATCCCCTCTATTCAGAGTGCTTCTATTGACTGGATTAGGTATCTCCCCCTACTTTTCCATTGTGAATACTGAGCAGAAGTATTCATTCAGTATTCCTGCTTTTTCACTGTCGCACTCTGCCCAACCACCGTCCCTCTTTATTCAGCCCCTTGTATCCTGCTGTAGTCTTCTTGTTCTTTAATGTACCTATAAAAAGGTTTTATCCCACTTCTTAACCAAGTTGGCCATCTTTCCTCAGTTTGGGCCTTTGCTATTCTGACTGCTTTCCCTGCATCCTTCTGCTTTAACTGGAACAGTTCTCTGTCCTGCTCCTTCTGTGTTTCCTTATACTTCCTGAGTGCTATCTTTTTCTTCCTTACTTTCCCCGCCACTTCTTTTGAGAACCATAGTGTTTTTTTCATTCATTTTGATTTGTTTATTTGCTTCTCACAAAGGCTTGTTGCCTCTTTGATGGCGGTTTTGATGTTTTCCCATTGTTGCTCCACCCTACCTTCTTGCCTGTTTGCTAGTGCTTTTCTGAGGCACTCTCCCATTTTGACAAAATCAGCCCTTCTGAAGTCCAGTACCTTCACTTTTGTATGGCTTGACTCTACAGCTAAGTTTATCGTGAACCACACTGTTTGGTGGTCGCTTGTTCCCAGATGGCTACCCACTTCAGGATCAGAGATCCTCTCTCTGTCCTCATTTCAGAGTACCAGGTCTAAGATTGCTCCCTCCTGAGTGGGTTCCAAAACTAGCTGTCTGAGGCATGCCCACTATAGGGCATTGAGAATGGCCCTGCTCTTGGATGTGGCTGCAGCAAAGGTGCTCCAGTTAACATCTGGTATATTCAGGTCCCCCATCAGCAATATTTCCCCTTTCTCTGCCATCCCAAAGATACCTTCTATCATTTCCTTGTCCATTTCCTCCCCCTGAGATGGGGTCTATATACAACCCCTGTGTGGATTGTGGAGCCATTTCCAGTCTCCAAGGTGACCCACAGTGCCTACGTTCCTCCCGGTTTACCCTTTAGTTCTGTTGCTTTGATCCCTTCCCTTAGGGCAGTGTCAGTGGCTCAGTAGGTAGCACACTCACCTCTGAGGTCAGGAGATCAGAGGGCTGTGGGTTCAGTTCCACATCTGGCACTTGCTGTTATCCCAGTACTGACACTGTAGTGCAGCATGAGAGAGGTGCTGCACTTCTGAGGTGCTGTCTTTCGGATGAGATGTTAAACCGAGGTCCCATCTGCCTGTTCTGGTGGTAGTTCAGGTGGATGTTAAAGATCCCATGGCACTTTCTCAAAAAGAGCAGGAGAATTTTCCCGAGTGTCATGGCCAAAATTTCCTCCACTCATAAAATACCACCAACAGCTTAATCTGGTTCAAGGTCAGTTGGCATTCATCTGTATCCCCTTCCCCCGGGTCGTGCCTGAAAATAGGCAGGATTTGTCTAGTGCACTTACCCGGTCAACAAAAACTAAATAAATAAAAATAAAATAAACATAGAAAGCTACTCCTCCTCTTCTTCTTCCCTCCCTGTCCCTCCTGTAGATTGTGTACCCTAGTATGTTGACATCCCAGTCATGGTTCTCTGTGTACCATGTTTCTGTGGCTGCCACGATATCCAGATATCCCTGTTCCATCAAGGCCACCATTTTGGGGAGCTTTTTACCTAAACTACGGGCATTGGTACTCTTTACTTTCCATTTTTATGGCTTTATTTCTTCTTGTCCCATCCCTATCCTTACTGCCTTTGTCTTTTTCTCCATTAACCCCTGCCCTTCTCCCTATCAACTGCTCTATCTTGGTGTTTACCTCACTAACTACCCTGATTTTGGAGGGGGGCTAGGATTTCCCTTCTCCTTTTCAGTGCCTCCCCCCTTGGCTAGTTTAAATGCTTGCCAATGAAGCATTTAAACCTGTCACCTAGAATTCTGGTTCCTCTCCTGGATAGATGCAGACCATCACACCTGTATAGGCCTGCATCCCTCCAGGTGACTCCCCAGTCCCCAATGAAGCCAAATCCATGAGCTCTGCACCAGTTTTTCAACCAGTCATTGAATCCCACGGTGTGGAGTACCCTAACCTCATCCATGCCATAGACAGGTAACACTTCTGAGAAAGTTACCATGTCTGCTACTTGTCTAAGGCCCCTCCCCAACTCCACAAATTCCTGTTGCACTGCTCTGATCCCATTCTCAGCCAGGTCATTCATCCCTAGGTGGATAACGACATCCAGCTCACTCCCTCTTGCAGCTGCTCCCATTATCCTAAGGATTCATTCCCTGTCCCTCCAAGCCATAGTGCCGGGCAGGTACCTTACCTCCCTTTCCCCTCCCTCCCCCAGTTCTACCCCACTAACAACTGAGTCCTCCACCAGGAGTTGTTTCCTTTCCCTGTGGGGTCCTGTGAGACCCTCCTGTGGGTCTCCATTGTGGAGATTCCCAGCATCCTCCTTGGTCTCCACTGTGGGTGCCTCCATAGAGGAACCATGCTCCACCAGAGTGGTGAATGAATTGTGGAGAGGCACAGCTGGAGGGATGTGCCTCTGTTCCATGCCATCCAGAAACAATAAACTACAACTCTGACCCTCCACCCTTCCTTTCAGACACCTATTTCACAGAGGTTAAGTAACAAGTCTAGTCACAAATGACTGCAAATATCTCCCAGCTACAGTTCCTCCCTGGCAAATTAAAGTTAAGACAAAAAGAAAAGCTCCAGGACAGGAGATGTAAATAACAGTATTAATTTCTGAAAGGGGAACAAAGTCCCCCAGCTTCATTAAGTTCCATTTCAGCAAGTGGGAGTATTCATTCATGGAGCGTCCGTCTAAAATAGGAAAATGCAATGCAAGTCGCTCTGTTTTATTATGTTCAAGAAATTAACTCAAGCACGGGTACAAGGAAGTTGAAGAAGAAGTCCCAATATCTGCTAACATTAATATAGGCAAGAACAGGCTTCATATTCAGAGCGGCTGAGCAGTATCTGGAAAGATAAAGGATTGCCGCTCCATCCTTAGCTAGAGGCACTAGCCTTATTAACATACAATTTACATGCATTTTAACAACACAACAGGGTTTTTCTGATATCTCTATCCTGGTAACTTAATTCTATAATACAGTCACCTAGTAACTTTTTACCTTTATCAAAAACACCTAGTACCATGGTATTTTCAACATTTATAAGCATCATAAGCATTGGGCATATGCCTAATGTGCTTTTATGTCATAGTGCTTTTCATACTTTAGGTCAACAACAAGGAAGACAGCCTGTTGTTTTAAATCAGTTTGGAGGTCTACACAATAACCTTCTAGTACAAGGACCTGAGAGGGAAAAGGTAAAATAAGGCTGGACACTATAGACTAGTCAAGAAGGGGTGGGGGGGCACCTGTAGGTTGCCAACCATATGGACTAGAATTATAAAGAATAGTTAAAGCAAGGAAATAGAAGACTGTACCAACAGCTTTTAAGAATAAAGAGATGGTCCTTTAGAGTGATAGGTTCTTCCTGTCAGATATCCCCCACCTTAAAAGGGAAGCAGTAATTTCACACTGCTTACCACCTTCCTGTCCCAAGAAGGGATGGAGCTTAAACCCACTCATTTTCAGAAGCTCCACCTCAATTTCCCTATTAAGAAAAAACATTCCATTTCCACCATAAACATAGTGGATATCATAATTCTTTATCCTGCGGCATTAATACATTTCTCAACAAAGGGTAAATGCTACCAGTCTCTGTACTATCTCATTTTAGGGAAAGTCGTTACATCAATCCAAGTTTCATATTTGGACATAAAACCAGCATTTTTGTCCTCTGTCCCTGCTCTATGGGACATAGTAAGTCGATAAGGCTGGAGAGCTAGGTACTATACCATCACACTATACTGGGATTTTTCTCTCTCATTTGGTTCAACCAGCGGAAGGGGTTGTGATCACCTAAGACCTTAAATTCAGTCCCCTACAAGTAATATTTCACAGACTCAATTGCCTATTTCAGAGCTAAGCATTCTTTCTCTACTGCAGCTCTTCTCTCCCTTTCATGTAGCTTTCTGCTGATATACATGATTGGATGTTCTTCCCCATCTATTTTCTGAGATAAGACTGCCCCCAAACCATTCTTTGATGCATCAGTTTGAAACTCAAACACTTGAAGTCAGGGCTTTTCAATACAGAAGCATTACATAGAATTACCTTGATATTCTTAAATGCCTTTTCACAAATAGGGGTCAACTGAAACTTTTTCGGGCACTTTTTTTAGTGAGATCAGTCAAAGGATTGGCAATGGCTGAGAAATTAGAAATAAATCTCCAGAAATAACCAGCCAGGCCTAAGAAAGATCTCACATGCTTTTCTGTGTTAGGTATTGGGCTGTTTGCTACTGCTGTAACCTTCCTTACCTCAGGCTTCACTTGTCCATTGCCCAAAATGAACCTAAGTATCTTGTTTCTGTCTTCACTAGGGCACACTTAGCAGGGTTAATGGTCAATCCTGCCTCCTTTATTGCTTGCAGTATGTGGGACAAGTGTCTAACATGGGATTCCCAGTCAGGGCTGAATATGACCAAATCATCCAAATAAGTAGCACAATCTTCAGTGTGTGGTCTTGGTATGTGGTCCATAAAATGCTGAAAAGTGGCTGGGGCCACATGTAGTCGAAATTACATTGTGCCAAACTGGTATAAACCAATTGGGGTGCTAAATGCAGTTTTATCTTGTGAATCAGGTGACAAGGGGATTTGCCAGTATCCCTTAGTAAGGTCAAGGGTAGAGATATACTGTGCATTGCCTAGCCTGTCAATTATGTCATCTATTCAGGATATTGGATAGCCATTGCATAGTGATGCATTGTTAAGCTTTCTAAAATCTAGGCATAGTCTTATCCCACGCTCTTTCTTGCCCACTATGACCATGGGTGAAGACCATGCTCTCTTTGAGGGCACATTTATGCCTAACTGCTCCATTTTTTTGGCTTCCTGAATCACCTCATCCCTCACCTTCATGGGAACTCTGTAGGGCTTTTGGTGTACGGGCTTGTCTTGCGTGGCAGTTATGGTGTGCACAATTCCTTTGGCCCTCCCCTGTATGTTTGTGAATAAGGGCTCAAATTCTTGTAATACCCCCTGCAAATCTTTCTATTGCTAAGGCTCGAAATCAGGGTTTACCTGGATCTCCTCCTACTGTCCTGACTGCTCTAGCCTTTTATAGGCAACCTCCAGCTCTGACTCTCTAACTTCAGGATTGATATAAAGGGAGGGGTTAGGATTTTCATACCATTCTCTATGGAGGTTCACATGGTAAATTTTCTTGGGGGGGGTCGCTTTCCTGGTATGCTAAGCTGCTAACTCACTGCTCCTTTTTACCTCAAAATAGTGAAGGGGCCCTGCCAGTTCATGAGTAGTTTGTTCTCTGAAGAGGGAAAGAATAACAAAACTTTGTCCCCTGACTGAAATGTTTTAGTCTTCAAACCCTGGTTGTATCTTTCTCTTTCTCTTTCTCGTTCTGCTAGTCTTATTTCTGTTCAAAGCTCTGGTGTGCCAAGTTGATATATCTCACCAGGTGTTTGTGTAACTGAGTCATCTACTCTATAACATTAAGATGTTCCACCTCCTTCTCTTTTTCCCAGTGTTTTTCAACCACATCCAGTGGACCCCTTGGGTTCCTCCCATATGATAATGAGAAAGGAGAGAAACCAGTAGACACCTGAGGGATTTTTCTGTAAGCGCAGAGTAAATAGGGAGGTACCTATCCCAATCCCTATGCTCTTCTTTTACATACTTCCTCAACATTGTCTTTAATGTCTTATTAAACCTCTTTACGAGGCTGTCAGTCTGTGGGTGGTAGGGGGAACATCTACCACACCCAGCAGATGGTAAAGTTATTTTAACAGGGGTGCAGTAAAATTACTCCCCTGATCATTATTTCTTGGGGAATTTCCATGGGGCTAAACACCTTTGCTAGCTCCTCTGCTGTCCTTGGGGCTATGGCAGTTCTCATGGGGATAGTTTCTGGCAGTGGGTAGCATAATCACATATGACCAGTACACATCTGTTACCCTTTTCCAGGGGGCCCACTACATCCATGACTATCCTGTCAAAGGGGTTAGTCACAATGGGGATGGATTGTAATGGTACTCTATCCCTTTTCCCAGCCTGAGCTACTTTCTGACACTCACTACATGTTTTACAGTAGTCAACAATGTTCTCATGGATAGAGGGCCAATAAAAGCTTGGCAATATCCTGTTTAGGGTGTTATCTCTGCCTGCATGGCCTGCTATAGGGTATGGTATGGTATTCTTTTTATTGTCCAATCTGATAAGATCATTACAAATAAATAACACATTATATACACAGTAGAAAAGAAGACAAATACAAATAGACACATGTGTAACATTTAGAAATGTCATTAAAATCAGACTTCTGTGACAGTTATTTCTAAAATACATTCATTAGCAAGCTAATTCAATTATTGTTTTTGTTCTCAGTTTCCTTATTTGCTGTATTTGCACTTAAAAATTATCCATCCTCATTATTATAAGATTTTCCTCTGCTGTAAGAAGTATTTTAAGTCGTACTTCATCTGAACAATGTTGTAAAAAACAAAGTATGTCTCCTAGCCACTTTCTTCTTGCCCTTTCATACCAAGAACATCCGATGCTCCACAATAACATAGTGTGTGTATTGAGTCCCTTGGTTTTTTAAAACTTGCCGTAAGCACATTAGACTCAAAAAATTAAACCCTGAACCTTGCATAGATTTCCCTTTGTTCTGGCTTTTCCATTATATCAAGATAATAATTGTATCTGTGTAGTAGTACATTATTACTTTACCAAACAGAAAATCATGACAGCCTTATTTTTTTCTAAAGCAATCCTATTATATCTAAAGCAATCCTATTATATCTTTTGACAAGTAATTTCTTAATGCATTTCTTGTATTGCAATGATATCGTAACATGTTTATAAGTCCACTCTAATAGAGTCCAATCCAATTGAAGATAGGATCTTTTCTACTTTCGACAACCAGGAGGATTCCCAAAATCCTTTCTGTTTCCATATTTTTTTCCTTTAGACATTTTCTAGCTATTCTATTTTCATTTTGTCCATTTAACATAACCCAATAACGAATTATCCATGACTCTGCTAACGCTTTCAGATTTATAAGTCCTATTTCAGTTCTAACATATGTTGATGGAATTGTTGGGCGGAAATCCTATCGTTGTTTTCAATAACCTCATTATAGGTTTTTGTAGTTTTACTACATACTTTTGATACCACAATTCTGCACTATACAAGGTGTACGTGTTATATTTTGCTTCGATTGCTGCCATTAAAGGTCTTATCGAGTGGCTACCATATTTTGCATTGAATTGTCTCAGTGCCAATGATGTATTTATCAGCTTGCTACTTGTCATTATATAATGAGAGTTCCAGCATAGGTTTTCCAAAAACACAAGTCCTAAATATGTATAATCTTTTATTTCCACTGATTTAGAATTTATATACCACTTCCCTTGATATTTTTTATTACCAAATAGCATTATATTTGTCTTAGTCATATTTATTTTCAAACTCATATTGTTCACAAAGGATTCCATTTTTTTATTTTTCTTGTAATCCCCTTGCTGTCAATCAGAGTAATAGGAGATTGTTCACATATGGCATTCCTGAACATAAATCTTTGCTAATCTTTGGGGAGTCTATTATAGAACCTTGTAACAGTTTCATCAGTGGATTCATATATGGGAGGCAGTATAGCACAGTGGTTTAAGGCTCTGAGCTCAAACCTAGAGACCTGGGTTTGAATCCCACAGCCCCCACTTGCATACTGTGTGACCCTGAGCAAGTCACTTAACTTCCTTGTGCTCCCAGGTTGCACCTGTAAAAAATCTTCCAGCTTAGTGTGTCTCTCCTGGTAAAAAAAAAAAAAAATATATATATATATAGTGAGAACAGTGTGGGTGCAAGAATACACCCCTGTCTCACTCCAATATTAGTTGGAAACTGTAGGGGCAGATTTTTCACCAAGACCAGCCTGACTTGGGCGAATGTGTTGGAATAAAGTAACCTAACTGTAGTTATCATTACCACACTTATCCCTGCCTTCTCCATTGTTTCCCATAACTTATTTCTGTTAATGGTATTGAATGCGGTAGAGAAATCGACCTAGACTGCATATCATTTTTGTTTTCTTAATTTTATATATTTTTCACACAAATGTGCCAGAATAAAACAATTGTCCATAGTTGAGCATGTTTGCTGAAAATTTGCCTGAAATGGTGAGAGGCCTCCTGCTCTGTTAATCTCTTTTATTATTCGGGCCAGAAGTATTCTGGCTAATATTTTTCCAGGAATATCCAAAAGGCTTATAGCTCTATAATTCTTTTGATTGTACTTACTTCCATTCTTGTAAACGGACACAATGATTGCCCCTCTCCAAGATTCTGGTATAAAGTTTCCATATATACATTTGTTATACAAAGAGCATAACACTTCTTCCCATTGATCCATTTTACTTTTAAATAATTCACCTGGCATTATACTGTAGAACTAGTTATTTTCACACAAAGTAAATTTAGCGTAAACACAAATGCAACCATAATTGCATAAATTTATTTTAGCACTACGTCACAATCACCACATTCACTATAATGGAAAAAAATATTAAAAGTGCTAATTAGCTCAAATTTATTTTCACACAAATTGGTGCTTCAGAGAAAATAGTGAAAATTATTTGACAGTTAACATTTCAAGTTCTACAGTATCTGGGCCTGTGGCTTTATTTAATCACAGTTGTTGTATAGAATCTAAGACTTCAGTTTTTGTTATTTGAATAAAATTCAACTTAATCATAACTTTATCCAGAGCAAGCCATGTCCTATTTTCATGCCTATTTAGCATAACTTCTGTGAAATAGTTTACCCATTCTTGTGCCAGAACAAAATTTTCTATTTCTAACATTGAATCCTTACAACCGTGTGCCACTAAGGCTCCAAAATTTTTGCTGTCCTTTGTTTCTATCCTAACTAACATTTCTTCCCACTGAGCACATACTTTTTTCTTTAATAACAATAATTTCCTATAATCTTTTCTCAGTGTTCTCAAGTTATCTTTTGTCTGTACAATAGGTTTTTGTCTATAACACCTTATTCCTTTTGTTAAGTGGCTTTTCAATATCTTACAATCATTATCAAACCATCCTCTCTTTCTGTTCCCTGGTTTGAAAAGTCCTTCTCTATACAATTTGTGATGAATTTCTTTAAAGAAAATGTTTAATGTATCATAGAGCATCATGGAACCATATGTTCCATACATGAAATTATGATTTCTATAGATTCTTCCAAATATGTTCTTATTTGTAAATCCAGCATTTCAGACCACACTAGTCTTTTCTTATATCTAATTTCATGTTGCATAATTTTTATATTAGTTTTAATCAGATTCAAATAACTTTCTACTTCCTTCGTATAACAAATTACTGGGAAATTATCACTTTCAGTTCTGGCTGGTATACTCATAAAAAGCCACCAGTCCATAGGTCCTCTCCAACATACAAAATTCAATACTGTGTTTCCTTTATCTGATATGTAAGTGACTGCACCATTGTTGTCACCTTTTAATCTTCCATAAAGTATATATAACCAATTATTCTTTAGCATATTCTGCAATTTTCTACCATTGGGTTAATTTTCTACTTTCTTGTCTTATGTCTTATATCAGCTACCGTGGATACATCCATTTCATGATTGTACAGTCTAATATTCCATCAAAGTTACATATTCTAGCGTTAAAGTCGCCAACCTGCTAGAGGGATGTAATGTGCCAGATACATGATTTGGGAGCTGAATTTTTTTTGGAACCCTCAATTGATCCATTACCTCTCCAGTTCTGGGGTTACAACATTCCCTGTACAATAGTTTCTGTTTTAAAACAAACTGAGGGGCTCGTTTTTCTACTCCCTCCCTCACCTGTAAACAGAAAGGAGTTAGTGAAGGGTCTGCTTTTTTCTCATGCTGCATATGACATTTTAAAGTGTGTCCCAGTTCTGGCTCTATATCAGCATGAGTATCAGTTCAGTCCTTCTTTAGTTTCCTTTTCTCCAAATTATTTTTTGGTCCTTGCCAGGATCCTCAAAAACATCATCATCAAATGGGAACACAGATGGTAAATGTCTCTGCTTCACTTGAGCTCTGATGGTTATGGCAACTATGGCAGAGTCCTGGGCGACATGACAATGTGTAAAGGAAGCAATGTCTGGGTGGTCATGCCTAATAACAAATGGCACGGGTATGCAAGGTTCCAACCCCAAGTCTGCCTCATGAGTCTTTTCTTGAACAGTCATTTGTATGGTGGCTGTTGGGTAGCAATAGGTATCACTGTGCACACAGATAACTGCTGTATCTGGTGCTATATTATTCCCAGTCACAAGATCTGCTCTCCCAAGGGTCTGGCGGCTCTGGCCCCACTTTATTAACGTTAGATGAGCTGTCTGTTTCTTTATATTAGGACAGTTTCTTAATAGTAATAATAATAATAATAATAATAATAGTTTTATTCATATAGAGCCTTTCAAATTTTCAAAGCGCTGTACAGCTTAAGACAATACCAATCAAACATCAAAATTTGATATCAAACACAATTAAAGCAATAATTAAATCAACAACTTCAAAACAATCAGTTTTCTAAAAAGGCCATTTGCCAGAGATGGGTTTTCAAACCCCTCTTGAATTCCTCCACGGTAGTGCACTCCTGTAACCTTAATGTCCCATCTTTTGGCAACCATGACATACAATCTCTGCTGCTGGAATTCGTTCCCTCTCTCTTCTCTCCAGTCTTGTTTCACTGGGGCTGGATTTGACAGTTTATAAGAGGATTCCATACCAGATTACTGGTGGTGGCAGTTGTTGATGACCCTTGGAACCCTAGTGGTCGGGATTTTTAGGCTGCCAGGAAGTCTTCTGCCAACGTTATGGTTTTATCAGCAGAATCAGGCTTATGCTCCCTAACCCAAAGCTGTACCTCTTGGGGCAGAACCTTAAAAAACTGTTTAATAATCACAGCCTCCAGAAGCTGGTCTTTGATTTTATTATCTGGCTGCAACCTTTTGTAGCACAGTTCCTTTAGATTGGCATAAGTCTCTCTGGGGGTATTCAGTAACTGCATTTTAAGAAACCTAATCCTCTGGCAATACAGTAGGTTTCAGTGTTTAAGTCATAGTGCCTGAGGATCTCCTGCTTCACATGCTCATACTTCTCTGCCTCTCGGGAGTCCATGTGGCTATAAACCAACTGGGCACTGTCTGTCAGGTGCAGAGCCATTCGAACAACCCACTGTTCCCTTGGCCATGTGCATGTTCAAATGATCCTCTCAAAAGTTGTGAGGTACGCTCCAATGTCATCACTGTCCAAAAGTTTGGACAGTTTAATATCTTTTGGGCTACTGATTCTTTCAGTTTGTCCAGCATTGATGGCATTCAAGCCCCTCATGGTATCCTCCCATTTGGCATCCTGCCTTCTCCATTCAATGTCTCTGTCTCTCTCCACCTGCACCTGCTTTTTGCTGAGCCATTTCAACAACTCCCCTCCATCCTCAGGTGGAGCATCTTCAAGAGGAGGCACCTCCTCGATTCTTCCTCATCACCTTGCATCTCTTCATCATCTTCTGGCTTGGCCTTCCTTCAAGCTCCCAGGTCCAGTGCAGGCAGCAGTTTCTCTCCCAGTCAGTCAGCCATGGTTCTGGCCAGAATTCCATGGACTTTCTTCTCTGGGTTCCCCTCTGGCAACTCCTGGTAATTTGGTCCACCTGGGATATCTGGGCGATATGCTAACATACTAACATACTAATTGCCAACAGATTAGGCCTTATGGTCTATTATGTCTGCTCGAACCTAAGCTCCCTAGTTGGGTACCGAGGCTCCTCCCCACTTGTGTTCCAGAAACTCATATTATCCATCCCAACCCCCCTGGGTCAGGCCATCATCTGATACATCCACTTTCTGTGGCTGTCCCACCCTCTCTTGAAGCCCTCCACTGTGGATCTCTGAACCAGCTTGCCAGGCAGTGCATTCCAAGGATCCACCACCCTCTCAGTGAAAAACCTCCTCCTCTTCCCCCCCTCACCCTTCCACCTTCCAACTTCAAACCATGCCCTCTGGTGATACCTCCCTGCTTTTGTCTAAAGATCCCCTCCTTGTTTACCCTATTTATTCTCTTGAGGTACTTGAAGATGAAGACCTCAATCATGTCCCCCCTGTCTCTCCTCTTCTCCAATGAAAACAGGCTGAGCTCCTCAAGTCTGTCCTCATATGTCAAATCCCCTAGTCCTCGTATCATCTTAGTTACCCTACTCTGTACCCTCTCCAGGAGCTGTATGTCCCTCTTCAAGTGTGGTGACCAGTACTGTACACAGTACTCAAGGTGTGGTCTAACCAGTCCATTGTACAGTGGCAGAATCAGTTCCCTGCTTCTAGAGGTGATCCCTCTTATGATGCATCCCAACATCCTGTTTGCTTTGCTAGCTGCTCTCCTGCACTGCTCAAAGTTATTCATACATGCATCCACCATGACCCCTAGGTCTTTTTCCCCTGTTGAGGATTCCAGTGCCTCCCTCTCCCAGGGTGTACCTGTGTTTAGGGTTTCCGCGTCCAAGATGTAACGCCCTTGCACTTGGTGATATTGAAATTTAATTTGTAGGTGTGAGCCCACCTTTCCAGGGTGTCCAGGTCTCTGCAGGGCCAACCTCCCTCTTCCCTCAACTACTGCTCCCATCTTGGAGTCATCAGCAAAGAGACTCATTTCACACTCTATACCCTCCCTGATGTCCAATATGTATGCATTAAACAGGATCGCACCCAGGACCGAGCCCTGCGGTACCCCACTACCGACCTCTCTAGAGTTTAAGAGTTCCCCACCGACCACTACTCTCTGAGTGCATCCAGCTAGCCAGTTTTCATTCCATCTGACCATCGAAGGGTCCTCTCCCAGCCCTGTCAGTTTCTCCACCAGACCATTGTGGAGGACAGAGTCAAACGCCTTGCCGAAGTCCAAGAATAATACATCCACAGGCTTTCCCCTGTCCAGTTCTGATGTTACCCTTTCATAGAACTCCACAAGGTTGGTTTGACACTATCTACTTGGCACAAACCCAAGTTGCTGACTATCCAGAACTCCCACCTCCTCCAAGTACACCCCAGTCATTCTTTTAGTATGCTCTCCATTAATTTTGCCACCACTGAGGTCAAACTAATGGGTCTATAGTTACCTGGTACTTCCCTTGATCCCACCATTATGGATTGGCATGGCATGTGCCTGTCACCAATCCCTAGGTACCTTCCCTGTCTCAAGCAACCTGCTGAAGAGCTCCACCAGGGGTGCAGCCAGTACATCTGCCAATTCCCATAGTACTCTCGGATGAATGCCATCCGGCCCAGGAGATTTATCTTTCTTTAGGACCTTAAGGGCTAACCACTCTTTCAGTGGAGATAGCATCATCTGTCCCCTCCACCTTACTGGCCTTTTTATCCTTATCCTGATGTGACACCCATGGGGTACCTCTCCCTCCCTCTTGCTCCATTTCTGTTGCTCCCTGATCCCACTCACTACTGCTTCTATCCCCATCATGCCTTGCTTTGTATATATATTCCATTCCCCTCCCTGGTGAACACAGAGGCAAAGTAATCATTTAATACCTCTGCCTGGTCCCTCACCTCTTCCACTCACCCTCCTTCTGATCTCAATCTGCTGAGCAGGCCCTTAGTTTTTCTCCACTCCCCAGTGCACCAGAAGAACCCCTTTTCCCCTCCCCATATCCCCTGTGCCAGCCACTGCTCTTTACTGGACTTTGCTCCCTGCACCTTCCAGGTGACTTTTCTTGATGCAAGATGGTACATTTCCTTTTCCCTATCCCCTCTCATTGTTTTGTATTTTTTATAGGCAGCCTTCTTTTCTCTGACCAGTACCTGAACCTCACTGGACCACCAGCATGGTTTATGTGACCTTGCTCCCTTACGCTTCACCTTAGTGCAGGTCCTGACTACCTCATGAAGTCCCCGTTCTATGACCTCCCATCTCTTTTCCACATCTATCATTGTTGTAATCCCCTTCAAGTGATCCTTGAGAATATTTCCAATGCCCACAAAGTCTGCCCCCCTGAAGTCCACTGCCAGTGTCCTAGATCTCTCCCCCCACTCCACCCATACTTATTTGAAACCAGACAGTATTGTGGTCACTCCCAGTTAGGGGATCCTCTGCAATCAGGTCCCTTACCAGATCCCCATCCACCAGAACTATGTCCAGGACATGCCCCTCCCTTGTGGGCTCCATCATGTGCTGTGTTAAGAACACATCCTGGAAGCTGTCCAGCAGCCTCTGCTCCTTGGCCACCTTAGAGGACATGGTTCCTCAGTTCATACCTGGCATATTAAGGTCCCCCATCAACACCACTCTCTCCCCTTTTGGTCCACATTGGGCAATGATGTTGTCCAGCAAAGCATCCTCCAGAACATCACCCATCCCAGGGGGGGCCTATATACTACACCCAGCTTGACCTTACCTCCTGCCGGGGTTCATCAGGTGACCCATAAGGCCTCCATGTTTTCCTCTGCTTCTTCTACCCTAGCAATTTCTATGTCATCTCTAATGAACATAGCCACTCCACCCACTCTGCCCTCCTTTATATCCTTTCTATGCATAGTGTACCCCCTCATGTTTAGGTCCCATTCATGGTTTTTGTTTTCCCACATTTCCGTGACCGCTGCCACATCCACCCCCCCCCCCATCAAACAGCATGGCCTGGAACTCTGGCAACTGATATCTGCCAGAAATCATCCCACAACCCCCTCCATACATTTCCAACAAAGTTATCCCACTGCTAACACCAAGACTGTGAAGGGGTTGTGGGATAACAGATGGACCAGACACACTGCTTCAGATTCAACACACAGTCTTTGTGTGATGTTTATTTAATACTAATAAACTTTAAAATAAAAATAAAAAATGACATTCTTTACAGAATTGCAGGTGTTTCAGTTTCCACAGTGACCACATGGGATAACTTTAAACAATGGGTATACTCCTTCTTCAATATAAGATTTTGTAGCAACAGACTACGCATGTCCTTCCTCTGCAGTTGGTCTACACCTACAGACCAATGGATCTAAAATCTGAGTAAAATTACAATTTTATATACTCGCCTCTAAGTGGTCATATTCTCCTGTTTTCACATTTCTTAAAACTTTTTTTTTTTTGCCATAGTTCATTTTAATGTATAGAGTGCTGTACAAATGGATGTGTTGAAATCATCAATTAGGTATCCTTCTGTTCTATTAATTTCTTTTCTATGCAAAAAACACATTTGTTCCAGGCTGGATGCCCTCCCCTCTAACATGATTGACATAATTTAAAATATAAAAGGGGCCCCAGAGGGCCACTGCCACCCTATAGGGCTAATACTGGAGAGAGGCTCACAGGTAAGCACTTACAGTTCATACTCTTCTGAGCAATAAGGCCCTAGTAAAATAATTGTGCTCATAGTGCTTATATATTTATACAGCATTTTAAATAAGATGTTTGTAAAAGGGCATATTCTTCCACAATTTTGCAAGGCAATGAAAAAGGCACCATAAAAGGCTTTCAGCGATTATACCTTTTAAAACATATCTTTTTATTTCACTATATTTTAGTTGTGAAAGGAGACACCTTGTATGTTGTAATGGGTATTGCAGCAGTCGCTACTTTCAGGCGATAGCTCTGTTTAATAATTAATTATTCAAAAGCGCATGTTACTGTGCCACCAAATGCTTGCAGATGGGGGTGAAAAGAGAGAGAGTCTGAATGCAAGGAGCACTCCTGAATCATCCTCTCATGCCTCATTTCTTGTTTTATGTGCAGGAAAATGTTTCACAAATAGCAGGAAGCATATAGGACTCTGAGGTTAAATTCAGAGAGGTGCTTTTCTCTCTTTATATAGCAATAATGAACAATTTAAAGGGCTAAATTATTTCAAATGGAGTGGCTTCTCAGCGGCAGTGTGGTTTACATGCTAATTCACACTGCAACAACCAGGAGGAAAAGCTTCAGAACAGGAGACAAAAATAACAATATTAATTTCTGAAAGTGGAATAAAGTCCCCAAGCTTCATTAAGTTCACTTTCGGCAAGCGGGAGTATTCATTCACGGAGCGGCCATCTAAAATAGGAAAATGCAATGCAAGCCACTCTGTTTTATTATGTTCAAGAAATTAACTCATACATGGGTACAAGGGAGTTGAAGGAGAAGTCCCAATATGTGCTAACATTAATTTAGGCAAAATCAGGGCTTCATATATGGAGTGGCTGAGCAATATCTGGAAAGATAAAAGATTGCCACTCCATCCTTAGCTAGAGCCGCTAGCTGTACCAACCAATTCACATGTATTTTAAGAACACAACGGGGGGTCTCTGACATCTCTACCTGGTAACTTAATTCTATAACAGTCACCTAGTTACTTTTTACCTTTATCAAAAACACCTAGTGCCATGTTATTTTCAACATTTACAGGCTTCAAATGCATTGGATATATACCTAATGTGCTTTTATGTCATAGTGCTTTTACATACTTTAGGTCAACAACAAGGAACACAGCCTGTTGTTTTAAATCAGTTTGTAGGTTGCCACAATAACCTCCCTGTATGTGAACTTGAGAGGGAAAAGAAAATATAAGGGTGGACACTATAGACTAGTCAAGAAGGGGGGGGTAGGTGGACACCCATACAGATTTGAATTGTAAAGAATAGTTAAAGCAAGGAAATAGAACTGTTGCAACAGCTTTTAAGAATAAAGAGACAGTCCTTTAGAATGCTAGGTTCTTACCTGTCACATATCACTACCTTAAGAGGGAAGCAGTCATTACCACCTTCCTGTCCCATGAAGAGATGGAGCTTCCACCCACCCATCTTCAGAAGCTCCACCTCAGGGTCTCTATTAAGAATAAACATTCCATTTTCACCATAAACATAGAGGATATTATAATTCTTTACCCTGAGGCCTTAATACATTTGTTAACAGAGATAAACAGTAGAAGTATCTGTTCTATCTCATTTTAGGGAAAGTCATTTACATCAGTTCCTGCTCCATATCTAGAGATAAAATCAGCATTTTTGTGCTCTGACCCTGCCCTATGGGATACAGTAAATCCATAGGGCTGGAGAGCTAAGTAATACCACATTATACAGGGTTTTTTCTCTCTTATTTGATTTGTTGAGCAGAAGGGGTTGTGATCAGTTATGACCTTATGTTCAGCCCCTCACAAGTAATATTTCAGAGACTCAATAGCCCATTTTGGAGCTACAGTAAGCATTCTTTCTCTATTGTAGCATATCTTCTCTCCCTTTCATATTGCTTCCTGCTGATGTTCTTCCCCATCTATTTTCTGAGATAAGACTGCCCACTATACCATTCTCTGATGCATTGGTTTGAACCTCAAACACTTCATTGAAGTCAGGGCTTTTCAGTACAGGGGCTGTACATAAAATTGCCTTGATATTCCTAAAAGCCTCATCACAAATAGGGTACCCCTTTTTAGTGAGATCAGCCAAGGGACTGGCAATGGCTAAGAAATTAGGAATAAATCTCTGGCAATAACCATCCAGGCCTAGGAAAAATCTCATGTGTTTTTTTGTGGTAGGTTTGGGCTGTTTTTTTACTGCTGTAACCTTCTCTACCTTGGGCTGCATGTGTCCATTGCCCAAAATGAACCCTATGTATCTTGTTTCTGTCTTTGCCAGGGTACACTTGGTGGGGTTAATGGTCACTCCTACCTCCCTTATTGCTTGCAATATCTGGGACCTAATGTGCTTTTATGTTATAGTGCTTTTACATACTTTAGGTGAACAACAAGTAACACAGTCTGTTGTTTTAAATCAGTTTGAAGGTCACCACAATAACCACCCTGTATAAGTACCTGAGAGGGAAAATTAAAAATAAGGCTGGATACTATAGACTAGTTGGTGGGGGGCGTCCATAGGTGGCCAACCATATGAACTAGCATTGTAAAGAATAGTCTTTTGGATGAGACGTTAAACCGAGGTCCCATCTGCCTGGATTGGTGGTAGTTCAGGTGGATGTTAAAGATCCCATGGCACTTATCGAAAAGAGTAGGGGAATTTCCCCGGTGTCCTGGCCAAATTTCCCTCATTCACTAAAAATACCACCAACAGCTTAATCTGGTTCAAGGTCAGTTGCCATTCATCTGTATCCCCCCCCTCCCCCGGGTCATGCCTGAAAATAGGCAGGATTTGTCTAGTGCACTTACCCGGTCAACAAAAGCTAAATAAATAAAAAATAAATATTATAAACAAGGAAATAGGAGAACTGTGGCAACAGCTTTTAAGAATAAAAAGAAAGTCTTTTAGAGTGATAGGTTCTCCCTGTCACAGGCTTCGTTGGGGTTTTTCTCTGTTAAAACTTCAGTTGGTAAACTTGCATTTGATGAGAAAGACTCAGAAGAATTCATCAACATAGGAATAGAAACAGCTGAAGAGGATAGGGAAAGTCGATGCTTGTTCAAAATGCCAGCTGTTTCTCACTTGTTTCCTGGTGCTGATATATTGCTTTACCCCTAATATTGCTCATTTGTACACAGGTCATGCTCTTTGATAGTGGATTCCATGTCCCATTGCCAGTTAAGGGGAGCTTAACTTCAGTAAATTTTTTCAGGACTTACTCAGGTGTTCCTGGCTGATTCATGTAGCTTGCTACATTAGTACAATCTGTATTTCTTTTGGGTGATGAAGATGGGGATGGCGTACATGCAGCAAGTACATTTGAGGGCATTTTTACAGCAGTTTCTGCTTGAAGAGCTAGGTATGAGGAATTTTCATATTACTTGCTAGAGGGCTTTCTGATGAGAGATTAAGTGTGTTCTCTACTGCATGTCCTGTTTCTTTAGCTGGAGTAGAGGTTAAAGTACTCGGTTTACTCTGGTCTTTCACCTGTTTGCCAGGCCCCAAGGTCGCTTTATGTTTAACATTCAGACCTAATGCTTGTGCTGCTAATAAAAGTTCTTCTTCAAGGCTGTTAAAGTCTACCATAATAGGTTTGGTTTTAAATAATAAGGATGTTTTCTTTCTTGTGATGGGTAACATGTATTTCTGTAACTTTCCTTGTATTTTCAATGCTGGTGTTTTAGCAGGCTTACTACCATTTTTTTAGGAATCATAATGGTGTATCCTTTCAGCAGTTTAATCCTTTCTCTCTGTTGTTTGGCTTGTTAAGCTTGAAGGAAAAGGCACACAGAGTTTATCAAAAAAAGATGGATCAGATATGAAAATATTCACTCATATCAGAATGGACATAGGGCGATGTCTTACTCACAGCATGGCATCCGTCATCTTGCCACCCCATTCTCCTGCTAGTTGGTAACTTAAATCTGTCAGACTTGGATTGGAGCTTTCCAGCTGTGGCTTTGGCAAGCAGAAGGATCATTCTTGACTCCCTAAAGGGGACTTTTCTCAGGCAGCTAGTGAAAGAACCAGCTAGGGGCAAGGCATTGCTTGACCTGGTGCTTACAACCAGGGACAACATTGCAGACATCACAGTTGGCAGTCCCTTAGGTACCAGTGATCACTGTACAGAAGGTAACCACACCAAGACAAGGGTCTTGGACTTATGGAAGGCAGGTTTTAAAGGAATGGGAAACTACCTCAAAAACTGCTTTGAAGGTAAAAATTGCCAGGGAGAGGTAGAATCAATAGGGAAAAATAAGGGAGGGAATAATTAAAGCAACCAGCCTCTGTAAGCTAGTAAAAGTAGAAGGAAAAATAGACCTTAGTTGTTCTATAGAGCAGTGGCCAAGGTGGTAAAAGAAAAAAAGGGTCACATTCAGGAGGCATATGGAAACACATATTGAGGAGTACAGGAAATTATACCAAGTAAACCAGAGTGAAGAAAGGAAGATGGTGAATGGAGCAAGGCTGAAGATAGAGGAAGGATAGTCAAAGGTGTTGTTAAAGGAGATAAAACTTTTTATGGGGGGGTCGAAGTCTTGTTTCAGCATTGTCTTTGGGGGATTCAACCAGCATCACCTCCCTTCTGAAACAAATAGTAATAGCAGTAGTAGTAAAAATGTTATTCATAGTCAGTTAATGAATAGGATACTCAGCTGAGACAAGTTCAGGTTCAGGTCTCTGATACACAATCAAAGTTACAAAAAAATTCAAACAATTTCAAAGCATTCATAACTAACATCACAAGACAACAACACAGAATAAATATAAATAATTAGGACTCTAATATCACAAAAGCATCCTACCATTTCTACAATATAGTATCATTGCAGAGTTGAGGACAATAAAATAGTTTTAGGACAGGGAAATCCATCAAATCCATCATGTACGATACAGTTCAGAACAAAATGTAATTTTTGTTGTGCCCATTGTATATACCATTTTTTATTATCCCCCAAATAAAATTTAGATTTTAAGGGCCTATATACTAAGGGCACAGAATTCCATATCTTTGTGCCCATGTAAAAAAAAGTGTGATTATCCCATTTCCAATTTACGCACTGGTAAAATCTATTCCAGCCCGCCTGCCAATCTATGACTCTTTTTTATGTTTCTAACTTGAATTGTATCCAAAATATATTCAGGTACCCAAGGTTTACAACACTTAAATATAGAAGCTAATATACAGTATGGGTGGCTCTTCTATCATTAAGCTGTTGCAGTTTAAAGTTTTATATAATGCACATCTATGTTTTCTTCTAAGTGCATCTACTACAGACCTTGCTAGTCTATTATATATAATGTCCAACTTCAAAAGTTCCATTGCCAAGGCCCCTGCAAATAATAAATCCTTATAATCTAACAGCAGTAAAATGAGTGAATTAACATCACTCCTAGCTTCCAAAGTCATACAGCGCCTTACATGGTATAGTGCCCCCAATCGCTTTCCCACCTCTTTAACCAAATAGTTAATGTGTGTGTCCCACTTACTTCTGTCATCGATCCAGAGGCCAAGATATTTGTAACTATGGACCTATTCCATTACGAAGTGTTAACTAATTTCAATATGTAAGGAATGATTTAATTAAATTACAGTTTTTCCCTTGTGAATAACATTACTTTTGATTTTTTAGCATTAATAACAAGCTGTGACTGAGAAAAATAAGTCTATAAATCGACAAATGCATCCTGCAACATATGTTTTATCTGCATTATTGAGGGGATCCCTACATAAATTATGCTGTCATCAGCATATGAATGATAGTTACAGGATGCATTAGTAAAGGTGATGTTATTTAAATAGATGTTAAATAAAATTGGGCCTAAAATAGATCCCTGCTGGACTCCAGAAACTACAGGAGTCAACTCTGATCTAAATCCATTTACTGCTACCAGTTGTTGCCTACCCTTTAGGTATGATCGGAACTAATCCACCACCCCTTTTGACATCCCATTTAAATAAAGTCTGCACAGGAGGATGTTGTGGTCAAGGGTGTCAAATACTGTTGACAGGTCCACTAATATGGCTCCCACTAGCATCACCCTCTCCAGAAACAAAGATTTAATCATAACCTATCTCTGGGCACTATAAATTCCTCAAACTTAATGTGTTGAGAAAAGGGGCCATAGTGCCTCAACTTTATTAATACCCGCCATGCAGTAATGCAGCATGGATCCTCTCAGATTTATTACACACCAACCCCAAATTCAGGAATGGGTGCTTTTGAATCTTTCAATTATTGGAGAATAAGTTTTTTTTTTATTAATCAGAAGCATTTTAAGCAAATCATGGAAAAGCTGAAGAATATTGAGCTCATCAAATAGATAAAGTAGAATTATTCCAGGGTCAAATGGGAAATATAACCCCGTTATTTGTTATATAAGCTCCAAATTTTTTTTCCAAAAGGTTTTCAGCACTGGGCATGTCATGAACACATGCATCAATGATTCCACTTTAGTTTTACAATGTTGACATTGATCTGAGATGTTTTAGTTAAATGTATTCAATTTTTTAGGAGTACAATACATTCTCTAAAAAACATTGAATTGAATTTGCTTCAGTTTCATGTTCTGAGAAACTGATGCATATGAAGATATAATATTTTTCCATTGTGACTCTGTTATAGAGGTGGCTAAATCCTTCTCCCAGGCTCTTTAAAGAGAAGTTAAATCAACACCGATGCCCATCAACAAATAGGAATACAGTTTTCCTATTAACTTATCTTCTGAAACCCATGTAGTGAAGAAAGATTCTAAGGGAGTTAATTGAGGCAAACTCAGATTGCCTAAACATTTCTTCAGAGCCTTGCAGATATGTAAATATATTGAAAATGACCCTGGTTGCAATTTCCATTTTTTGGTCAGCTTTTGATATGAGATAAATTGTAAAGTTGACTGAGAAAATAGATTTTTACATACAAGAAAGTCCGTGTGAAGCCAGCTACAAGGGATATGAAATAGTGGACGATTTGAGTTGTGAAATAAGACCAAACATTGTGTAATTCTATTTTGATATCCTAGGAATTTATTTGCTTTTTGCCATGCTTCCACTGTTGCTTTGGTACAGAAACAACACATCACAGTATTAACATCCAGGTCCAGAGTTGTTACAATATCTTTTCCAGGTAACAGATAAGCTTCTAAAAAAACCCATGGCAAGGGTTTGGCATGCTGTGTAAAACAGTATGTAACAACTTCTAATTGGGCTGCTATATAATATGAGAACATGTTTGGCAGTCCCAGTCCTCCTGCCTCTAAGGGTAAATATAATTTCTCAGATTTGAGCATGGGTGTTTTCCCTGCCCACATAAACTGTCTTACACATCTTTCAAACTTGATTTTTTTTTCCACTCGAACTAGAACAGCCTCGAACAAAAATAACAACTGTGGGAGAACATTCATTTTTATAATAGTAACTTTTCCCATGAGAGTAAGAAGTAACAATACCCACCTATTTAAAATGATTATCTGTATCTGAAGTGATTTTTTAAAGATAATAGCCACCCCTCTATCTGAGCAAGAGAAAGATAAATATATGCCAATACCCTTAAATAAATTTAACATTTATCTAAAATCCACTTCAGAAAAATGTGTTTCTTGTAAGATTAAACAATTGGCATGATTATTCTGCACTATGTTAATAATTTTCCTTATCTTTGATCTACCATGGGCACCCTTAACATTCCAGGTCAAACAATGTAAATTTCACATTTTTTAGCTTTAAATATACTGTATATAGAATTAGAGTTAATGACAGATTGGAAGACAAATGAACTCTGGGCACACCCCTAACTTCTAAAAATATTTCACAATGTAAGCAAGACAGATCTTTATCAATACTGAACCCATGTTTACACCCAGTGAGACAAAAAAGAAATATAAAGAAAAAGTAACCTCCTTTTCTCAATCCACCACCTAAAAAAAAATATCCCTCCCCACCCATCTTCTTTTCCCTGCTCTGCCAGGTGAAACCAGAGTTGCACCAACAGGCAGGAGAACCCATCCCTTTCTACACAAAAATGGCTGTGCACCTGGAGAGGGTGCCAGATGAACGTGAGCGAAAGTGAACCCAGAAGTGAGACAGCAAACAGAAGTACATTTTTTCATCTTTTCTCATCTTTGTATTGTTTCATTTTCATGTACCATGTGAATATGTGCTACATGAATTCCAGTATATATCCATGTGCCCTTTTCTCTTTCTTCTCTCACCCCTCCATCTTCATTCTTCTCCATTCCTTGCTCTTGACCTTCAGTTTGATCTTTCTCTTGGCCTAAGTGGACTAAAACTGTTGCTGAGGGTTTAAAGTTGAACAATCTTCCTCTGGGTTCATCTGTTGTGCTACTAAGATTGAATGTGCTTTTGCCTGTTCCCACTGATTACATGATATTTCCATGTTATATACAGAACACAAAGGTTCCACACCTGCCTGAAGATTGGTGTGTTCTTTTTGGAGCTGAACTGACCTTCCATTCAAAACTGGCATTTCTAAAAATGGAAATTCCCTATCTGAAGGCCAGAGCATGTGCTTGATGAACTTTGTTTGCTTCCTGAGGAGAAAAAATGATATAAGTGGAACCTTTGTAGAAGACATGTAGTTTAGCTGGAGGTATACATGAGAATTTGATCTGGTGTTTTCTCATCTGATTTATCACCAGGGTGGAGGCTTTTCTCTTTAAAAGGACTTTTGGCCCTAATCTGGAAAGACTTGTAATGACAAACCTTTAATATGAAGCCCTTTTTCCAGCCTTGCTTTATTAAGAATGCACTCTCTGTCTTGAAAATGATGAGGTTTTATATAAACAAATCTTGGCATCATCTATTTGTAATCCAGATTAAAGGCAACTCTGTGGGCTCTATCAAGCTCGATCTTGTGTATTTCTAAGAGCAAACTCATAGCTTCAGACAAAAGTTCCTCAAAAAACCTACATGGATCCATTTCCTCTATACCGTCCAGGACCCCATCCAATCTTTAAGTTACCCCTCCTATTGTGAGTTTCTAGATCTTCTATCTTATTTTTCAAATCTTGTAGTTCTTTTTGCTGTTTTTACACCTGCAGAACCAATGGGTTAAGCTGTCCTCTTGCTGTCCTACTCTGTTTTCTACATTATCAATCCAGATGGGCATGGTCTCAACTTTAGCTGTTAAAGTGTTTAATGCTACTGTGAAGGCATTTGAAGAAGTGATTTGTGCAAAGCCTGCTTTCATTCTGGCCAGTAAATCCTTATCTCTGTCTCTAGGGTGCAATGTTGCCTCCTTCATGACAAATTCCTCTACTTTGCTCTGTTTTAGTTCCGGGGAGGTTGGGTAGTTTAGTTTCTGACTTATTTTAATGTTTCCCTCCAGCAATTTTACTGACATGAACTTGAGTTTGAGTTCCCTTCTTTTTTTTTGTTTTTGCAGGTCTGCCCTGAATGGGATTTAATACTCAGAATAGAGTCCATGGCTTATTTTTTTCTCCAAGGGATGTCAGAATGCTGAGGTAGCTCTCCTTGTGGATGTAAGAAATTAGAAGTACACACTGGTGAGTGGATAAGTGAGGAAAAAAATTATCTTTTTCTACCTATAGACATATCTGTGAAAATCTATCACCAGGCCCTGCGCTTGAGTCTGAGAGTGATTACCCTATGTTGAGGGGTACTATCCACAATTAGAAGGACCTGAGAAACTGTGGTCTGCTTACAAACTGAGTCCCCCTGGTGTACTTCACTATCCACCCCTCTAATATACCTAACTGTAGTTATTCTGCTATATTCTCCAAACTCTGTGATTTTTGCTTGTTCACCCTTGTTGTATAATGTATGCAATTACCAAGCTTTGTGTTCTTGTTAGTTATAAATTCAGGACCCATCTGACTCTGTTTGTCTGAGATATCCACAGAGACACACATGTCTGTGCTCTTAAATCTCTGAGTTCTGCTATGCTGTGATACAGCTTCGACATGAACTTAATGCTGAAAGGGGATTTGAACAGGACAAAAACAAAGAGAGTGTTAAAGTGAACAGTACCAGTCCCACAATCCGGTCTCCACTAACTGTAACTTGTCTTGTCAGCATATGCCACATTCTTCTATTTCCCCCATGTAGACCAGGCTGGCATGGACCCGAATTGTTTTAATAAAAACTAAAGTTTTCTGCCTGCATGACTGATAAAAAATTAGCCAAACCACAGGCTAGACCAAAACCTACAGTATGTTGGAGAACAAAAAAACAAACCAAGAGGGGTTGTGTCTCTAAGAATAGAAGCATTTAAATATTTCAACAGATTCATACTGCACAGTGTATACTGTGAGTAACAAAAACAGCTAGGGCTAAACACTCTGCTTACAGATTATAAAAATTGGAGCAGTTCTGTATTATCGGAGGTTACCACACTTATCTGATTGAGTATACCTTGCAACTGAGTGTTGCACTCTTATTCCATTATTATTTCCTGCAGTTTGTTGGCCAACATACAACTGTAAAGGCAATCCATGTTCTGGATTCTGCTGCTCTGCCATCTCTGCTCCTCTCACACATGTCTGACTTCAACCCTCTTAGACCAGAACTTCCAAGACTTTCTACAGATACACACGTGTGTTCTACAGATACATAAGAATTGGTTTAGCGAATATTTACTTGGCAGAGTACAGCTAGTGTCTTTAGGAACTTTCACATCTCAACAGGAAAATATTAAATTGGGTTCCCCCAGGGGTTGAAGCTGGGGCTGATATTATTTAATCTGTATACACATGGGGTTGGGCCACTTATCATGGAGGTTAGGCACCATTTGTATGCAGATGTTGTGGTTCTATACTTACTTGGAGGGTACATCAATTTCAGAAATTCAGAATAAACTCCAGAAGGTTTTGACATGTTATAGGATTATTGTAAACTACATAAATTATTATTAAATAGTGAGAAATCTCAGGTCATGCTATTTGGAAATAAACAAGACAGTATATTTTATATTCTAATACAAATTTTATTTTAGAACAGGTGAACTCATATAAATATCTCAGAATATGGTTAGATGTACAGTTAAGATGGGACAAACATATACAGTAGATGGTCTGATTAAGAAACTAAATTCTAGGCTAGGGGCCTTATATAGGTTGAGACAGTGAATTCCAACTGTAGCTAGAAAACAAATAGTAAATGCTATAATAATGCCATTGATTGACTATGGAGATATGGTTTATGGGGGGTTCCCAGGACAGAACTGGACAAGTTAGATGTGGCCTTGAATAGGTTTGCCTGTTTCATGCTGGACATTCCCCAATTGATACACCATTGTTTATTTTATAAAGCATTGGGCTAGATAAACCTGAAAGAATGCATACATCTTCACAGTATACATTTTATACATCAGAGTCTGCTGCAAAAAGATTCCTGTTAACTTAGACAATCTGTTTGAAATTTGCATTCCGAGAGGCGACCTATGAACATCTCAAAATTTAGAATTTAAAATGACTATATTGAGAACAGCAAATGGGATATCCACTATTATCAGTCTTGGACCTAGAGCCTGGAATGGCTTGTCATCCAAATTAAAATCCAAGGCAGTGGTACCATGGAGCCAGATAATAGACTGAATGCTACATGATTTTTACAACCTAAACATTACTGCTAATGGTGTTTTATGTAATAATAATGTGTCTATGCAATGATAATGTGTTTATGTATATGTCTATGTAATATTATGATCATTTTCTTTTAAGACATCTTTGTAGGGAATTTTGATTATTTATATGCTGTATGAATGTTGGACCTGATTTTAAATGAGCTCTGCTCAATTGGGCTATCCTTTTCTTGGAAATTTCAAGAATAAACTTTTACAAACAAAGTGAGATGAAGAAAACAAGGGGAGGAGCAGCGAGGATTAGAAGGGTGGAGGGGGAGACTGAGTAGAAGAGTACCAAGAAAAAGCTTCCATCCTGAACATGTACTTCTGCTCAGTCTTAGCAGTAGATGGGGAGAGGAGGGCAGACCACCAGGGAGAAGCAGGAACAGAAGGGTGGGGAGGTGGACACAGGTAATGTGAGACACAAACCAATTTTCATGCACACAAGAATGGAATTCTTGAGTTGCAGATTTAGGTGTGATATAAGAATTCCATTTTTGGTTCACTCTAAAAATTCTTGTATCAGTATTTCTTGTGTTGCACTTGAATATGAAATACAAGAATTTGCAGCTCATGGCACAAGAATCAGCCATCTCAGTAACCTGATGGACAAAGAACAAAGTCCAAAAAAGTTGCTTTTGCCCCATTGTTTGAACAACAAACACCATAATCAAGCTTAACAGGTCCCATTTAACAAGATTCATGAGTGTTTTTCAAAAGTATTTGTTTTTATGTATTTTTCCATTTTTGGTAGGCCCAGAAAAGAAACAAAAACAAGATGGTGGATGTCATGACCTGAGCATTTTTTCTCAAAACTCAAAAACACAATTAGTCAGGACCTAAAAATGACTAATGAAAGAATAATTTTTGGATTGTATTAGAGGGTTACATTGAAACCTCTACTGAGCATGTTCAGAAGCCAGATTTCAATTGCTTATAACACTGGAACTGATTAATACTGTTTCATAAAACCTTTGGAAGGCATACCCATGGCAAAATCCCTTTCAGCCCTAAACATTTTATAACAAAATTCCATGTCATCCTGGCTGTAGATGACACTAAATAAAGGGCCAAAAATGGTGCCATTTATATATTTCTGACATTTCCAGATCTTGAAATCTGGCTAAGTAGCCATCATGAAAGATTGCAAGTCTCAAGAACTTGTCTACTGGACCACACATGCCAAATGTTGTGCAATTGTGTTGAATACCATCAAAATTATTAAGGTGCAAAGATAGGGGTTTAACAATGAATGCACTTCTTAACCCTACCACACAATTATAATATCAATTCATATACTGTATGTACATTATAAAATATAGATAACCAATTTGTCTTTCATGGGAGACATTAAACCAAGGTCTTATCAGACTTTTCTGGTTGTTATTCAGGTGGGCAAATGCTAAAGATACCATGGCACTTCTTGGAAAAAAAGCAGATACATTTCTCCAGAGTCCAGGCCAAAGTTGCTGCATTAACTAATAACAACCAGCAGCATAACTGTGTTCAATATTGGCCAGTTTGCATCTGCTCCCCTCCCAGGACATGGCTGAAAGCAGGAAATATTTCTTAGCCCTTCTTTCCTGGTCAACAAAAATTAAACCCCAAAGATAAATATTACTGGAAGGGTTCAACATTGTCTGGCTTGGAATGTGGAACTTTACTGCAAATAAATTAGCAGAAGAGCTTTACTTAATCCAGTTAGTATCACCAAATCTTAGATGCAACATCAAGTCCAAAAATGTATGTTTTGACTGAATGCCTAACAACAGACCAGAGAACATATTCAGTTCTTCAGCCTATGCTGACTCTATATACAGCCACAAGCCCTATCTACTGCATATCAAGGTGCAGGAACTCAAAACCTCCTCCATACTTGATCCAAATCAGATTATTTAAATTTGTTAATATGAAGCTGCTGTGGGATGAACATGGAAGGCTGAACTGGGAAAGACTGATATATAGGCTTCATGGAACTACTTCATGTCAAAATTAAACTGTTTGTGATAGATTGGGATGTGTGAAGTCCTCAAATTTTACTCCACAAAATATTTCATGACTTGCACTCAATTTGTGAAATTAATCAATTCGTGGATCACCAGATTGAATGCAAAGTGTTGAATTTTGTGGGTGCATTTCCACACTTCACACACAAACTTTGCCCACAATGTAAAAAAATACATATAAATCCCAGGTGTCCAGTGGTTGTCCCCCCACTGACTGCAAGCCACAATGTAAGAATTAAATCCCTGGGGTCTAGTGGTCCTCCCCCCTCACCGATCACCAGCCACAATGTGAAAATATATATATCGATATGTATTTTTAATTAAATCACAGGGGCAGGATTCACAAAGCTTTGCCCAGGTACAAACCTAGTTAGCCCAGGGCAAACTGGGCTTTGTGAATAGCTGGTATTCAGAAAGCCCAGTTTGCTCCTAAAACTGGGACTGCACTAGGGCAAAGCAGTGAAAGGGGCCACAATGCAAATGTGTGGGGGGAACTGCATAACCCCACAAATCCCATTCACAAACATTTGCTCCATGCAATGGCCTTTCACAAAGGCTATTGTGTGGAGCAAATTACCTCCAGGAAAAACCTGATGGTATTCCCTGCAAATCCTACAGGGTTGCAACGGTACTGCAGCCCCCCCTTCCCTGATTGCCTGTATCCTACAAATAAAAATCACCCAAAAGCCTTTATTTCCATAGTGTGGTGGTCCCTCACCCCTCTCCATTACTAGATCACCATTATCATCATGTAAAATGCCCCTTTTTCATAGCATAGGGTCCCTCCCTATTACCCGATCTCTGCTATCATTATGTATAATACCCCTTTCCATAGTATTGGGTCCCTCCTCTCCCCGATCCCCATTACTATAATAATAAATATCCCTTTTCTATAGTATAGTGTTCCTACCCCCCATCCCTGATCCCCATTATTATAATAATAAATGTCCCTTTTCTGTAGTATAGTGGCCCCACCCCTCTCCCCAGTGCCTGATCTCCCACACTTACTGTACTAACAAGTGTTCCATAGTCTAGTGGTTCCACCAACCCCCCACCCATCTGGTAACCTCAACTCACCATGCTCCCCCTGCCCCAGCATGGCCCACTAATCAGCAAGCAGCACATCCCTCCACCCACCTCCACAGCTGCCTGCTGACTGAACTGTCAATGACAGTTTACAGTATATAGTACAAGCCCATTGGTTGACAGTTCAACCAATGGACTTGTACTATGTACTGTAAGCTATTCATAGTTCAGTCAGTGGGCAGCCATGAGAAAGTGTGTGGAAACGCTATCCTAACTCACCGACTAGTGTGGCTCCTGCTGGGGCAAGGTGAGAAGGGTGATGTGGTTACTGGAGTGGTGGGGTGGAGGGACCATTACACTATGGAAAAATGTGTTAGCATAGTACGTGGTGGGAGGTCAGGGACCGGAGGTGGGCTGGGACCATTATATTATGGAAAAGGGATATTTATTATTATAATAATAGGGATCAGGGACCAGGGAGGAGGAGGGAACCTACACTATGGAAAATAATTACTTTTTTATTGAAGGGGTAATGGAGCAATCAGGAACTGGGGTGGGACACTACACTATGGAAAACAATTACGTTTTTATCAGATGGGTAATGTCGCAATCAGGGGCTTGGGTGGGACACTACACTATGGAACATAATTAATATCTTTATCGGTTGGGTAACAGAGTGAGTGAGAACTGGGATGGGACACTGCACTATGGTATAAACTGTTTTCTTGCCATTGGGGCCACGATCGGGGTGGGCAGCACTGGTTAATGTGGGAATGCAGCTTTGTGGGGCTTGAGCTGCTGGGGGAGCACAATCATAGCCCATAATGGGCATGCTAATGTCCTCTACTGTCTTGCATGCCCAATGGGCTAATTTGCATACCTTCTGTCGTAAATTGCACTTTAGCACTGGAGCACTATGGGCTGTGGGGTCATATTCCTAGCTGCCTGTGGGGGCAGTCCTAATGGGTTTTCCACTGCTTTTTCTGGGTTAGTGCTGCCTCAAACCAGCCCGTATTCACAGTCAGATGGCCTACTGAGCTATCTGACTGTGAATAGCTCTGTTGCCCACCAATGCATCCGGGGAGTGCAGCGCAAACTTTTGCTCTCACTTTGCACTCCCTTTGTGAATGCTGGCCCTGGTGTCTAGTGCCCCCCCCCCCACCGATCACTGGCCACAGTGTGATATTTAAAATATCCGGTGTCCATTATCCTCCCTCTGCCAATCACCAGCCACAATGTTAAAAAAATATAACATTTTATTAAATTCTTGGTGTCGATTTTGGTTACCCCACCCCACCAATTGGCAGCTAGTTATATATTATATATATATATATATATATATATATATATATATATATATATTTTATATAGTATATATATATATATATTTTAAATTAAATTTCGTGTCTAGTGAACTCCCTACCCTGTCAGGAGTGCCCCACCACCCTGCTCCCCCCATCTCAATCCCAAGCTGGCCACCAACACAGCCCTCCACTAACCTCCATGGCCAGCAGACTGACTGAGCTTTCTCAATGAATGAGTGTGTGTGCACTCATTCATTGAGCAAGGCATAGTTACAGTTGGTGAACTGTCATTAAACTGGGTAACTTCACAAACCGATACACGGAGGCAAATTTGGTGACTTTCCCAAAAATTTGCCAGCAAAATAAAACTTCACTGCATCTCTAGTGAGAGACTACTCCCCATGAAGTCAGTCAAAATTAAGGGAGACATTTGTTTCAGATTGCTTCCATAACTTCAAAGTCACACGATTTTAAAATACATATCGTACTGCATATCTGTTCATCAAATTTTTTTGTTGATGAGATAACTCTGGAGTGCAGATAGTGGCTACACTGAAACATTTAAACTCCATTTAAATGTTCAGTATCAAGATTATTCCTTTGCTACAGCTAGAAATTGAAATGTTGTTTGAGATCGGTATAACTGCGTTATATTACAAAGAAAGATGTTCCTGAATTTTTCTCTACAAGCTAACATTTATCAGTCTACTGCATGTTTGGGTTTCCCCAGATTATGTAATTAAGTAGGGGCTAATGATAGCAACCCACAATAAGGGGCTAAGGAATTGTATTATAGGGTCTCTGATAGCTGAGTACTTGTTGGCTAGTGATTACAAGACATTTCAAAACTTTTATTGCGTGTTTGTAACTGTTTCTAAACCAAACAACCTTTCAGAAAATGTCTTGTGTGTTGCGTGCACCTTCCAGCACCTGGTATAGTGTTTCCTGCCAGCAGTGCATTGTGGGCCAGTAGAGGGTCAGATGCAGTGTTCTATTCCCTGCACTTCTCTGTAGCACTTTACACTACCTAATTTGCAATATCAGTAATTGTAAACACAGGGATTTGTGTCAAGGACCACTGAATAGGTGGCCTAAGCTTTAAAACCTTAAAATCAGAACTTTGGCAAATTTTTCTGAATCAGAAGTTCCACTCCATGGCACGTCCAATTTCTCAGGGTGAAAAGGGAGTTGACTCAAGAGTGTTGGTGAGTGTGCTTCTGTCTGCATCCACCAAGATAGGCAAGTATCCCATCATCTCTATTTGAATTTTTAAGCCAGATCCAGGTACACTACAAGTAAGGTGAGCAATATTTCTTATGACACTAACTATGGGAGAAACTGGGGAAATGTTTAAATTGCTCTGTAATGGGGGGGGGGGTAGTAAAATGTGCTAAATGCCTCCTGTTCAATTTGGCACCACAATATGAAATCACAGGGGAGTTCTTATGTGGTAAATGCATAGCATATTTAGAACATATAAAAGAAATACAAATGCTTAAAGCAGAGACCACTAGAATGCAGGAAATTATCAAAATCAAGACCTTTGTGAAGCAACTGATTACTGAACCAATAATTAGGGATACCAGGAGTGAAGTAAATAACAAGTGAACAAGGGAAGAAGGATAAAAGGAAGAAACATCACATATAAGAGAAAGGGTGGCTAAATGTGGGCATGAGGACAACTCATCAAATATGGTCAGTATGGTATGGGGAGTAATCAAAAAAAACAGTGAATGTGTTCCATTCTTTACATTTATTTGGTTACAACATCTAGGGAAGTCTTGCCTTTCTAGCCACAATAAATATTTCTGGTATATAATTGTTTGTCCTGCCCCATTCTGACCACATCAGCAGCTTATTCAAGTTTGTTTTCTTCTGCTGTGGGACAGACTATGCCATGTCCTTTCAAATGTGCTTCTTATATTTCTTATACAGGTCTTCACACATCTCAACAAATCAGTTGCAGTACCTGAACCTTATGCTCATGCCTTGGTGCCAGTAAATGTGTGGCTAAAAGGGTGATGCTACAGACACTCCAGAAGGAGCTCATTCACTTCTGTACAACTTGGACTCCAGATGAACATAGACAAAAAGTCTCAGGTTTGAATTACATTCTCTCACTTGGCATGGCATAGTGTTGCTAAGTTGGACACTTTTTATGTTTACTTGCACACATGTGCAAGAAACATAGTGCCATCATCTGAGTTTTCAGAGGTGTGTCAGCCGTCTTCCAATTCAGTCAGTGTGTTTGCAGGTGCAGTCGCAGTTCTCCAATCAATGCTGTAGCTGTCTATGACAGCAGTTGAAAATGCAGTGCTGTACAGTTGAAAGGGAGAGCTCCGCTTCAGTGAGCAGTGCTCCCCCCTCCACACGCACGCATGTATATTGCATGCTCATGAGCTCCCCCCCCACGCACATACTGTATGGCTGATGGGGGTGCCCAATTCCCTGTTGGCTCCACACCCCCCCAAAAAAAGCTTTCCAGGTGCCATGCTGGGAGTCCACCCCAGCATGGCACAAGTCCGTATGGCCGACTGTGGTGCCCAATCGCCCGTCAGCTCCTGGCCCCCCAAACAGCCGTTCAGCTGTCAAGCTGGGAGCCCACCCCAGCATGGCAAATGTCCTACGTTGTCTTCCCATACAAAAAAAAAACCTGTAACAAGAAAACATTCCCTCGGCGGTCTCCCAGCCCACCCGCACCCACTCATTGTGCACCCTGCCTTCCCACACCCCTCTTACCCCATACTTACCTCCGGAGCTCCGCACAATGATCTTTAGTGGACTGGGAACACATCTGCACTCTTCAAAGCCGACCACAAACTGAGGAATTGCTTGTAAGCTGTATAATGCAATAAATAGGGTTTTTCAACTTTAATGCATATCTCAGGCATTTTTTGGAATTTTGGCACCACATTTTCAACATGGGGTTTTTGGGACCCCTCCTCATGAATTCTGAAACTGTCATGGCATTAATTGGGCCCAAAGGGTGATTTCGCAGTCACTGTGTGAAATCACTTTTCTGGACTGATTAACAAAACAACAGTGCCAGTGTTAATAAGGTGGGCTCTCAAAAAGCCTATGTTGCAGATTTGGTGAATAAATTCCTAAAAATGACTGTTTTATGAGTGTTCATTGCGCAGTTCCTACACAAGCTCATAAATTTGCAAATCTTTTATATTTGCACTCCAGATTTTCAACATTGCTGTTTTACCATACCTCCTTATGACCAGTACAGCTGTCATTTTTCACATGTTGCCCAAAATGTGTTTCCCTGCATGTAGGCAACAATGGCGCAGTCGGTGTGCGCACTCAATGTTTGGGACAGATTAAGAAAATCACAATAACACTGTTCATGAGCAGAGGTGTTTAAATGGCTATGTTGAAAATTTGGTGAAAAAAATTCCTAAAAATGACTGTTATAGGTGCACACATTGCGCAGTTCCTACGCACACTCGCAAGTTTGCAAATTTTTAATATTTGGATGCCAGATTTTCAACATTGCTATTTTATTACACTTCCTTATGAGCAGTACAGCTGCCATTTTTCACATCTCGCCCAAAATGTGTTTCCGCCCATGTAGCGCACAATGGTGCAATCGGTGTGCGAAAGCAATGTTTGGGACAGATTAAGAAAATCACAGTTACACTGTTCATGAGCAGAGGTTTTAAAATGGCTATGTTGAAAATTTGGTGACAAAAGTCCATAAAATTACTGTGTTATGAGTGAGCATTGTGCAGTTTCCACGCACTCTTGTAAGTTCATGACTTTGTAATATTTTCAGTCCAGATTTTCACCAGTGGCATTTTTCCACACTTCCTTATGAACAGTACAGCTGTCATTTTTCACAACATGGCCGAAATGTGTTTTCACACATTTCAGCACAGAAATGCGTGGTCGCTGTGGGAAATCATTGTTCGGGACAGATAAAGAAAATCACAGTGACACTGTTCTTGATCAGAGGTCCCAAAATGCCTGTGTTAACAACCTGCTGTAAAAAATCCAGAAACTAATTATATTACAGGTGTGCATTGAACAGTTTCTATGCACGCTCATGACTTCACCAGTTTTTTTAATATTTTCACTGCAGATTTTCAACATTGCCATTTTTTACACCTCCCCATGAACAGTACAGCTGTCATTTTTCACATCTTGTTTGGAATGTGTTTTTGCACCTGTGGTACTAAATGCCGTAGTCACTGTGCAAAAGCAGCTTTCGACTAACAAACTGATATTGCCACTGTTCATGAGGTGGGGGTCACAAAAAAAAATGTTGAAAATTTGGAGTGAAAATACCAACGAATGCCTGAGCCATTAGGGTTTCTGACCATAATGCCCCACCCTGTAGAGAATGACAGGCATCAGGAGTGTGACTTGGGATTCTTGCCTGTAATGCTCATACCAATCCACACCTTGCAGCCAGTGAGAGGCATCGAGGCATGCCTTGGACTCTTCGGCCCCAAAGTTCACCCCATTCTCCTATACCGCACCCATCTCACCATATTTCCTGATGGAATGGGGTGCGCATAAGGGCCAAAGACCCCAAGGCACACCGTGACTCTTGTCGGTGTCTGCAGGGTAGGGTGTGGTGAAATGGCATGGCCGTTATGCCTGATGACCCAAAGGCACACCCCAATGCCTGTCAGTCTCTGCAGGGTGGTGGTGGGGTTGACTTCAGTTCAATACTTCACTGCCATTCCTATTATGCAGCTCTGTAACTCCTACACTACTAATGCCAATGCCAGCAAGCAAACATTCAGCATTGACAAATGCTTGTTTCTTTCATTTTAAATACTAATTGAACTATAACATATGTATGCTGCCTACAGACACTGAAGTGACTTTACTGTTCTGTATTAGTTCAAAATGATTTGCCATCTTTTCCAGCATGGACCATCATGTCATTCACAGGTCCTCTTCCAGCCCTGGAATGTCCAATAGTTACTATAGAATCCTCAGAGTCCTCGTTCATGTTCCTTTACCTTAGTGTTATTCTTTGATGTCCTTAACACTTTTAATAAGGTGCTTCTGTCTGACTTTCATAAGTTCTTTTGCTTTCTGAAAATGAAGGGAAATGTTATCATTACACCATCATTAGTTAAATGCTGATAAAATCTTAATGTCTTGGAATACATTGATTTTTGGGGGAAGAGCATTTTTCTTGTAGAGAACACTAGAAGAAACTATAGTAGTTCAAGAAACTGCGTGATCAGCTCTTGAAAAACATGGTTCAAAATATTATGATTTCAACATTAGTTCTAAAATTGAATGAACCATGGCTGTTTTGCACTGATTTACCTAGGAAAAATGTATATATTTAAATTGGACTATTAATAGTGATTTCTATGTTCAGTGAATGTCTACCAATCCTAATCAAGGTTTGCTGCAACTAATGATAAACTGTGAAACAAAGATGCCACATTTTATTTCAACTAACAATCTAGACAAATAATGGTCAGCTGACATTCATAATGAATTTGAGTAGCACAAAGAAAATAAAGTGGCATAATGTCTCAGAAGTTTGCAATTTCTCTATTTTGCTATAATTTGTTTGATCTCATTTTAATATATGTCTGTTTTTCCTCTCAACTGACCAATCCCCTCAATAACAACCATACTTGTTGAGGTACACATCAATGCATGTTGATATTGCCCTCAAAAGGAATGACTAATACTCTGCTATAAGTCTTTCTTAGATGTCACACCACACCTCAGAAAGGACACAGATAGGCTGGGATCAGTGCGGCAAATGGTCACCAAAATGACCCAGTGCTATCAGAGCAGATTTTATGAGGAACAGTTGGAGGGCCTAAACATGTATACACAGAACGTGATGTTAGACACATAAAGCATCAGTTCAAAAGGGAAATAAATAGAGTGGACAGCAAAGACATATTAATTACAGTAGGAATAGGGATGCAGTCATGAGGGGCATGATTAGAGATTAGTGGGGATAAATTCAAGAGAGATGTGAGGAAGTTCTTCATGGAGAGGGTGATGAATTCATGCTACAGACTGGCAGCCAAAGTTGGGGGATACTATAGCAGGTTTAAACATAGTTGGGACAAACCAGAGTGACTCATTGGGGGAATCGGGGAGGTACAGGATTCAGGAGGGATACAGCAGTGGAGGACCCTCCAGGTCATTTGGTCAGAGTGTGAGGTAGTAATAATGTACCTACGTGGACAGACTGGATAGACACTAGGGCCCTGATTCTCAAAGATCTTCAGCAATGACACAAGTTGCATTGTTTCAGGGATGTAGCAAACTCTGGGTGTGCCAGGGGCCCTGCACCTGATTCAGTAAAAATCAGGGCCCCAGCACCAAAGTTCCCAGGTTTGCCATGCATTGTCCACTGTGACAAACTGTTGGCACACCTGCAGTAAATGCCACAGGGATCTGGCCCTCCAACCTAGAGCAACACCAGTGGGGCAGATATGGTTGGGGGGTTGAAACTGCTCACCAAGAGGGGGGGCAGTGGGTATAAGAGGCAGGGGTTGGCACAGGATGAGTTGGGGAGAGAGCTGTGACTGCCTAGTACTGAAGTGGTACCCAGAGCAGTGCGTGTTCAGTGTTGCATATCTCATGAATGCCTGTATGTTCACATACTGTACTACAGTGTACAGTGCCTAGTACCCATATAGTCCATACATTTCCAGCCCTAATGAAACACAATACAGGAGAGACCAGTGATAAATCAGTAGAATGTGGCAGCATATTGCACCAGAACCCCAGGCCCCCAGACCAGGGGGAGGACATAGACACATTACTGTTAGAAGACATACACATTACTGTTAGAAGATATACAAAACATGACAGCTAAACGGGAGGTTCTGATAATGGGAGTCTTCAACATGCCGGATACAGATTGGTCAATACCAGCAGGAACATCTGCCAGAACTAAACACATGGTAGATTCCCTGCAGGGGGAGGGCCTCAAACAACTGGTACAACAACCCACAAGAGACAGGGCTATCCTAGATCTAGTACTGACTAACAGGGAAGGGATCACAGATCTCCACGTAGAAGGTCACCTGGGGCCAGTGACCATCACATGATATGGTTCAATTTGGCCACTACATCTAAATCATCCCATTCCAAGGCAAAATATGGGACTGCAGAGGAGCTGACTTTGATAAGATGGCCAACAGAGTTAAGCTAGCCCTGGCAAAAGAAACACAGGGGAGGGTACAGGCAAAGTGGGCAAGCATTTATGATGCAATACTTGAAGCAACATCCCATTGTGTTAGACAGAAAAGGAAGCGCAAAAGAAGAAGGAAACCACTTTGGTTCTCAAATTCAGTAGCAGAAAAGGTCAGAGCCAAAAGGCTGGCCTTCATGAAATATAAGGGAACACAGCGGGATGAAGATAGGGAGGCATACCAAACTGCCCTAAGGGAAGCAGGGAAGACAGTAAGGCAGGCAAAGTCCCAAACTGAGGAAACACTAGCATGAACAGTAGATGACAAGACTTTCTATAGATACATTAGTGAATGGAGAAAGTCCAGAGGGGTTATTGCTAAGCTCAAAGAAGAAAAGGGGGCATGTGAGGAGGAGGACCCTGTAAATGCATCTATCCTAAATAGATACTTTTGCTCAGTATTTACTGAAGAGAAGGTAGGGCAGGGCCCACTGCTCAGCACCATGGACACAGGGGAAGGGAGGTGAGCACTACTCCCTTCACAAAAGAAAGGGTCCTACAAGAGCTCGCTAAGCTCAGGGCGGACAAGGCAATGGGACCTGATGGCATACATCCCAGGGTACTTAAGAAGCTAAGGGTGGAACTAGCAGAGCCATTAGCAGAACTGTTTAGTGAGTCTCTGAGCACAGGAGAGGTCCCAGAAGACTGGAGAAGGGCTCATATGATCCCACTCCACAAGAATTGTAGCAGGGAGGAGGCAGGGAACTACAGACCAGTCAATCTTACCTCAGTAGTAGGCAAGATTATGGAGGCACCCTTTAAGGAAAGGATAGTGCAACACCTGGAATCCATAGGGGCACAGGATCCAAGACAGCATGGGTTTACAAAAGGAAGGTCCTGTCAAACTAATCTCATAGATTTGTTTGACTGGGTAACCAGAGTGGTGGACCAAGGGGGAGCAGTTAATGTCACCTACCTTGACTTCAGCAAAGCTTTCGACACTGTTCCACATAGAAGATTGATAAAAAATCAGGGTAGGCTCAGGGTGGGTCAGAAGTTGGTCAACTGGGTGGCAAACTGGTTGACGGACAGAAAACAGAGAGTGGTGGTAAATGGTATACAGTCAGAAGAGATGCAAGTCACAAGTGGAGTACCTCAGGGATCAGTCCTGGGGCCAGTCCTCTTCAATATCTTCATTAGTGACATTGCAGATGGACTATAGGGTAAGGCTTGTCTGTTTGCAGATGACACCAAGATCTGCAACAGAATAGATGATCCAGATGGGGTGGGCAGAATGAGAAGAGATCTGGATAAACTAGCAAAATTGTCAGAAGAGTGGCAACTGGGATTTAATGCAAAGAAGTGCAAGATCATGCACATAGGGAAGAGAAACCCTGAAGCCACCTATAGGCTGGGAGGGGAGTTGCTGGCAGTCACAAGGGAAGAAAGAGACTTGGGCATCATCATCACCAATGACCTGAAATCATCCAAGCAGACCTCTAAAGCAGTAGGTAAGGCTAGGGGGATGTTAAGGTGTATTAGTAGGGGTATCACAAGTCGTAAGAGGGAAGTAATAATCCCTCTTTACAAGACACTGGTTAGGCCCCATCTGGAGTACTGGGTGCAGTACTGGAGGCCATACCTTCACAAGGACATTAACCAAATTGCGGCAGTCTAGAGAAGGGCAACCAAAATGGTGCAGGGACTGCATCAGAAGACATATGAGGGCAGATTAATGGAGCTCAATATGTATACCCTTGAGCAAAGGAGGGAGAGAAGTGATATGATTGAAACATTCAAACACCTTAAGGGCATTAACAAGGTGAAAGAGTCTAATGTGTTTAAATATAAGAAAAATAGCAGGACAAGAGGACACAGCATGAGACTAGAGGGAGGCCAATTAAGGGGGAATGTGAGGAAATTCTTTTTCACAGAAAGGGTGGTGGATGCATGGTATGGCCTACCTCAGGAAGTGGTGGCTATGAATACAGTGCAGGGCTTCAGACAGGCATGGGATAGACATAAGGGAGCAATACAGATGAGTATGAATAGATAGGCCACTGACAAAGCAAAGGCCGATGGCACATTCATAAGGTAGAAAAGGAAATGGGCAGATTGGATGGGCCTTGCGGTCCTCATCTGCCGTCAGCTTCTATGTTTCTATGTAACACAGCAGACCACATCAGTGTACAGTGATGGCTGGTCTAAGTGGTGCCCTTTGCTGCTTCCACAGCAGGGCTTTTAGAATCCCAACAAAGGGGATGTTGCAGCCATGCCATGGTGCAAGACCCCTTGTGACCTGGTGCACCACAATGCAGGTCGCAAGGGTGGTACAGATCCACTTTGGTGCAGCGGCTCCCCATTCTTACACAGACCATGTTTCAGAATCAGGAATGCCACATCTTTTGACACAGGGTGCCAATTGCAGCAGAAATGTTTGACACAGGCACCTTGTGTCACTCTAAGGGCTTTGAGAATTGGGCCCTTGGTCTTCATCTGTTGGCAGTATCTATGTCTCTATGATGCTATCACTTTTGTGCTATAGTTTAGAAAGCACTAGTAGCTGGTATAAGAAAGTATTGGTTTACTTTGTTCAGCTGTTAACCCTTATCTCATGCTGTGCTGGTTAAAGTGGAAGTTTTCAATATCTTTCCTTTCTAATAAACCAAGACAAGTTGCCATACTCATATCCAATTCATCTCAGAGAGCAGCAGGGAGAGTAGCTGAGGATGCCTCAGGAACCGCAGAAGAACAGCGGAGCTAGCAGGAGGCTGTAGCAAGGTATGGCTCCCAGACTGCACCAGGAGAGTGTCATAAAATGGACATGGCAGCTGAATGGGACAATCTGTGTACTTTAGACAGGTAACCTTAACGGGACAATCTGGCTTAAAGGGATTTACTGTTGGCCAAGTAGTGCTGATTGGATTGTGCATGCATTCTGGAACTGTACTTTGAGGATAACTACCTGTTTTGCTAGAGATGTCTTTTAGGTGTGGGGGTTCACTGTGGAGGAGCCTCAGGGCTGCCTGGTGGTACTAAGGGGAAAGCAGGGACACATACCTGAGCCATGGGCAGTGGCATCAGTATCTGGTGGGGTGCTGAGCTGGGCTTCAAGCTGTAGACAAGGTCATCCAAAGAGTGATTGCCTGGGCGTAGCATTGTTTCAGCTGTGCAGTGCAGGAGTAAGGGAACAGACTTTGCGCATGCGCAGTCCTCCTACCAGATTTCCCACTGGTAACCTGATCTGGTGTTTATGCCCTTTGTTCTCTTTCCCTTAGGTTGGAGCTGCCAGAGCCCTCCCCCCATCCCATTCATTCCAGAGAGCAGCAGGGACAGTAGCTGAGGATGCCTCGGGAACCACAGGAGGATGGCGGAGCTAGTGCAAGCCATAGCAAGGTATGGCTTTCAGACTGCACCAGGAGAGTGTGTGTGCCCCTCCAACCCTGGTTCAAAACTTCATTTATAGGTGCCCTTGATCACGTGAAAAGGTCACGTGACTGCCCTACTACTTTTTCTAAGTCTCCACTTTTCAATTTGCAGGTTATACTCGCTGGTTACTAAGAGGTGCTAGCGAGTTTTTCATTTCCACCTGCTATCCCTGCACTTTTCATACCAAAGTATTTCAGTTTGACAATAGTTTAGTGGGTTCTATTCGGGAAACACTGGGCAATTCTAGGGTGCCCCACCTTGGATATGAACCAGAGACCTTTTGTACCAGAAGCGAGAGCACTAGCCACTTCGCCAACTCTGCAGTACTGCTCAGGACAGGGGCAAAGGGATGCTAGGACTAACAATTGCTAAAAGCGGGTCAGATGGAGGGTAACCATTGGCATTACAGCAACAGAGGATACCACTTTATGGATCAAGGGCGGAGGTCTGGCCCCCTAAAAGCAGGGGCGGGGGGCCTATTCGGTAGGGTTGTGGGGTGCACTGGGTGTGGATCAGCCATGATATTGGACATGACATGGAGGATGTGGGGTTGTATGGTGTGGAGGCAGTTGGAGCAGATTAATCAAGAGCTAATGGGGTTGTGTTGGATGATGGAAGCTCCAGTGAGGGGAATGGTCAGTAAGAGAGAAAAGAGGGGGTTAGGGTGGGGGAGTGAGAGGTTTAGGAACAGGATGTATGGAAGCAGCATATTCAAATGCATAACAACATGAGTATAATGAGAAGGAGCGAAAGGGCAGCCCTGGGGGTACGGAGGGTCTTAAAACAGCAGGATTTGCTAGTGAGAGAAGGCCAGTGAGGGTGAGAGGGGACAAAGCAGTAAATGTGTCAGCAGCCAGTGAGGGGTGGATGCAAGAGAAAGAGGGTTTGAAGAGGGTTGGGCATAAGGTATCTCAGACTGATTTCAGTATACATAGTGTGGGAAGACCCATGGTAAGAGAGGGGCGGATGGGGGCACATCTCAAAGAATGGGTCAGGTGGGGGACATAACACCCAAAAATAGATTCACTGAACTGCTGTCACTAGAAGGAGATGAGTATGTGGTGATCAGTAGTACAGGTCTTATGATGGGTGAGATTGGGACTGACCCGGTAAAGCTAGCTGGAGATGGGGCAGCAGGGCCCCCTCCATGGATAGGGGAAAACAGGGAGTTGGCAGAGGGGGATCAGGAAGGGAGGGTGTAGGGAGGGGGGCACCTCAGATCAGACCTGACCAGATGGGGGCTTTGGGGATCGGGGAGCGAAATGTGGAGGACCCAATGGGGGAGTCATCTCAGGATGGCGCCAGGCAGGAAAGGTCTATGGGAGCCTGGGAGCATGCAGGGGAATGGATTCAAGGGGATAGGGGGTGCATTACACAGAAACCAGGATTGCTGAAAATCAAGAGGGCTACGTGGGGACAAAATGATACTGTACAGGCTGAAGGAGCTGTAGGCAGAGACATGGAGCGGGCACCAGCAAGGGCAGGTAGGGTAGCAGGGGGCCAGTCAACAACAAATTTGCAAATATAGATATTGGGGGAAAGGGAGTAGGGGAAGTGGTCCTGAGCATAGCAATCCCAATACAGGAGGCAGCAGGACTATGGCAGGATAAGGACAAGGAAATGACCACAAATCAAGAGGTGTCAAAGAGGGAACAGGATAAGGAGCTCATCACAGAAAGGGACCAAGTGAGGCTTGAAGGGGGGAGGGGGGACTTTGGGCCTGATATAGTGGGCCCAGAAGGCTGCCACTGAATGGCTTAGGCTATGGAGGCAAAGAAGAGTGATTCAGTTGCGAGGAAGGAGGTCCCGGGGCTGAGCAAGCACATTGCAAGTGGGGGAAGATTCAGGGAACAGGCAGGTAGTGGATCCAGTGCAGTTAAGGTGGAGGATACGGTCATGATTGCTGGGGACTCCATGGCTAGGGGGATTAGCTGGGGGGGAGGGCAGAAGGGGGATCAAGGTTTGGGTCAGTTGATTGCTGGGAATGACAGCTGCAGAGGTCATTCATTACATCCCTTCTTGGGGGAAGCAGCAGGATAAGAAAACCCACTTGCTGTTCCACTTGGGAACAAATGACCTTGCTGGACATAGTTTGATGGAAGTACAAGCAAGGTTTGAAGCCCTCTTGAGGTTCTGCAATAGCCTGAGTTTTAGCTCAGTGGCATTCTCAGAGGTGCTTTCAGTCCCAAGAGCTAGCACTGATAGAAAGCAGAGGATAGCAGAGTTCAACAGCTGGCTCTCTAAATGGTGTGCTCAGAAGGGCTATGGGCTGCTGGGTCATTGGGTAACCATATGGGAGGATGATAGTCTCTTTGCTCGGGATAGGCTACACTTAAATAGAGAAGGTAAGGAGGTGCTTAAATGGAAACTGGAGGAGTTCATTAAAATACAGTATAATTTAAACTGATACGGGGCGGCGCTGCATGCGAAACCAAACAGAGCAAAGGACAAGGCGGACAGTTGCCCCCCCCCACCGGAAAGCAAGGTAGCAAGTTGTGACTAGGAGTGGTAACACAAGAAAGCAGAGGGTTATCAAGACAGAGGTGGGGATTAAGGAAGTCATAGTCTGGAAGGTCATGTGCACCAATGCCAGGAGCCTGGGAAACAAAGTCCCAGACCTGACAGCAGTTATGGCAGAAGAGACCTTGGACTTGGTGGGAATTATGGATACTTGGTGTCATGACAGACAGGATTGGGACTTGAACATTTCGGGGTATTTGCTGTGTAGGAGAGACAGGGTTGATAGGAAATTGGGCAGAATAGCACTCTACGTGAGGGAAGGAATTCCAGTGACTGAAATGCAGGGTGGGTTGGGGGACACAGAGGCACTATGGGTCTCATTGACCACAGAGGGGGGTGAGGTGGTGCGCACGGGAGTAGTTTACAGGCCATTGGGGCAACAAGAAGGGGTGGAAAATCAGATGATAGAAGAGATTCTAAGGGTGGCGGCTAAGGGAGAGGTGGTGCTGATGGGTGATCTCAACCTGCCAGACGTGGAATGGGAATCACTGTCAGCATCCTCATCCAGAAGTAAGGCAATTATTGACTCTCTTCAGATTGCCCTACCCAGACAGTTGGTCAGAGAACCAAGAATGGAAGGAGTGGTGTTTGATTGGGTGCTAACAAATGGCAACAGCATGCTGGAAGTAACAGTGGGGGATAGCCTTGGCACAAGTAACCATGGTACTATGTGATTCATGGTACACACGTTAGCCACTTGCTTCCAGACCTAGGTGAAGGTGCAGATTTTATATGTGCAAATTTTAACAAGATGAGGGATTATGCTAGCCAGGCACTCAAAGGGATGGGTCAGCTTGGGGGGGTGGAAAACTTATGGACCATGATAAAGGGAGCCATTTGGGAGCCACAGACCACTACATGAAGAGGATGAATAGGAGGAAAAGGAAGACACTGTGGTTTAACAGAGAAGTGGGGGTCAGTATCAGAGCTAAGAGACAAGCCTTCAGAAAATTTAAAATGAAGCAGAGTAAACAGGACTCGGTGGATTACCAGTAAAAGCAGAGGGTGGTCAGATGATCAAAAGCAAGGACAGAGGAGAATATTGCCATGGCGGTGAAGAAGGGGATAAGACCTTCTTCAGGTATATAGGAGAGCGGAGGAAAGGGGAGAAAGGGATACCTAGTCTGTTAACAGCCACAGGGGAGAGGGTGGAGTGGGATGGGAAGAAGCTTGAAATGCTGAATAATTACTTCAGCACTGTACTCTTGAGGGAGGAGGAATGGAAGGGAGGCAACACCCAGCCAGCGGAAAAAGTGGGGGTAGGGGTTGATGTGAGTCCCTTCCAGGAAGAGGAGATATTGAAAGAGCTTAAGGGCTTGAAGGTTGACAAGGCTATGGGGCCGGATGTGGCTCACCCAAGAATGTTGAGGGAATTGAGGGAGGTATTAGCAGCCCCCATGACAGCTCTATTCAATGAGTCCTTAAGGTCAAGGGAGGTTCCAAAGGACTGGAGGTGCATGGATGTGCTACCCCTTCACAAGATGGGGCAAGAGGTGAGCAATTACAGACCTGTAAGCCTGACATCTGTGGTAAGGTCATGGAAAAACTGCTCAAGAACAGAATCATCAGCTACCTGGAGGCAAACGGACTTCAAGACCCAAGGCAGCATGGGTTCACCAAGGGCAGATCCTGCCAAATAAACTTGGTTGAGTTTTTTGACTGGGTCACCAAGGTGGTTGATCAGGGAGGGTCAGTGGACATAGCCTACCTGGATTTCAGGAAGACTTTTGATTTATTACCGTACAGAAGAGTGTTGTTTAAAACGGACTGCCTAGGTCTGGGAGAGTGGTTATAAGATGGGCACGAAACTGGTTGGCAGGCAGAACTCAGAGGGTGCTGATCAATGGGGTTCCTTCAGGGGTGACAGATATCACTAGTGGTATTCCTCAGGGATCAGTACTGGGACTTCTGCTGTTTAACATCTTCATCTTTGTAAGAGACATTGTGGAGGGTTTGGAGGGGAGAGTGAACCTATTTGCAGATGATGTAAAGATTTGCAATAGAGTAGACACACAGGAGGGAGTTGAGAGCATGTGAGGGGATCTGGGGAAACTGGAGGAGTGGTCCAGGAAATAGAAGTTGTCACTTAACATGGCAAAATGCATGATCATGCACCTAGGCAGAAGGAACTTGAAAGATGAGTACAGTTTGGGGGACAGGCTGCTGGAGGTAACCAAAAAGGAAAGAGACCTTGGCATCATCATCTCACTGGACCGGAAGGTGGCAGGGCAATGCAGCAGAGCAGTTGCAAAATCCAGCAGAATGCTGGATTGTATAGGAAGGGGGATCACTAGCAGGAGGAAGGAGGTCCTGGTTCCCTTGTACACCCAACTGATCAGGCCTCACCTAGAATATGGAGCCCAGTTTTGGAGGCCTTACCTAAAACAGGACATGAAGAGGGTGGAGCAAGTTCAGAGGAGGGCAACCAGGATGGTAAGGGGGCTCGACCAATTGCCATATAAGGAGAGACTGTGAGTCCTTGACATGTACTCACTGGAGCAAAGGAGGGAGAGATGGGACATGATAGAGACTTTTAAATACCTAAAGGGTATCAATAAAGTGCCTACAGGGAACCTCTTCCAGTTAAAGGGATGTCCCAGGAAAAGGGGTCATGATCTCCAAATCAAGGGGGGGGGGAGTTTAGAGGTAATATTAGGAAGAACTTATTTACCGAGAGGGTGGTGGACACCTGGAATGGGCTACCTAAAGAGGTGGTGGAGGAGAATTGAGTGGGGGAGATTCAAGAAAGCTTGCAGCAAGCATAGAGGACTGTTGGAGGGGAGGGGAGGGAAATCCAAGCAGGCCTAGAGGATGCTAGGCAAAAATGGGCAGACTAGGTGGGCCTGGCGCTCCTTTTCTGCCATCACTTTCCTATGTTCCTATGTTCCTAAGTGAACAGAATGTTGGGACTTACAGTAACTGTCACCAATGCCCCATAACTGGACTCATCATTCATGCTCTATGTACAAATAAACCAGGATCTAGCCCAGAATTCCAACACAGACATTATACCAAATGTACACATATATCATTTTTTTCAGAGTAGCCAGTAAATGAACTTTGCTTCTAATGGTCCTACATTTGTGACCCAGAGATGGTGACTGCATGTCCACAGCAATTTGAAGCTACTGTTATTGATATGAGTATTTTAACTTGTATAGTAGGACCCCTGGGTTATGGTCAGGTACTAACATTTTAATTCAGTTCAAAAGGAACATTGCCAGGGCTTTTCAGTTTAGCTGGGGTCTTTCAGAGTTCATAGTTTTTGTTATCCAGCTGTGCTGGTGACTTAATAAGTTGGTTTTACAGATTGTGTGTGTGTGTGTGTGTGTGTGTGTGTGTGTTGGGGAGGGATACCAACCAATAATCTTAGTATTAAGAGATGATGACATTCTTTGGAAAGGATTAACATTCACTTATCTGCATTGTACAAATAAGATTGCAAAATCCAATGCTGACTAAAAACCCTTCAGATTCACAAATCATAATTATTTGTTTTTATTTTGTTTTGGAACTAAATAGGAAGTCTAGACTTCTAATTTTGATTGTAATCTTTTGGCCCCCTCAACTGTTTACCTGGCTTGTCCTGTTATACATCTTATAGACATGTTTGTCAATTACGCTAATAACTAAATAATTTAACTTTGTTTTTAAATTGTAAGGCAACCGGAAGAGTGATCCCACAGCTTCAGAAGTTTAGCAAGTATAATAAAATTAACACAATGTATCTTGGTTAGCCAGTAATTGCTTTCAGTGCAAAGTCATAAGCAAACAAGGGAATTAGAAAACTGTTCCAGAACCTAATGTAGCTAGCAAATTGGTTAAGATAACATTTTTAAAACCACCAGAAAACTGCATTTTAGGGATGTGTATTAAAGAAAGACTTTATCCCACACACAATTAGTTCAACATGAATGACTTCAAAAATCAACTAAAATATTGATTATTTCTAAACTGTGCCTATGTCTAGATTTTTAGTCATTTTCTTCCAGTAGTCAATGCTAGATGAGTGGTTTGTACTGCCAGTGTTAATGCCACTGTTTGACAAGCCATTGGAGGGAGGTGTCACTTGCCAGGTGAACAAGATCCCTTGCCATGGCAGGGCACATAACCTCATCAAGAAATTAAAAGTCTCTAGCACTAGGTAACCTAAATCATTTCCACACTCTGTAACCTCCAAATGACAACAAGAAGAAGATTCAGCTATAAAAGGAAGTAATGAATTAACTTCAGCTAACCCATTAAGCTAAGGGTGATCAGATGCTAACCTAGTTTAGTTTAGTTTATTGTTGTAGGAATTATTACCTTTGAGCCAATGGCTCTTTTACAAAGGTTCCACGTCATGAACCTAAAGTTCCGTGAATGTGTCAAAAACTATTACTGTTGACACTGACAAAGTGAGTCAACTAGGACTCAGCATCACTTTGGTGTTCTATTGCTTTGACATCATGAGGTAGTATTTTTTACAGCTGCAATAGGCAGAGCCTGCAGATGTTTTGCACTTACAAAAGGAGTGATGTCATGTTTTCTGTCCGTGGAACTGGCTGAAGGTGTAAATAGTCTCCTCTACCTTATCCTCCTCCGAGAAATGTTTTCCACCCTCAAATAAATACGCTTTCATGTTAGTCAATGGTTGCAGGGTACTATTTTCTTTCTTAAATGGGTGGTACAAGAACTGGAAACTGAGTAGAGGGAGGCAGCATTGTTTTTCTGGGGGGAGTAAGATCCACCCCACCTCCACCCGAGAAGCTGCTAAAGCTCCACCCTCACCTTTTTTTGCTTCATGTGGAAGGGGCATGAGGTGGATCTATCATGTTGAAACAAGACTCACCAGTTTGGGATCTGGACCAAGGAACAGAACAAGTCTGTGGAGTCCCTGCATTTTGTTAAGGACTAGGAGAACAGAAAATATTTAATGTCTCCAAACTGACTTAAAAACTTTTGGAACAAATGATTATCAGAGCCACCTGGTGTCTCAAAAGGAAAGAGTAAGTAAGAAGTGTCTGAAACTACAGCTTCCTGGTTGAAAGAGCCACAGGTATTTCTTAAACATTTATATACTAAAAACAAAGTTCAACTTTTGGGATTAACAATATGTGTTTACCATATTCAATATATATATATAGTTTGTCTTTTTAGCAGTTTCAAAACTTTGAAAGCATTGGTGTTAGTAATGCATTTAAAAATAAATTTTTTAATTGTCTTTACAGTTAATCATGCAGGTTCATGTGAGGGCACTTTTTTTGGGAGGGGGTTCAAATTATTTTAATCATGGGCACAGTACTTGGGAAATACAAACTTTGATGAAGTGTATTTTTTTCTTTTAAGTTTGAGAAGTGGAGTTGCCTTGCACATGTTAAAAATACCAGCTGCAATTAACAACTACTTGTAGAAACAAAAGGCTGTTTTTTTCCTACTTACTTTTTTCCAGGCTCAGTTTATATCAGTGAAAAGAAAGACTGGAACAACTATCAGAGCTGCCATTCCCCCTGAACATGCCATTTGTCACTGATTTAATATAACTCAAATGTAGTTTCATATTTTTACCATGAGGGAAGCAAGAAGATGAACCAGCATGATTAACAAATGCATTCATTGACACCTGTAAATGAAGGTAGGGTCATTTTTTCTAACATTCCTGGTGAGTTTACTCTCCTTGGAACCTGTTTTTCAGGTTTTTTTATTGCATCTTGTGCTAGGCAATCTTCCCAGAGTGCAGTTTGCTCTATTGTTTAATATCTCCAGTGGAGGCCAGTGTCTTGTTGCATTTTTTGTTTCAAATTAACCACAGACATCATGGCAGCCAAAGGAGACACACTTTGAGTCTTAGGGTATGTACAGCCAAATTAACAAGTTTTCATATGCATAATCTTTCCATTCTTGTTATTGCTATACATACTGCAGCTAGCTTGGCTTGAGGAAGGGTGAACATGGTCAGGACCCCTTAGCAATTGAGATGCATTTGCAGCGAATAAATCCAGATGCACTAACTGCCTGCTGAATAAGGAAGGGTTGCAGGAACCCAGGGAATGATTATGGGGTGGGGGGCTGATGGTCATCAAAATGGAAAGGGATTTTGGGGTAATCATATTGGATCACCTAAAGGTGGCTAAACAATGTACCAAACCTGTGAGGAGAGCCCGCAGACTGCTGTATTGCATAGGGAGCGGTATTAACAGCAGAAAGAAGGAGGTAGTGATGTCACTGTGTAGATCACTGGTGAGGTCTCATTTGGAATATGGTGTCCAGTTCTGGAAGCTGCATTTCTGTCGTGCGACTTTAAATCACAAATGGGTTCAATGGTTTTATTTTAGATTTCTGTCCCTTTCCCCTACTTCTCCCACTGACTAGCCTTATGGAACGCAACCAGAACATATATTGGTTAGCATGATGAGTGCACCTAAACAAGCTGCTTCTCAGTCTACAGCACTGTCTTTTTAAAATGCTAACTTCTTGTTGAAAATATGGCATATTTTTTCTATCCATGTTATTGTTAGACATACTGTAGCTATCTTGACTTGAGGAAGGGTGAACATGGTCAAGACCCCTAAGCAATTGAGATGCATGTGTAGCAAATAAGTCTAGATATGCTAACTTACCCTATAACTGTTAAGTGTCACAGTTTGCATTTTCTTCTTGAAATCATTACGTTTGCATTTATGTTTATTTTAAAATATTTAATACAGTATTTTGACCATGTGGTTATGTCATGGACCATAACTGATCTCCAGCCTTACACCTCCTCCCCCCCATGCTCCAACTTGCATAGAAAATAATGCTTATAGACACATCTAATCATTTTGCTGCTTGTTCTGGCATGTTCTTTAGTGTGTGTATGTGTGTTTGTGTTACTGAAGCAAGAAGTGTACAGCTGTCATTTTTTACATCCTGTTCAAAAAGTGTTTTTGAACCTGTGGCTAAACAATGTACCAAAGCTGTGAGGAAATCCAGTGGAATGCTGTGGTGCATTAGCAAGAGGTATTATCAGCAGAAGGAAGGAGGTGGTGATGCCACTGTGTAGATCACTTGTGAAGCCTCATTTGGAATATGGTGTCCAGTTCTGGAAGTCGCATTTCTGTCATGCAACTTTAAATCACAAATGGGTTCAATGGTTCTATTTTAGATTTGTGTCCCTTTACCCTAGTTCTCCCACTGGTTATGCATAATCTTTCCTTAGAAAATGGCAGAGAACATTCTTGTCATCTGATTGGCTGACAGGCTCCCAGAGCTGGGCAATTATTTTTTGATAGATGCCCAGCAAAATACAAGTGCCAATCTGGGGTGCCCTATTATTTAGCATATGATTGGGCACCCCGAATTTTCAGTCTGACCAGACACCATTGTCTCCCCCTCACTTATCGAGTGACATTCCCCCAACCCAAACACGCAAAAAAGCACAACAGCTGCCAGACAGATGGTCATCTAACTGATATTCCAGACTTCAGTCTAAAAGTTTGTTTTTTTTAAATCAGAGGTAACGTGAAGCATGCTCTAACATATGGCTCCCACTCCAAAAAAGCCGGCTGACGCAGTAGTGATTCAGGCATCATAGAAGCTGCACATATCGTGAGCCAAATACAAGAAATCCCGCCTCCACTCCTCACCCCGACTTCACATCAGGCATACTTATTGTCCACATACCTCCTTTGCCTGCATGTTCAGGCTACTCGACTGCTGTTTCTCGGTTGTTTTTTCTTGGTTTTTGTAAACTGCACCCATGTTCTCACAGCCAGCACTCCCGACAGCTGATTCCTCACTGACTCTCCAAACCACCTGTACCTGGGCTCCATGTCCTAAACTAAAGTCCTGCAATAAAATGCACCTCACCTCCACATTACTCTGTGGCCTGTAACCCCATCCCCATCTTTCACACAGCACTACAAATCCCATAAACCCACGAGGCAGCCACATACCTCATACAGACAAAACGTTGTAAACCAGATTGCCCTCTAGTGGTAGACATGCAGCAGTGCAGGAACTATTTCACAAAAAAATGTATTTCAAAGTTTTTTAAACATTAATCAGACTACTTCAAAGTTTTTTCTTCTATTTTTCAAAATATATTACTGCTAGGCCATTTTCTAGGTGCAATAATACCCTCGAGGGTGGGCATTATTGGGAAATACCGGACCTTCCAGGGGCTATAAGGCCCTCTGCCTGTGGCATCAGGCCTCATTACACCCCTGGGCGGTCCGGTATTTCCCAGTAATGCCTACTCTCTCAGATATTATTGCTTACATTCATGTTATTCCTAGACATACTGCAGCTAGCTTGGCTTGAGGAAGGGTGAACATGGTCAGGACTCCTTAGCAGCGGAGATGCATATGCAGCAAAAAAAGTCCAGATGCACTAACTGCCTGCTGAATAAGCAAGGGTTGCAGGAACCCAGGGAATGATTACGGGGTGGGGGGGTTGATGGTCATCAAAATGGAAAGCCATTGTGGGATAATCATATTGGATGACCTAAAGGTGGCTAAACAATGTACCAAACCTGTGAGGAGAGCCTGTGGAATGCTGTGGTGCATACAGAGAGGTATTACCAGCAGAAGGAAGGAGGTGGTGATGTCACTGTGTAGATCACTGGTGAGGTCTCATTTGGATTATGGTGTCCAGTTCTGGATGCTGCATTTCTGTCATGCAACTTTAAATCACAAATGGGTTCAATGGTTCTATTTTAGATTTCTGTCCTTTCCTCATCTTCTCCCACTGGTTAGCCTTATGGAACGCAACTAGAACATATCTTGGCTAGCATGATGAATGCACCTAAACAAGCTGCTTTTCAGTCTACAGCACTGTCTTTTTAAAATGATAACATCTTGCTGAAAATATGGCATAATGTTTCTATCCATGTTATAGTTAGACATACTGTAGCTATCTTTGCTTGAGGAAGGGTGAACATGGTCAGGACCTCTTAGCATCTGAGATGCATATGCAGCAAATAAGTCCAGATGTGTTAACTTACCCTATAACTGTTAAGTGTCACAGTTTGCATTTTCTTCTTGAAATGGTTATTTTTGCATTTATGTTTATTTTAAAATATTTAATATTTTGACCATGTGGTTATGTCATGGACCATGACTGATCTCCAGCCTTACCCCTCCCATGCTCCAAACTGCATAGAAAATAATGCTTGTAGACAAATCTAATCATGTTGCCACTGTGTTCTGGCATGTTATTTTGTGTGTGTGTGTGTGTGTGTGTGTGTGTTTCTGTTTCTGTTTCTGTTACTGAAGCAAGAAATGTACAGCTGTCATTTTTTACATCCTGTTCAAAAAGTGTTTTTGCACCTGTGGTGCCAAATGGCAGTCACTGTGCAAAATCTCCTTTCAGCTAATGAACTGATAGTGTCAGTGTTCATGCGGTGGGGTCTCAAAAAGCACATGCTGAAAACTTGGAGTGAAAATACCAAGAAATGCCCAGGGCATTAGGGTTTCTGACCATAATACCCTGCACTGTAGGGACTGACATGCATCAGGGGTGTGACCTGGGATTGTCAACTGTAATGCTCATGCCATTCCACCCCCATCCTCACCCTGCAGCCAGTCACAGGTATCGAGGTGTGCCTTTGACTCTTCAGCCCCAAAGTTCACTCCATTCTCTTATACTGTACCCATTTCAGCGTATGGGGTGAGTGTAAAGTTTGAAAACCCCAAGGCATCCCTCGACTTGTGTCTGTGTCTGCAGGGTAGGGTGAGGTGAAATGGTGTGAGCGTTATGGGCAATGACCCAAAGGCACACCCCAATGCCTGTCCATGTCTGCGGGGTGGGGATAGGGTTGGCATCACTTCAGTACTTCACTGCCATTCCTATTCTGCCAGTCTGTCTGTGTGTGTGTCTCTCTATCTATATGTCTATGTAATTATCTATCTTTCTATTAATTGCATGTATCGCTATTTTGTACGTATTTCTAAAACAAACCTGCATATCACATTTGCCTGCATTCTGAGCATGTACTTATGAAATTGTGCATATTTGTACTCCACTTCTGCGTAGACCTCGTACTTTCCTAATATTCCCATTATCACAAGCATAACTACCTTGCCCTTATCAAAAGCGACCCCTCTGAAAGTTAGTATCACATTTTCTCTAACAGTCCATCATCATTACACCTGACTTCCTGACATCAACACATTGCATAAATATAAGTTACATCACCTCATGGACAAAACCCCCATTTCTCTTAAAAAATAAAAATAAATAAATAAATAAACAAATGTGTAAATAATCCCTAGGCTGAACATATGCCAGCCATTACTTTTTCATGTACTGCCACCTTCTGTACCATCATTGGGATTTGCATGTTTCCCTTGATGCTTTGCATTATTGGGATATGTGCAATTATGTTTTCTTTAAAATTTGGCTGTCTGGCCAATATCTGGGATAACACATACATCAGTGGCATTTGCTCTGGGATTCTTTTGTAAGTTTCCTATTCCTTCCATTAAAATGTACACCTCCATATATTTTCCTAATAATGTGTATGCCTTCCTTAGAACAGAAACTAAAACAAATCTTACTACTTACAAATTATTGTGTTGTTTCTCATATCCCTTAACAATTCCACATAACTTCACTGACTTCATTATGCAGCCATGGTGGATCTGACCAGATTTTTTTTTTCCGTTACCACTTACTCAACTTATGCAAACAACATGATCTCCAGCAAACAATCAGTGACATCACAGGCTGAGAACTCTTTGTGCTGTGCATGCTTGGGTGCCTATTTATGCCCTCTCTCTTTTTGGGAAAGACTATGGGCCCTGAGACCTCTTTAATTCTTTGACCAAATAGATATTTTGGATTCCAAAAATTATAAATTATAAGAAACTTGTGCACTATCATTAAAGGAAGATAATTAGCAGTTAACTAAAGTTTCAGGAAGGTAGGGAACATTAAAATCATGTGCTGCAGCAGAAGAGAGAGAGAGTAGTAGTACTAGTAGTAGTAGTAATGATTTCTATTCATCAAAAAAATTAACATGGTAAACGTCCCATTGAGTGGAAAGCACATTTACAAGGGACACCATTTGTACAATCATCCTGGTTACATACATTGGAAGAAAATACAAAAGACTAGCTAGTTCCACTTTTATAGGCACAGGATTTGACTGACAACAGGAATTTCCTGTTTGGGAGCAGGAAGGGAGTGATTACAGAGGCACAAAAGACTCACCATCCTAGAAGGAAAGGAGTAGCTCTCTTCCCCCCCAGCTGCTGGAGGTCTGACTCCGAGCAAGTAAGAAGGAGACTATGAAGGAATATAAGAACTTTCTGCCCCAGAACAGGAAGGGTAGGAGCTGTAAGGGCATGGAGGCAGTTGGAAAGTAGTGATAGAAAAAAAAGTAAACAGAGAGAGGAAAAAGTAAGCATACAAAACAACAGTTGAGGGGCCACAAATAAGACATGATGGGAGCAGTCCAGTGCAGTGGTTGTGGAGCGGCAGTCTTCCAGGAGATGTTCTGGAGAATGTGGTGTTGTCCTATCTGCAGGCACCTCTCTGGGCTCAGGGAGGAGGTTGCTTGTCTCTAGGCTGAATTGGCCAGGATTTGGGGGACCTCCTCTCTCACCCAGGCACCACCAGAGACACCACCGCTGCCTCAGAGGTTGTCAAAAAAGAAGAGCAGTTGGACCGCAGTGGGCTCAGAGAGGGTGAGGGTGGTGGAACAGAGGCACAACCCTCCAGTTGTACCTCTCCACAATTCATATGCCATTCTGGCAGAATGTGATTCCTCTATGGAGGCACCCACAGTGGAAACCAAGGAAGATGCTGGGAACCTCCACAAAGGAGATCCACATGAGGGTGGCATGGGACCCAACAGGGGAAGGAAACAACTCTTGGTAGAAGACTCAGTTTTTAGGGGGGGTAGAACTTGGGGAGAGGGGAGAGGGAAGTAAGGTGCCTGCCTAGCACCATGGCTTGGAGGGACAGGGAGTGAATCCTCAGGATTGTGGGAGCAGCTGCTCAAGGGAGGGAGCTGGATGTTATTCTCCACCTAGGGACAAATGGCCTGGCTGGGAATGGGATCAGAGTAGTGCAACAGGAGTTTGTGGAGTTGGGGAGAGGCCTTAGACAAGTAGCATGCACGATAACCTTCTTGGAGGTGCTGCCTGTCTATGGATGGTTGAGGCTAGGGTGCTCCACTCCATGGGATTCAATCAATGGTTAAAAATCTAGTGCAGATCTCAGGGTTTTGAAGTTAAAGATTTTATTATTATTTCACACAGGACGCACCAAACAGAAGTCTAATATTGAACGGTTACATACAACCATAACGCAACCTTAATGCACCCATCCAGGATATCACATGCAGAAAACACAAGAGGAAAAAAAAAAAAGTAAGGAGCACTGACTTGGTAATGATCCAAACCTGCCTAGAATCTCCCACCCAAAAAAGTGGAAGCCAAGATATATAAATTGAAGGGCCCCATGTAAGCAAAAAAAAAAGGAAAGGATAATAACAATAGCCTATAGGGCCCAAGGCAATGTATGGTACAAGTGGTTACATCCTGGAACAGGCCTAGTACTAATTAGAACTATGTACATCAAAAACTAGAAAAACAAAAAGGCAGACTGCTTCTGAGATACACACAAAAAGAACATGCCAAGTATATAAAAAAAACAGGAAAGCCTATAGCTCAGACCAGACAAGGAATCCTTGGGATTTACTGACCACCTAGGATTGGATATAGTGACAGTACTTAGACCGGAGATAAGGTTGCCACCGTCTGTCAAATTGGGTCAGCTTACCCCCCCCCCACAAAACTAGAGAGCCTCTCATACATAGCTCCTAGGGCTAGAGCCTGAAGAAACTCCCAGAAGGATGGAACCTCCAGGGACCGCCACCTCCTTAGGATAAGCCATTTGGCTATAGCCCCGACGGCGGTAACCCACTGGGCTCCCGGACAGCGCTTGGGAGTATGGGCAGGGGCACAACCCAGAAGGAGACGAGGGGGGTCCGGTACTATTTGAGGGAACAGAGAGGTACACATATCCTGGATTGTTGTCCAGAAAAGCTGGAGATACGGACACTCCCAGAGTATATGGAAAAGATGGGCACCTTGAATACCACATCTCCAGCAAGTGTCCTGCTGAAGGATCCCCATCTTTTTGAGTTTAACCGGGTCCCTTACCACCTATGAAGAGTTTTATTCATGATGAGATGGGTGCGCCCATCTCTACACGCCATGTGTAGTCTCACCCAGGCATGGTCCCACTGGGGCTCAGAGATAGAAGAGTTAAGATCCTTTTCCCATTGGGCTTTTGCTGACAAAGTAGGGTTTGCAGCGGCACCCCTAAGAGCCCTATAAATCTCACTGGCTGTATTCCTGGGATAACGTAACCAGCAAGTAAGAGGCTGGGATCCTAATTGTGACCCTCTATTTTGGGAAGAATTAGGTAGATGGGAGATAGCATCTCTGATCTGGAGATATCTCCAGAAATGAGAGGACGGGAGCTGATATCTGGATCTTAAAGCCTCAAAAGAATCCAGTGAACTGGAATCAGGAAGTAGTAAATCCTGAACTAAAAGGATACCTTGTAACTCCCATACCTTCCAACGGATCACACTACCACCCACTACCAAGGCGTGGTTGTTCCAAAGGGGCAAGAACCTCCAGGGAGGTACGTCCTGACTAAGCAGTGTTAGAACTCTTTGCCAGTATTGGATGGATAATAGAATAGGAGGGGGCAGATTAGAGGGAAGGTTTTTTTTTACTATACAATGCCACTGCAGGGGAAGGAGCCTGTAGTAATGCTGCCTCCAACGGGAGCCAGGTAGGCGAGGTGGGGCCAATGCTAGGGAACCAAAAAGTGGTCTGAGCTGAAATAAAGGCCATGTGGTACCCCTGAAACCAAGGTAAGCCACAGTCCCCCCTACTAAAGTGCTGATGAAGTTTAAGCTTACTAAACCATGGATGGGAGCCCTCCCACAGGAAATTACCAATAACTGCATCCAATTTTTGAAACCATTTCGACGGAATAGGTATAGGAAGATGGGATAACAGATACAATACCTTGGGGGCCACCATCATCTTGATGGAGTCTATTTTCCCCGCTAATGAAAGCCTTAAGGCTTTCCAACAAGCCATGTCCTCCTTGACAGACTCCACCAATGGGGAAAGGTTAGCTGAGAGCACTCTGGACAGGTTAGGGTGTAGGATGATACCCAGATACTTTATGCCATTGGGGGACCATTTGAGACCCGCGGCCACCATGCCCATATCAGAGGTCACCGAGTTGAGAAGGAGGACCTCTGTTTTGGAATGATTGATCCTAAGACCAGAAATTCCAGAGAATACATTCAAGATATGCAAGATGGATTGAATCACCTGTGGAGTGCATTCTGTAGTGACCAGCAGGTCATCAGCGTACAAGAAAGTTTTAAAAGTAATGCCCCCCATTGTTATTCCAGGTATATAGGGCTCTTCCCGAAGTGCAATGGCCAAGGGTTCAATGGCAAGAATGAACAAAAAGGGAGAAAGCGGGCATCCTTGCCTTGTACCCTTCTACAGCTGGAAGGGCACCGATAAATTGCCGTTGGTCAAAACCCTAGCCAGGGGAGAGGTATATAATAGTTTGATCCAGGAGAGAAAGTCAGGACCCACCCCCATGAAGGAAAGGGTATGAAACAAATAAGACCATTCCACTGAATCAAATGCCTTCTCAAAATCCACGGCTAGGGCTACAGAGTGCTTTTTGACAATTGGGAATAATGCATCATTGAAAGGAGGGTTCTGTGATGATCCGAACCCAGGCGCCCCTTGACAAAGCCAGCCTGGGACGGGTGAACCAGCCCTGGTATGACTGGCTCCAGTCTGCTGGCGAGAACCTTAGCCAGAATTTTGGCATCTGCATTGATAAGGGAAATGGGATGGTAATTTCCCAGGAAAAGAGGATCTTTCCCCTTCTTAGGGAGTACAGTAATGGTAGCTTCCCTTAGTGATGGGGGTAGGCTTCCTGAGAGTAGAGAGTGCCTAAACACCCGGACTAAATACGGAGCAAGGTTGACACCTTGGACCCAATAAAAGTCTATGGGGAGACCATCAGTCCCAAGAGCTTTATGAAGATTCATGGATTGGATAGCCCTATCCACTTCTTCCACAGTGATCGGGGCTTCCAGCACTGTAACTCCGATGGGGAGAGCTTGGGGATGGGCAAGGAATCCAGAAATTTTTGGATGGGACACAGGCTAGGGGGGACAGGAGAAGTGTATAGCTGCCTATAAAACTGAGCCATAATGTCATTGACCCCAGTCGAGGAGTAGCATGGGACCCCAGTGTGATCCCTCAAAGCATGTATCCTCCTGGACATTTGATGCTGTTTGAGGCGATATGCCAGGAGTTTACTGGCCTTTTCCCCCCCTTCCCAGTAGGCATGACGTACCCGCCTAAGATTCAATTCAGCCTGGCGGGTGAGGTGAGCATTTAGTGAAATTCTGGTACTCGCGAGTTGAGCGAGCAAGGACTGGGGTGGAGGTTTGTCATGAAACGATTTATATTGAGCTTCCAGGAGGTATAGTTGTCTTTCTAAAGCCCTCTGATCTGCCTCACATCGGCTTCTCCTAGCTGAAGCGAAGGCCATTATCCCACCCCTTACTGTAGCCTTGAAGGCTTCCCACAGGGTAGAGTCCGAAACTTCCTCATTATCATTGTTGGACCAATACTCAGCAATTGCAGGTCCCAGCCATTTCTGAAAGTCCCCGTCCTCCAGGAGGAGGGGGTCCAAACGCCAGGGGGAGGGAGGAGGATGGTCCTCTCCCAGTTTAACCTGAACTCCCAGAGGGGCATGGTCAGAGACATAAATGGGGTGTATACAAGAAGTAGACACCCTGTCAAAAAGGTCAGTAGAAAGTAGCCACAGATCGAGTCTACTGGATGAACCATGAGTCTGCGAGAAGCATGTATAATCCCGCTCCCCGGGGTGTAGGGCCCTCCAAGCGTCCAGCAGACCATGCTCATCCATTAACCTCAGGAGGGCTTTCTTGGCCTGCCTATGTGGTTCAAGGGCTTTGTTGCTTCTGTCCAGAAGGTGGTCAAGCACCAGATTAAAATCCCCCCTAATAAAATAGGGACTTTCTGGATGTTGAAATCCATAAGGGCCTGGTTAACCATACGGAAAAAAAAGGACAATTCTGGTTAGGAGCATATAAATTTACTAAGACTAGCGGGCCATCAGGGGTCGCCATTTCAGCCATGATCCATCTCCCCTATGCATCATGAGTGTGTCTTGTAACCTTCCACCCCAGAGATTTATGTAGGAGTATAGAGACCCCACGCTTGTGGGAGTCTGCCACACTATGTATCTCTTCCCCTACCCAACCCTGTCTAAGCTTCCTAGCTTCAGCTGAGGAGAGTTTCATCTCCTGAAGGAGGACTACCAAAGGCCTGAGCTTCTTCAGATGAAGCAAGACTTTCTTCCGTTTGACAGGAGAATTAAGGCCTTGGACATTCCAGGAGATAAAATTAGTCTCCATTCGACCTGAATAGGATCATGGCAACCCCTATATGCATCCACATGCACCAAGGCCGGAGACCCAATCCCCCAGGAAGGAGACCTTTTCTCTTGAGACAGCCTTGATGAAAACAGATCAGAATCTCAGAAGTCAGAATGCCTAAACTACTAACAACATACAAAACTGAGTATTTCTGAAAGGGGCTCACTAGGCCCTGAACATAAACTACCAACAGCAACCATAACTTTGAACAACCACAGATGTAAGACACCCTTTCCCCCTCCCCCCCACCCTCCCCAAATCCCCTCCCCCTAAACAGATCAGCTCCTGCTGCATCCATTGACGCATTACGGCCCAGATACCATCAGGAATCGCTGGGAGGTAGGAGGTTAACTAGCGGCAGCGAAAGAGAGATAGGACAGCCCACTGCCCAAAAGATTCTCTCCACTGTATCCCACCAATACAGCGCATCTACACCAACAAGTTGGCTAAAGTGGCCACCCTTCACCTTAGGTTAGTTACACAGGCATTAAGGGACTAGCCCCCCCTGTCCCAGCCCGAACATACCAAACATTAGTAACCAAAAGCAGGGTTATACAGAGCTCAAATGCAAACAAAGGGGGGCTGTCAAGCATAGAGAAAGGCTATTTGACACTTGGTCGTGCCCCCTCTAAGTGGGAATGGAGCAACTGATCGACCAGAGTGTAAACGGTATCTCTGGATCCCCCCCCGCCGGCGGCACCAGGAAAGCCCCTGCATGCTGGGCAGATACCAGGGGCTTCAGGTCAGCACTATCCGCCCAAACTAATTATGACAGGAGGGAGAGAACAAGAAAACAGAAAACAGCACAAAACAGTCTCAGTCACATTCAGCCCGCAGACTTAGCAGGGGCCGCTGCAGTGCCAAAGGGTGCTGAATAATTAGAGGCCCCCTCCATAGCAGTGGAAACCTCTGAGGATAGTGACTCCACAGCATCTGCCCAGGAGAGCGAGCGCACAACCTGGGACTTATTCCCCCTTAGGAGAAAGTCTAGGTGGCAAAGGAGGGTCCAACTGGTATCCGTCAGTCGGTAGGTCCATCAAGGCACGGAACTGGTTGTTGCTCATGTTGGGCTGTACAGAGGAGCGAGAGGCCACGGAGTCAGGACTGGCACTGCGACTCCGGGAACAAGAACGGAACCGGGGAGTCTTGTCAATATGAGCCCCATCCAGACGTGCCCTCCTTCTGTTTTTCTTTTTGCTCCCCAGAGATTTCTGAGGAGCAGAACGAGAGGGAGTTCTAGATTGTGGAGTTGCAGGTTGAGTAGCCCCGGGGGGGGGATTGTAGGGGTTGGTGCAGAGGTCTCCATAGCAGTGGCCCCCGAGTCATTAGTTTCCCTGGGCTCACCCCAGTGTAGCTTGGGAGCTTGTGATGCCAAGAAACTCTCAGCAGCTGCTGGGTTGTCAAACTGCCTCGGTGATCCATTCAGAATGATACGAAGGCATGCTGGGTATCTCAATGAGTACTCTAACCCCAGGTCAGCACAGGCCCGACATGCAGCAGTGAAGGCCCTATGGTGCACAGTGAGTTCTTGGGAATAGTCTGCAAAGATCTGGATTCTGTGGCCTCTCCAAATGAGTTCCTTCCTTTGGCGTGCCAACCTGGTAATGAGTTCCCGGTCCTGGAACCAGAGAAAGTGGGCCAGTATGGTGCGAGGATGTTCCCCAGGGGCTGGGCGGGAAGCCAACGTTCTGTGGGCCCTGTCTAGCTCCAGCGGATGTTCTAAATGCCAGCCCAGCAGGGGGAGAGCTCCTTTTGCAAAAAGCCTATGGCATCCGATCCTTCACTGCCCTCTGGGAAGCCCACAAGCCTCAGATTGTTACTTCTGCTACGGTTCTCTAAGTGCTCTACCCTGGTCCATAGCTGCTGGATAATCTTATCGTGGTCCCACACTCGTGCCCCAGTTCGCCGGCAGCCGTCCTCCGCCTCAGAAAGCCTGTGCTTGAATACAGAAGCCCTCTGTGACAGCTCCAGTATGTCAGCAGTATTCTTTCGGGTGGCACTGTCAATACGATCCATACGATTTAGTATTTCGGCGAACATCTGCCGAATTTCCACTAGCCCGCCCTCTGAGGGCACAACAGAAAAAGCAGGCTCCATCTTAGCTGTAGGCCCGGCCACTAGATGTGTCGGCAGGCGTCGGAACAAACGGAATACTTCCAGGGCGGAGCGGGGATCCGGAGCAATACAACCGAAGGGCGAAAACACTCCTTTCGTCTGTGGGGCAAAGAAACTGGTGAAAAGGGCAGGTAAGGAACGGGCGTAACCCAGGTATGTGGTGGGAGGGAGAGAGCTCCTTGTTTAGGCATCCATCATGATCGGCGGCTAACCACGCCCCCCAGATCTCAGGGTTTTGACTTCATTGGGGACTGGGGGTCCACCTGGAGGGATGCTGGCCTATACTGGCATGATGGTCTGCATAGAAACATAGAAACATAGAAGTTGACGGCAGATAAGGACCGCAAGGCCCATCCAGTCTGCATCTATCCAGGAGGGGGACAAGGGTCCTAGGTGATAGGTTTAAATGCTTCATTGGTAAGCATTTAAACTAGCCAATGAGGGAGATACTGAAAAGGAGCAGGGAACTCCTAGCCCCCCACAAAAAATCGGGGTAGTTAGTTAGGTAAACACCAAGACAGAGAAGTTGATAGGGAGAAGGGCAGGGGTAAATGGATCAAAAGGCAAAGGCAGTAAGGACAGGGATGCAGCTAAAAGGGGTAAGGCCATCAAAAAATGGAGAGCATTTAATACCAATGCCTGTAGTCTGGGTAACAAGCTCCCTGAACTGGTGGTCTTGATGGAAGAGGGACTCCTGGACATTGTGGCAATCACAGAAACATGGTACACAGAGAACCATGACTGGGACATCAACATACCAGGGTACACAATCTACAGGAGGGACAGGGTAGAAGAAGAGAAGTACGTAGCTCTCTGTGTAAGGGAATGAAAGGGAAGGGAAGGGATCAAAGCAATGGAACTAAAGGGTAAACAGGGAGGAGAGGAGGCACTGTGGGTCACCCCGGAGACTGGAATGACACCACCATCTGCACTGGGGTTGTATAGAGACCCCCATCTCAGAGGGAGGAAATGGACAGGGAAATGATAGAAGGCATCCTTTGGATGGCAGGAAAAAGGGGAGATATTGTTGATGGGGGACCTGAATATGCCAGATGTTAACTGGAGCACCTTTGCTGCAGCTACATCCAAGAGCAGGGTCATTCTCAATGCTCTACAAGAGGAATGCCTCAGACAGCTGGTGTTGGAACCCACTCGGGAGGAAGCAATCTTAGACCTGGTACTCTCAAATGGGGATGAAGAGAGGATCTCAGATCTAGAAGTGGGTAGCCATCTGGGAACAAGTGACCACCAAACAGTGTGGTTCATGGTAAACACAGCTGCAGTGTCAAGACATACAAAAGTGAGGGTACTGGGCTTTAAGAGAGCTGACTTTGTCAAAATGGGAGAGTAACTCAGAAAAGCACAAGCAAACAGGAGGAGAGGTGAAGGAGCAATGGGGAAACATCAAAACTGCCATCAAAGAGGCAACAAGCCTTTGTGTGACGCAAATAAACAAATCAAAATGAAAGAAAAAAACACTATGGTTCTCTAAAGAGGTGGCATAGAAGGTTAGGGAGAAAAAGATATCATTCAGGAAGTATAAGGAAACACAGAAGGAGCAGGACATGGAACTGTACCAGTTAAGGCAGAAGGAAGCGGGGAAGGCAGTCAGAATAGCAAAGGCACAAACAGAGGAAAAGATGGCCAACTCTGTTAAGAAGGGGGAATAAAACATTTTATAGGTACATTAGGGAGTGAAGAAAGACCAAGGGAGGGACAATGAGGCTTAATAAAGGGAGGGTGGGTGGGCAGGGAGTGACGGTGAAAAGCAGGGATACTAAATGAATATTTCTGTTCAGTATTCAGTATTCACAAAAGAAGAGGAAGGGGAGGTACCTAATCCAATCAATAGAAGCACTCTGGATGGAGGGGTCGATCCCAGTCCTTTCACAGAAAAAAGGGTTCTGAAAGAACTCCTAAAACTGAAGGTGGACAAAGCAATGGGGCCTGATGGGATTCACCACAGAATTCTAAAAGAACTAAGGGGAGAACTAGTGACACCACTGACTACCCTTTTTAACAAATCATGGGAGGATAGTATGGTACCTAACGACTGGAGAAGGGAGGATGTGATTCCCCTTCACAAAAGTGGGAGCAAAGCAGAGGCAGGAAACTACAGACCTATTAGCTTGACCTCAGTGATAGGGAAAATGATGGAATCACTTCTGAAAGAAAGAATTGCTGAGTACTTAGAGGCCAGTGGGGCAGAGGACCCAAGGCAGCATGGATTCACAGCAGGAAGGTCATGTCAGACAAATCTAATAGATTTTTTTTGATTGTGTGACCAAAGTAGTAGAGCAGGGAGGGGCTGTGGACATGACCTAACTAGACTTTAGCAAGGCATTTGACACAGTCCCACACAAAAGATTAATAAACAAATTAGCCAGTGTGGGAGTGGGTCCCAGGGTGGTAGCCTGGGTAAAAAATGTGCTAGACAACAGGACACAAAGTGTAATAGTAAATGGAGTCCACTCTGAAGAGAGGGGGGTTACTAGTGGGTACCGCAGGGTTCAGTGCTGGGCCCAGTCCTTTTTAATATCTTTATAAGTGACATGACGGAGGGACTGGAAGGAAAAGCATGCCTCTTTGCAGATGACACAAAGATCTGCAACAGGGTGGATACACAAAGGGAAGTGGGAAGGATGAGATGGAACTTGGCAAGGTTGGAGGAATGGTCAAAATTATTTCAGCTTAGATTTAATGCAAAGAAGTGCAAATTAATGCACCCGGGAAACAAAAACCCAGGGGAAGAGTACACAATGGGGGGGGGTGTATTAACAACAACAAAAATGGAAAGGGACCTGGTGGTAGTCATACCAGATGACCTAAAGGTAAGCAAACAATGTGAGAAGGCAGTAAGGAGGGCTGGGGGGGGATACGGGGATGTACAGGGAGAGTTATCACCAGTAGAAAACAGGAATTTGTTATCCCTCTGTACAGACAGTTGGTGAGACCCCATCTGGAGTACTGCGTGCAGTTCTGGAGACCCTATCTGCACAAGGACGTAGACAGAATGGAGGCAATCCAGAGGTGGGCAACTAAGATGGTGCAGAGTCTGCAACAGAAGCCATATGAAGAGAGACTAAAGGAGCTTAATATGTATACCCTCAAGGTAAGCAGGGAGAGAGGGGACAGACATGATAGAAACTTCCAAGTACCTCAAGGGAATCAACAAAGTCCAAGAGGGTAGCATCTTTCAAAAAAAGGGGCGCGCAAGAACGAGGGAGCACAATCTGAAGATGGGGGGGACAGCTCAGGGGCAATGTGAGGAAGTATTTTTTAACAAAGAGGGTGGTGGACACATGGATTGGCCTTCCTGAGGAGGTTGTGGGGTCAAAAACAGTGGGGGAATTCAAGAATGCATAGGATAGATATAAGGCAATTCTGGTGGGGGGTAGGAAGAAGTAGGCTGTTGGTTAACTAGAATCTGCAGCTTATCCAATAGGTAGGGAATTGGGCAGACTAGGTGGGCCAAGTGGTCCTTATCTGCCGTCAGTGTCTATGTTTCTATGACTAGTATACATAATTTCATTTTTTTAAATACACTATACATTAAGGTGCAGTACAACATTAGGACCATGCCATACCAAACGATAATATCCCTGGGGATAATTATCCTGAGTCTATGAGTGGACAACAATCTCTGGGCCTGTCTGCTTGAGTCAAAAAACATAATTTAATCTTTTGCCAACTAATTTTGCCTCTTTGTGGTCTAAGATGATTAGGTAAACAATTCCATATATTTGGCCCCAGGCATGAAGTAGCAGAACAACCTGCTCAATTCAGAGCAGTTTGTATAGGTTTTATATGACAAATAATTTTCATTTTACTCACTGCTGGTTTGTGCAGGGCAAAGAAATCCAGCTTTTTTCTTTTTGTTTTTTGCCTGTGTGTGAGAGACCAGCCTGCCAGTGAGTGAAAAGTTAAGTAGGCTTCTGTGTCAGACACAAGATCTCTCAGTATTTCTCAGAGGGGTGGACTGATGTGAGAGTGTTACCATGGGACATGGCTGGCCGGTTTTACTCTTGCTCGTCTCATTGAATTCCCTCTACACTGTGAGTCATGTAGCAATATGCGTTCATTACATGGGCATCTAAAACTCATTTGACAGCTATTGTGAAGCATCATAGTTAGTGTCTCATGTTGGTTGCATCTTTATAGTGTCATTAGCCATCGTGTGTTATTATGTAGGGTATAAGAGGAAAAGAACAGGAGTAAAAATGGACAAAAGGGGGAAGGTGCAGGCAAAAGTTCCACTATGCCAGTTTGACCAAGTACAAGTTCTGCACTAGTGAGAAGAAAGAGATGGTAATGGTGGGAGAGGGAGTCAGAGTTATGGGGTTATGAGGAAGACTAGGGCTGTGTGTACTAGTTCCTGGAAAATCAATGATTCCATTTCTACCTCAAGCTGCCTTCCTATCTAGCTGCCAGTACATGTGGTGATGAAACCACCTTGAGCAATCAAGAAGTACAGTATTTTCCTCTCTTTTCTCCTTCAAGTACTGGGACTGCCATTTCCTGTCCCAGTTCCCCTACCTGCAATGGAAATGATCCATCCAGAAATACAAAGGCAAGTCCTCCCCCTGTCTGTCTTGTCTGAACATCACAACAGCTACCACATAAGCCAATGTTTGGGCTTCCACAATTGTCAATTCAGACTGACACAGAGTCTGGTGACTCTGGTGTGGTATCAGCACTATAGTACCTTAAAATCTGCTGCTGCTCTTGGCTCACCTCAGCCATGTGATGTCATTCTATGGTGCCAAAGAAATAAATAAAATTACAGTCACCTCCCAGTTTATCATTAAGTACCCACATGGCCCCTCAAGGATTTAGAGGCAGTAATGGAGACAAAACTCAATGATGAAAATATACTTTGGTTCATCCAATACCTGCTAAACATCTTTGGTGTTTCAGTGGGTTGGGGCTGGTGTGAAGGTCTGTCTGTGGTTGGCGTCACGTGATGCCACTGAGTTGAGCGCAGCACGGTTACTCTGCTCTGTCCCAAATTCCAAATAAACCCTTTTCCTTACCTTTTTCTTTCTCAGTTGTGGTTTTTCTTCAGGTTCTGGGTTCCAGGAATATGGCTGCTAAAATGGATAGTGAAAAACATGGACACTGGCCAAAAAGAAATACAAGTTGTCGGCCTCTCCCCTGTTGACTGAAGTTGTGCTGGGCCCAAATTCAAAAGTGCAGCTGGAGAGAGAGAGTCCGATTCAAAACTGGTAACCAGGGAGCTCACGGAAATTAAAACTTTCATGAGTGGAATACATTCTGATCCGAACCATACTGTGGTTCACTTTATGGCTGTAAGAGTTTTGGTCAAGGCGATGGGGCACTGGCTGGATATTGCAGAGTCCTGACTGAACCAATTAGAGGACTTGGCCAAACCAGCTGAGAGATGCCTGGGGCTATTGGAGAGGGAGAGGGAGAGACCCTCTATCTGAGAAGAAATTAATGACCTGGAGGCCAGAAATAGACAGAGCAACACTGGATTATTTGGTATCCCAGAAAAATCAGAAGGGGGGACATGATACAATTTTTGCAGAATCACCTGCCGGCATGGCTCGGATGGCCTTTAGGCATGTTACTTGAAACTAAGAACCCACAGAGTACCTATGGGGCCCCCACCTTCTGACTCTTCTCTTCAACCCCGTCCTGTGGTTTTTAAACTTTTGAGGTATCCAGATAAGACATGGATTATGCAGGATGCTCAGCAACTCAGGGAGATATGGCACAATGACTCTAAGCTCTTGTTTTATCAAGACTTCCCGAAGGCAGTGATCGACAGCAGAAAAGCCTTTGAAGGTGCTTGAGATCAAGCCAGGAAATTGGGAATAAAGTGTTTTTTGCTCCCTCCTGCTACTCTTAAGGTGCTCTTTAAGGACCAAACTGTGTTTTTTACATCCACCAAGGAGGCAATGCAGTTTCTGTTGGAGAGACGTAACTCCCTTCCAGAAGGTTCCCAATGTGGCTCTAGGAATGACCCCCCCTTGCCACAGCAGTTGAAGGACAAGGAGACCCACCCAGTGACTTCAGATGGAAGAATTGCCTTAGGAAATCCACCTTCAGAGACTGTCCAAGAAGAAGAAGACACCATGGATTGAGCTTGAGACAGTGGTGTAGGCTTTTCTTCTCTCTGACTATGGATCAGCTGATATGGGGAGTTGGGGGAGGGCTAAGATCATATGGTCAATTGCTTTAGCACTTTTGCTTTGTTGATACCATCAGGAAAGGTGCAGTGAAGCCCACCACGATAAAGCACAGTGCTGCAGAATTCTGCAGTAGAGTTACTGCAGCAATACAATGCAATTTCAATGGGAGTTAATCCCTTTTTCTATGCAGGAAACCTGTGACACTGCCCTTCATCCTGTTGGGCTTCACTGTATTTGTCTGGGGAAGACTTAATATAGCTCAGGGATCCCACCCCTGGTAAGGCTTTTTATTGCCTAGTTCCCATTTTCCCGATAGGCTGAGACTGCACTTCACTACAGATTTTCTTAGGCATATTAGGTCTACATTGGGGATGGAATCTTCTGAACGCCGGGATGGGGGGGGGTATATAGAGGCGCTTAATTGTTATCGCTCACATAATCCCTAGGTTTTCCTATATATGATTAAGCCTATCCATTGGCTTGTTTCTGGCTTTCTCAAGGAGGGGTACAGCAGCTATGGGGGTTTCCATTAGCTATTTGCAGTTTAATGCCTGAATTGCTAGTGGACTTCCCGGGTGGATGCAGTTTATTTTTTATTATTCTGTTGGTTTTCATGGTGGTTCTTTATAAGGTTTTTCAGGGTGGCTTCTATAGTTCTCAATATTTGAAAATTAATGTGAAGAATGGACTGTTGTTGGCTATTGGCCTTAACTTCTCTTCTGTTTTTTATATTTTATAATGTGGTGTTCAGGGATAAACGTGTGTGGAATAAATTGGGCAACAATTCGCTCAGAACTATTTCTTTAATGTTTCGAGGTTATTATTTGGGTGAGAGGGAAGGAGTGGTGTTTCTTGGTATTAAGGGAAGGGGAATGTGACCACAAGAGTACCAACGTGAGCTTATTTACAGATGTCACTTTTATTAGACCTTGATAACTAGTACATAGTTTATGTTTTTTTGCAGGAAATATTTCTGGGGAGTTTTGTTTGATAAGTCATCTGCTGCAAGGTGTCACTTTTGTATGGGAGTCTGCTGCTGCTTTGGGGAATTGTGGGTGAAGGACCAGCCTTTGGGATTTTCTTGCCTGTGAGTAGGTTACCCTATACTATATTGTCCTGGACTGTAAGGGGGATTAATAGGCCGGTAAAACAGAAAAGGGTCTTTATGCACATAAAGAAGCTGAAGGGTCAATTAGTTTTCTTACAGGAGACCCATTTGCTTCATAAAGAGGTGGAACAACTCAGGTCTGGTTGGGCGGGTCCAGATTTATGCAGTCACCTGCACCTCCAAACAAAGAGGGGTAATGATGCTTATCCAAAACGGTGTTAATTTGGTAAGGAAGGACCCTAGGGGTAGGTGGAATTTGATCACAGGCCATTTGGATGGATGTCCTCTGACTCTGGCTTCTGTTTATGAACCTAATGAAGACAGGGTCCCCTTTTTTCAGTCTTTCTCTCAGACAATCCAGGATAAGGCTGTGGGAGCTCTGATCATTTGTGGAGACATGAATGAAGTCCTGGTCCCTGTCTATGCCCGAAGTGGTGTTACTACCTGCCTGGTTACACCTGGTTCTAGGGCTTTGGCAGGCCTAAGGAATGATCATGGACTGTGCGATGTATGGCATTTGTGCAATTCTGTGGTTTGAGATTTTATTTTTTTCTCAGCATTGCATCTGTCATACAGTCACATAGACATGATTTTGGCTTCCCAGGAGTTATTACGGGGAGCCACGCAGGTGGCCATACAGCCAATTCTTATTTCTGACCATTCCATTGTCTGGTGGTCTTTTCTCATAGATCATGAGGGGGGGGATTCTACTTCCCGCTGGAAATGTAATACCAGTTTGTTGTCTGATTCTGCTTTCCAGAGGTGGCTTATGGGGGAAGTGAGAGGTTATTTAGAAATCAATCATACGGCTGAATGCCACGGCCCACAAAAAGGTGAAACAGCAGAAGATGCAGGCGTTAGATTCCAATTAAAGGTCCTGGAGAAACAACATAAGGGTCACCCTCAGGAAAAGGTCCTGCAGCAAAGCATTAGGGATGTATGATTTCAGATTAATGTATTGAACACCCAACAAGCTGAACTCGGCCTTTATAGAAGCAAGCAGGCCTATTGGGAGAGGGGGAGAAGGTGGATTGTTTGCTAGCCTACAGTTTGAAGAAAATGGAGTCTGTAAGGATTATTCCAGGGGTTAGTAATCAGGGGACTTTGGTGTTAGATCCTAAGGGTATTAATAAAGCATTCTACGAGTATTATTGTCAGCTCTACTCATCTAGGATAGGTGGCAAGGGGGGAGATTTTTATATTAAAAATGTTTTTGAGTTCTGTAATGCTCCCTAAGATTTCTGTAAATCAATTGGCATCTTTAGATGCCCCCATTATGTTGGGTGAGTTGCAGACAGCATTGGAAAGTTAGAAGGGGGGGGGAAATGCTTGGGCCCTGATGGGTTCCCTGTTGAGTTTTATAGGGTTGTGAGGGATCTGATTAGCTCTTTATTGACTGAGGTTATAGATGCCACTTGGAATCAGGGACAACTTCCTCCATCCATATATGATGCTGTCATTTCAGTTCTTCGCAAAAAGGATAAAAATCCTTTCCATTGCTCAAGCCACTGCTGAGTCTCACTTTTAAACATCAATTACAAGCTGTTGGCTAAGGTTTGGCCAACAGATTATCTTCGGTACTACCTAAACTGATACACTACCAGGCTGGATTTGTTCGGGGGAGGGATGGGGTGGATCATATATGCTGCCTAGTGGACCTTATCTGTGTTAATGAGAAGCCGGTCAGCACATCAACGTTAGTGGCCCTAGATATGGAGAAAGCCTTTGACACCATTGAATGGCCATACCTGATGGTCACTTCAGAGAAGTTTGGCTTTCAACCCAGTTTCACTCATTGGATTAAAGTTATTTATGCATCCCCTGGGCAGTGGTTTTAACCAATGGATTACTTTCTCCTTTACTTTACTCTGGGCAGGGGGACTCGTCAGGGTTGTCCCCTATCTCCGGCACTCTTTTTGCTGACTATGGAACCCCTGGCCCAGGTGGGCAGGCATGCGGGGGGGGGGGGTTTGCATCCTTATAAAACAATGTTTTTTGTACATGATGTGTTGCTCACCTTGCAGAACGTTGAAACCTCCCTGTCTAATCTGATTAATTTGTTGAATGATTTTGCTTAATTTTTCAGTATTACAAATAACTGGCACAAAACTGAAGTTCTTCCAATGGGTGCCTCAGAGGATTTGCCACCTCTCCCTGTTTCTGGGTTGCAATGGTCCAAGGGGCCTATTAAGTATTTGGGATTTTTATTTCCCCTAAGATATCAGAATGGCTGACCTTAAACTTCCAGCCAATTTTTTCTTAGTTGAAGGGAAGCATTGTCAGATGGAAACATCTCCATCTGTTCTTATGGGGTAAGGTTCAAGCTATCCGTATGATTTTTCTCCCAAAAATATTGTATATGATTAGAGACCTTCCCCTAAAAGTCCCAAACATTTGGTGGTGACAGATTAATGCCTCCCTGATTTCCTTTAATTGGGAAGGCCAGAAACCGCAACTGTCCGGCGATGGTTTGATAGCCCCATACTTGAAGGGAGGTTTTGCTTCACCTTGGTTTTAGGGCTATTATAGTGGGGCTGGGCTTCACCAGATTTGGCTGTTGCTCCATTTGGACCAATGGGTCTCCACAGTTAGGTGTGTTGCATTGGAAAAATAATGGGGAACACCTTAGCCCCTGAACACATTTATGGGGTCGGCTTGCAGTGTGAACTATCTTTCCTTTGCAAGAGTATGCCCTGCATGTGTGGATGTTGACATCAAGGATGTTGTGTAAAGGATGGGAAGTCCCTATAGACCTTTGACTGATTTGACAAAACCCTCAATTATCCTGGGGGGGTGGGGTCCTTCCCTTTGGAAGACATGGGCCAGAGAAGACATCCAATGAATTGATCACTTGCCTAGTCCTTCTCATGGGTACCTTAAATCATTTGGGGAGCTGCAGACTCAATTTTCCCTCCCATCATCCCACCACTGGAAATACCTTCAACTCTGACATTTATTGTGTTCAATGTTGGGGGGGGGGTAACTTTCCTTACCCAGATCAGAGATGTGGGATAAAGTATTTGGGATACACAGTAAAGGGCTATTTATTTTGCTTCCCCCCAAATGGGGTGCTATTTATAAGGTTTTAATGAGAAGCAAGGCACCAGGTACAACTCATTTCCAAAGCCGATGGGAGGGTTTGCTGGGCTTTTCACTAGAACCGGAGAAGTGGGAAACTATTTGGGTCAATAGTCAGGGTATCAACAGAGATACAGCTGGGAAGTTGATGCATTTAAAGACTTTATTGCTGTGATAATGTACTCCAGCTGCTTTATTTTGTATGAAATTAATCCCACATCCTCGGTGCTGGTGGTGTAATACGGAAAAGGGTACACTACTCCATATATTGTGGGGCTGTTCTAAAATTGCTTCTTGGTGGTGGGGGGTGGTCCAGATTCTGGAAGATGTTATGGGTATTGATGTGGAGTTTGATCCTTCCCTGTTACTATTAGGTAATACTTTAAGGCTTGGCAGGAAGTCAGCTCCCCAGCGGTCATGGTTTATCACCACCATTTCAGAGATCAAATGATTACTTTTGCACCAATGGGATTCTGTTGCAGTTCCCACCCAAGAAGAGTGGCTTAATTGCCTTCTTAAAGCTGTGGGTTATGAACATTTATCATATATAGCCATTGGGAAACATGACAAGTTTATTCGTATCTGGCAGCCTTTCTTAACATACTTAGGCATAATTATACTGCCAGGACAACTTTGGCTTCCTCCTCGTATTGTTCCAAATTTGATCTCAGTGTCTGGTGCTACACAGGGTCAATGCTGATTCTTCCTCTCCTCCCCCCCACCTTATTTTGGGATCTCAGTCTAGGTCTGATTTGCTATCAGTTTTCCTGGGGGGGGGGGCTATTTCCCTTGCAGCAGCAGGCTCCTGCTCCCTCCTTACTTCTGTAACAGCTCTATTGAGCAGAGTGACGTGGTTTAGTTAATTCTTTTGGGTTCTGGATAGTGAGGTCTTCTACATGAACAGATGGCAGACATATAATATAATAAAGGAATAATGCCTGACAAGGTGGGTGTTATGTTGGGATAACATCCCACCTCGGGTGGTTGGGCCCGAGGCCACCGGCCGAGGGCGTCCAACACCCGAGAAGGGATGTTATCTCAGTATAACACCCACCCTGGAGGGCATTATTCCTATTATACAATGGCTCATTGTTTTATACAGAAAAAAGAGAATTTTAAAGAATTTTATTTAGTGTTTAAAAATATTTTTTTTTAAGAAAAGATGCAAACAATGAATGTGCTGATCAGCAAGATCATCAGCAGGGATGTTATGCCAGGATAACATCCCTGCTGTGATGCCAACTGACCAATCAGGAGCCAGGATTCTTTCTTGCCATTGTATAATGTGAGTTATTATACCTTGTCTTCAGTGGCTGCTATCTGCTGCATCAATATAGTGGCATGTCTCAAATATATCATGAATAAAATATGAAGAAATATTTAAGGTCTCTCAGTGTCTCGGTGAGATGGTGTACAATTTGTTCTATCAGTGGAATCTGCACTTCAGATAAAAGACTACTTGGGTGTGTCTGTGTGGAAATAAAAGGCAAATATAATTGAAAAAACAAAAAAACTAAATCTGAAGTTGACTGGTTCTACTCTCACTACAGCCAGCCTTTCCATGTTTTCCAGTGCATCTGACGATTGCACTATCCTGAGCATTCACAAAGCAAAGTTGCTCCATCAAGTGCTGCCAGTTCTAGTGCAAGTTCCCCTATATGAGATTTAAATGATCAGTCTATAAATGTAAAGTCAAGCAATACCCCAAAGTATCTCAAATGAAAAATATAACAATAGTTGCCAATCTCCAACAACATCATTCCATTTGAGGCCCCAATAACCAATCGTCTTGCCAATGGCTTCTGCAAACAACTGGAGGAAGGCTAGTAGAAGGCCCAAATCATAAATTCATGATTCACATTTTATCAGTGTATAACTAATAATAATAATAATCACAATAATGCTGAAAATAATAATAATAATTATAACAGTGACAAATTAATTGTATTTTTTCCTATTATAATTAATGGGTTTTATGTTTTCCCCATTGGGAAACCCATTGCATAATTTGTCATTATGAAGGAGTGTGTATAACAGCAAACACATGCTGGGTTTCCCTTCTCCTGCTCATGTGCCAGCCCTGCTCTTCCCTTACTCAGTTGTGGACACCAGGGCTTACCACTGAAGACTCATCAGTGACTACACTGTCACTTGGACTCAGCAGTAAGTCCATGAAAAAAAAATCACTGGCTAAAAATAACTAAACTGGGCTACATTAAATAAAAAGTAAAAAAATGCAAACAACACCTTTCTTTCAGCAGCTGCATCCTACTGTGGACATCACTGAAACCTACTCAGAGCATGGCTGCACATAGATGTCTTGTTATTTCATATAACTGCTGTGGTGAAAAAAACGATACCCAGCAATTATATAAAATAAAATATAGGGTTGCGCGTAAAACTAAAATTTTACACACACCCTCAGTTTTGGATGCTTAAATAAATCCCTCGAGCTTTGCTCTTGGGGTTTATGTAGTAGCAAACACCTTGGGTGTGTGTAAAATTCTTTTTACACACACCACCCCATATATTATTCTATATATATATTGTATTATATCCATTATATCCTATCATGTTTCATGTTGTATCATATTTCTTTTAATTTATTATGTATGCTTCTTGATGCATTATTTTCTGAGGGGGTATTATGTAATTACAAAATCTATAGGGCATCGGAGACTACAGTAATTAATCTAGACAAACAGGGATTGCTCCTAGCTATCCCACAGCTCACAGTATATGAACTACAGCAAAACAAGCTGAACTCAGCAGTGGAACCATCACTAAAACAACAGTCTTGCTCTGACAGGTGTTAAAAAAGACTATTTATTAAAGTAAAGCACTTACAAACAGACAGCAGAGGTCTGCGCACCCATTTCATGCCCCAAACTAGTGCTTAATCATTGGTAACAAGCACCCCTTGGCAATGGACATTTAAATCATGACTTTAAAGTGACAGTGCACATTTCTTTAAAAAATACATATCAATAATCAATATATAGTAAGAGGTATAATATGAGTTTATAATATTGCACTGGTGAAATAAGTAATGAGTTTCATTAGGCATGGCCCAGGCATCTGTATTAGATGGGCTTGGCTGTGTGGATGTGTTTCCTTCCACATTCATCTTGTAATCTGCAACAGTTGCTAGATCGTGGATCCCATTTGAGTAATCAATCCGGACAAACAGGGACCACTCCTAGCTGTCTTGTGGCTCACAGTATACATACTACTGCAAAAAAACAAACTGGGCTCAGAGGTGAAACCGTCATTTAAACAGCAGTCTTACTCTGACTGGGGTTAAAAAAATTGTTTATTAAAGAAAAGTACTTACAAACAGACAGCAGGAGTCTGCTCACCCAACATTTCATGCCCCAAACTGATGCTTAATCATGGGTAATTAGCACCCTTTAGCAACAGACATTTAAACCATTCATTGAAAGTGACAAGTGCACATTTCTTTAAAAAAATACATATCAATAGTAAATATATAGCAAAAGGTACAATACAAGTTTATAATATTGTACCAGTGAAATAAATGTATACCAACAATGAATTTCATGAATCAGTGACACCAAAAAAGAACTAGCCAAACAAGAGTGCTTACTAGCCCAAATAAAAATATGTGAAAAAAACATTGAAATAAATGATATATGGTCCCATTAGATTCTAATGTTTCTAATACTGTTCACACTGGTGTTGTCTACAGGAGGGGTAGATTTTAAATGTTGAAATTTGTCTTTTTTCACATGCTAGTATTTGGGCTAGTAAACACCCTTGTTTGGCTAGTTGTTTCTTGGTTTCATTGATTCATGAAATTCATTATTTGAAAAGAGTTATTTCACTAGTGCAATAGTATAAACTCATATTGTACCTCCTGTTATATATTTATTCTTGATATGTATTTTTAGGCCTGCATTGAACAGAACCCTGCAATTCTTTTATGATCACCGAGAAAAAGGACTCTGCATTCCTTCTGAACAAACAACATGTTGGATTGTGCCACAGTCACCTTCATGTTCAAGTTCAAGTTCAAGTTCAAGTTTATTGCAGGAAAGACTCCGTTGAGCAAGCTCATTCACAAGGAGGTCCTGAAGCACATACACATACAGTTCACAATTACATAGACAGGAGATATAAAATGTAGAACAACAAAGAAAAAATATATAATACAAGAGGTATACACAATAGAAGTCCTTATTCTATACTGTATATGCAGTACATTCCAGCTTTAACCTTGCCCTAAGTTATGCAACACATTTCAGCTTAATAAGTAGAGGGCCAGTTGGTACCTAGGAAGTTGACTTGGCGTTGGGGGCCTAGTAGCACCTACATATGTCTTTTAATTTAGAGATAGCTAGTGTTTTGTAGGAGTTAATTGATACAATGCTGGTTAGCTTCAGCATGGCTTGTAGCTGGTTCCAAATGTTTGGGAGGGCATATGAGACAGCTCTTTGGCCAGCTGTGGTACGTGTCCTGGGAACATCTAGTAGGATAAGGTCAGATTTCCTTAGGGAGTAGGCGCTATGCGAGATGTGTATGAGAGACGTTAAATAGACAGGCAGTTTGTGGAGTAGTCATTTGAGGGTCCAAATGCCAGCATGCAGGAGGTATCTGGTGGCAAGAGAGGTCCACCCAACTGCTGCATAAAGATCACAGTGGTGGGTCCTGTATGCAGAGTTAGTAATGAAGCAAAGAGCACGGTGATAGAGTACGTCCAGTTTAGCTAGGCTCAAGGTTGGGGAGGAGATAAAGATAATGTCTCCGTAGTCAAGCAAGGGAAGGAATATTGCTTGGACAAGTCTTTTGTGGGTTGTGAGAGAAAAGACGGTCCTATTTCTAAAGAAGAAACCCAAGCATGCTTTAAGCCTCTTTGTTAGATCCTCAATGTGGTCATTGAAGGAAAGCTTGTTGTCTATCCACATACCTAGATATTTAAATTTAGATATAACTTCCAAGGGTTCACCTAGGGAGGTAACTATGAAGTTTTCAGGTGGGGTAGGTAGGGCACCAGACAAGGCAAGTCTTGAGAAAATCATTGTCTTGGTTTTTTTGGCATTTAAGAGAAGCTTGGCATTGATAAGGTTGCTTTCTTACTGGATAAAGTTAGCTTGGAGTGCTTCTCTGACTTCAGTTAAGGACGAGCCTGATGCGTACAAAACCGTATCGTCCGCAGAGGAATGTATGCTAGAGTTCTTTATGTGGGAATCAAGGTTGTTGATGTACAGGGAAAAAAGGATTGGTTTTAGGATGGAGCCTTGAGGGACTCCTCTGGCAATTGGAAGGGGGGCAGATAGTAGGCCATCAGCTTTGACTTTTTGTATCCTTCCCGTGAGATAACTGTTAAACCACTGTAAGGTAAGTGGAGTGGCACCTATGTAGGCAAGACAGGTGACTAGGAGGTGATGGTCTACAGTGTCGAAGGTCTTACTATGGTCTAGAAAGACTGCACCAGTAACCTTCTTGGTGTCCATAGCATGGATCCAGTCATTAGAGACTTTAGCCAAGGCTGAGATGGTACTGTGCTTCGACCTGAAGCCAGATTGGGCTGGGGTGTCTGTGAAGAAGTCCATCCATGTTGTCACTATCGACCACAGCACTGCATTATTTCACAGTGCTGGCAGTATAAGTTTAAACAGTGTGATTTCTGTTATATCAAGAAACATGCTGGACAATTTTGTGTTCACTATATGTAAAAAGGAAAGATAAATTTTATCTTGCGTTCAGTTCTCACAGTGGGAAAAGTTCAAATAAGGGTGCAAACTCTACCATTGGAAGCCACGCACAGCCAGGGCCATGGTGTCGCCATGCAGAATGGATCACTCCTCCCTCTGCCACAGTGATTGATAAGTACTGTCACAGTGGAGGGAGGGAGGGTGAAGCAGCAGAAGACAGCAACAGCAGGAGCAGTTTTGTGACTCATTTGTATTTATTTATTTAGTTTTTGTTGACTGGGTAAGTGCACTAGACAAATCCTGCCTATTTTCAGGCACAACCTGGGGGAAGGGGATACAGATGAATGCCAACTGACCTTGAACCAGATTAAGTTGTTGGTGGTATTTTTAGTGAATGAGGGAAATTTGGCCAGGACACCAGGGAAATTCCCGTACTGTGATGTAGGGGGCCGAGATGCTGTGAGAGGATGGCAGATGTCCCTGAGACTCTGAAGGAGCAACAGGTCCAGAATGCTGGTCAGCGTGAGCAACTCTCTTCTGAAGGGCAATGAGACCGGGATGGAATGAGCACTGTGGGTGCTCGTGTGGAGTTTTCTGCTGTGGAGCATGGTGAGCGTCATGCACTGGGAGAGATTATTTCGGTATCCAAATCTCCTCTTTTAATTCCTAACTTACCAAAGGCTTCAGTGACTCCTCCATTTCTTACAGATATTACTGAGACTCCCTTTTTGGATTTGACCTTGGCCACTACCTCGAAGGCTCATATGTGCGGCGCAGTGTCAGAGGTACACTCTGAACAGCACTTTCCAGCAGCTTCTGAGAGTATGGAGCACCCGGATGTTGTCTCTACCCTGGGAATGCAGAAGCATTCAGCTAGTAAGGATTCTTTTCTGAATGGGGACTGGTCTAAGGACAGCATTCTAACTGAGGCTGGCTGGATTTTGGTTGATGGCAAGTGGATCCCCGACTCTAATTGGGAGATGTTTACTCTGGAGTCTGCACGGACGATTGTGGGACAATGTGAGGACTCATTGCCTTGTCCAACTAAAGAGGTACATAATACCCTGATTACTGATGGGGAAGAAACACAGAATACTGAAAACATTCCTAGGGGTTCCCCACAGAGTTCCCCCCCCCCGTTTCTCCCCCTAGAGCACAATGACAACCTGGGGCCCAGTTTTCGGATCTGTTTAAAAATAACAGATTGGAACAGGCACCTAGGCAGAACGCAGTTCGCCTTCATTACCTAGGTGGTTTAGTAGATCACCCAGACATACTGTATATTGTCAGGAAATTGTTAAAAGAGTCTATGGGCTTTCAGGCCAGTGACATTTATGCTCTAATTAATGTTAGGGGGGAAGACACATTCGATATTAGTTTTAAAATATTTGCAGGCTTAGATAGATTTTGGAATTGTTATGACCACTGTAAATCACTGCCTCTATGGTTACCTTTCTGGGCTATTCCTATTACGAAACCCCTCTACAAAGTGGTACATGTTATGTTCAGGAACGATGGGGTGAATGTGGGGGATATTCTTTTTTGGATGGAACAGAGATGTACGGTTTTAGGGCCTCCTGAAGCTGTTATTGATGGGGAAGGTATTTGGATCTGTAGCTGGAAATTTAAAGTAAAATTGAATATTGTAGGTAATGAGGTAATGCATATTCCCAACAGTTTCTTTCTAGGGAAAGATAGAGGAGTATGTTTTTACCCTGGACAACCTAAAGCTTGTTATAAGTGCAGCAGTAGGCTGCACCTTAGTAGTGCCTGTGACAAAATCAAATGTGCACTGTGTGGAGACTTTGACCACGATAGCAACACCTGTAGAAATGTGTTTCATTGTAATCTGTGTGATGAGTAAGACCATGTTTATCACCAGTGTCCTTGGGCCGGCCAAAATAAGCAAGGAGGGGGTAGATAAGGAAGACATCATTAATAATGTTCAGGATAGATTTCGTTCTAGGGAAAGATCTGATCCGGATCCTGCCCCCAATACTGGCCCTACTCCTGCTTCTGCAAATACTGACCCCACTTTTTCTAAGGCCCTTCTACTACCACTCCAGTTTTTTCAGAACCACCCCAGGCTTCCCATATTATTACTCTTCCCGTCTCAGACTCTACCCGCCATAAGGGCCAAACCCCCATTGGAATTCCTGAATCTTCTTTTTCTGAAGAACCTTCTTCTACCCAAGGTGACAAGCCTGCACTACCCTACACTTCAGAGTTTCAAATGTCTCCCCCTAAGAGAGTGACTAGGGCTTCTAGCCTATTTTTAGCCCAACCAACTGAAGTGGTTACTGAAAATTCTTTCCAGCTCCTGCAGACTCCTGAGGGGGGGTTCTGAGTCAGATGTTTCCATTCAATCTGGAGTTATTTCTGACATGGATTGTGAAGCAGAGGGGGGTGGGTGACAGTTGGCAGGGAAGAAAAAAAAAGGTAAGAAAAGGAAAAAAAAAGAAGAGGTTCCCATCCCCTAATGTAGTTACCTATTCTTACTAACTCATGGCAGAACTAAAACTGATTTCCCTCAATACTTGTAGTATAAAGAATTTTAAAAAGTGACTAGCCTGTATGCATTTGGTCTTTTATTACAAGCTGACATCATTTTTTTTACAGGAAACAAGGTTTAATTGTCTCCCAGATATTCAGCAGGCCTCCAAGCTTTGGACTAGAGGGCCTACTTTCTGATTTTATGGGAATGATGCCGCCGATGGGCTGGGTACTCTGTTCAACCATACCTCTGTTCATGTTTCTAGGCTGGTAGATATACACTCTGGGAGGGCCTTGCTTTTGGATTGTGTCTATAAGGGTTTTTCACTGCATCTTATCAATACATATGCACCTCAAGTTAAGACTTTACGAATTGATTTATTCCATAGAATCTCACCATACCTCTTTACCAGAACACAGGTCATATGGGTTGGGGATATGAATTGTGGGCTGGATATTAAATTTAAAGATACCATTCAGATCAAAGTATATTGTGATTCCCATGCCCTGTTGAAGTTTTACAGACTGCTTCTCTTAAAGATGCATATCGAGCACTCCATACTGATGAGGGGCCTACTTATCGATGCAGTGCTTTTTGCACTAGGATTAATTTTTTCTTCTTGTCTACATTTTTATTTCCCCATACCTTTTTTCTTGACCCTTGTGAATTCTTGGACCATATGGTTTTACTATGTACTATAAGTATGTCTCAGTTTCCTCCCAGATTTTTAGGGGTACCTACAAGGTGGAAAGTGAATCCTTCAGTTTTACAAGAGCCAGAGATGCAGGTTTAACTATAGCCCTTCTTTGAAGCTTGAAATTCAGTTCAGATCTTCTATGATTCTCTGGTAGATTGGTGGGTGGACACTAAAAGAGACTTTAGGACTTTTTTTATTTCTCACAGGAAGTCTTCCCAAAATAAAAGATACCTACAGTATTTGGATCTGCGACAGCAGTTCTATAGATTAACCTCTTTACTTAATGTTGCGAATGTTAGGGTCAAGCTACAGATTGATGTTATTAAGCAAAAAATGAGAACATATCAATATGATTGAGCGGTGTCCCTAAAAGCAGAAATGCAGTATTTCACTGTTTGATCGCCTTCTGCTGACCCTTTGCAGCATGCAAAACTAGATTAGCTGCGACTCTGATGGATGGTCTTGCAAACTTGGATGGTGTAGTAGTCACTTCTAAAGTTGGAATGTTTCAGGTAATTAGGCAGTCCCTTTATAATCTTCAAGGGGCTATGTATTCCTCAGGAGTAAGGTGGGATGACGTGTTTTCTTGTGAAGTACCTAGCCTCTCTGAAGAGGATACTGAGGTATTGGACAGGCCTGTTTTGATAGAGGAAATTCGGAAAGAGATTTCAAATTTGGCTTTGAGAGTATCCCCAGGAGTAGACGGCCTTACCAATGAATTTTATAAGTTTTTTTGGACCATCTTTGTGCAGTATTATAGGGTGTCTGTAATGAGATTTTGGATACGGGGATTATGCCTCAGGACGTTTCGGTTGCAATACTATTATATTTATTTAAAAAGGAGGATAGGACTGATATTGGAAATTGGAGACAAATTAGTTTATTAAACACTGATACAAAATTTTATCTGCTATTCTTTGTCATAGACTGCAAAATATTGCATCCCATTTGATACATCCTGTGCAGACTTGTTCGATTCCAGGGAGGAATATTCAGCAAAACTTAAAGTTTTTGTGAAATGTTTGTGAATTCGGGTGACAAGGCTACCTCTCAGGTTATATCTTAGCACTAGATCAGACCAAGACTTTTGATAGGGTATCCCATGGGTTCCTCTGGGAAGTGCTAGACCGCTATGGGCTCCCAAGTTGCTTTCAGTCTTGGATTAGTCTCTGTTATGCAGAAGCAAAAATTTTCCCTACAGCAAATGGGGAATTGGGTGAAGCTTTAATATTACGTAGAGGAGTTCGGAAGGGATGTCCCCTGAGCCCTCTTTTATATACATTTGTCTTGGACCCTGTTATTCAGGAGATCTTAAATGATACCACAGTCAGGGTTTATCACCCTCCCGTAGTTCAGAACAGCAGAAGTTAGCTGTATATGTAGATGATTTAGTACTCAATGTCCCGGATTCTAGATCAGGAGTGGCAGCCATATGGATCCTGGATAGATGTGCTACTATTACAGGTGCAGCTATTAATTATGCCAAGAGTACAGGGGTATATGTGGGAGTGGGAGATGGAGTCCCCACTTCTAGGATGGGACATATTCCTATTTTGAGGGAGCCGATTAAAATTTTAGGGTGTTATTTTGGTTTAGAGGACATAGCTTTTTTAAACTGGGAAAACAGATTAAAAATGGGAGAAATGAAAGTTCAACTTAGGAAATCTTGGACATTAACAAAACAAAAGAGGGTGTTAATTGTAAAACAATTTATTCTCCCCTTATTTTTGCATGTCTGTTTCTCTTTCCCTATTCCAACCTCTTTGGAAACCAGATTATACAGTGTGTTTTTTTTCAAATGATTTGGGGGAGTCACCTTAACCCGGTTAAAAGAGACTTTACTTATTTGCCTGTGAAATTGGGGGATCTGGGAATGATACACCCTCTGGTTTTCTTTTTTTCATTTTTTTTTCTTACCATACTTCCCAATGAAAGCAAAACTAGACACCAGTGGGATAGTTGGACAGATTTATTCTTTCAACAATTTGTGTTAAGGTGGGAAGACACTGTGCCTAGACTCTGTGCTACTCAAAAATTTCCAGAATTTGCTATTCCAACTTTAAGGAAGCTAAATCAATGGGGAATTCAAAAAGAGCATCTCAAGTCCCTATCTCATAAGCATTTATATATTGAAATTATGAGAAGAAATTCAGCCTGTTGTGTAGATTTTCCTAGATGTGTTCCTTCACAGCTGACCTATGCCTTACGTACTTTAAGAGATAAACGGATTCCAGTTCATATGTGGTATGTGCAGTGGCTTTGCTGCCATGGTAGACTTGGGGTTAAGGGAAATTTGAAACATAAATCTGTATTGGAGACAATGCATATGCATGGAATGTGTGGGTAATGAAGAAACCATGGAACTTCTTCTTTGTCTGTTCATATGCCCAACAATTTTGGCAGGATCTGGCTTCTAAGTGGCACTGGGGTTTAGCGGCACGGGTTAATTGTGACTGAGATCTTGATTTTGGGGAATTACACAGGAGCTTTTTCAACATATCACCCCAGTACTTTGAATTTGTTTGCCTGTATTAAATATTTTCTTTGGCAGGTGAGATGTCAATTTTCTTTGCAGCATTTGAATGTACCAACCTTAACGGTCATTTCACAAATTGAGAAGGTGGTCCGACAACAGAAAGACTCAGAAAGAACACTTCTTGCTCTTCCAAAATTTTGGATTTTATGGAAACATATCTTTTGGTTGTGATTTATTTAGAGTTTGTTTGTTTGTTTGTTTTTCCTATTAGGTATTACAGTTTATGGGCTGTCTGTTGTTTATTATTTGATTATTCAGTGACAGTGTTTTCTCATAGGTTTAAGATTTCTTTTCATTTTTAGTGATGTTATGCTTTAGACAATGTAATATTGTGGTGGGAATATTTGTTTTCTTTGCTGTTCTTTCCAAATTAATTTTGCTGTGATGTATTCTAAATAAAAAATTCCCCTACTCTGTCAGTAGGGGGACAGGCTGTCTGTCTGCAAGATGGCCACTTGAAGTGAGACTCCAGCAAAGGAGGACGTCCTGTTGGTGGGAGAGCTGGCCTCCTTTCCCACCACTTCAATGCCTGAGGCTAATCAGGATTCCTGCCTAGAGTTAGATTCTGAAGAAGAACTTCACAATATTTTTACATCCACGGAAGACTTGAGTAAGCTTACTGAATGTTCTGAGCTTGGAAATATTCCTCAACACAGTTGTAATGGTAATTTACCTAACTATTTAGAAGAGTCATCTAAACAGATGAAAGCCTTGGAAAAAAAGGAGATACAGGGGATTCTTCTTCGCAGTCTGCTCAAAATGCTACGGCATTCCCTGTCAAAGGTTCCGACCGGCCTGTCAGTTTACCTGATGATGCAGCAACATTAAAGGCCCCAATGGCACTGGGTGAGTCAGATTCTGTCACTTCTAATGTTCCTTCCCCTTTAAAACAGGATGATGTATTTTGTAAGGCTGGCAGTGAAATCGTTGTTAACGAGTGCCTTAAGCCTGTAGTCATCCTGCAAAGGGCCGAAGATGTCTCGGAAACCCACAAACTGCTGTCCTGCATGAAGGACGCAAAGTGGCCAAATCATTTACAGCTTCTGGCTTCTCCTTGGAAACGAGTACACCACTGACTAAATCAGCAGGTTTTGTGTTTAAAAACCAGCTGTATCTGTTGCACCTGAAGTCTCATCTCCTTCTATAATCTATCAGACTAGCACTACATCCCAAAGAGGTATCACTGAATTTATGTTTAAAAAATCTGTTTCGGACAATGCTTTAAGAGAGAATATGAAACCATTTACTGATTTTCTGCCTACGAATCCTCCCGCTACACCCATTGGACATGCACCCTCAGGGACTTGTAAATCCTCCAGTCTCTATTCCTACTCTACCTTTCGGGCCTTGGTCCCCACAGCAGGCATTAGTGGATGCAGGATGGAAACAATCACCAATAGCTATTTGGATTTCTTATCCTACCTGGGATTCTGATCTGAATTTTTCTCGGTCTTCACCAAATTGGAAACTGGGGGCTGAAATCAGAACTGAGACTACAAAAATGCCATAGGAGGTTATAAATGTGCTGCCAGTAACTGTTTCAAATAAATCCTTGTTACCCCTAGAAGGGGTTATTACTTCTTCTGATGACTTCTCTAACACTAAACCTATTTCAAAGTCACAGGCTGACACTCTCCCTCAAGATCCCAATCTCACGACACCACTGAAGCAGAAGCCCCTTGTGTTGGACCTATTCTCTAAAGTTAAAAGGGAAGCAGCCCCTAGAAGAAATGCCATTCGCATCAGATGTAAGGGAGGCCTGGAGGAAAGAGTGGACAGATATTACGTTGGAAAATGTTTATTGAAAGACTCCTTACATTTCCCCCAAGGACATTTTTGCATTTATAAACATATCAGGGGAAGACCATTTTGATGTAAGCTTTAGAACTGCTCATGCTCTGGACCTTTTTTGGGAAAGGTATGGACAGGTAAAGTTTTCCCCTGTATGGACCCTCTTTTTGATTATTCCCCTTACTAAACCTTTGATAAAGTATGTTACCATTATGTTCAGAAATGAGAGGATCCATGTAGAGGACATTACCTATTGGTTGTCACAGAAATGTGATATTTTGAGCGCACCAGAACCCATACTAGATTCAGATCAGTTCTGGATGGGTGGATGGAAATACAAAGTCAAGTTGAGACAAACTGACACAGGAATTGAGCATATTCCAAATTCTTTTTTGTTGGGCAAAGATCGAGGGGTCTGCTTTTATGGAGGCCAACCTAGGGCCTGCTATAAATGCAGCTCAAGGACCCGCCTCTCTAGTGTGTGTGATAAGCCTCATTGTGACAACTGCAGGGAAAGAGGGCATTTTACTATGCAATGTGCTAATCATACTAAATGTGATCTGTGTGAAGACTTTGGCCATGTGTTTAGTGAGTGTCCTTGGGCAGCTAAGAATAAGGCCTCTTGCATAAGTCCAGACCTCTTGATACAACAAGCACAGGATGCAGTTAAGACCCCCTCCTCCTGAGCCTGAGGTGACTCTTCTTCAGATTCCTTCACCTACCAAGCTCCCCCTTCCCCCTGCCCCTCTGAGGTAGAAGAAATGATTACTGTACCAAACTCCCCAAAGGAGGAATTGATTCAGTTGGATTCCTCTGATTTCCTTGTTTTAACTCCTGTATGGTATGTAGACCCTGTTGCTACTGACAATGATTCCTCTGTTCCTGCTCCCACCTTCCCATTGCCCCACAGAAGTTCCTCCAGAAATTGAAAGCCCAAATATCCATCTTCTTCGATCTCATTTGAATCAATCAATTCTTAGACTGCTTTATTTACTACATGGGGAGATTCTGAAATGGAACTTGGTGACTCAGATTCTCAGAAATCTGTTCAGGATTCTTCTGCTTTGCCTGTAGAGGACTATAAAGGAAGGAAAAAGAAAAAGAGGAAAAAATAAAGAATGTGTTTTTCATACTCTCTTAAGATATTCTTATGGCCGATAGTACATGGGGATCGCTTAATATACACAGCTTATTGAATACTCCTAAAAGGCAAGCCTTATTTCAGTATGTCAATGAGGAAAAGATTTCTGTTTGTTTTTTCAGGAGACATGGATGTATTCTTTGGAGTAAGTGTCAACATTTAAAAGAGATTGGCCCTGGGGGACCTCATATTGGTCTTGTGGAGCTGATAGCGCAGATAGGGTGGGAATTCTGTTTAACTCCTATGATTTCACTCTTTATAAATTAATGGACCTTTCACCAGGCCAGTTACTTATCCTAGATGGAAAATGGAACAATATGAACTGTAGATTTATTAACATTTATAATCCTCAAATAAAGGCTGATAGAGTAGCTATTATGAAAGCAGTACAGCCATATTTAGTGACATCTTTTATGATTTTTTGGGGTGGCGACTTTAACTGTAGTTTATTGAAGAAATCTCAATCCAATAATAAAAAAAATTACTGTGATTTGAATGCAATGGACACTATAATTAAACTAGCTGGCCTTTTTGATTGCTTTAATTATCTTAAGCAAGGGCCTAGTTTTACTTTTTTTTTAACTCTTTTTTATGCACCACTCACCTCTGAACTCTTTCCGGCAACCTCCTGGATCACAGTCTCTACCTCCCAATGTGGCTCGGAAGTCGCAGGCTCCTCTCTGGCACTGGGCATCCCCTGGGTCTACCCTCTGGGGAAGGGCTGCCCCCATCCAGGGCACTCTTTCTCCATGTATTGAGACACCGGGCTGGAGAAGAGGGGGATAGCCTGAGGACTGAGCCTGTGTCTGGGAGTGTGGTCCATGAAGGGAGGTGCTTTTGCCTATCAGAGGCAAGTTTTTTTTTTCCTTTTTTCTTGTACGCTACTTCCCCTGTGGAGCACGGCTACCAAGGCAACATGTGCCATGGCTCCATCCCTGGTATACTCCTGTGATGCTATGTTCAGCTACCCCCCAGCCTCCACCAGAGGGTGCTTGTTGAGTGAATCACTACCCTAACCCTCCCCAGGAAGACAGAGCAGTCCTCCAGAAGCTCAATCTCTTCCCCCCCCGCTGACCCCCAGCCACTCAGGGCCATTCCCGAACCCGGGTCATCAGTGTGACGCTAGGTGTGGCGTCCAGCACCTCAACCCTCAGCGCCACCGGGCCAGCTTCCTAGTTTTACTTACATGCGAGGTAAATTTCAGACCACCATTGATTATATGCTGGCTTCTCCTTTGGTTCCTATTTGTTCACTGCATGTCAAACCAGTTGAATTTTCAGATCTTTTTTTTTTGATTTGTTCACTTAAGCCACCAGCCTCAAATCCCTGAAAACAGAAAAGATGGAAGCTAAATACTTCTGTTATTACTAACTCTCAAGTTAAAATAACTATCCTGGCCATCCTTAGGGTACTAGAATGGATTTAGCTGAAGATATAGGATATTTAATTGAAAAGCATTATCAATCACTGGCACCAAATTCACCTATTTCACAGTTGACTATTGAAAATTATTTGAAGTCAATAACTTTCCTGTCCTTATCACATGAGGCAGTTCAAATGCAAGCTCCTATCTCTATTACTGAAATAGAATATGTAATTCAACATTTAAAGAATGATGTTTCACCAGGCTTAGATGGGCTTCCAAATCATTTTTTCAAGTATTTTGTAAAGGAATTAGCTGTTTGTTTACAGCTGGTATTTCAATTTTTTATGAATGCCGACTCTATGCCCCATTCCTTTACAGACGGATTAATTATTTATTTGTTTAAAACTGGAGATAAACATAACATAAAAAATTGGAGGCCAATTACAATTCTAAACTTGGACTATAAAATATTTGCTATGTTATTAAATAATCGCCTAAAAAATATGCCATACAGGTCTTCTCACCTCATCAATTTAGCGGTCTCCCAGACAGGCGAATTCAAATGGCAATCATGATTATAAGGGATGTAATAGAGCATTTATCACTAGCGGGTAAGAATAGTTGTATCATTGCTGCTGATTTTTAAAAAGCTTTCGACAGGGTCTATCTTCCTTATTTATTTAAAGTATTGGAAAGCTTTGGGATTCCTTCGCAGATACTACACCTTATTCAGCTATTATATAAATCCACTTTAGTTTACCCCTTCCTAAAAGATGAAACATCAAGAAGTTTTTTGCTACAGACAAGGGTCTGTCAAGGGTGTATTCTGAGTCCCCTTTTATATATGTTTTCTTTAGAACACCTTCTATGCTCTCTTATTGCCACACCTAGATGGGCTGGTATTTTAGGTTCTGAGCCATGGCAACAGTTACATTTGCAAGCTTATGCAGATTATGTTTGCCTTTTTTTTCTGATTATAAGCAATTACATGTTTTTCTTACTGAATTTGAGAGCTTTTCAGTTGTCTCGAATGCCAAATTAAATACTGGGAAAACTAGAGGTTTGTTTATAGGGGCTGGGAGTTTAATGGAAAAATGTCAGAATGATATTCACATATCTATGGAACCTCTTAAAATTTTAGGAATCCTCTTTGGCCCACAGAATCTTCCTGCAGATAATTGGGAATCGGTGATTACTAAAGTTGAGAGAAAGGTAACAAGATGGAAGCAGTGGAAGCTTTCCAAACAAAACGTATTCATATTTTAAAACCGTTTACTGTACCTTGCTTACAATATATTGCCATGATATATCCTTTGCCACTTCACTTTGAGACTAGACTATATAGTATTTTTTTCAGATGCTATGGGGAAATAGGCTGAATCTGGTTAAAGGGTGCTATACCTATTTAGATAGAAAGAAGGGTGGTTTCGGAATGATAGATCCGATAGTGTTCTTTCATGCCCTGTTTTTCTCTCAAACAATTAAATGTGGTCTACTGGCCTCTGATGGTGGGGTTGGATATGGGCAAGATCAGCTTTGGGATGATATTTTAAGGCTTGGCACAATATGGCCTCTAAATTGAATCCTCATATTCAAATCCCCCTATATTTTTGACCAGCGGTACAGAAGCTATATAAATGGCAGCTCACTAAGGACATGATACAAACAAATAATGTGTATGTTCTATACATATTCATAATGAATCGTATTTACCCAGATGAACCTTGCTTTAAGAATTGCCCTACAGCACAGAACTCATTTATCTTAGCACAACTTAATAATCCCAGAACTCCCTCTTATATGTGGGAGACACAATGGTTAATCTTGTATGGCAGATTGGATGTTAGGGGCAACACTAAATATAAGGTAAAAGAAGAGAGGAACTGCCCATATCCAAACTGTATTAATGTAGAGGAATCTATGGAACATTCCTTCTTGCATTGCTCTTATGCTAGATCATTTTGGGTTTGCTTAGTGGCAAATTGGAGATTGAAATGGTTCACTACTCTCACTTATGACATCGTGGTACTAGGTGTCTACTCCCCCAGTTTAGCTCATTTTCATCAGAGTACATTAACCATCTTTTTGTGTTGTGTTAGGTTTTATTTATGGCAGGCAAGATGCCAATGGGTCATTTATCAAAATCGATTGTCATGTGAAGGTTACAGTCAATTAGTGTCCTGTGAATTGACGAAAATTTATTTAAAAGAAGAACAGTTATTTACCTCAGAAAAAGTAAAAAAATGGTGGAAAGGTTTTTCTCTCTTTATTAAGTATAAATGATTGACTGAGTATAACCTGAATTCACATTCCTTAAGCCTGTTTGCTTCTCCCTTGTATTCTTTTTTTATTACTTTTGTTATATTCCTTTATTAAGAGTTGTATCATTTTTTTTACTGTGTTGTACTTAATGTTTATTATTTCAATAAAAACTCCCCTACTCTTTTCAATAAGTGCCATAGGATCTTTAACATCCACCTGAACTACCACCAGTCCTAGCAGATGGGACCTCAGTTTAATGTCTTATCTGAAAGATGGCACCTCAGAAGTGCAGCACCCCTCTCATGCTGCACTACAGTGTCAGTACTGGGATATTAAACCAAGTGCCAGATGTGGGAACTGAACCCACAGCCCTCTGATCTCCCAGCCTCAGAGGTGAGGCAGGAGCAGCAGGAGGGTCAGGGCAGCTCAGTAAAGGGGCTGGGGTCAAGACTGGGGCCACCTCTGGGAGGCCTGAATATATCGGGTGACATGGCGTAGCTTCACAGGTTGGGAATTGGTCGCTTTGTAGGAACTGAAGACCCAAGTTTTGCAAGATACTGACTGACAGGAGCAGTAGGAGGGTTAGGGCAGCTCAGTGAAGGGGCTGGGGTCAGGACTAGGGCCACCTCTAGGAAGCCTGAAGAACTTCTTCTTTGGAGGCTAGAGCCAGTCTGACTCGGTGGGGGGGGTGATTTGAAAAGGGCTTTTGTAGCAACATTTCTGGTCGACCGTCCTCTGAAAATAAAGGATATGGGGTTGCAATGCTTTGGGTGGGTCACCCATGGGAAAGAAATGCATTACTGGTTTGGCTTTATAAAAAAAGTTATCAGGTGGGCTCAGGTTTGGTAGAAAACATACAAACCATCAAAAGATATTCTTCCTTTTCCTTTTTTGGCCTTGTTTAAGTGAAGTCAATACAAAAAACCTATGAATAATTATTGAATATTAAAGATAACATATTTAACAAAGAGAAATGAATACTGGTGAGACACGCTAGGAACCAGTAAAACAAACCCACATTACAAAGTTCAGTGGCAAATCATTTAAGTAAACAATAGACACGTTGCATTTGGTCATTTAATATGTGTATTCAGTGTTGGAGTTGATTTATTTTGTTTTGTGGTAAAGGTGGACTGTCTAGGATGATGGCCCTTTTCAGTCACAACAAAGGGTACAGGAAAGTCACAAAAGATTGTTTAGATACTGTGTAATAATGCTGATATTAATATAACAAGGTACATTGCAGTGCAACTAAGTTACAAAGTACAGAAGCACAAAAAGAATAAAACTGAGCTTGTAGCGAAGGCATGTGCACACCAAACATTTTTTTTTGTGTGTGTGTGGGGTGGTGGTGTTGTTTGTCCCTATAATCAAAAATCATGCCCCCAAAGCTCACAGAAATATAATTTCAACACTCTTCAATGTCTAAAATAGAAGTTTGAACTACAGTACTATACATCTTTAGTAGTGGAATCTAAAAAAATTAATCGGTAGGCGTGAAGCACTACCTTCAGCCAAACACTAACCTCTGTTGTATTTGCTATAATGAAGTATGCTAGTAGTAATATTGTTGCACTCATTAGGAAATCCTAGGTTAACGGTAATACACAACAGAGTCAGTAATCTGATTTGATAAATATTACCACACATACACACTTAGGAGAACCTAAACAGAAATATATTCCAGGATAATACATAGGCTCAGGCTAGATAATGAAAGATTTAAACATTTTAAAATACAAATATATACCCTTTACTAAGTCATTCTTTATATAATCAGTACTAATACTGTATGCAACATTCACAATGACTAGGAAAACATGCATAGTGAATAAATACAGTGATAAACTTCACAACAGTAACTACAGCTCTGTGGGCTCTAAGGAGCAAAAATCTAGCATACTGTATGCACAAACAGAGGAAACAGAATGTGGGGGAATACTCTAGACCCTAATCATATAGTCATTATATTGCATATATACAACACCAGTGGAGATAGCTTTAGCAAGATAGCAATATCTTTGTAGCTGACTTCATGATATCTTATTATTAGTGTATCCAGTAAGCCATGACTGGGTCTGTTTAGTCTAATAAACACACGGCACAAGGTGCGTAGTGAAGCCCTGAGTGTCTTCAGCACCTGGAGAATGTGTTTATGTAAGCAATAATACCCAACAGGGTGGGCAGTATTGGGAAATACCAGACCACCCAGGAGTGTAGTGATGCCTGATGCTTCAGGTGGAGGGTCTTATAACCCCTGGAAGGTCTTGTATTTCCCAATGCCACTCACCCTGGAGTGTATTAATGCACTTAGAGAATGGGCTGTGTAAAAACAAAAGTTAAATAAAAAATTGTTAATAAAAAATTAATTTAAAGTAAGTTTTGTAATAAAATAGTTCCTATGCCTGCATTATAATGACTTTTTTTTAAATTGAGCTATGGAGGTTTGTCCTAGTGGAGACACTAGTTTAAACAAAAATAGCCAATTGTATGCAATTACAGCCCCTGACTCTCACTCTCCTTCATTATGCAGCAGTTTTGTTTCCACCCTCTAGTTTGTTTTTGTTTAATTCTTCTTTTGTTCATCTACCGCCCCACAACTCTCGACCCAACCCCCTCTCTTATTTATTTATTTTTATTTTTTAAGCATGAGAATGTGAACTCTGGAGAAGCAGTTGCTTTTGATGCACTTTAGTATGTGAGAAACTCATCGCTGTTATGTATCATGACTGTCCCACATGACTGCTTAGTACTGGAAAGCTGCAAGCAGGTGGGAGAGTTAGTAGGAACCATAGCACTGCCCTGGTGAGAGTTTACCAACTTCATCTCCCAGGAGATGGAGAAAGACTGCTGGCTTATGCCACCTACTTGATTGGCTGGTATTTGGGGAGTGGGTGCACCAGTGGGCACCATTGATGGGGAGAGCTTGGACAGCTTTTTTGGTTTGTTTGTTTCCTTCATCCAAAGTCCCAATTAAGTCATTCTCAAATGAGGAACAAATGATAATTCCATGCAGTAGTAGAAAAAGCACCAGGAACTCTGCATGGATTCAGGATCCCACAGACTAAAGGGAAATGCTGGAGTAAATTGGGAACATGAGGAAGAGGTAAAAGCTGGGGTCAAATGAAGAAACAGAAGTTTTTTCTTTTCACTTTCTAAAACATGAAATGAACTGCTCCCTGATTGTGCATAGTGACAAACATGGATGGGGTTGGCGTCTCTCGCTCACCGAGAAGAAAAAAATGGCGATAGAGGGATTTTGAAAATTTGGGGTGCCCAATGATTTACCAAGTAATGGGTCACCAAATTGGAACTTGTTTTTTACTGGGCTCTATTCAAAAATGCCCGCTCGCTAATCTTAGTGTCCTAGCCAATCAGAATGCTAGGATTTTTTTATCCATTTTCTAACAGACACACCACCCACAGCCTGGAGTGGCTTATTGCTTTAAAAAATTGGCTCCTGGAGTTAATATTGTAAGATATATATAAAAATAAAAATGCTAAAGTAAAACAAAAAAAGAAATGTTTTTTAATGTAAAATATTTCCCTTTTACATTAACAATGAATGACAGTTTTCCAGTAAAGAGCACCAAAACTGGTTATATTTTGTCACTCCCCCCATGCTTTTTTCTCCTTCCACCTCCTAGTTTCCCCCTCCCCTCTCATATTCTTTATGTGTCTGGCTTATTATTTATTTTGTGTGTGTGTGTGTGTGTGTGTGTGTGTGTGTGTGTGTAGTGGGGGTTAATAACTTTCATGTAAACTCGGGAATGGCAGTTTTCAGTGCGACAGTGATACAGAAAGTTGCTGACAGCAAGTGAGTACATAACCAACTGAAGAAGCATTTCAGGGCTGATTTCATGTTGACACACCATTGTACTTTATATGTTGCCTGATAAAACTCTTTATACACTAAGTGTGTTTTCTGTTTTTGTTATTTGAGAAACCATATACTGTATAAAGAAAATGGTGTCTGTGCAACCATACACAACTCTTGTATTTCTATCACTCTCAAGCCCCTTAGTTGTGGTAGGGAGCCATTGAGTCACACTGGCACATGCCTGCTTCAGGATGTCAGATGCTGAGGTATCAGTTATGCAGAGCATGGATGAAAAAAGTGGATAGGTGTTGCTGAACCTTCTAATGACCCAATATGGCCCCTTGACAGGAACACAGTCTTGTTGTGTTTGGGTGCCCATACACCATATTTTTCAGCACCTCGAGAATGTGGCAGCTGTCATTTTTCAAATCATGGCCAATATGTTTTTTTCAATCAGGAGAGGTGATTTTGCTGTGCCTGCACAAAATCACCTTTTGGCCAGGAGTTGAAAATTTTCTCTGCCCTTGTTAATGAGGTGGGGTCATAAGAAGGCTATGCTGGAAATTTGGAGTAAGAACATTAAAAAACTAAAACGTTATGAGCCTTCATTGATTTTTGCGAACTCAGGCTTGCAAGTTCAGTAATAGTCAATATTTTTACCCCAAATTTTCAACCTAACGATTTCTTTACAACACCTCATGAATGTGACAGCTGTAATTTTTCAACTCCTGCCTAAAATGTGTTTTTGCATCTGGAAAATTGATTTTGCAGTCCCTGTACAAAAACACCTTTAAGCCAGAAGTTGCACATTTTGTCTGCCCATCTTCATGAGGCAAGGTCATTATAAGGCTATGTTGACTATCTGGTGTAAAACCAATACACACCAACACATTTATGAGCCTCTGTTACATTTTGCAAATGTGCGCTTATAACTTTGGTGATTTAAAATATTTTTACCCCAAATTCCTCAGCTGCAGCCCTATCAGCTCTGGCTAGAGTTTGTTTGAAGAAGTGTGCACTGTCACTTTAAAAGCACAGTTTAAATTTCTCTTGCTAAGGAGTACTTGTCAGCTATGATTAAGCACCAGTTTGGGGCATGAAACATTGGATAAGCAAACCCCATTTGCATATATGTATGTGCTTTATTTTAATAAATAGTTATTTTTTAGCCCCAGTCAAAGCAAGACTGTTGTTTTAGTGTAGGTTTGACTGCTGAGCCCAGTTTGTTGTTTTGCCAGACAATAGTAATTGGCATGGAGGTAAAGCAAATAGCACAGGGAGTGTAATCCTTGAAGTCAGCCATCAATATTAACTATTGTTATGAAACTGCACCCTTTACAACACTCTGAGAAGTAACCATTGGGTAGTACAGGCTTCTTCCCATAGGCTGATGCACAAACTTGAAAGTAATTGTGGAATTTGATCCTTTCTCCTTCTCTGTAACTCACCATTAGGCCATGGCAGTCTGATATCACATTTACATTGCCTTGAGCTGCATAGTGTTCTATTCTCCACCACTCTGCCACCCACCGAGGTTTCACTAACCGATTACACTACCGGCCCCTGCATTGGTGCCATCTCCATTCTGGTGTTTTGCACTGCATTTCTGATATGGACCCTGACTGATGTCTTGGTGCCGCTGGTCTGTTTCCCCCAAGTACAATCAGACAAAGAGAGTATGGGGAGTTGAGAAACATGATATACCTCATACTCCACATTCCCCACAGCCATCTTCTGCTAGTTACATCTTCACTCAACTTGTGGCACTCTGCAGCCCTGGTGGTTTCTCCAGCTAGGGACCATAATTTCCTGAGGTCATCACATTCAGGATGTTGTCCTGGCAATCCATTCTGTCACACTTGCTGTACATAATCTCAACTCATTGAAACTTCATAAAATAGGTAACGACAGTAAGGTGGGTGAGCTGTTGGGAGGGGGAATAGTTCAGCCTGGCATAGGGTACCATGGGACTGTACTAGTGCAGGTGATGCAGCATGCTTTTATATGCTTGGAAAAAAGGCCTGCACTGGTACACAATCTCCCAAAAAAAGGGATCACACCATGCCACGATGGCGTGACCTTCAATGCTGCACATGTGATTTACACAGCCTGATCTGCACTGCTCACCACAACTCCACTACCAACAGCAATTATGGCAGGTCCATGATCCCAACAAAACAGGGATTGCAGTTTGCCACAATGGAACAATGTACAATGCTTTACATGTCATTTGTACAGCCTGATCTGCATCACTTGCAATGCTGCAGATTAGGTTGTGCAAATGAGCCTTTAGTGGGTTACAGACTCTGCCATACATCACAAACATAAAGTAATCCACAGCAGAGGCATGCCAATACCACCTGCCACAAGGAAGCTAGAGTAATCAACATTCATTGCTGACCTAAGGGCTTTTATTACCCCCTATTTGTAGTCTGCATTAGCCCATGTCAATTACTGTGTTGAGACCTAAAGTGATTCGGACAAATTCTCAAAGATAAACTGAATTCATGGGGCCCATCTGAAAGCTGAAGTGAATTTGCCAGTGACCCTCTGTTCTCTGTCCTTCACCTTAAGCCACCAAACAGCAGCTGTTATCACCTAACTTGAGTTTCAAAGGGAACATTTTACATTAAATAGGGTAGGCTATACTAAGATACATACATACATATATGCAACATACTAAAATGCCAGCAGAATAGGCCTAACGGACTTTCTAGTCTGCTCGTTTGGTCAGCCCCCACCCTGGGAGCTGACCTTGCTGCCCCCTCACCTTCTCTGGCTTCTCCCTTCCCAGTTCTGGTTATTCTCGCTGCATTGGATTTTACTTCCAGAACCCTTCCCCTGTACCTGTCCCACCCCCTCTTGAACCCCTCCACCGTCTCTGCCTCCACCAGCCCCATACCCCTTGGCTTAATTGGTGGTGTGGAATGTCTATGACTGGGGAAGAGGGTAGGGTTCTCCACACCAGGAGATTCAACTTGTGGTTAAAAGAATGTTGTAGAAAAGAGAGAAGCATCCACACTGGGGAGTGGGGACCTACCTGGACGGATATGTGCCTATTCAGAGGTGATGACCTATATCAATCTGGGTGGGGATCTGCAGTCCTCAGTGGATGGTTTAAACGTTACTTGGATGAACATTTTGCTTAGCTGAGGGGGTGGTGGAAGAAAAAAGGAGGAATAAATTGCCCCCTTCACAGATTAAAACAGAAAAAAGAGAGGACCCGAGGGGAGGTAAATCACCCTGGAAGTAGGATATGGAAAACAGTATGGTGGTAGTAGAAAGGAGAACTTCCTTCATATTAACTGTAATTTCCTTTTCTGTTAGCTGCAACATTGTCAGTGAGGAATTAATACATATGGATAATGAGCACTTCTACTGGGACAATGGCACATCTTTTAAAGCTGTGAATCAGCATAGAACCCTGGGCACATGAGCATTCCAAATAGCAAAGATTCTGCAGCAGTCACCTCTGTCCTCACAGTACCTATACAGTTGTATGTAAGCAAAAAAATCTGTAAAACACCCAAAGTATCTTATTCTGTCCTGCAGTAAGACCAACAAAGTATATGTATAAAAACCTGTCATGTTAAGAACAATGAACTGATGCCCTACCTCACTCTGGAGAGCTGGATGATGAAAGGTGACTGTCTGCGCTAGCCTTTCTCCTCTCAATGTTGTCTGAGCACTGATTTCTTGACAGTGTTGGTATGCTGCTGATAAAGCTGGAAACATGCACATGTATAATAATAGTAACAGTAATAACAATAAACATGGCTGCAGAAACAGGATAAGCACTAACCTGTATCAAGGAGGCACCACCCATTGTTCAGAAATATCAACCTGTCAACCTGTGTACCTGTAACTCAGTAAAATGTAACCTGTTTTTACATTAGCAGATAAACCTGGATAGAATGCCAACAGTATTTACGAACCACAATTACTAAAAAAACAACATCTTTTGATACATATCAAATATTGTTCTACAGAAAGAGCCAAGGGGTCCTGGGAGAAGCCCCATTGACTATGTTGGAGCTAACACAAAAGGAAATCACAATTAGTGTGAAGGAATTCTCCTTTCTGTATCACTCTGCATTGTCAATGCTGGGGAATTAATACATATGGGTTCTAAGAAGCAGTACCCATTTTCCAACTGGGTGGGGGGAATATTGTCCTATATATAACTCATATGAGCAAGAAATAATTATCTGCTTACCATCACATGCAAACCTCTATGACCAAAGGTTGCATCAGCGGAAATTTGCACATCCAATCTGCAATGCTTAGTGAATGTATGAATGGAGGATTGCAGAATTCTAACACTGATACCTCCCCTTTCTCTGCCCAGAAAGTAGCCAGAGACCTGGTAGAGAGAGAGTCTTGGTGAGAGCTTTCCTCTTTTCTGCTGCACAAGCCATAGCGATGCAATCATTCACCCACCTGGCCCAGGTGTTCTTGGAGGCTTTTTGACCCTTTTTCATTGCTCCAAAGAGTACAGACTTTTGGATTTTCCGAACTGTGTAGTTCATTTGAGGTATGTCTTGACTGCCCTGTGCAAATCTAACTTCTGCAACTTATGCTCCTTAGCATGATCTGACTTCAGACAGAAGAACGGTAGACAGATTTCCTGATTTACATGAAATGCTGTAGTTATTTTAGGTACAAAAGACAGAACTGCCCTCAGGACTACCTTTTCCTTATGGATGATACAGTAAAGCTCTTTGTGTGACAACACTTGAAGTTTACCAGTTCTTCTGGCTAAGCAGATTGCATCTAAAAAAACACAACTTGTATGACAGATTGCCCAGTGGTACTGATAAAAGAGGTTCAAAGGGTACTTTATAGAGAGCATTCAACACAAACAGTGGTCCACTTCTGCTAACCGCTCTTAAAAATTGGATGATCTCCCGGTTTGTCCTCAGGCATGAGCCCATGGAGGTTCACAGTGCTGCTCCTGGCACTGACACATGACACCTCAGGGTTCTCAATGCAAGCCATTTGTCTTCTCCTGCCTGCAAAAAAAATTTAAATCGGCAGAACCGTAGCTTTAGAAGGTCTGATACCTCTCTTTCTGGCCCAAGCCAAGAAGCTGTTTCACACTCAGTCATAAGCAGCAGATATAGAGACCTTCCTGGTGGCTACCAGGGTATCCACTACTTTTCAGGAAAAGCCTTGTTTTAATAATCTCCTCCTCTCAGGAGCCAGGTCATTAGCTGCATCACCTTTGGGATTGGATGTAGAGCAAGTCCTTGGAAAAGAAGGTCCCCTCAGAGTGTAAGTTGGAATGGTAGGTGTCAAGCTAGATTCACAAGGTCATAGAACCTTGGCTTTCTTGGACACTCAGGAGCTATATGAAGAACATGTTCTTTTGAGTATCTTATTTTGTGAATGACATTGGAGAGGAGCAGAAGAGCAGAAAAAAAACATGCTCAGAAGAAATCCTACATCTGGGACACAGCATCTGTGACTTCTGCCAGTGGACACCGCTACTGACTGAAGAACCTCAGTACCTGAGCATTTTGTGTGGATTCAGATAGGTCGATCTGAGGATGACTGAACCTTCTGCACAGAAGGTTGAACACCTCTGGATTCAACATCCATCCCCTGCATGAACAGTCTCCCGACTCAGCCATTTGACCTCTATGTTCAGTTCTCCTGTCAAATGAACTGCTGAGAAAGATAGAAGGTTCTCCTTTGCTCACAGCAGCACTTTGGTTACTTCTGCTAGCATCTCCTTGCTTACTGTGCCTCCTTGATTGTTTATATACTCCACTTTGGTGGCATTGTCTAACTTTACTTTTATGACTTTTGACCATACCAGATTTTGAAAATGAAGAAGAGAAAGGTGTACTTCCATCATCTTGAATATATTTATCTATAGCTGTTGCTCCTGTGGAGTCCACATGTCTGGACAGGAATTTGATCCAGTACAGTGCCCCAGCCTGACAGGCTAGCATCAGTTGTCAAGATCAACTCTGGTGGGGCTTCAAAGAAGGACCCTTTGCTTAGGTTCTCATGACTCTACCACTAAGTGACTGTTGGACTGATCATGGAAGTACAATGCATGCTTAGTAGTCTTCTGATGCTGGATTCCAGGTTGCTAGCACCCCATTCTGAAGCAGCTGCATGTGCAAGTGTGCCCACTGCATGAGTTCTATTCCTGTCATCCTCAGTCCCAGAATCTGTAGCAGCCTGTGAGCAGAGGCCAATGTCTGGTCTCTCAACCACTGAATTTCTCATCTCAATGTCCCTTTTCTGGCTGAAGAAAGAAAGACTTTTCCTTCATCCATCCTGAGTACTGTGCCCAAGTGCTCTTGACTCTTTGATGGGGTGAGAAAGCTCTTCTCCTGATTGACAACCCAATCGTGGGTCTCCAGCACCTCCAGGGTCCTTGACACCAATCTCCTCTGTGATCTGAGCAGATGACACTCGGATGAGCAAGTTGTCCAGGTAGGTATAGATGTGGTGTCCCTCCTATCTCAGTTGTGCCACTAAGACTATGAGTACTTTTGAGAACACCCTGAACACTGTTGCCAACCCAAAGGTGGCATCCAGTACTGGATGTGCTGTCCCTGGATCATGAACCTCAGAAAATTCTGGTGTGACTGGGGAATGGGGATGTGGAGATGTGGAGATATGCATCCCTCAGGTCTATGGATGCTAGATTATCCCCTGGCTGTCAGCCCTTCTGACTGACCACAGAGACATCATCTTGAAGGACATGAGGCATATAAACTTGTTAGGTGCTTCAGATACAGAATTGTCTGAACCTCCCTTCCCCCAGGACTTTTTGGGAACCACAAAATAAACTGAATAGAATCCTCAACCTTCCTCATTGACTGGCACTGGTGCAACTGCCCTAATCTATGGTGATCCAAGGTTTGAGACACTGTGTGCCTCTTCACTGAGTCTTTTGGAACAGGGGATTGCAGAAAACGCCTCTTTGTGGGTAGTTTCATAAACTGTATTGCATAACTGAGGACAAGAATCTCTAGTACCCATGTGACTGATGTCATTTGGGCCCATCTTGTATACAAGTTCTGCCATCTTCCACCACGGCAATGGAGGCAGATATAGACCCTCATACCTTCATTGGGAAATACTTCCTCTTTGTCCACCAACTCCATTATGCCTTCAGGCAAAGGATCCTTTGTTACTGTTACCCTTAAATCTGGGATAGGCACCCCTATGCCTTTGGTTTCTGAAATTCTTAAAGGGATGAAAACCACCTCAAGACTGCTACTGACAGCTGCCTCCTCATCCTCTTGGCATCAAATTTGCTTTCTGTTGCTGCCATGACACCAGAAGTTGTCCCTTCTTATCCTGGACATCCTTTAAAATGTCATATAAGCCAGATCTGAATAACAGTACTCCCTCAAAATACAAGTTAAATAGTTTGGCCGTTTTTCATGCCTGGTCTGCGACTTAGTGCTTGAGCCATACACCCCAGATGGCTGACACAATATGATAAGTGGAATGTGCTGACATTCATAAATTGTCCATTATGGTACCCCTTAAAAAGGCAGAAGCCATGGATATCAGCTATAAAATGTTTGCCCCTCAGAGTCTGGGGAACCAAACTGCCCTTGGCCATAATTCAGGAGTTTAAGGCTCTTGAAACAATAAATTATACATAGGAGGTGTAAATATTTACTCCATTTGAGGCAAAGGCTCTTCTCCATGCAACTTCCACTTGCTTTTTGGGGTCTATTCACTAATTACATGCAAAATAGGTGTAAAGCCTCCACGCTGCTCCACACCCATGCACAGATAGATGCAATCTGTCATGCATGAACACTGGCCACAGGACCATAACCCCTGCACCTAGGAGAGCAACCACATGGACGAGGAGCATGGTGGCATGGGGCAGATTGCAGGCCATGGGTGGGCATCCAATAAGAAGCCCATCCCAGGACCTATAGTGTATAATTTGCACGATCAGGTAGGGGACCCTGGGTAGGCACATGCCTTTCCATGAAGAAACAACAGGCATTTGCCTAAATGGCCTATTCCAGCCCTCCCAGGGAGCCCTTGGTGCTGTGGTAGCTCTGTGCAGGAAGATCCCAGTGCAGCCACACCCCACCAGTAACCTGCCTAGGGGGACATGTAAATATTTATAGCAGGGTCCCCCCTGGCATTGCACCAATTAACACTCCACATGTTAGTGCATAGCGTGCTGCATCGGGCATGCCCCCTGTAAAATCCCAGATACAGCGACCCATGGCAGGATGGGAGATTCTGCATGCAGGGCACCAGCATGCCCATGGTGAACGCTGCAGTGGATGCACAGATTGTTGCTGCATGGCATTCGTGTGTGTGAATGCCTGCATGCCTCAGTTATATGGTGCACGGGCATTCTGACCCAATAGTGAATAGACTACATTGTGCATATAGGTTAGGCCAGAGACCCTTCAGTCAATATGGTTGTATGCTTAACAGAATTATGCACAGCCTTACCTGTGAAGGGAGGGTCTCCCATTTCTGGAAGCTCTCTTTCATAAATGGATAATTTAACCCATATGCCCATTTTTGTAACATGGATATACATATGTATCTATGGGTTCGGGGAAGGATGAGGTTACCTGGCACAAGAGACCTAGGTTTGGCCACTCTGCACAGGGGCACCCAAGTAAATCCAACTACAGGAAGCAATAACTGTAATGTCCAGAACCAGAACTGGGATTTTTCAGTGTGGCTTTATTTATTAACTCACTGAACATAAACAAAGCACTGCATGGTCCCCCAAAGGGCTACGTTACTGTAATGCAGATTAGAGGTTAAACACAGCGGTCCATTTTAGGAATGAACACATTACAACAGTTGTCTGTCTTTGGACCCACCAGGCACTCAGCCCGGACTTTGCATGTGCATTGGATACACAGCCCGACTGGCCCAGTTCCCGTGCCGGCCACTCGACTGACGGTCCACTTGGTGAATGGACCCAAACTCTACTTGGAAAGACATCCCATCAAACAAGGAGGCTCCAAAACTGTGGCTCCCCACACCACTTGAAGTCTGCGACTCCTAGAGAGATTTTGTTTTCGTACTTCCAATTCGAAACTCCCATCCAACAAGGAGTAATTTTCCCATCCTGTGGCTCCCCACACCACTTGAAGTCTAAGACTCCTAGAGAGATTTTCAAGTTAGACTCACGCCTGGGTACCCACCCCATCACTGCTGCGTTTAGGCAAGTAGCAAAACACAGAAGAAATCTGTAGAGGTGGACCCGTTACTAAAGATGGGGTTTTCCAACCTCCAGCTCCCACAGCCCATACCCAGCCATTTCTCTGACACACAGAACTTTAGACTTTAAATGTAGATTGACGGTGGATGACCTGAAGCACCCCCTCTACAATGAACTTTAAATCCATTAACACTTTAAACAGATGACTGCTCTATTTGTTTGTCCTAGTTGACATAGTCCTCCCAAATAGCAGTCCCCAATACTTGAAATCCAACTGAAGAAAAGAAGTTGTTTTCCCCTTCCAATGGGGCCAAACACTCACCCATTCATTGCAGGTGCCCCACAGGCGAAGTACTGTAACCTTTGCTGTTATACATGAACAGACTGAACTTCAATTAAAACAGGCAGCTTTCTTCCCAGGGTGGGAGAAGGGGATTGCCCCTGGAACCCACAAAGAACTTTTCCTCACCCCCCCAGAGGGAGGGGGGTAAACAGACAACTACTGGTGTCCTTCTTGTTTGCATAAGGACAAACTCAAGACTGACTTTGAATTCCCCAGGTTCTAAACTTACTCTGAGCTGAAGATTCCAAATGTGGCTCATGCAGCTGTGACAGTTCTATTATGATGTCATCTCTCAAGTCTCAGCTGTGACTGAGGACAGAGTGAGACAGTGTGAAACCCATTTAACTGGAGTTTCACAAGCTGCCTTCCCTGCCTACCACTAGGTCTTACTGGGATTCTAGTAACCCCGGGTAACAAAGGGGTTACAATAACAACTCACCTGTGGCCTGGGCAGGTCTTTGTACTTATCCATGCCTACCCATTCCTGTTCAATAATCCAGTCATAGTGCACAAAGTATGGAAAACACTGCCATGCAGATTGATTCCATGACTTGTACCTCATTCAACAGCAAGGTCCTACAAGTCTCTGTTATGAGGTAAGAGAGATTTTGCATCAAATGGGAGGGATTGGAGCCCTCCTCTTAGGCTCCATCCACTTACCATCTTCCTCCTCCTACTCAGAGTGGTGCTCTTCCTCATCAGAAAGCACATTCTGGTCAGGACATTCCCCATAGTTCTCTGTATCATCATCTTGACCCTCCATAAAGTCAAGGTCTGGTGGTTGCCTATGGATTTGGGTAAGCACTATCATCCTGCTCTGGAACACCTGAATGTGCCTGTATTGTCCCCCTGATCTAAGAGGCCTGTCTTGGGTTTGAATGTGTTAGTGGGAATGTCCCACAGAACCTCAGAACTTATCAGCTAATTTAAGAGCAACAAAAAAGATTTGTACGCTGTGGAGGTCAAGTGAGCACCTGAGAGATACTGTATGGTTGCCTAAGCCCTTAGCTCCATGCTGCCCCCCACCTATCCTGCTTCATCCATCCTCTTTAACATAGTGGGATGCCACCATTCTTACCAGACATTGGAGCCTGAACACTATTCAACTTGCTGAAGAACTCACCACGGACCCCACTGCAGTACAGAAGAAGAAAAAGCCGATCAAAAAATTGCCACATCCACATGGACTTCTGAGCCCAAAAATTTTGGACCCACTTCGCTAGGCAAACCACATCAAGCAGATAGCCATCATGGTGTAAACCATCAGAACCACTGTTATCGACACCAAAGTCATTTTTACCAGCCTAACAGGCTGGTTTGCTAAAGTTGAGACTGCTGCCTCTGAAGTAGTGGAATTCAGCTATGTGCAGGCTCAGTGCCTACACTGAGTGGAGACTCAGCTCACCTGATGTGTGGCCAAAAAGGAATATTTTGAGGGCCATCACTGGAGAAAAAATCTCAGCATCTTTTGACTTTCAGAGGGCAAAGTGGGTCAGGATCCCTTACAGTTCCTCCGTGATAACCTACCAGTTAGTTAAGTACAGTTTATTGTTTGACACTATGGTCTTTAAAATTTAAAAACATACATTTAAACCCACTGTTAAATACAAGGTACATGTTAAATTGATAATCTACCAAAGTGACTGCAGCTGCCTCCAGAAGAATTTGACTTTGAGATCAAGAGAACGTAAAGGATCCAATGGGTACAGAACTACCAAAGCAATTCCAGACCCTGACCTTTCATTTTTTAAGCTCCTCTGCTTTCAAGACAAGGAGCTGATCTTAAAAAAAGTCTGAGAACTGAAGGATATCATCATCACTGGCACCCACATCTCATTTTACCCAGATTATCCTTGGGGGGGAGGGGGGATTGGAACATCTCCAGGCATATGATAAAACTAAACAAAGCCTTCAGAACTGGGGTATTACCTACGACCTTCTTTACCCCACAATGCTCATTGTTACCCTGGATGGCAAATCTGTGCAGTTCCAGACACTGGAGGAAGCAGATGCATATTTTCAAGAGCATCTGGGGCCTTCAGACCACTGAGCCACACTCCAATCCCAGCCGCAACCAGGAGTGAGCAAATGGACACCTTGCCCCTCCTACCCTACTGGAGTCCCTTATATGACATCATGAAATTAGCTTTTGCCCTGGGTACATGTTTGACTCGGCCAGGAGTGACAACAACCTGTAAGTACTGAACAAGAAATATTGAGGAAGCAGCTCAGGACTACATAGAGGAGCCAAGTGCAAACAAATTATCCAAACCGAAGACAAAAAACTTGGCTACACCTCCAGACCAAAGAAAGCCCAGTGCTAGAGTACTATAAAGACAGTTTATTGACAGGTACCCCTCACAAGCTGTACATCATTATTTCACGCCGCCTGACGATTTTCAGGGCAACATGAAACGTTGACGCATGACTTGTGAGGGGGTGCTATGTGTCAATAAACTTTGTTTTCATAGTACTCTAGCATTGGGCTTTCTTCAGTCTGGAGGTGTAGCCAAGTTTTTTGTCATCAGTTTGAACAACCTGTAAGTACAGCATCTTCTTTTGACTAGGACTACTACCTTATTGCCCTAGGCACCATGCTTCTCATCTGTGGTGCAGCATCAAGTCTGCAAGACTTTCTAGGAGGCAGTATAGCAGCTAGCCCTTGCTCCTTGTCCTTTCTGCCTGTTGCTGCTGTCAACGGACAGATAAACGGGGCTGTAGGCTAAAACCGTTAGCCCAAGCCATTTCAATTGGGATTTTTCTATTCTGCTGCCTCAGGTTTTACTTAGGCAGTTTCTGTTCCTCAACCCTTTTACCTGGTGCAACCATCGAGGTACACAGACATGGGGCCTATGACTGTTTAACTCTTGCCCCAGGCTGTTCCTCTTGTGACATCACTGCAAAACTTGAAATTTTCACTATCAAATAACGTTCACTATTTTCGCTGAAGAGCTAATTTGCACAAAAATGAATTTGCACTAATTAGCAGTTTTCCCAGTATAGTGCAGGTAGTGCTAATGACTTAGTGCTAAATTTAATTTATGCAGTTATGGTTGCATTTGTGTTTGTGCTACAATTACTTTGCAAAATAGTTTTACAGTACCTTGCTGTCTCAGCTTCTAATCTGACAGCATTTGCTTAAATGTGTTTTTCTATTATTTATGTTTTTCTAACCGCAGCTGATGTTACCCTGCTGTTTATGGAACATTCTGGCTATTAGGGTTTGCTGTCTTCATTCTTCCCATCCTACAGTCTGGTTACAAGGCACTGATTATTTTTACCTCTCCCTTTTTATTGCTGCTGGTATCCTCACTTCCCCACTGTTTAGTGCTAATGCCCTATTTGAATGAGGTACTTCCAATAGCCAACAGTTCGGTGGGCCCAATGTGGTAGGCTAGGGTGGTATTTAATAGGACCTCAGGACTATCCTTTTCTCCTTTGTTGGCTGAGATCCCATCTTGTCATCCAGGGAAAGGAGAACAGGGAGCCGCAGGAGTCACCCCCCCTCTATAGTGTATTCAGGACCCATGTGAGCATTGACTTCAGAGCCCCCCATACCTTCTACTAAAGAAGCAACCAGTGAACCTCCACTGGGAGTGGGACTGCTCTGAGAACTATAGTTTCTTTGTGTTACCTTATCATTTACCCCAAGCCATTCACCCGGTGGCAGGGACTTTCGTGTTTTAAACTGGGTTTCCTTGGTGTACTTTAACCTCCCTTTTTTCTCCCATGCAGCCTTGTCTATCAGTGTGGTGTAGCCTATTGTTATATTGTTTCTTCTGGAACACTTGTGGGGTGGGGGTGGTCTGGGGGTTTGGGGGATATATTGGATGGCGAGTCTCATATTACTGTGTATTTATCGACTGCTAATATGGCTACTCCAGGTAGTTTGAAAATTGTTTCTTGGAATGCAAAAGGACTTAACTGCCCTAAAAAATGTAGAAAAGTACTTCATTTCTTCAATGACATGCACTGTGACATCACCCTCCTACAGGAAATACACTTGTTGAAGGTCAATTCCACATGCTTCAGTCTTATGTGGGTAGGTCAATATTACCATAATGCACACTCCACTCAACAGCGGGACATAATGATCCTTTGTAAAAAGGGCCTGCAATTGGGGATCTCTCAAGAATTTAAAGATATGGAGGACTGAGTCCTCCTTATATCGGGTAGCTACCAGGGTAACCCTATTGTACTGGGTATCATGTATGCCTCTAATGTCCCAGTTCTCTACTTCTGTTAATCCTTTTTAGCAGAATTACCAGAAGGCCCCACCTCTGTTCTGCTCGGGGGGGGGGAGCAAAACTTGTCCCTAGACTCTTCTGTAGATCATACTGGACCAGGGCCCCACTATGAATCTAGTCTGGCCAACCAAGATACTAACCTAATACATGAAGCAGGCCCACATGATATCTGCCGTACGTTTCAGACCAAGGGCTTAACTTTACCTGCTACTCCTCCTCTCATCGCTCCTACAGTCATATTGATGTTATCCTTACCTCCTCTGACTTAGTACCACAAACCTGGAGGGGGGTTCCCTGGGGAACATATTGATCTCATACCACACCCCTGACCTTCTCTCTTTGGCCTGGAGAACATCACAAGGCTATTGCAATAAATGGACCTTAAATACCTCCTTCCTACAACAAGACTCTAGTTCAATGGCTCAGACAGGCCATTTTAGAATTCTGCTTCTTTAATGCCACCCCTGATTGTTCCTAGTCCACTCAATAGGACACTTTAAAAGTTGTACTCTGTGGCAAATAGATAGAACATGCCTTTCACACCCATAAGAAGTGAGATGCCACCCTTCGGGCCAAGGAAGGAAAATTTAAAACTCTTGAACTGGCAGCTGCCCACTACCCTGTAAATAACTCCCAGGCTTGACAACAGATTACTCAATTGAAAACAGAAATTAAGGATGTCTAGCAATATAGAACTGAATACGCACACTATAAATCCTACAATAATAATGGGAAGTTGGAGAGCAGTCAGGGAGACTATTGGCAGCTAGACTCCAAGTACTGGCAGTAGAAAATATATTCCAGTCATCCATGATCACCGGGGAAAAAAAACTGTCAGCCCCCACTGATATCAATCAGCCATTCTAACGGTTCTGCTCCTTCCTCTATTTTTTGGAAGTAGACCCTACCCCAACCTAGTACTCAGCCTTCTATATCAATTTGCTCCTACCACAAGTACCAGGCCAATAGTTTTCTACTCTTACAGCCCCTATCCAGACAGAGCAAGCCACTCAGGCAATCTGGAGTATGGAGCAGCGGAAGTCACCAGATCCTGATGGCTACCCCTCTGAATTTTACATCACCTTCCTAGATCTCCTAGCCCAAAAACTCACTTTGGTCTTCAATGAAGCCTGGGACAGGGGTACACTCCCCCTCCTTCTCTCAGGCTATGATTACCCTTATTACAAAGAAGGGTCAGGACAGCATCCTCTGTTTACAATTCTGACCAATCTCTCTGATCAACTCAAATGAAAAATCTTTGTGAAAATACTGGCAAAAAGAATGGAGCCCATTATGCCCTCCCTAATGCACACCAATCAAGGTGGCTTTGTCCTGGGTAGATTAGGATCTGACAATATCCACATAACCCTAGATCTTATTTGGAGAGCTCATACCCTGTTTCAACCTGTTGCCACCCTGTCACTTGGCACTAAAGAGGCTTTTGACAGGGTGGAATGGGAGTACTTGTTTGATGCATTGGCAAGATTTAGCTCCTTGTTCTCCTTTATCTCCCTGGTTCAACTCCTACGTATCACCTATCAGTAGCTGTCATAACCAGTTAGGTGCTATCCCCCTATTTCTCTCTCCACAGAGAGACTAGATAAGGTTTCCCATTATCCCCTTTCTTTTTTTATTGGCAGTAGAACCTTTGGCACTTATAATCCAGATGGATCCTTTGTTTTTATTTATTTTTTTATTTTTTTTGTAACTGGGAACCCCACTCCCTGAAGGAAGCTCATCCCCTGCTCGGTCACCACCCACCCATGCCCAGGCTTACCCCCCCTAGGTGAGCCCACTGGGCAAACACCCCCTCGCCATGGTCCACGGTAATGTGCCTTGGCTTACCCCCCAGGATGAAGCCATGGGAACAGGACCCCACCTGGTGGACACTATGAACAGTGGGGGTAGCAGTGGAGTGGGGCTTCATGCTTGGGACTGGGATTTTGTGTGCGGCTGTACCTGTGATGGGGACATGCAATGATGACCCATGTCCACCCCACCCCCCACAGGTTGTGGCACTGGCACAATGGATCCCCCCTCAGCCTCCGCCAGCAGTCCATGATGTGCCAGACACACTATCCTCTTCCCCCTTGGAGAAGGAGAGCAGTCCCGAGGATAGTCAGTCCTTGTTCCCCTAGCCAGCCCTCTGACCTCCTGAGTTCATTTTTGAACCTGGATCATTGGCGTTGCAAATGGATGCACTGCCTCTGCACTGGCAGGCCAGCCGATGGATCCCTTGTTTACAGGACTTGTGGTGGGCAAAAGTTCCCGATAGATTTCTCTTTTTTCAGATGACATTAATTTTCTGACACACTTCCTCACCTCTCTGCCGGCCTTGCAAGATACTATAACCTCCTATTCTGCACTGTCAGGCTACAAACTGAATGGCTCTTAATCACAAATCTTCCCCCCTAAATGAGGTATGCACAGCTGTTCTGTTTACATCATATCCTTAACAATGGTCTTTGTCTGTGGTGGTTTGTCTGGGTATCACCCTTAAGGCCACCATCTCAGCCATAGCAGCTATAAACATCCAAATTATGCTACAAACTTTGGACTGTGACCTACTACGCTGCAAGGCCCATATTCTTTCCCTTTGGTGTAAGGTCAATGCTTTGAAGCTCTTAGCCATCCCGAAACTCCAATATATCCTAGCCAATCTACCTATCCCAGTACCAGCTAACTTTTTGCAGCACCTTTCAGCTAAACTGACTTCCTTTATCTGAACAAGGAAACCCCCTAGAATAAAACTCAAGACCTCTAGAGTCACTGGCAAGATGGAGGTCTTGTGCTTCCAGACCTAAATCTCTACCATTACCTCACAATATTGCATCAGGCCTTATCAGATACTGGCACCAGTTGGCCACCCCAGTACCAGACTGGATCCCATTGGAACTTGCCCAGGGCCAGCTGCCAATAGCCTATGCCTTGATATCTCTGGAATGGTCTCTTTGCACAGCAAACTCTCCCTGCTCTCGGTTCACCAAACATATCCTGGACAAATATAGTAAACAACTGGGCTGGAGCCCACACACTGCCCCAATTCAGCTGCTCTGATGGAACCCACACATGAAGATTGATGGCCACCCTATCCATTGGAAAGATTGGGAGGAGCAGGGTATCAAAGAATCACAGGAAAGACTAGAGGACCCCACTGTCTCAGCCCTGATCTCTACTGTATCTAACTGTATCTGTAATCTCTCTCCCTCTCTTTCCAGTTCCTGTGCCTTGAGCAAGCTTGCCATCTATGATTGTGGCTCCCTGCACAGCCAACCACAGTCACCATTTCCAGTCCATCTGCCCAAAGATCTGAATCAAGATAGGCTCCTGCCTGATTGAAAGACTCCAAAGCCATTGCTCCCATTGGCATACTCTGGCTGCTTTCGGATGCTAATTGGACATTTCAGTACTGGGAGCAGCTCTTCTTTGGATTGCACTGACTTCTGTGCTTAGCTGCTGCTCATTTCTAAATTGGACTTGTCCTCTTACTTGATTTTTTGGCCTATCCATGCACCCCCACCCCCGACGTCTATTAAATACACTAAAACTCCACCCCATCTACCTGCTTCCACCCATTCGCTTCTTTGTGTTTGTAAACCCTCCAACCTCTCATCTGTCACCATGCTTCTATTCCAGACCAGTAAGCTACTCCTTCTGAGTTCCATCATGGCCTGTCTCCATCTATTTGAACCGTTTCCTTCCAGCGTGATTACTTCTTCCCCTTACCAGGCACCCTCCCTGCTGTCATCCCCTAACCCCCCTCCTCACCCTTTAAACAGCCCCTTCCATACCTTTGGTATTTTGCCTTTGGCCATTGCGAAAAAACAACCCTGCTAGTCTCATGGACCATGCATTTTTATAAGTCACCCTTCTTCTGTCCCCCCTCTATTCAATCTAGGCTATGTTTGCTCCTCTTGTCAGGTGACATTGAACTGAACCCCGGCCCCAGCATGAATGCTAAGCAAAATATCTTTACCTCGTGCCCTTACTGGTCAAATTTAAAAGGGCTCAAGGTTGCCCATATGAATATGTAAAGCATCAAGTGTAAAATGGCTGAACTGGATGCCTGGGCTCTTCACTACAAGCCAGATGTCCTCTGTATTACCAAGATTTGGTTAAAACCTTCAGTCCTAACACATGAGGTCTTGCTACCCGGCTTCTCTTTTAGATGGGCTCAACCTACCAAGCAAGGTGGGGGGTGTGCTGATATACACCAAGGCTGAGTTAGATGTTAGTGAGTTTAATGATATACGGTTCAACCCTATTATTGAGCAGTTATTTATCTCAATTACCCTTGGTCAAGTCTTAAACCTAACTATAGGATATGCTTACCTGCCCCCCAGGATTGCTTCATCATCCATTTCAGACCTCCTTTCCTTTCTCAACTCTCTCCCCCCTAATGATACCATACTCTGTGGTGATTTCAGTCTTGATTGGACAGGACCTAATTATACCCAATATCTAGATGCTCTCATGGATGTCAAACTTGTGCAACTAATTGATCAGCCAACCAGGCTTAATCAAATGTCTGGGAAACCACAGTCTTCTGGACTGGATGCTCACCAACAAGTCCCATACCAATAATTGCAGGAACACTTCCTGACATGCTCAGTGAGCACTGTCCTACCTCCTTTGCTTGGAAAAGCAACTTCCCTCACACATCTCCTAAATTTATTAAGTCAAGAGATCTATCTAATTTCAACCACATGGCTTTTCGGCAAAGCCTGGCATCTGTCGATTGGTCCCCATCACCTCCCTTCCTAATATAAATCAGGCCCTGGAATACCTCATTACCACCTTTAATGCAATCTTAGACTCCCATGCCTCACACAAACTGAGACATGCCAAAGGTACTTATTCCCCCCTGGCTCTCTCAGGACCTGAGGCACCTAATGTGCTCCAGGGACAGAGCTTGGAAGTCATTTAAGGAAACTGGTCTACAATTGGACTGGATTATCTACCACCAACTAAGGAATACATGTAAGGCCAAAACTAACAAATCAAAGAGGGACTATCTTCTTTCTATACAAGGTTCAAGTCTCTCCAACACCCAAAATTTTTGGACTCCTATAAATGCCCTCCTCAAGGGCAACAAGAAGAGCACCGCCCATACCATGAAACTGAATGGCAATTTAACACATTCACCTCTGGAGATAGCCTCTGGTTTGAATGATTTCTTCGCTGACCTAGGAGTGCACAAAATGGGTCTACCAACTTCCCACTCTGCTCCACTCCACTCACCTCTAGAAACCTCTCATCCACTTTTCCATTTAAAACTCACCTCAACTATGGAAGTCCTCAAACTCCTCTTGGGTCTCAACCCTGATAGTTCTCCTGGATTTGACTCCTTGCCACCTAAATTCCTCAGAATTGGAGCCCCTGTGCTTGCTTAGCTGATCGCACAGTTAATTAACAGATCCTTCATAACCAAGTCTATCCCCGAGAAATGGAAAACTGTAATCATTATCCCATTTCATAAAACCGGCCCAATAAACCTTCTTGGGAACTACTGACCTATAGCTATCCTTTGTCCTATTGCCAAGATACAAGAAAGAATTATATACAACCAACTCTACTCTTTTCTTGAGCAAACCAGTGCCCTCACCATCAACGTGGCTTTCAAAAATCACACTGGACTGAATCCACCCTTCTGAAGGTCACCTCAGATTTATATCATGCCATGGACCTTGGACAGGCCACAGGGGCCAACTTTATTGACCTTATGAAGGCCTTTGATCTAGTTAATCCCCCACTCCACCTCTCAAATCTCCACTGTCTCAGCCTTGATTCCACCTCTCTGACCTGGTTCTCTAACTACCTATCTGGTAGGTCACAATGTGTTAAATGGTCTGGTGTTCACTCCTCCTTATCTGCTATCACTGATGGAGTCCCTCAAGGATCAATCCTTGGGACCCTCCCATTCTCCATCTTCATGAATGAGCTGCCTATGTACTGTGGTGGGGCCTTAGTCCAGCTATATGCAGATGATGCCATTCTATATAGGTCTAACACCGATGTCTCCTCCATTAAGACTGACTTTCAATATGATTTCCAGAAGTTGGAATACTGGTTCAAGAAGAATCTGTTGGTCCTGAATTAAAAAAAAAAACTAAAACCATGCTGTTCCATCACACCTCCCTTCATTATAACTTCACAACCCCTCTGGTGAGCCACTAGAAGAAGTGAGCTCCTTCAAATACCTGGGTCTGACTCTGGATGTGCATCTATCCCTTGAATCACACACAATAAATGTCATCAAAGTAACGAACCAAAAACTCAGTCTATTATACCACATTGCCCCCTATCTCTCACCCTATACCCGAAAGACCATTGCTTCAACTACTCTTCTCCCTGGACTCTTCTCTGCTGCCCCTATCACTCACTTGGCCAGGACCCCTATCTAGGCCAAACTTAAGCAGGCCTATCACAGAGTTGCCCGCTTTGTGGCCCACTCCCACTCTTGGGCACACCACTATGATGTTCTCCACATATTGAACTGGCCATCCTTTGAGGCCAAAATGGATTTCCCAGTACTATGTACTGTCTTCAAACTAATCCACCTTCTCTCCTCTCCTCCCATCCTCTCCAATCTCCTCTCACTGAAATCCTTCTCTAGGACACTTAGATCCTCTCATCTCCCTATACGAAGTATTCCCAAACCCCGCTTAGCCATAATCAGCAACAGATCCTTCCATGTTACTGCACCTCAAAAATGGAACAAATTCCCACACAAATTACTCTCCTGCACTTCTCTTCCTCACTTTAAGAGACTCTACAAGGAAATCTTCTTTCCTCCTCCTACTTGCAGCTGTCACTAATTTTGCGATATCTCTACTGCTTCCCACATTTCTCCCTTTCTCCCTCACCCCTGCTCTCCCCAATATCTTCCCCCACCCCCTCCTCCTCCTCCAGCTCATATTCTCTTCTGTTACGCTGTAGGCTGTGTTTGAACCTTCTGTACTTTAGGAGGAGACAAACTCCCCCACCAGTATGAACTTGATGTTTGATTTAATATTTTAATTGTCTATTGTTCACTGTTTATTTGCACTTTTTAATTGTTAATTGCTTTATATGCTAACGCTGAAGAAGTGTCTGCGCACACTCCCCTTTTATTTGTTCTTGTTAAGTGTCTGCATACACTTCCTTTTGCTCCTCTTGTTTCCCTTCCCCTGGGTCACCCCTGAAAAAGGGACCTTGTTTCAGTGGACCTTCCCGGTTACCAGAATTCAAGTAAATAAAATAAAATATGTATTCCCTGGAGGACAGGAGAGAGAGAAGGGGGATATGATAGAGACATTCAAGTACATCAGGGGTATAAACAAGGTACAGAAGGGTAGCATCTTTCAGAAAAAAAGGTGTACAAGAACAAGTGGGCATGATATGAGGGAGGGGGTAGGCTCAAGGGCAAAGTACGTTTTTTTTTCACAGAAAGAGTAGTCAATGCTTGGAACAGCCATCCTGCAGAGGTGGTGGGGCAAAAACAGTAGGGGAATTCAAGAATACATGGGATTGACATAAGAGTACTCTAGCAATACAGTAGAGAGGGTAAGCTGCAGATCAACTAGGGTCTGCAGAAATGTATTAGGTAGGGAAAAGGGGCAGACTCGATGGGCCACATGATTCTTATCTGCCATCACCTTTTGTGTATATAGAAAAGGAGGATAGGAGCAAAAGCTGTGGGAAGAGATGGGAAAAGGAGTCATTGAAAATGGAAAGAAAGGGGGCTGTAGGCAAAATGGGAACAAGGTGTGGAATGCCATGTGCCCGAACACTAACATACTAACATACTATTTGCCAGCAGATTAGGCCTTACTGTCTATTGAGTCTGCTTGTGCCTCAGAACCCTAGTTGGGTACTGAGGCCTTCCCCCCTTAATGAATTTGTGTTTCCCCTGTCATCCAACCCAGCCCCCCTGGTACAGCCCATCCCCTGCTTCATCCCCTTTCTATACCTTTCCCACCCCCTCTTGAACCCCTCGACCATAGAGGTCAGAACCAGCTCACCAGGCAGCGTGTTCCAAGGTTCCACCACCTTCTCAGGGAAATACCTCCTCCTCTTCCTCCCTCATCCTTCCACCTTCCAACTTCAAACCATGCCCTCTGGTGATACCACCCTCCTTTATTCTAAAGATCCCCTCCTTGTTTGCCCTATTTATTCCCTTGAGGTACTTGAAGACCTCAATAATGTCCCCCAGTCCCTCCTCTCCTCCAATGAGAATAGTCCAAGTTCCTCTAGTCTCTCCTCATACATCAAATCCCCTAGACCCCGTATCATCTCGGGTGCCCTCCTCTGAACTCTTTCCAGGAGCTGTATGCCCCTCGTCAAGCGCAGTCTCCAAAACTGCACAAAGTACTCAAGATGTGGCCTAACCAACCCATCGTTCAGTGGCAGAATCACTTCCCTGCACCTAGAGGGCGATCCCCCCTGCGAAGCAGCCCAACATCCTATTAGTCTTGGCAGGCACCCTCCTGCATTGCTCAGAGTTATTCATATTTGCATCCACCAGGACCTCTAGGTCTTTTTCCCCTGCCATGGCCTCCAGCACCTTCCCACCCAGGGTGTACTCATGTTTAAGATGTAACACCTTGCACTTGGAGGAGTTAAAACTTAATTTGCAGGTGTGAGCTCAGTTCTTCAGGGCCTCCAGTTCCCCTTTTAGGGCCAACCTCCTCTCCTCCCCCTCAACCACTGTTCCCATCTTGGAGTCTTATTTCGCACTCCATACCCTCCCTGATATCGGATATGTATGCATTAAACAGAATCGGCCCCAGGACCAAGCCTTGTGGTACCCCACTACTGACCCCTCTAGGGGTCGAGATCTCCCCACTGACCACTACTCTCTGAGTGTACCCAGCCAGCCAGTTTCCTATCCATCTGACCATCAATGGCCCTGCTCCTATCCTCCTCAGTTTCTCCAGTAGACCATTGTGAGGGACTGAGTCAAACGCCTTGCTGAAGTCTAAGAATATTACATCCACAGGCTTTCCCCTGTTCAATTCTGATGTTACCCATCCATAGAACTCCACAAGGTTAGTTTGACATGATCTACCTCACACAAACCCATGCTGACAACTATCTAGGCATCCCATCTCCTCCAAGACCCCCCAAGCATTCCTTCAGTATACTCGCCATTATTTTACCCACCACCGATGTCAAACTGACAGGTCTATAGATACCTAGCACTTCCCTCGACACCCCCTTATGGATTGGCACCACATGTGCCTCTCTCCGGTCCCTAGGCACCCTCCCTGTCTCAAGCAACCTATTAAAGAGCTCTGCCGGAGTTGCAGCCAGTACATCCGTCAACTCCCATAGAACTCTCAGATGTCTGCCATCCGGCCCTGGAGATTTTTCATTTTTTAGGGCCTTAAGGGCTTCCCATGCACATTCAGTGGTGATAGCATTATCTGTTCCTCCTCCCCCTACTGGCCGATTGTTCCTGAAGTGAAATTCCTGGGGTACCTCCCCCTCCCGCCTGTTTCTTAACTGATGCTCTCTGCCCTATCTAACTCCATCTGATCCCAGTTTGTAAGTTTCCCATCCCCCTGCCTAGTGAACATGGAGGCAAAGTACCCCTTTAATACCTCCACCTTGTCCCCTGCCTCCTCCACCCACCCTCCTTCTATTCTCAACCTGCCGATCTGTCCCTTGGTTTTTCTCCACTCCCCTATATAAGTAAAGAACCCCTTTTCCCTTCCCTGTATCCCCTGTATCAGCCGCTGCTCTTTACTAGACTTTGCCCCCTCACCATCCAGATGACTTGTCTGGATGCAAGCCGGTAAGTTTCCTTTTCCCTTTCCCTTCTCATTATTTTGTATTTCCTGTAGACTACCTTCTTTTCCCTTACCGCCTTCTGAACCTCCCTGGTCCACCAGCATGGTTTACAAGACTTTGCCCCCTTATGCTTCACCTTTGCACAGATCCTAACTGCCTCATGAAGTCCCCATTTAATGACCTCCCATCTCCCTTTAACATCTGTCCTTGATGTAATCCCCTTCAAATGATCTCTGAGAATCTTTCCCATACCCTTAAAATCTGCCCCCTGAAATCCACAGCCACTGTCCTAGAACTACCCCCTCCGCCAAATTAATTTGAAACCAGATTGTATCATGGTCACCCCCAGCCAGGGGGTATCCTACTGACAGATCCCTCACCAGCTCCCCATCTTCCAGAACCATGTCCAGGACATGCCCACCTCTCATAGGCTCCAACACATGCTGAGTGAAGAACACATCCTGAAAGCCATCCAGCAGCCTATGCTCCTTGGCCACCTTAGAAGTCATGGTTCCCCAGTTAGTAGTTGGCATATTAAGGTCCCCCATCAACACCACCCCCCTCCCTGTTTGGTCCACACTGGGCTATAATGTTGTCCAGCAAACCATCCTCCAGAACATCTCCCAACCCTGGGGACCTTCATACCACTACCAGCTTGACCTTTCCTCCTGCAGGGGTTCTCAAGATGACCCATAAGACCTCCATGTTTCCTTCTGCCTCGTCTGCCCTGGATATTTCTATGCTTTCTCTAATGAACATAGCCACTACTCCCCCTCTGCCCTCCTTTCTATCCTTCCTAAGCATAGTGTACCCCTCCACATTTAGGTCCCAATCGTGGTTTGTGTTGGCCTAAATTTCTGTGATCACCTCCACATCCACCTCCCCTTCGAGCAACATGGCCTGGATCTCTGGCAGCTTATTTCCCAAGCTCCTGGAATTCACTAACACCACCCCCTAACCATTGTCCCTACTACCCTTTGCCATGTCCTCCCCAGGAACCATATGCCTCCATCCTCCCTCTACCCTTCCTGTATCCCCCTCCACTGATCTGTTGTCCACTCCCCCCTTGGGGCTGAAGGTTAGGCCCTCAATGAGAGGTGAGGACTTTCAGCTTGCTCAGCCCTCGACCCTCCCCCTCACAAGTTTAAACCCCACCTAGCTTGAATATAGTCTGCCAACCTCTGTTTAAGGACTGCCTTCCCAATCGGGTTAAGGTGAAGCCTATCGCTGGCATATAGTCCCTTGTCCTCCCAAACTCTCCCCCAGTCCCCCAACATCACTGACCCCCTTTCTCTGCACCACTTCCTAAGCCAGTCATTAACCTCCATGATCTTCCTTTTGTTCTCCACCAAGGCCCTTGGTACTGGCAGCATTTCTGAGAAGGAAAGGTTACATCCATTATCCCAACAAACTCTGGCCAGTTCATGGAACCTAGCCTGAATTTCCAGAATGCTATTTCCATCTATATCGTTTGTCCCCTGGTGCACCAGGAAATCTGATTTTCTTCCACATTCCTTTGCCAGTTTGTACACCATGAACTTTGCCCTGTGCCACCATCAGACAATAGATACCCACTATCTTAACATGACTGTGGGGTCCCCCCCCGGTTTCTCCCAATGCATACCCCTAATCATGGAGTCCCCCAGGTAGTAGAACCATAATGTCCCTTGGACTTCAGGAGGGCTGACTTCGCCAAAATGGGTGAGTGTCTAAGGAATGCACTAGCAAATGGGCAGGAAGGAGGGGTGGAAGAACAATGAGGAATAATAAAAACTGCCATCACAGAGGTAACAAGCCTTTGTGTGAAGCAAATAAACAAAACAAAACAATGTAAGAAACCACTATGGTTCTCAAAGGAGGTGGCAGTGAAGGTTCAAGAGAAAAAAGAAAGCATTCAGAAAATACAAGGAATCACAGAAGGAGCAGGACAGAAAATTGTGTCAGTTAAAGAAAAGGAAGCTGGGAAGGCAGTCAGAACAGCAAAGGCCTGAACTGAGGAAAAGATAGCCAACTCAGTTAAGAAGGGGGATAAAACCTTTTTTAGGTACATCAGGGAGCAAAGGAAGACTAAGGGAGGGATAGTGAGGCTTAATAAAGGGAGGGGTGGCAGAGGGTGACTGTGAAAAGGCAGAGATACTAAACAAATATTTTTGCTTAGTATTTACAAATGAAGAGGGGGAGGTACCTAAAACAAACAATAGAAACACTCTGGATACAGAAGTTGATACCAGCCCATTTACAGAAGAAATGGTTCTGAAAGAACTCTTAAAACTGAAGGTGGACAAAGCAATGGGACCTGATGGGATTCTTTCCAGAATTCTAAAAGAACTAAGGGTAGAACTAGTGACACCACTGACTACCCTCTTTAACAAATCATGGGAGGATGGGGTGGTACCTGAGGACTGGAGGAGTGCAGATGTGATTCCCGTTCACAAAAGTGGGAGCAGGGCAGAAGCAGGAAACTACAGACCTGTTAGTTTAACCTCAGTGATAGGGAAAATGATGGAATCACTTCTCTGAAGGAAAGAATCGTCGAGTACCTAGAAGCCAGAGGGACACAGGACCCAAGGCATCATGGATTCACAGCAGGAAGGTCATGCCAGATGAATCTAATAGATTTCTTTGACTGGGTGACCAAAGTAGTAGATCAGGGAGGGGCTGTGGACATGGCCTACCTAGACTTTAGCAAGGCATTTGACTCAGTCCCACACAAAAGATTAATATACAAGTTAGCCAGCCTGGGAGTGGGTCCCAAGATGATAGCCTGGGTAAAGAATTGGCTGGAGAATAGGACACAGAGAGTAATAGTAAATGGAGTCCACTCTGAAGAAAGAGGGGTTACTAGTGGGGTGCCGCAGGGTTCAGTATTAGGACCGGTCCTCTTCAATGTCTTTGTAAGCGACATTACAGAGGGACTGGAAGGAAAAGTATGTCTCTTTGCAGATGACACAAAGATCTGCAACAGAGTTGATGCACAACGGAAAGGATGAGAAGGGACTTGGCAAGGCTAGAGGAATGGTCAAATGTATGGCAGCTTAGATTTAATGCTAAGAAGTGCAAGGTAATGCACCTGGGAAACAGTACACAATGGGGGGTGAGATACTAACAAATACAAAAAAGGGAAGGGACCTGGGGGTAGTCATATCAGATGACTTAAAGGTGGGCAAGCAATGTGAGAGGGCAGTAAGGAGGGCTGGGGGGATACTGGGATGCATAGGGAGAGGCATCACCAGTAGAAAACAGGAAGTTATTATCCCTCTGTACAGACAGCTGGTGAGACCCCATCTGGAGTACTGTGTGCAGTTCTGGAGAACAATCTCCGCAAGGACATAGACAAGATGGAAGCTGTCCAGAGGAGGGCAACTAAACTGGTGCAGGGTCTGCAATGGAAGACATATGAAGAGAGACTAAAGGAGCTTAATATGTTAAGTCTCGAGGAAAGGAGGGAGAGGGGGTACATGATAGAAACTTTCAAGTACCTCAAGGGAATCAACAAAGTCCAAGAGGGTAGCATCTTTCAAAAAAAGAGGTGTGCAAGAACAAGGGGGCACAATTTGAAGATAGAGGGGGGGACTCAGAGGTAATGTAAGGAAGTATTTTTCACAGAAAGGGTTGTGGATGCATGGAACGGCCTTCCGGAGGAGGTTGTGGAGTCAAAAACAGTGGTTGAATTCAAGCCTGCATGGGACAGCCATAAGGCAATTCTAGGGGTTGGGGGTAGAAAGAAGTAGGCTGCTGGTTAACTAGGATCTGCAGCTTATCCATTAGGTAGGGGAAATGGGCAGACTGGGTGGGCCAAGCGGTCCTTATCTGCCGTCAAATTCTATGTTTCTATGTTTCTGTATGTCCCCTTTTTCTATTTGATTACCTCCATTTTGTGCTCCCGAACCTCCCCCTCCCCCCTTTATCTGTTATCTCCTTCTCCTGGGAGTCTTCCTGTCTCCTAGTGAGAGACCCCCTTGTCACCCTCCCCTTCCTGCTACCCTTTTTATGTCCACTTATCTCAGATCCCCCAGATTGAGTATCCCCATTAACCCCCTCCTGTCCATGTCTAACTCCCCTACCCTGGTCCTTTCCCCATCTCCCACCCCATCATACTCCCCCCTCATAATAATACCTTTACCTCCAGTGTCCCCCTGTGGGTATCCTTTACCTAAGTCCCCTTCACTAGTATTGTCCACTAGGCACTAGGCATAGATATGTGCGAAGACTGTGAAATTCAGTCCAAGAGGTAATTAGTGGATTTTGTGGAATTCAGAGAGCGATTTTGCGGAATTCGCAGCTGTGAATTTCACGGATTATGCTGCAAAACACGAAATTCCACCAATAAAATTTATGCTTCATGGTAAAAAAAAAATCACATTTTGGTGAACATTTTTCTGCAAATTGAAGTTCCAAAGTTTTTTCAAAACTCCACGAATTCCACAAAGCGCAAATATTCACCGCTTCACGTGAAATTCGCCAGGAGGAAGTTTAACTTCACAACATCTCTAACTAGGAGTCTTGGAAACAAAATTCTAGAGCTGGAGCCCATCATGGCAGAGGCTGAACTCGATATTGTGACTATTCTTGAGTCATGGAGCACAGGTAACCATGACTAGGACATGGCCAAACAGGCTATACTCAGCTCAGGAAGGATAGGGTAGGGACGAAGGGAGGAGGGATGGTGTGGTATGTAAGGTAGGGTATAAAAGTGATGGATATGAAGTGAGACTAGGGGGAAAGATGGGTTAGAGGTATTGTGGGTCACCATCAAAACAGGAGCCAGAGTCTCTATTCATGCTGGGGTGAGCTACAGACCACTAACACAGTAGGAAGAACTGGAGAAGGCACTGGGGGAATCCGTTAGCTCAGTGGTAGAAAAGGGGAGGAGCTGCTGGTGGTAGACTTCAACCTACCAGAAGTAGATTGGAGCCTCCTAGCTGCAGTCTCAGGTAGAAGCAGGGCAATCCTGGGCTACCTGCAGGGAGCATTTCTCAGGCAACTAGTCAGGAAGCCAACTTAAAATGGGGCAATACTGAATCTGGTGCTCTCTAACAGGGACAGTATTGCAAACGTCAAGGTGGGAGCTGGAGGCTCCCTGGAGAGCAGTGATCACTGTACAGTGTGGTTCATCATAAAGATGGCAGCGGAAGCAAACCACACAAGGACAAAGGTCCAGGACTTCAGATGGGCAGATTTAAAAGAAATGAGTGAATACCTCGGAGAGGACCTAATAGAGGGAAATAACCAGGGTGGGGTGGAGGAACAGTGGGTCAAATTAGGGGATGGCATAGTGAAGGCAACAAACCTCTTTGCAAAAGAAATGAGCAAAAACAGAAGAACAAAGAGACCATCATGGTTCTCAAGGAAAGTGGCTGAAAAGAATAAGGCTAAAAGGGTATTATTCCAAAGGTACAAAGATATGCAGGTGGAAGAGAATAGGTAAGTGTAACAGGAGAGGCAGAAGAAGCAGGGACTGTAATAAGGAGCACAAAGGTGAAAAAATGAAGAAAGGATAGCAAAAGATGTAACTAAAGGGGACTAGATCTTTTCTAGGTACGTAAGTGAGAAAAGGAAGACAAGAGGAGGGATTGTGAGGCTAAAAAGTGCGGAGGGGGGGGTCTATGCAGAGGAGGATCAGGAAAAAGCAGTTATCCTGAACAGTTATTTCTGCTCAGTCTTCACGGTGGAAGGGGAAGGGGATGGACCACATGAAATCAGCAGGAACACTGGTGGGGGGGGAGGGGGGTAAACACAAGTCCATTTAGAGAATAGACAGTACTGAAAGGACTTGCAAATCTGAAAATGGACAAAGTCATGGGGCTAGTCGGGGTACACCCAAGGATGTCGAGGGAACTCAGGGGAAGTACTGGCTGCACCTCTGAACCCTATTCACAACTCATTGGAAAAAGGAGAGGTTTCAAAAGACTGGAGGAGGGCAGATGTAGTTCTGCTTCATAAAAGCAGTAGTAGTGAGGAGGTTCGCAACTACAGGCCAGTCTGACATCAGTAGTGGGGAAGCAAATGGGGTCACTTATAAAGGAAAGGATTGTGGAGTATCTTGAATGCAGCAGGTAAAAAGACCCAAGGCAGCATTGATTCATGGGAATGGGGGTCACGTCAGATGAACCTAATAGATTTATTCAACTTAGTGACCAAGAAAATAGTGCAAGGTGGGGAGGTGAATATGGCTTACTTAGATTTCAGCAAGTCCTTTGATACCATACCACAAAGCAGGCTCATTAGGAATCTGCACAGTTTGAGGTGTATCATAAGGTAGTAAATAGGGTACGAAATTGGTTGATGGATAGGGGGCAGAGGGTGCTATTAAACAGAATTCATGAAGGAAAAGGGAGAGTGACCAGCGGGGTACTTCCGGGCTCAGTACTAGGTCCAGTCCTCTTAAATGTCTTTTTAAGTGTCAGTGAAGAAGAGCTGGAAGAGAAGGTATGGCTCTTTACAGATGACACCAAAATCTGCAATATGGTGAACACACCAGAGAGGGTGGAGAGAATGTTCAGAAACCTGAGAGAACTCGAAGAGCTGTCAAGGGTATGGCAGCTGGGATTCAAAGCAAAAAAGTGCAAAATTATGCACCTAGGGCACATGAACAAAGAGGCAGAGTATAATATGGTGGAGTTGTACTAACAATCATCAAACAGGAAAGGTACCTGGAAGTAATCATATCTGAGTACCTCAAGGTGGTGAGGCAGTGTGACAAATGCAACAGGTAAGGCCAATGGGATGCTGGGGTGCATAAGGGGGAGTATCACAAGCACAAGGAGGGAGGTGATGCTGCCACTGTATAGATCATTGGTGGGACACCACCTGGAATACTGTGTCCAGTTCTGGACACCACATCTCAAGAAGGATATAGACAGTGTGGAGGCTGTCCAGAGAACCAAAATGGTGTCAGGGCTGCATCAGAAGACCTATGAAGAAAAACTAAGGGATCTCAATATGTACACCCTGGAAGAGAGAAAAGAAGGGGGTGATGATAGAGATGGACTATAAATACCTCACAGAGTTGCACAAGTTATAGGAGGGGAGTATTTTTCAGAGGAGAAGGTGGACAGGAACAAGGGAACATGGACATGCTGGAAAGGGGAAAAGTTAAGAGGGATCTGATGAACTGCTTCTTCACTAAAAGAGTGGTGGATGCATCAAACAGTCTTGCAGCAGAGGCAGTGGAGTTGAAAACAGTAGTAGGCTTCAAACATGCATGAAACAGACAAAAGGGAATCTTAACTAGTAAACAGGGGGAGGTTGTCAGATATCAGGTAGAGTCTGCAGTGAAAGTACAGGCAGGAAAAATGGGGAGACTGGATGGGCCATGTGGTCCTTATCTGCTGACAAATTCTAATGTTTCCTTGTCACTGCATTTTGCAATTCTTGATCTGCCCCAGATGGCAGCACAAGGCACTGATCCCATGCAAAACATTTTGTGCCATTATTAAAATACAGTGCTGACACATACTGTCGCTCTTCTCCTCATGCCAAAGAATGGCACAAGGATGTCTATGAGTACAATCACATTGGCTCATTTTCTATCTGTACAGAATGTTGCAATGCATGATTTAATGGTTCATGTCGGGTGCCAGTGTTTGGTGTGGAAGAAAGTGTGGGTGTCACAGCTGTACTTACAGTATGTTTCAGTCCCGCAGAAGAACAATAAGACCTATTTTATGTTTAGTAAGGGTAACCAGTAATAAAATAGTTATGGAAATTGATGTTAAAAAAAAACATGACTTCCATTGATAAATGTGAAGAGGACATTAATTTACCTTATAATTGAGAGAAGACCATGTTACCAAAATGGATGAACAATTTACTGTGGGACAGTGATATACTGTATAACAAAAACGTAGCCCACCTCCTTACAAAAAGTAAGACTTTCAGTTTATTGAAAAAAAAAGAACTTTTCTTTACATTTCATATTTTATTTAACTTTTAGACAAACTTCAGTTATCTCTTTTTTTTAGGCAACTTTTATGAAACTGTTTTTGATAAGATGTGGCATGAAGAAAAGGGACAGTTTGAAAACTGCAAAATGTAAATGTGCAAATATTTTGTACACACTGTCCATGTTTTTTGCCTCTGTTGTGTAACTATGCATTTCTAATACCTTGTGGTATACAAAAATGGGTACTTTCGAAACTGCAAAATGTAAGAATGCAAATATTAGAAACATAGGGAGGGATATTCAGAAGGGTTGCGCCCAGGAGCGATATTCAAAGGGGGATTGAGCTAGCACAAATCCCGATCGCGCGAACACTTCAGTAATGTATGCAGTGCAGGTGGGGGTGCCCATACCAGCACATCCCGATATTCAGCCCGGGATGTGCTGAGCCCATGCATGTGCAACCCCTACCTGCGCTGTACAGAGGTGAGCCAAAAAAAAAGGAGCAACAGCTGGCCACCCACAGGTGAGCTGCCGTATTGCAGGGCGCAACACAGTAGCTGCCACCCATGGGTGGCCACCCGAGCTCCGGCTGCACCTTTGTGGTGGTGCCCCCCCCATGCCTGATCGTAGGCATACATAGAGAAATAATCGATCCATTCACATATCTGGACTGTGTAGTACGGTACGGGCTGCACGCCCATTGGCTCATGCTGTGGACCAATGGGCGTGCACAGCCCTACCGTGACGGGTGTGTCAGGGGCCTGGGCGGTGGCGGATGGCAGGGTGGGGTGCTGCTCACCCGCAGCTGACCGGGGAAACAGGGCAGTGGGCTCAGTAGGCAGGTGGGAGGGGTACCGCTGACCACCGGCTGGATTGAGAGTCATTAATATTTACTGACGCCCACGATCGGGCTGCAAGCGGTCCACTGGACCACCAGGGATATTGGACTTTTCTTTCACACATATGCCCACGATCGGGCTACGAGTGGTCCACTGGACCACCAGGGATATGGGACGATTATAATATTCTACATATGCCTGCGATCGGGCTGTAAGTGGTCCACTGGATCACCAGGGATATGGGACGATTATAATATTCTACATATGCCTGCCATCGGGCTGCGAGCGGTCCACTGGACCACCAGGGATATGGGATGATTATAATATTCTACATATGCCCACGATCAGGCTGCGAGCAGTCCACTGGACCACCAGGGATATAGGACTATTAATTCTTCAACATATGCCCGCGATCGGGCAGTTGGGCACTTTGCCGCGTGTGCAGGGGGCGTCGGTCCCCGACGGCTGCAGCCTGGCAGGGCGCCAGGCGCAGTCGCCGGGGATCGGGCGCACCTGCATGCAAATGGGGTTACGACATGCAAATGGCCCCATTTGCACCTTACATACATTATGGTTTCATTTGCATGTGCACTTTGAATATCACGTTGTTGCGCCTAGCACAATCGGAAATTGCGCTAGCGCATCCCCCTGCTCCACTCTGGCCACTTGCACTGATGCAGTGCCACTGCGCCATATGCACTGCGGGTGGCTAAGGTGCAATATTCAATGATGCTGTGCCATGGCACAGCTCCATTGAATATCACCCTGTCAATGCCCTTGCGTAGTCAATTTGCGCTGCGCCCAGGCTTGCACCATAGCCTGGCACTGTCTGAATATCCCGCCCATAGAAGCATAGACTTTGACGGCAGATAAGGACCGCTTGGCCCACCCAGTCTGCCCATTTCCCTACCTACTTGATAAGCTTCAGATCCTAGTTAACCAACAGCCTACTTCCTCCTACCCCCACTAGAACTGCTTTTTGTCTGTCCCATGAATTCTTGAATTCCCCCACTGTTTTTGACCCCATGACCTCCTCAGGAAGGCCACTGCATACATCCATGACCTCCTCTGTGAAAAAATACTATTTACTTTATTTACTTTAGTGAATGTTAATGCCCTTTTTATTGACTTGTACATGTTAACCATTCAAAATGCATATATTACCCATGTTAAACGTTTATAACTATTTGGTGCACATTTTGTGAAAATCCATGAAAACAAACACCTGTAAGAGGTTTCGTTCAATTTACCTTATGTTAAACAGAATGTTTTCAAGCTCTAACCTTTGATGGGTCAGGGAAGGGAGTGCCATCCTCCCACCTAGTGACCATATCCAGACATTAGACCCCTACCCAGTCAGTGGTGTTATCCTGGGGTGGGTCAGGAATCATTTAGCTGCCCAAAGGTGTTTTTTTCTGATAGCTGTAGAGTCCCACCAGGCCACCTGGTGCAAAGGCAGAAACACATGTACGTGCTTCTGAATACAACTGTCCAACTACCTCATGCACCTGTGTTACTGAGACTCTGTACAACCCCACCACCTGGTCTCCACAAGGTAGTGGCAGCTAAGCAGGAAGTGCAACCCTCCTCCCTGAGAGAGGATAGCGGGATGATGTCTGATGCTCAGTCCTCCTTTACCCAACCATTCCTGCAACCAGAATGCACATCTGAACCCCAGTCATCAGCATGTTAGACAGCAGCACTACCATCGAGCCACTGTGCCAGCAAACACAATGTACTTTCAATTTTTAATAAAATTAGAAATTTGGGCATGACTGTAGTATGCTTAATAAACTGAGTGTATTAGCATGTGTGTCTTTTTTTTTTAGTCCCATTTTTTTTCTTAATTAGGATCCCTTATTAATGTTTCCTTTTCCACACCAAGTATTCATTTTTTTACATATGAGTTCCAGAATCAAGTGACAGCAGTTGAGTTGAAAGCCTAGAGTGATGTGTTCCATGCAGGGCTTCTGCTCAGCTAAAGACAATGGGATCTAGAACTGGAAAATAATCAAAAAGTGAACATTGTGCTAAAAAGGCAACATTAAAAAAGAGACAATAAATAAGGAAATAATTAGGACATTTTTCAAACAATAACACAAACCAATATACTGCGGGTAGTAACAACACTTTTTAATTTTTTTATTTATTTAGTTTTTGTTGTCCGGGAAAGGAGGACTAGACAATTCTGCCTATTTTCAGCCTTGTCCCTGGAAGGAAGATACAGATGGATGCCAACTGATATTGAACCAGATTAAGCTGTTGGTGGTATTTTTAGTGAATGGGGGAAATTTGGCCGGGACACTGGGGAAATGCCCCTACTCACAGGTAAGGGGACCCTTGTCAGCCATTTGCCAAGATGGCTGACGTCCAAGATGGCAGATATGAGGTGGAAGGAGAATCAAGCAGGGCTGCTGCTAACTTGCCACAGCAGGATCTAATGGAATGGAATCCAAAGCTGTAAATACTGCTTCTAATACAGAAGACAACTGTAACCCCCCAATGGCTCCTCTCATTCAGGACAGACAAAATGTATTGTACAAGGTACTGACTTTAATTCAATTCCTGTATCTTCACCTGATCTTTCACAAGAAAGCCTAAGAAAAGACTTCAGTATGCATAGAGTCCATGATACAACTTGTTCAAGAGGAAAATGCCTTAAATGTTGACATACCAGAAGCAACTTATCCTGTTGTTGCAGGACGCTCTGCTGAAACTATTCCCTCACCTTGTATTACTGAGACGAATGTTTCTGAAGGAGCTTCTTAACGACCTGCCTCTTTAAACCTTAGGCAGATGAGCAGGACTCAGCATGACTTCTCCACTGTTTGGTCCCACCGCAGCTACACTAAAAGCAGCCAGATGGCAGAGACCTAGCGAAAAAGATCCCTGGTCCTCACCAGGGCCTGTCAATGCCACGGAGATAATCTCTGCAGCCCAACCAGCCAGCCAAACTTCTTGCTTGATGGCAGCTTCCTCTCAGCAACCTTCCAAGGCTCCTGGGAGTGCTCAGGACCATCCTATAACAGCCGAAGGACATTTTCAGTCTCTAGATTTACCTTCCATGGGCTCCAACAGTGCACAACTGGAATCTTCTTCTTCTGAAGATGAACTGCCTTCTGAACCTACACAGAAAGATTCGTTCCCTCAAACAGGTAAAGGGAACACAGACAAACCATTTAAATTAAGCGACTTGTTTACAGCTATAGGACAGCCTGCTCAGCAATGTAACACCCTAAGGCTGAAGTATTTAGGAGATGTGTCCACTGCTCCAACCAGAAAAACAGTTCTCCATAATATGTTGAAAGACATGATAGGTATGAGCCCATCTGAACTGTTTGCTTTTATTCATGTATATGGGGAACTAACTTATGATATTAGTTTCAAAACTGTGACAACTTTGGAATCATTTTGGGCAAAGTATGAACTAGTGAAAACCTCTCCTTTATGGGGTTCTTTTCTCCCTATTCCTCTTACAAAGCCTGTTATAAAATTGATCATACTGTTGTTTAGGACTGAGGGGGTAAGCATTGTTGATGTGCAGTACTGGCTGCGCCAGAGGTGTGAGATTCTAGATACCCACCGACCTATTTTGGACGATGATTTTGTTTGGACTGGGAGGTGGAAAATTAAGGTCTAACTGTGTCAGAATGAGAGAGGCATTGTACATCTCCCCAGTAGTTTTTACATTGGGAAGGATAGGGGCATTTTCTTTCTACCCAGGGCAGCCCTGAACTTGCCACAAGTGTGGGTCTCGGACTCACCTCAGTTACTCTTATGACAACCCCATTGCACTTTATGCCTGGCTTATGGACATGTTAGTTTAGGCTGCCCTAACCCCCTACTCTGCAATTTGTGTGATGAGCAAGGCCACACATATCAGCAATGCCCATGGGTGGACCATAACAGGTTAGATAGGCCCCCACAGGACTAAGTGGCTGTCATCTTAGATTCTCAGACATAGACCCTCAAACACAGAGAGGAGATAGCATCTCTAATTGTAGCTCCTCCAAGCCAGCAAGATACAAGGACACCTGGCACCTCAGCTTCTGAATCTGTGGTTCTACCCCCTCTTCCTTCCTCCCTCCTCTGTAGCAGTTATGGAAACAGAACAAGATGACCCCCCCCCACTGGCAATGAATCAACCCCCTTGATAGAAGAGGTTGTTTCAGATCAGGGCCATATGCAACTCCCCCAGCCCAGGGATTTACTCCAGTGAAGAGCTCTAGGAGAGGGAACGGGGAAGGGAAATCTGATGCCTACACCCCTAGGAAGACAATCCTGACCAGAAACAATTTCCAGGCTTTAGCAAAAAAGCATGAACAATGAGGGCATACTGAAGAGGAAGAGGAAGAAGACTCGGACTCGTCCAGGGTGACCTGTTCCAAAATGGAGGTCCCCCCCGGAGGAGCAGGATAAAACTTTCAATGCTGAGAAGAGATTCCCACCAAAAAGGTGAATTTCCTTGTTATTTTCTCCTCTCTGCCTAACCCCTTATGTATACTGCCATTAAAATAAGGTGTTTCACTTCAAATGTATGCAGTATGAAATCCTTCTGCAAACAACTTACCACCATACAATTTTTAGCAGATTTGCCTCATGACATCTGCCTACTACATGATACTAGAATGAAAACAAGGCATGAAATCACACAAGATAAATTGAAATGGTCAAGGGGTCCCTCATTTTGGGCTAATGGGGAGGATTTATGTGATAGGTTAGGTAATCTTTTTTCTGGGTATCCCTTTCATATAACTAAAGTGTTGGATATTTTCCCCAGGTGGGCTCTGCTTCTTGAGTGCCTCTTTAGGAAACTAAAATTAAGAAACATTAATGTATATGCCCCCAAGAGTATTGCTGCCAGGTCACAGCTTTTTCAACTAATACAACTATATCTGTACACCTTCAGGCAAGTAATTTTGGGAAGAGATTTTATCTGTGGATTATCCCTGAGTGATAGAGGGGGTACTACACAAAAATATTTGGAGACTCTGCTGCCCTGAATAAAATTGTAGCTACTGCCAAAATGAATGATGGAATGCAAGCAATACATCCAAAAGGAAAAAAAAAATATTATAGGGGCACACATGCCATGAGAATTGGCTTTCTTATTTTATCCAGCAGCATTACTGTATCTCATGGGACAGTTATCCCTTGCAAGACCTCGGACCATATGACAGTCTCCTTGACCTGCTCTCCTGCAGGGGGACCTCTGCCTTATATCCCTGTTTCCAGATGGAAATTAAATATTACCCTATTTATAGACCCTGGTATAGCTGCAGCATGTTTAGAACTTTTAAGGGCCCGGTACACCATTCTGGATTCCTACCCCTCTCCCTTAAGGTGGTGGGAGGACATGAAATTGGACCTAAAGAAATTTTTCCACACTAAGGCTAGGTCCAAAACTCTATCTATATACCTTACCTACTCCAAACTAAGAGAAAAGTTACACGATCGTATCTCCTCTGCGTATGAAAATCAAGTTGATAATGCTCAGGCCATTAAAGAGATCAAAACTCAAATGGAGTCTCGCCAATATAATAGAGCCATGTCTTTAAAAATGGAGGCGAAGTGTGGCAGTCAGAATTCTAAACCCTCCTTGGAGTTATTTAAGGTGTGTTTAGACAGAGTGGCAGCCACCCATATAGAGAGTTTAGTGGATACAGACACAACTACTCATTATACTACACTATCTTATATAAAAAAGTAGAACAGAAATACTTGGAGCATATGTTTGGAGAAGTGTCACCCACTAAGGGACCTTTTGACTTTCTTATGGACATTACCATACCAAACAACTCCCAGGAACAAATTTCTTTCCTTACTGCTTCTATTTCGGTGTTAGAAACTAAACAGGCTATTTCCTGTTTGAAGAAACTTACCTCCCCAGGACAAGATGACCTCACAACCAAGTTCTACCAGCATTACATAGAGATAGTTGCTCCTATTCTGACGATAGTCTTCAATAATATATTACTGTCACACTCACTCCCCAAGCATTTCTCTGATGCTGTAATGATTTCATTATTTAAAAAAGGAGATAGGCCAGACATAACCTTGCAACCTTGTGGAGTTCTATGACTGGGTGACGAGAGCCTTAGATCTAGGTAGACCAGTGGATGTCCTCTATCTTGATTTCAGCAAGGCATTTGACTCTGTTCCTCATGGGGGCCTGTTGAATAAGCTGGGAGAAATGGGGGTGGGGAATCGGATGATTAGATGGATAGGCAATTGGCTCCAGGACCGGACCCAGAGGGTCATGGTTGGCAGAATAATCTCATCCCCAAGGAGGTACATTAGTGGGATCCTTCAGGGATGAGTCCTTGGGCCCCTCCTGTTCAATGCCTATGTCTCTGACATAAGGAAGGGTATCAGGAGTGAGATGAGTCTCTTTGCGGATGACTCAAAACTGGGGGCGGTGGTGGATGGGGAGGAGGCGAGGATGGCCCTACAGAGGGACCTGGAGGCTCTGGAAAGGTGGTCTAGAAAGTGGAAGCTGAGGTTTAATGCAGGGAAATGCAAGATACTGCATCTGAGACTCAGAAACCCAGGCCAAGAGTACACCCTGGGGGGGAATGCTACAAGTCTCAATGGCTGAGAGGGACCTGGGGGTGGTGGTGGATGTCAAGATGAACAGCTCTGAGACTTGTAGGAGGGCAGCAGCCAAGGCCAACAGCCAAGGCCAACAGGATGCTGGGATGCATCACTAGGGGGATCACCTCCAGAAGGAGGGAAGTGATACTCCCCCTGTATAACTGCTTGGTGAGACCGCACTTCGAGTACTGCGTGCAGTTTTGGAGGCCACACTTAAAGAGGGACTTTGAACTCCTGGAGATGGTCCAGAGGAGGGCAACCAAAATGATCTGAGGCTTTTGGGACAGGACCTATGGCGAGAGGCTTGAAGAGCTAAATATGTACACATTGGAAGAGAGAGAGAGAAGGGATGGGGGGACATGATAGAGGTCTTCAAGTACATGAAGGTGTTAAATAGTGGAGAAGCAGTCAAGATGCTCCGAAGGAAGGGGGGTAACTAGAGGGCATGGGTGGAAGCTGGAGGGGGGAGATTCAGGAAAGAAAGGAGGAGGTGCTACTTCACTGAGAGGGTGGTGGAGCTATGGAATGCACTGCCCAGGGGGCTGGTGGAGGCAGATAAGGTGAAGAGGTTCAAGAGGGGGTGGAACAGGTACAGGGGAAGGGTTCTGGATGCAAAGTCCTGTGCAGGGGGAATATCTGGGACTGGAAAGGGAGAAGCCAGAGAGTATGAGGAGGGCAGCAAGATCAGCTCCCAGGGTGGGGGCTGACCAAACGAGCAGACACGAAAGACCATTTGGCCTATTCTGCTGGCATTTTAGTATGTTAGCATGTTAGTATAAAACACTGGAGACAATGGCACCTCTTCTTCTTGCTGGGTCCCAAACATGTGCAGTCCCATTTAGATCAATTAAACAAAACCTATCCTTGTTAAGAGACATTGTATATTCTTTCTCTACAGCTAGTCCTTCAGTGCTAATCTCCCTAGATCAAGAGAAGGCATTTGACCGAGTCAATCATAGATATTTATTTCAGGTCCTGCAGCATTACCATATTCCACAAACATTTATTCAGTGGATTAAACTACTATACCACACCGCCTGGATCACCCCTCATATAAATAACTGACCTGGGTCACCATTTTTAGGGCAAAGAGGGGTACACCAAGGCTGTCCTTTAAACTCCTTACTATATGCATTTCAGATAGATCCCCTACTGTGGAAGATTTTACAGTACCCCAGAATCCCACGCATACTCTTACCAACAGGGGTGCCACTGCCAGCCATCACAGCTTATGCAGACGATTTATGCATTTGTACCACTCCCTTTCTCAGGGATTGTGATCTGACAGCAATCATTACTACTTCTGAAAATCAATCTGGGTTGAAGCTGTTTTTGACAAAGAACTTTGCTGTCAGAGCAAGTAACAGCAGTCTAGAACTACAGCTTTTTTACTGATAAATCACTTCTATCTCAGCAGTGCCTGTTTGGATTAAGAAAATAGATACTTTATTAGAAGAAGGGGGTCTCATTTAAGTAAAAAAAAAGAAGAAAGTCACTGTGTGTTTCTCTCAGGAAGGGGGCTGTATCAGCTTAATTTACTGAGTCAGGAGCAGCGGTTGAGGCTAATGGGGGGTGTGGCTTAGGACCTTGGGAGTACAAAAGCAGGTGTCTCCAATTACAGCTTCCTGCTGTTTTTGACAGAGAACTTTGTTGTCAGAGCAAGTAACAGCAGTCTAGAACTACAGCTCTTTTACTAATTGACCTCCTTCCCACCCAAAGCCAGTTCTGCTTTTATAGCCACTGGATTTGACTGACAACAGGAACTTCCTGTTTGGCAGTAGCAAGGGAAGGATCACTGAGACATATTAGTTTCATCAACCTTGAAGGAACCTAAAAAAATAGCTCCCCCCCAGCTGCTGGAGGTCTGAATCCAAGCACGGAAGAAGGAGAGTACTGAAGACTACAGGAAGGTCCTGTCCCCGAACAGGAAGGATGAGAACTGTAAGGGCACATAAGCAGTAGGAAAGTAAGTGTAAAATTACATAGAAGGAGGAGACAGTAGGCATACAAAGCAACAGAAGGGGGGGTCATAAAATAAGTCAAGATGGGAGTGGTGAGTGCAATGGCTATGGGGCAGCAGTGTTCTGGGAGACATTCTGGAGGCTGCGATGCTGCCCTGTTTGCAGGCACCTCTCTGGTCTGAGGGATGAGGTTGCCCATCTCCAGGCTGACCTGGCTAGGATTTGTGAATCCTCTTCCCCCACCTAGGGACCACCAGAGCCACCACTGCTACCTCCAGAGGCTGCCAAGAAAGAGGATCGGTTGGACCAAGGTGGGCTCAGAGATGCAGAGGGTGGTGGAACAGAGGTGCATCCCTCCAGTTGTACCTCTCCACAATTCATATGCTGTTCTGGTGAAGAGAGGTTCCTCTATGGAGGCACCTGCAGTGGAGACAAAGGAGAATGCTGGGAACCTCCACAAAAGAGACCCACAGGAGGGTGGCACAAGATCCCGCAGGGGAAGGAAACAACTCCTGGTGGGGGACTCAATCATTGGGGGGGTAGAAGTGGGGGAGGAAGGGGATAGGGAGGTAAGGTGCCTGCCTGGCACCATGGCTTGCAGGGACAGGAAGCGAATCCTCAGGATCGCAGGAGCAGCTGCATGAAGGAGGGAGCTGGATGTCATTGTCCACTTAGAGACAAATGACCTGGCTGTGAATGAGATCAGAGCAGTGCAAGAGGAGTTTGTAGAGTTGGGCAAGGGCCTTAGACAAATAGCATGCACTGTAACCTTCTAGGAGGTGCTGCCTGTCTATGGTAAGGATGATGCTAGGGTATTCCACACCATGGGATTCAATAAATGGTTGAAAAACTGTTGTGGAGCTCAGGGTTTTGGCTTCATTGGGGACTGGGGAGCCACCTGGAGGGATGCAGGCCTATACTGGCGCGATGGTCTGCATCTGTCCGGGGGGGATCCAGGATCCTAGATGATAGGTTTAAATGCTTCATTGGTAAGCATTTAAACTAGCCAAGGGGAGGCACTGAAAAGGAGCAGGGAAATCCCAGCCTCCCCCCACAAAACACAGTAGTTAGTGAGGTAAACACCAAGGTAGAGAAGTCAGTAGGGAGCAGGACAGGGGTAAATGCAGAAAATGGCAGTACGGATAGGGTTGGAGCTAAAAGGGGTAAGGCCATAAAAAAAAATGGAAGGTGATGAGTACCATTGCCCACAATCTGTGTAACAAGCTCCCTGAACTAGTGGCCTTGATGGAAGAGGGATGCCTTGATATTATGGCAGTCACTGGAACATTGTACACAGAGAACCATGACTGGGATGTCAACATATCAGAATACACAATCTACAGGAGGGACAGGGTGGGTGAAAGAGGAGGAGGAGTAGCTCTCTATATAAGGGAAGGGGTTAAAGCAACAGAACTAAAGAGTAAACAGGAAGTTGATGAGTCACTGTGAGTCTCCCTGGAGACAGGAACTGGCACCACAATCCGCATTGGGATTGTGTACAGACCCCCATCTCAGGGGGAGCAAATGGACAAGGAAATGATAGAAGGCATCCTTAAAATGGCAGAAAAAGAGGAGATACTGTTGATGGGGGACCTGAATATGCCAGATTTTTTTTTTTTTGCAATTAAGTTTATTTTCATTTTTCAACCAAAAACAGCAAAAGATCAATGACAAAATACAATGTTTTCATGTTGGGCCCCTACAACGGGGACAAAATACATAAAAAAAACCAAAGACTCAGACAATAGAAGAGTAAGGACAATAACCCCTTACACCAAGTAAAAATAAGAAAAATCAAACTCTCCCCAATGCCAACCTCAAAAAAGAAGGAGAAAAAACCCACGCTAGCACTCCTCCCATTAACTTATAGTAACAACAAGAAACAAGTCCTCTACTATACTGTCAACAACCTACCACATCTCCTTCCTCCTTGCTGAACATGGCCATAACAAGGTAAAAAGTTGGTCAGAATTGAGTAGGAATAACATAGGGAAGATGTTAATATCCCTATATATTTTTATGTTCGCTTGCACGCATGCGCAAGGAACGTTTTGGGAGAGTAGCACACTTGGAGGTGTGCCTCTCCCATCCAATTCACTGCTTCCTTGAGTAGGGGTGGCAGTCCTGCACCAATGGGTGCAGGAGCTCAGTATGACAGCGGTGTTCCTCTGCTTCAAAGGAAAACACCGCTGCCATACTGAGCACCGCTGCCGTCCCCTCCGTCATGCGCTCCCCCCGTGCGCGTCACGCCGCCCCCCCAAAGCTTTCCTGCCATGCTGAGAGCCCACCCCAGCATGGCAAACATTGTTTGTTTTGCCGACGGGGTGCCCAATCCCCCATCGGCTCCACGCCCCCACATCCTGCTGCCACGCTGGGAGCCCACCCCAGTGTGGCAAACCTTGGTTTGTTTGCAGACAGGTGCCCAATCCCTGTTGGCTCCTCAGCCCCCACACATCTTCTGTCATTCTGGGAGCCCACCCCAGCATGGCAAATGTCCCACGTCATCTTTTTTTTCCCAGTAAAACAAAACAGTCCTGCCGCGCCTCCCAACCCTCCCACCACCTGCACCCACCCTGCGCACCCAGCCTCCCCACACCCCCACCCCATACTTACCTCCGGACTCTGGCGCCACGATCTCGTGGACCGGAACACGCCTGCACTCTTCAAAGCCGACCGCGAACTGAGGAAATGCTGGTAAGCTGTATAATGGGCTACATAGGGGTTTCAACTTTATTGCATATCTCAGTCATTTTTTGGAATTTTTGCACCAAATTTTCAACATGGGGTTTTTGGGACCCCTTCTCATGAATGATGTCACTGTCATGGCGTTATTCAGGCCAGAAGGGTGATTTCACAGGCACTGCACAGTCACTGCATGAAATCACCCTTTGGCCTTGAATAACACCATGAAAGTGACATCATTCATGAGAAGGGGTCCCAAAAACCCCATGTTGAAAATTTGGTGCAAAAATTCCAAAAAATGACTGTTTTACGAGCGTGCGTTGCACAGTTCCTACGCAGGCTCGTAAGTTCGTGAATTTTCAATATTCTCACACCAGATTTTCAACATTGCCATTTTATCACACCTTCTTATGAGTTGTACAGCTGTCATTTTTCACATCTCACCCAAAATGTCTTTCCGCCCATGTAGCGCACAATGGCTCAGCCGGTGAGCGAAATCAATGTATGGAACACATTAAGAAAATCACAGTGACACTGATCATGAGCAGAGGTCTTAAAATGTCTGTGCTGAAAATTTGGTGAAAAAATTCCTAAAAATGACTGTTTTATGAGTCTGCGTTGCGCAGTTCCTACGCACGCTCGTAAGTTTGCGAATTTTCAATATTTTCACTCCAGATTTTCAACATTGCCATTTTACCACACCTCCTTGTGAGCACTGCAGCTGTCATTTTTCACATCTTGCCCAAAACGTGTTTCCACCCATGTAGCGCACAATGGCACAGTCGGTGTGCGAACTCAGTGTATGGGACACATTAAGAAAATCACAGTGTCACTGTTTATGAGCAGAGATCTTAAAATGGCTATGTTGAAAATTTGGCAAAAATTCCAAACTAACTGTTTTACGAAGCGCATGTGCAGTTCCTATGCATGCTCGTAAGTTTGTGAATTTCCAATATTTTCACTCCACATTTTCAACATTGCCATTTTACCACACCTCCTTATGAGCAGTACAGCTGTCATTTTTCACATCCTGCCCAAAACGTCTTTCCCCATGTAGTGCACAATGGAGCAGTCGGTGTGCGAAATCAATGTATGGGACACAGTAAGAAAATCACAGTGACACTGTTCATTAGCAGAGGTTTTAAAATGGGAATGTTGAAAATTTGGTGAAAAAATTCCTAAAAATGACTGTTTTATGAGCGTGCATTGCACAGTTACCACGCACGCGCGTAGGTTTGCGAATTTTCAATATTTCCACTCCAGATTTTCAACACTGGCATTTTACCACACTTCCTTATGAGCAGTACAGCTGTCGTTTTTCACATCCTGCCCAAAACGTGTTTCCGCCTATGTAGCGCACAATGGGGGTAACAAAAAGATCATGCTGACTATTTATTGTGCAAATACCAGCAATCGCAGAGGGCATTAGGGTAAAACACCATACATGCCAAACACCACTGCAAATACCTGCAAGCGAACGTTTGGCATTGACAAATGCTTAATTTAGTAAAAAAAAACTTCCAGTTTTTTTGGAAATGAGTCCAAGAGTGAGTGAGTAGCATTAGCCACACTCCATTCGGCACTTAGGGCAATGAGAAATTCAGACCACCATTCTCGGATGGATGGGACCCAGGGATCCTTCCAATGTCTTAAAATTATGAGTTTAGTAACCATGGACACCATAGTTATCTGTGCTTTCAGGAAAACTAAGGGAACTTCTGAGTATTGTCCTAAAAGGCAAACTTCTTTAGTGAAGTAAGCCAATAAAGGTAGATATTTTGAAATATGCCTATTAACCGGTTCCCAAAAATTGCGAATCTTAGGGCAGGTCCATAGCTTATGGTAAAGTGAGGCTGAAGGGGCATTGCAATCAGGACATTCTGATGAGGGGAGTTTGCCCATCCTGTGTAATTTATAGGGTGTGTAGTATAAATTATGAATTACTTTGAAATGAATATTCCTTAATCTGTCCTGTTTGATCAGCTTGGGACAGTCCAACCAGATAGACTGCCATTGGGCATCTGAGGGCAAGTTGTCTAGAATTGACTTCCAGTAGTAAACAATTGAGGCGCGGTTCTACCACCAATTATTTACAAGAACTTTTTATAACTTAGAAACAGGCTTGGCTTTTTTAATTACATTCAGAAGAGGGGATAGCAAGGATTCCAGTCGTTCCTCCCGAGGAGGTTTGACTAAGAAGCTCTGAAGGCAACAACAAACTTGAGCAAGGTAGAAATTGGGTTTTAAAGGGATATTCCAATTGTTCTGTAATTGAGATGAAGTTGGCAAGGAAGTTCCCTACAAGAACTGTTTCAAGCTAATCAAGGATTGTATTGGTAATGCTTTGTGGTTGACAAGGGTATTGCCAATTCTTACCTTTGGGTTATTAAAGAGTGGTTGGAAAATATCTTTCCTAACACTAAGCTGGTGCCAGCTACTGAATTGGTGAAAGGCTTTAATACTCCAACCGATGGGTGAGTCCTGAAATTGTGTAGGGACTGCCTTCCAAGGGAAGTGTAGAAGACCTTGTAGGAACATCCACTTTACCTTAACATGCTCCGAATCTAGTTGTAGCCATATAGGCGTAGAGCAGAGTTCATGCTGAGAAGGAAACCAGTGCAAAAATCTATACGCATCTATAGCTAGATAATAGAAAAAAATCCGGTAATTGCAATCCTCCCTTATGTCTTCAACCAGTGAGTTTCCAGTAGGCTCGGGGTTACCATTCCATATGAAATCAGAACAGAACCTATGTATCATTTTAAAGAAAGTTTGAGGGAGAAAGATGGCCAGACTTTTGAGGGGGTAAAATACCTTAGCTAAGATTGTCATTTTTATAACATTGGTTCTGCCCCAAAAGAACAGGGGAAGTTTATTCCATCTAGATAGGTCTTCTTTAATATCTTTTAGAAGGGGATCAAAATTAAGGTCCTTTGGCTTATCTAGCTCCTTGGTTAATTTTAACCCTAGAAAGGTTATGCCTTTGATTTCCCATTGTAGACCTAAGTCATCCACCTGCTTTTTATTAACCAGAACTGACAAATGGTAAACCACAGTTTTATTCTTGTTCAATTTGTAACCGGATATTCCCCCAAAAATCTGAGATAATTTGCAAAGCCCGAGAGAGAGAGAGAGCACCTCATTTGCTAAGTGTAACAACATATCATCTGCAAAAAGTGAGAGTTTACACATGGGGCCCCACTCTGATTCCCTTGATCGCTTTCTCTTGAATGATCACCCTCACCAAGGGTTCAATGTATAAATTAAACAAAAAGAAGGATAGAGGGCAGCCTTGTCTGGTTCCAGTTTTAACAGGGAAAATATCAGACAGGTGGTTGTTGCACAGGAGCCTCGCTGAGGGGCACTGATAGAGAGTACCAATTCTATTAATAAAACTCAGTGGAAGACCACAGTAGGGAAGCGTTGTGAACAAATAGGTCCAGGACACCCTATCAAAAGCTTTTTCTGTGTCTAGGGAAACCAACACCGCTTGAAGCTGGGAGTCACTAGATGCAGAAATCAGATGACCCAGTTTCTGAAAGTGGTCAGAAGGCATCTGTCCAGTGACAAAACCGGCCTGTTCCAACCCGATCAGGGGGGTCCAGACCTTACCTAATCTGGTAGCTATGATTTTTGCATAGAGTTTCACATTGACGTTTATCAAAGAAATTGGTCTATAGTTTACAATCTGAGTGGGGTCTTTCCCTGGCTTAGGGAACAACATCATCCAAGCTTTAAACAGAGAGGGGTCACTCACTGGGTGTGAAACCCAATAAGTGAACATCTGTAGGAGTAAGGGAGTTAGCTGAGCTTTAAAAGTTTTATAGAAGGAGCCCATATAACCATCAGGTCCAGGGGCTTTATCTATTTGCAGTGACTCAATGGCCGCCTCAATTTCTTCCTGTGTTATAGGGTTAGCTACTGTAGAAGCTGTTGGGCTTCACTTTGTAATCTGGAAAGTTGAGCTTTGAGCAGAAAGGTTGAGGTCTGCTGAGATTGGGAAGCAAAAGTTTATGTTGAGAATATACATTTTGTTAGTAATCTCTGAAATGTAAAGCATCTCCTGTGGGTCAGAGACAAGGGCGCCCATGTGGGGATCCTTGATGGCAGGAATCCACTTGGCCTCTGAGTGCTGTTTTAACTGTCATGCAAGATATTTAACTACTTTGTTCCCTTGTCTTATATAAGTTGCTTTCACTTTGGAGGCTATCTTCTCTACTTTTTCAGAAAGGGTGCTAGCGTATTGGGCTCTTAGGTGCTCTAATTCAATTATCCTGTCAGTTGAGAGTTTTTCTATCCCTTTGGATTCCAGAGAGTGGATCCTTCCCTAGCACTGATTAAGGCAAAGTTGTTTCTTTATTTCGGATACCATGGCAATTCAAATAAGTTCACCACGCCAAGTAGCTTTGAGTGCAGTCCAAACCTTATCCATTTCAGGAACAGAATTTAGGTTTTCCTGAATCGAATTAGAGAGGTAAGTGCCAAAATGAGAAGAAATTTGGCTATCTTTTAGAAGATTGTTATTTAGAAACCAAGTATGAGGTCTGAAAGGAGGACCAGGAGAAGTTATATAAGCCAAAATCAGTACATGATCAGAGGTCACCCTGGCATGGATTTGGGAATCCACAATAGCTGAGAATAAGTGCTGAATGATAAGAAAGAAATCTATGCAAGAACAGTTCTTATGCATAGGTGAAAAGAAGGTGAAATCTCTAGTTGTGGGGTGGGATAGTCTCCAAGGGTCTATTAGGCCTAAGGTGAACATAAGCTCCTGTAAGGCTCTCTGGGCAGGGGAGAGGCCACAACCTGTGTGGCAAATTTTGTCCAGATCATTAGCCTAGACAAAGTTCCAGTTGCCTCCCAAAAGAGTCGGTACATTACCATAGGAAGCCAGAATGGAAGCCAACTTGTTAAAAAATAGGGGAGAATCCTAATTGGGGCATGTATGGACCCTAGCAAGACCTCAAGGTTGCCTAATTTACCCCACACCAAAATAAATCGGCCTTCAGGGTCACGTTCTACCTGTGAGGCTGTAAAAGGAACCCCTTTAGCGATCAAAATGGCCACACCCCGTTTGCGGGAATTGAAGCCTGCACAGAATGCCTGGCTCACCCAGTTCTTTTGTATTTAGCATGGTCCAGTGGCAAATGTGTTTCTTGTAGAAAAACAATCGAGGGATTATATCTACTCAAATGGCTGAGAATGACATATTTTTTTGAATTATCCCTACCCCCCTTAATATTCCAAGAAAGTAATTTAAGAATATTAACCATAACTGCTAAAGGGTGAAATCAGCAGGCAAAAAGGACCCTTGGTATGAAGTGCTTGCTTGCAGCTAACCTCCCTCTCCCAAAGAAAGAAAACAACCTCAACTAATATGCCCTCATTAACCTCAAAGTTGCCATGGCAACTAACTATGTACAATAAACTCCCATGGGGCCCAAAGCCCACTCCTCCTGAGATTGTCCACAATGCTCTCGAGGGAGGAGGTGAGCAGATGACCCTTCACAGTGAGTAATACTTATGGTAGTAGATTCCAGTTCCAGCGGTACTGAGTAGACACTGGAGGGGGTACAGGGAGAATTACTCCTAGATTTATCTCATAAAGACAGAGAGTATTACCCCTTCCCACCCAGAGAGAGAGAAAAAAAAAATATATATATATACCTCTTCTGAAAAATACAATTTGTACATGCAAGGGGGAATAAACTAGCTAAGTTCTCATGGTCCAGTTCGATTGGTTACTCTCAGTGTATATATCTCTCTTTTGATGTTTCCTTAATTAAAGTATCTGAAAGGCTGAGCATTACTGCATAAGGAAAAGCAAACACCACAATATTTTAGAATAGAGTTCTGCTGGTCTAGAAAAAAAAAGAGTTCAATTTGCACTGTCAGAATGATGACTAGTCTGCCACAACGAGGGGTAAATGAGATAAAAACAAAGCATGCCATCTGTGCCATTCTCGGAGCCATTCAATGTTCCTTCGTTGAGTGATTTGCTAGACATAATACCAAATGAGAGAGAAAGAAAAATAAACAACAACAAAAAATAAACAGAAAATGTGGCAGAGATAACGGGGGATTCTCCACAGTAGGCTGTTGGAAATATGAAGGAAAAGCCAGTGCAAAGCCATATCATAGAATGCCTAGTAATCAGAATAATCCAATTCGTGGAAATCCAAGTTCGAATCTAGCTTACGGAAACAATCAGACTACATGCGAGTCAGTAAGGTAATCAAAAGTCCCCTAAGTCGAACTTTATTTAGTTCACTTCTGAAAAAAGTCAGGAAGCACTTTCTTCAAAGCCTTTAGTGCCTCATGTGATGAATCAAATCTTTTAGCCCCTTCGGTTAGAGTGACTTCTAGCCTGGCTGGGTAGAGTATTCGATGGCGGATCCTCGTGGCCCAAAGCTCCGAAGTGAAAGGGCGAAAGGCAGCTCACATTTGCCTGGTTTTAAACATCAAGTCCTGAACAATCCTTAGCTTTTTGCCCTCCCAAAGGATTGCAGCAAGTTTTCTGGCTTCTTTTAAGATAAATTCCATATCGAGGAAATTCAGTAACTTAAATGTAATTGGTCTCTGTGGGTCAGAAGAAGGATGCTTGGGCCTAAGAGCCTGATGTGCCCTTTCAATGACATACCCTGGACCATTAGGAGATTGACCCACTGTTTTCTTGAGGAAGCGCTGGAGAAACTGAATGGTGTTTTGTCCTTCCTCACCTTCAGAAAGGCCCAGCAATACTAAATTGTTTTGGTGGTTCCTGCCTTCTAGGTCATCCATGCGGTCTTCCAGTTTTGAAACTGTACATTTGAGTGCCACCACTTCAGGCTGCATCTTCTTGTAGGCCTGTTCTAGTGAGTTTACTCGCACTTCTGAGTCATCCATTCAGCAGGAAAGTTGAGTGATAGCTGGTTTAATATCTGCTACCTCCTCTATCAGTTTTAGCAAGGCCTCCTTAATTGTAGAAAGCTCGGCACAGATATACGTAGAGGTCAGCTCGGGAACAGCGAACTGAGGGGTAGAACTGTGGTGTGGTCACTTTGCTTCCAACACCTGAGATGGATCTGGTGCGGCCTGTAGTTCGGCACTTCGAGGAGTTAAGGTGGCATCCATTTCTTGAAGAGACATGGTCTGCAAGCTTTGCAAGGTATATTGGCTCTGTGGTTGAGCAGATTTTAGCGGATTATATAATGTAGAGGCTGGTATTTTGGTGAAATAGCTGTAGAAAGACAGAGCTCACCAAGAATACGTCCTACCCCTTACTGAGCATCAGGTGACTCAACAATATGCTAGATGTTAACTGGAGTATCTTTGCTGCAGGCACATCTAAAAGCAGGATCATTCTTGATGTCCTACAGGGGGCATGCCTCAGACAGTTAGTGTTGGAACCCACTCGGGAGGGAGCAATCTTAGACCTGGTACTCTCAAATGGGGAAGGAGAAAGGATCTCAGATTTAGAAGTGGGTAGCCGTCTGGGAACAAGTGATCACCAAACAGCGTAGTTCACAATAAACACAGGCATAGAATCAAGCCATACAAAAACAAGAGTATTGGACTTTAGGAAGGCTGACTTTGGGAAAATGAGAGAGTGCCTCAGAAAAGCACTAGCAAATGGGCAAGAAGGAGTGGTGGAGGAACAATGGGGAATAATCAAAACAGCCATCGCAGAGGCAACAAGCCTTTGTGTGAAGCAAATCAACAAAATAAAATGAAGGAAAAAAAACACCATGGTTCTCAAAAGAGGTGGAAGGGAAAGTTAAGGAGAAAAAGATAGCATTCAGGAAATACAAGGAAACACAGAAGGAGCAGGACAGAGAACTTTATCAGTTAAAGCAGAAGGAGGCAGGGAAAGCAGTCAGAATGGCTACGGCACAAACTGAGGAAAAGTAGCCAACTCTGTTAAGAAGGGGGATGAAACCTTTTATAGGTACATTAGGGAGCAAAGAAAGACCAAGGGAGGGATACAGAGACTTAATAAAGGGAAGGGAATGTAGACAGAGGGTGACAGTGAAAAAGCAAGAATACTAAATGAATATTTCTGCTCAGTATTCACAATGGAAGAGGAGGAGGAGGTACCTAAGCCAAACAAGAGAAACACTCTGAATAGGGGGGTTGATACCAGTCCATTCACAGAAGACAGGGTTTTGAAAGAACTCTTGAAACTGAGGGTGGACAAAGCAATGGGGCCTGATGGGATTCACCCAAGAATTCTAAAAGAACTAAGGGTAGAGCTAGTAATGCCACTGACTACTCTCTTTAACAAATCATGGGAGGATGGGGTGGTACCTGAGGACTGGAGGAGGGCAAATGTGATTCCACTTCACAAAAGTGGGAGCAGGGCAGACGCAGGAAACTACAGACCAGTTAGTTTGACCTCCGTGGTACAGAAAATGATGGAATCACTTCTGAAGGAAAGAATTGTTGAGTACCTAGAGGCCAGTGGGGTACAGGACCCAAGGCAGCATGGTTTCTCAGCAGGAAGGTCATGTCAGATGAACCTAATAGATTTCTTTGACTGGGTGACCGAAGTAGTAGACAAGGAAGGGGCTGTGGATATGGTCTACCTGGATTTTAGCAAGGCATTTGACACAGTCTCACACAAAAGATGAATATACAAGTTAGCCAGCCTTGGAGTGGGTCCCAAGGTGGCAGCCTGGATAAAAAACTGGCTGGATAACAGGACGCAAAGGGTAATAGTAAACAGAGTCCACAGTGCAGAAAGGAGGGTAGATAGTGGGGTACCACAGGAGTCAGTACTGGGACCGGTCCTCTTTAATGTCTTTATAAGTGACATTGGAGAGCACCTGGAAGGAAAGGTATGTTTCTTTGCAGATGACACAATGATCTGCAACAGGGTTGATGCACAAGGTGGGGTGGAAAGGATGAAAAGGGACTTGGCAAGGTTGGAGGAATGGTCAAATATATGGCAGCTCAGATTCAATGCAAAGAAGTGCAAGGTAATGCATCTGGGAAACAAAAACCCAGGGAAAGAGTACACAATGGGGGTGAGTCAATAACAACAACCAAAATCAAAAGAAACCTAGGAGTAATTATATCAGATGACCTAAAGGTGGGCAAGCAATGTGAGAAGGCAGTAAGGAGGGTTGGGCAGATACTGGGATGCATAGAGAGAGGCATCAACAGTAGAAAACAGGAAGTTGTTATCCCTCTGTACAGACAGTTGGTAAGATCCCATCTGCGTGCAATTCTGGAGACCCCATCTCTGCAAAGACATAGACAGAGTGGAGGCTGTTCAGAGGAGGGCAACCAAAATGGTGCGGGGTCTGAACCAGAAGACTTACGAGGAGAGACTAAAGAAGCTTAATATGTATACTCTTGAGGAAAGGAGGGAGAGGGGGCACATGATAGAAACTTTCAAGTATCTCAAGGGAATTAACAAAGTACAAGAGAGTAGCATCTTTCAGAAGAGATGTGCAAGAACAAGGGGTCACAATTTGAAGATAGAGGGGATATGGCTCAGAGATAATGTTAGAAAGTATTTTTTCACAGAGAGGGTTGTGGACACATGGAACAGCCTTCCTGAGGAGGTTATGGAGTCAGGAACAGTGGGAGAATTCAAGAATGCATGGGACAGACATAAGTCAATTCTAGTGGGGGGTAGGAGGAAGTAAGCTGTTGATTAACTAGAATCTGCAGCTTATCCATCAGGTAGGGAAATGGGCAGGCTAGGTTGGCCAAGCGGTCCTTATCTGCCATCAAATTCTGTGTTTCTATGTTTCTATAACAAACGTTCTGTGTTATACATGCTATCAGAGCCAGCACCTACACAAGCCAGTCTGTTCTCCGGGATACCTGTGGCTATTGGCCCTACTAAAATATTGGGGCTCCTGTTTGGTAGTAATGATGACCCTTCCTATAATTTGATGCTGGCCATTGAAAGAGCAAATAGGACAATAATGTCCTGGAAAGGTCGATCCATATCCAAAAGGAAAAGGTTATTTCTAATAAATACTCTTATTCAGCCTCAATTCTTATATGTGGCCTCAATATATCCACTGCTATTGTCATTAGAGGCCAAAGTTTACAATGTGTTCTTCCACAGATTTTGGGGCAGCAGGTTAAACCATGTGAAATGGCAGTATACCTATCCTGACTATTGTTTTGGGGGAGTGAGGATGATAAATCCCATAGTTTTTTCCATGTCTTATTTTTTTCACATAGCATATTGCATATTTTACAGGCTTCTGCACCATTCTGGCATTCCATAGTTGAACATCTAACTACCCCTTGACTTGTATTGAATTAAGAGCCTTTTGAGCTCCCTAGAAACATCAGGAAGTATGTCCCTCTACTGTATATGATCCCGGCATTTTTTTAAATTCGCCAATGGCATATTTCCCCAGATAAGTTACTTACAACAACAAGATAACAGATGTATCATAGCATATTAGATGATAACTTTTCTGAGAACCCACCCCCCATTAAGGATCCATAAGGAAACAGTATAGACCCCAACTTAGTGTTTCAGCAGCTCACTGACCATAGAGTTCCCTTGAAACTATGGGATGTCACATGGCTATTGTGCCATGGGCACCTTAGCATCAGGGGCAACCATAAACAAAAATCCATGAAGGAGAGAATGTGTCCCTGAAATACTGTATTTGCCCTGGACTCCTGGAGACAATGTATCATTTTTTCATAGAATGCCCATCAGTATGGACCCTATTACTGCACAAATAGAAAGATAAGCATTTGATCCCTATAGCCTATGAAACTTTAGTGTACGGTGTCTTTAATTCTAACCTATGCTCATATGATCCTAGCACATTATGACTCATATTTTTTCTCTGTAGGTTTTACTTATGGCAAGCACAGTGTGCATTTTTGCTGCAGCAGATATCTTATACTGCAGAACAAGTTTTGTATCAAATCCAGACACAATTGCATGATATTTATCACACTGAAGAATCCAAGCTCTCAATGGTTATACACAAAAGATATTGGAAACATTGTGGACGGATCTTGTGGAAGGTTAATAGGTTTGGTTTAGGGTAAAGGTGATGATTTTATGTATACCATTTATGTTTGCTTTATTGTTCTTTTTTTCCTCCCCAAGTTATTTTGTTACACGGTATTGTAAAATGATTGCAAATAGGAAAACTATTTTTGTTATGATCTTGTACATAGGACAGACGTTTATGTCTTGAGAATGAACTATTGATTTGACTGTACAATTCTTTTTGTTTAACAAAAATTTCCCCTACTCTACAGTAGGGGGGGAACTCTATGTCATTTTCCAAAATGGCCACTTTGGTGGACCCAGAAGGAAGGAGGTGTGCTACAGAGGCAGAGGAGCAAGCCTCCTCCTCTCCCTCTTCTCCATCAGAGGCTGAAGCTGTGGAAGGTACAGATATTTTTGAAATGGATGCGCCAGAAGAGTTTTTCTACTCAGAAATGGAATGAACACAGAGAGAAGAAGAAAATCTTAATCAGGTACTCATTGCTCAAAACACTAATTTCAGACAAAGAAAAGTTATTGCTGCAACTTACTGAAGAGGAATCATGATGTAGAGTCAAGAAGGAGGCTTTACAAGCTGAACTATCAGCATTGCACTCCACACCTCTGACACAACAGAGCACTGACTCACTTACTCCTGAACAGCTGAGCGGTAACATGGCCACGTCAAAGGCGAATGAAACATCAAATGATGAATTATGGCTGGCAGCCTAGATCAACCCCCAGTTGAGTGCCCAAAGCTGAAAAAAGCATAGAAAAAGAAACAAATGCTAAGTTCCTTCACGGGTAAAAATAAATGAATAGGAGTACAACACCCAGCTGGGGAGTACAACAAAAGAGGTAGAAGTACTTTAGAAACTCCCTCCATGTCCAAGACAACCCCCACTCCCACCATAATAGCTGTTTTGGGGCAAGAAAATTTGCAAGACGCTATCATGTCTGTGAACACTGAATCTGGCTCCTCCACTTTTGCAGAACCCTGCCCTGAGACAAACACAGATCGAGATGCAAAAAGCTCATGGTCACCTGCTCGCGCTTTGGAAACAGCAGGCTGGATACAAGTGCCAGATGGCCAGGGCTCCCTAACCCCGAAGACACAGATGTTCAATGATATCAGGTGCAAACTAACTTGGCAGATAAACAAGTAGCCACTGCTTCTAATTAAAGTACTAATAACTCAATGCCAGAGAATTTAGCTTCAGACAGCAATGATTTAAACTCTGAAAATGTGATGGGCCCCACCAAAAGCTTACAAAGTAACTCTGCTCCTCAAGCATCTCTCCACACCATACTTATTACTGAGGCCTCAGGGAATGAAGAAAATAGAATGGGACCCCCATCCACTATATTACAAGACCCCGCTAAAAGTGCTTGGTGCAGCCCTATGTTCTGACTGGAAGACTTGTTTCAAAACAAAGGGGAGTTGGCCCCACGCAGAAATGCAGTAGGACTGGTATTTAAGGGAGGCCTAGAAAATCCTCCAGATAGACTTTACATAGCAAAACAACTGTTAAAAGGGTCTATGAAGTTTTTTTTCTTCCAAAATCTTTGTCCTTAGTCATCTAGGAAATGGAGACTATGATGTAAGCTTTAAAACAGTTTCTAGTCTGGACAGATTTTGGAATCATATCTCACTCTAAAAACTCCCCACTTTTGATTCCATGTATGGCTATCCCTCTTACAAAGCCTGCAGTGAAAAATATTACCATCATGTTTCGTAATGAGGGTGTCAATATTGAGGACATATTATTCTGGTTACATCAAAGATGTGAAGTTATGGATAGGCCCTCCCCCATTCTGGACAGCGAATAAATCTGGAATGGGGATGGAAGGTCAAGGTAAACATTTTTTTGACAAATAATTGTCTATTACACTTGCTCAGTACATTCTATTTTGATAAAGATCGTGGGGTACTAGCCTACATGGGACAACCAAGGTTTTGCTTTAAATGTGTGTCATGTACCCACCTTAGCAATTCCTGTGACACCCCGTGGTGCAGTCATTGCTTAGATCATGGCCATGTCTCAACTAATTGTATAAATTTGTTTAAATGCAATCTCTGTGAAAAAACTGGGCATGGTTATGCTAAATGTCCTTGGGCATCGAATAATAGAAATGACTGCCCCTCTTGCGAAGGGTTAATTAGTGAAGCACAACAAATGCAGGCTCAGTGGGTAGCTAATCAAGAACTGGTCCTCCCATCCACTTCCACTCTTTCCACCCCCCCTTCCGAGAGGGCACTGGGCCCATTACACGCAATGAAGAACAGGTATGTAACTCCCATATGGATGAAGTTTCTGTAACAGAACCAGTCTCTGAGCCGATAGTTACAGAAGTGCCAGAACCTAGCACCACAGAGAATCCTGGAGATATGGAAATGACCCCCCCCCCGATCAGACCCAACCCTCCAAGAAAACATTTCCCCAAAAAAGAAGCAGTTAAAGATGGTTCTAAGGGGAAAGAAAGATGGGGAGGCTTGGAAATCAGGCAATACATTTGCAATCATTTCCACAGAAGAACAGGGAATGGACTCTGGAGGAGAGGTATCAGACTCCTCCTCCATTGCTTCTACTACAACAAAAGTTACCTCAGACATAGAAGACATGGGGCAGAAGGATCAAATCTCCCGTCGCACTAGGCAAAGAAGATGTATCAAAACTACTTAGAAAAACCTGAAAAACAAATCCCCTCATTCCTCTAAGCTCTTCTCCTACTTCTTGGTTTTCCATGGGCTCTCTAAAAGTAACAACCATAAATGATAATAGCATTCTGTCTTTGAATGAGACGTTAAACCAAAGTCCCATCTGCCTGGATTGGTGGTAGTTCAGGTGGATGTTAAAGATCCCATGGCACTTATCGAAAAAGTGTAGGGGAATTTCCCTGGTGTCCTGGCCAAATTTCCCTCATTCACTAAAAATACCACCAACAGCTTAATCTGGTTCAAAGTCAGTTGGCATTCATCTGTATCCCCCCTCCCAGGGTAGTGCCTGAAAATAGGCAGGATTTGTCTAGTGCGCTTACCCGATCAACAAAAACTAAATAACTAAATAAATAAATTAAAAGTCATAAAAAATTATTACTGTTTTACATATGTTATAAGATGGAAATAGCAACATTTATTGTATTCAAGACACCAGGCTCAAAACTCAATTTGAATTGCTCCAAGCTTCAAAACCTTGGTCCATGGGCCCATCACTTTGGTCTATCAGGGAAGAGCTCTGTGATGGGGTGGGTATTCTTTTTAATGACTCAGATCTTAAGGTATCCAGACTAGTAGATATCCACCCAGGCAGACCTTACTGTTAGACTTTACTTATCATAATGAACGTTTCAGGTTCCTAAATATTTATGCCCCTCAAGCAATAGCCCTCAGAGTGTCCCTATTTAAAGAAGTACAGCACTTCCTTCACAAATCAAGCTTAGACATTTGGGCAGGTGACTTTAACTGTTCAATGGAAAAAACAGATGGAGGTCTTAAGACTGACAACATTTTTTGTGATACCACTGCACTTAGTAACATAATATAACATGTTTATCTAAAAGACACTTACAGGTCTACCTTCCCCACAAGTGGAAATACTTATTTGAGAGGTCCCTTGTCCATGCAAATAGATTTTATACTTGTTTCCAATATTTTATGTCCCGAGTACATTAAATTTTATGCACGGAAATTTTCAGACCACAGATCTATTACAGTTAGTCTGCTTTGGAATCAGTCCCCTAGAAATAAAAAGAACACTTGGTGACCAAACAGTTCTCTCCTAGAAAAATAAAACATTAAAGTGGCCTGGAAATAAAACTGGCTGGCAAGATTATCTGTAGTAGAGTTATATGATAGTGCTGCCCCCTGGTGGAAGGACTCCAAGTTAGCCTGGAAAGAATTTTTCCAGGAGCAGGCAAAAACAGCTGCACGTAGAAAGTACCTCACATACCTACAACTAAGAGGTCAATTACAGAAACTGATTTCCCTCACAGAATCCAACAAAGGTAATTATGGGCCACAAATCACAATCATTAAAAAAACAAATGTTTAACTTACAGTATGACAGGGCAAAATCCCTTGAACAGGAATCAAGGTTCAGCACCAGTATGAAAAAAGACTCTATAGATCCCTTTAAAGAATGTAAAAATAGGACTGGCCTTAGGATTATTACGGAATTAGTTACTGAAAGTTAACAGACTGTCACTTCATCTGGAGATATCCTAGACCAAGCAAATAACTACATTTACTCCCTATTTGGGGTACCCCCCCTTGGTAGAAACCCTTGATTTAGATAATCATAATCTCCCTCAGTTAGGGAGGGAGGATGGTGAGTACCTAATTTCTCCTATTTCTGATGAAGAATTTAAAGCAGCAATCAGTACTCTTAAAAACAACTCAGCCTCCAGCACAGATAGTATAGGCTTGGAAATGTATAACACATTTGTAGAAGACTTAGCTCCAGCTCTAGAAATAGTTCTTAATGAGATGCTGCAGAAAGAAGCATTGTCCAAATCCATGGACCAAGCAATTTTGATATTATTGTTAAAGAAGGGAGCACGGGAGGAATTAAAAAAACTGGAGGCCCCTAAGCCTGCAAAACACCGATTTAAAAATATTGAGCAAAGTATTATTAAAAAGGCTTACTACCATCGCGAACAAACTAATTAGTCCTTATCAGACTTGAGCCATCCCTAACAGATATCGGTATGAAAATGTAATCATGCGAAGGGAAATTTTTCAGTTAGATTCAGAAAACAGGCTACAGGGATATGTGTCCAGGATTGATCTGGAAAAAGCATTTGACAGAGTGTCGCACGAATACTTGTTTAAGGTGTTAAAGGTTTTCAGGATACCCACCAAATTTTTCATCTGGATACAAGCTACAGTATGCACAAAAATGCATCACTAATCCCTAACGTTAATAGACGGTAGGGAAGGAAATAAGGTTAAAGAGAGGAGTTAGACAGAGGTGCCCCCTTAGCCCTATCTTATACATTTTCACTATTGACATATTTCTAAGGCTCATTGATAAGAACTACTCAGTACATGGGTTAAAGGTAAACGTAGACTCTCCACCGGTTAGAATACTATCATTCAATAGTAGCACTGAATTAGTCAAAGAGTTTTTAAGGATTTTAAAAAATCCCTATTGAGAATTGTGAAACCTTTAGTTAGAGATTTTGTCGTGTTAGTGTGTTCACTGCTACCTAGAGAGGGTTGTCCCATCTGATAGTGTAGTTGAAAATCTTCCAGATGGCACTTAAGTACTGTAACAGGAACTGGCCTCTTTCTGTAGGTATAACAAAAAGAATTTTAGAGGATTTTATTTCCCTAAATTTTGTGAACGATAAATAGGGAATCTCACAAAATTGCTTGACAAATTTGGCACTACTACTGCATGCTGATGACTTGGTGCTTTGTTTAAATCCAAGAACAAAGGCTCAACTCTCATTGAAGCCTGTTCTACATTTTCCAATCAGTTTCTAAGATAAACTACACTAAAAGTGCTGGGGTAGTATTAGGTGATATCCCCACCCCCACTGGGTCAATGTATGCAGGCATACCAGTCTCCAGAACCACAATCTCTATTCTGGGCATATCATTTGGAGGAGACAATATGGCTAAACACATTTGGGAGTTAGGATTACAAAGGGCTAATAGACTAGTAGCTTCCTGAAAAGGATGGCAAATTGCCATAGAAAAGGGTACTTTTGATTAAAACCCTGCTTATACTGTACCTGTGTTTTTATATATCAATTACATTTCCCCCCTCCCCAGGAGATAATATCATCTTTGCTTAGTGTGTTCTTTCAAGCCCTGTGGGAAAATAGGGTGAACCCTATAAAAATGGAATACACATATAGAAAGATAGAAGGATAGAAGAAGGAGGGTTAGACATGATAAACCCTGTTGCCTTTTATTGATGTATAGTTGTGTATTTTAACTTTGGACATGCCCTAAACCACAGGAACAGCATATATGTGATATGTCCAACTTGCTTAAGAGGGAGATTTGGGTCAAATTAGTAGGGAGATTGGCCTACTAGTAGGGAGACGCAGTAACGTCATGAGTTTGACCTTAAAAGGCGTCAAAAAATTAGAATAAAAGTATTTAATATATTTCATTTTGTCAAGAATAAGCACTAAAAAGAATCAACAACTAGTTGTACAAAATTATCACTTATATTGTTCATCACTAATTTACTTTTTATGTGTTTTTAACTGCCAAAAACAAACAAGAATGGATATTTTGGACATAATTTTACTTAAGCAGGAGATTTTGTTTCCCAGGAAGGAGAGAGAGAGTTCAGCCAAAAAAACAGGAGTCTCCTACGCAAAGAGGGAGATATCACATGTATGGAACAGGGTCTGGAAAGCTCAAGTTTTAGCCTGGGTTAGCCCTTGTTTAACACCCTGGTCACAAAATAAGATAGCGTCTTTACATAGAATAAAGGGGCTAAATAGATACGGATTGGAGCAAATCAAGAATTTGGTTAGATGGGTAATAAATAACATGCACCTACAGACTAAGGACAGGAAGAGTCTGTACCAAAGGATACTTCAGAAAGAATGTAAAGAAAATATATATTTTGCTGATTGTTTGCAGACCAAAACCCAATTTAATATGTTTTTATTGTCATCCAAAAGAATGCCAGAATTTGTCTGGGACTCAGTTTGGCTAGGATGATATGGAAGAATAAACATCAGAAACAATAATAAACATAAACAAGTACAAGACAGATATTGTACAAAAGTAACGTGCATCCAAACATTGGAAACCCATATCCACTTGTTTCTGGAATGCAAATATGTAAAATTATTTTGGTCTTATTTGGCAAAGAAATGCCATAAACCACTATTTCTCCCACTATCATATTCTATGTTAGTGTCTGGAATATTTGAAGGAGGATGGGGAAAATATTATCCAGAAACACTTTATATTATCTTTTCTGTTGTTAGATACTATGCATGGCAGGCAAGTTGTGTTTGGGCCACTGAACAGAAATTCGTCAACTATGTGGAAATACGGAAAACATTTACAAATCTCTTTTCAGAAAATGTGGTTGACAGATTGTAAAAAATGTTCACCAGAGTAAAGGAAATTATTACGGGCCAATTGTGAAAAATGGACTCATCCTCCATGAACTACAAATTTTTTGATTCTATATAGTTTGCACATATATGCTGTTTTGTTTTCTGTATAATTTATATTGTAATCGAATGTATGCAGCCCTTCTTCTTAATAAAAATTCCACTACTCTTGTGGTAGGGACATTTTGGTTTTGTAGTTGGCCAGCTCATGTGAAGATGGCGTCCCAGGTGGAGGAGAGTGCTTCCCTCCCCACCCTACTCATAAAGTAAACAGCTACCTGTGAAGTATCAGCCAAAAATATGGACACGATCTAGGCTACTGTAAATGTGCCGGTCTGAGAGCTGCGGGCATTGTCGGAGCTTTAGGCTTTGGATGTGACATTGCCAAGAAAGGACCAATGGGCTTATCTGCTAGCACTTCCTTAAGGTGGAAGAACACCAATGTCAGGAGGATGAAGCAGGCCCAACAGCAAGAGCTGAATGTGGAGAATGTTCCATGGATGTTACTGCACCTAGAATCAGAATGAGTTTGGATGGTAGCATGACTGGAACTTCAACAGCAGATTTTACAACAGGAAAGCAGGCTACTAAAGAGAACACAGCAATGAAGGTAGGACCTGGTGCATTGGGGGGGGTCACAAAATGTTACTAATATTATAAGAGAACAGGAGAAAGGGTTAACAATGGATGTGGACATACAAAAGAATGCTTGCCCAAAAGATACAGTTCAAACAGATATGGAGATTTGAAAGGAAGAGGAAGGGGCAAATGACCAAGTACTTACTCAAAACATGCCAGACTATGATGAGAATATATCAGCTTCAGGACTAATGATAAGTGAAGCACTGCAACAAGCTGGCTTGGTTAGGCAGGCAAAATCACAGTCATGGGTATCACCAGATAGAAGAAATTTGGGACTAGACATTGGGGACCCCTTAGACCTTCCCTCCTCTTTAGAATTTTCTGAGTCACCAGAACATATTCCTGTACAGGGGATAAATCTTCCTCAAGAGAAAGCAAATTCTCCACAGCAGAACTTAGGCCCAATTAATGGCAATCAGCTGACTTCTGGGAATGAAACAACAGGGGAAACACTCCCCCACACCACATCAGACTCCTAATTCCCCTATTAATAATTCATGACATCCTAGAGCTGAAATGTATAACTCTAGAAGAACAGAACCACAACCCAGAAGAACTTTTGCAGGTTTATTTCACTCTCCACCAGGACCAGCTAAAAGGAGGAATGCGGTGAGAATAAAATACAGAGGTGGTCTTGATAATTATCCAGACCGCATACATGTGGGCAGGACACTTTTGAAGGAAAGTATGGGCTTTTCAGCCCGGAAAATTAATGCTTTAATTCATACATCAGGTGACCCCGATTTTGATGCAAGTTTAAAAACAGCAGCAGGCCTGGAATTATTCTGGCAAAGATATCAAGGTGTAAGACACACCTCTGAGTGGTCACACTTTATTGCAGTTCCACTGTTGAAATCTTCTTTCTGAACAATCAGGGTTCTGTTTAAAAACAAAGGAGTTGCTGTTACAAAAATCCATTATTGGTTACAGACAACGTATACGATTCAAGGTTTACCAGACTCTATTATGGATTCTGAAGAAATATGGACTGGGGAGTGGTGCATCAGAGTTTGCTTACCACAGTTGAATGGCACGGTATACCGCCCCGACAGCAACATGTCGACATTGACCGACACTACAGTGACAACAGCATCAGGTTGCTGTAGTGTCGGCACTGGACCCCGGCACTGTTATCTGGGGGTTTTGCTCCCCTTCCCCTAATCAGCTCCATCTCAGAGTTGATTATATTAAGTGGGGGTGTGCGGTGGGCTTAAAATATGGTAGGCAGTGTCTATCTTTATGCTGACTGCAAATGCGGTCAACATAAAGCTTTCGCTGTACCATCATTTGACAAAATCTTTGTTGACAAGTGGTCATAGATCTGAATGGCACCAAACAACACTTACCCAGCTGTTTTTTTCTCAGGAGAGACAGAGGGTTTATTTTTTACCCTGGACAGCCTAAATCATGTTTTCGCTGCAGAGCATATTCAAATCTAAGTAATGCTTGTGACCTGTTAAAATGTTCCATTTGTGGAGGGATTGGGCATCCCTTCATAAACTGCCCAAACCCAGTAGTTTGTAACCTGTGTGAAGACACTACTCATACCTTCAAAACCTGTCCCTGGGCCTCACACAATAACCTAGGAAATGAGGCCATGGCTGAAGAACAACAAGAGGCAGCATTTAATAGAGCAAGACAAGCGACAACTATCACACCTGCATATCAGCAGGGCAGACAACAAGGACAACTCAGTTTCCAAGAAGAATTCTTAGAAACAGAAGATGGTCAAAATGTGCAACACCAAAATGAACTTGCCCAACCTTTAGCATCATCATCAGATGCTATGATTAAATCAGAGGGAGATACCTTGGTAGAAACAGAAGATCTCAGAATCTCGGGGCCAACACTGGAAGTGAGTAACAGTATCAGTGAGGACACTACTATCTTGGATAAAACAGCAACTACTCAAACAGCTACTATTTCTATGCCACCACCTCTCACAGAGAAATGGAAGCACTAATAACAAAGAAGAATAACAAGAAGCTGAGCCTCAAAAGAAGGGACTTTGCCTAAACCCCCCAAGGAATTTGACTTCCGATCTAGAAATTGTTTTTCTTTGTTTGCTAAACAAAAACAGTGGGAGGAAGATGAAGAAGATTCCGACATGTCATCTGTAGCCTCTTCGCAACAGGACTGTACGTCAGATAATGAGATGACCTCAGGAGATTCTAGAACATAAAAAAAAGAAGAAAATGAAAAAATCCAGGGAGGGAAACACTTGAGGAAATCACTTCAGAGGCCTCTACCTCTACTGCCACTTAAAATACAGATCCAGGGCTATCGATTGGGTCACTGAATGTTAAAAGCATTAAAAGTAATAACAGGAGGCATGCTACTTTCTCTATACTTCGACATCTTAAAGCTCACATACATTTTTTACAGGATACAAGACTGCATACTATTAGGGAACAAAAGCATGCTTCTAGGGAATGATTCAGTGGACCCTCGTTTTGGTCCCTGGGTGAAGATATGTGTTCTGGACTTGGCATCCTTTTTACTGTAACAGGGCTTAAGGTATCTAGATTAATTGATCTGATTCCAGGCAGAATCCTGATTCTGGACATCATTTTGCATAATAAAGATTATAGATTAATTAATTAATATTTATAGTCCCCAAACAAAGTTCCACTGGTTTGAAATGTTTAAAAAAAAATCCAACTATATCTTTATACAACTAAGTCTATAATATTGGGGGGGGGGGACTTTAATTATATTTTGGCTTTATAGGATAAAACTGGTTTCACACAAAAATTATATAACGATACAAATTTTCTGAACAGAATGGTCTTTACTGCAAGATTAAAAGACTGCACAGCAGAAACGGGTCTTCCTATAAAACACACTTTTTTTAAGAGTAGGCTGTCTTCATGCATTGACTTCTTTTTTGCTTCACAATGGATGCCGGTTAGCCAGTTTAAAGTGGTTCCCATAGAAACAACTGACCACAGGCTAATACAGGTTTATTTTGGGGTACCAGGAAATAAGCCACATTCAAACACAATATGGAGACTGGGGGCTGGATTCACAAAAGCGATTTGGGACAAAGTCCCACTTCACAACCCCAGTTGAGCTTCAAAATCACTGCAGCTGCAGAGCGGTCAATCCACAGCTGCAGCAGTTGCAGAGGGTGCTACAGCAGATCTCACTGCCTGTAGTAGCCTCTGACAGCTGCGGTGTTGTCCCTGGCAACAGCACCCGCAAGCTTCCATATTCCGTGGGGCCAGTTGTACTCCGGTTCCACCTTAATGAATACCCACAACTGCAGGCGACCAGTGGCTTTGCAAGTAGAAACCCACTAGCGCCGAGGTTTTCTTGCAGCTGCGGGACTTTCCCTGATGTTCATGAATCCTGCCCTAAATGTCTCAATATTGGAAGATCAGGGCAACTGGGAGGTATTTGCAATCCGAACTTGAAGTGAGAACATCAGTCTTTGAACTATTTAATAACCTCCTTTTTTTGTGGTAGGAAACAAAAAAAGATGTAAAAATATGCTGTAGCACATTAACAAAACAAGCAGCTAGGGAAAAATATATGAACTATCTTAAACTACGGCATTAGTTGCAGGTACTGATGCCCCAGGCAATGGAATCTGGGTTAAACTTAGACTCTCAAATACAGGAAGTCAAAAAGGAAATGCTTGAAATTCAATATAACCAAGCACAAACTTTGTTTCTCGAACAAAAGTTTGGGACTCAGGGAAAAGTGCAGCAGGTTAATCCACATAACAGCTGTCACCAAAGGAGAGAAGCAAAATATATGACTGAGCTTAGATCAGATACAAGGGACACAACAAAAAATTAGCAGAAGATGGTAAAACTGGTGGATCAGTATGCCAAGACCACTTTTGGCACCCCTACCACTACCCATGATTCTCTGCAAGAATTTTTGAATTGTTTAGATATCCCAGATATACTGGAAGGAGAAATGAAACAATTGATCACACCAATAACAAAAATTTAATTTTTAACTGCAATTTATAATTTGAAAAATGGAGTAGCCCCAGGTCCAGATGGTTTACCTGGGGAGTTTTATAAAAAGACAAAAGACATCTTATCTGATCAGCTATTTGTGGTCTATAAAGAGATACTCACCAGAGATGCACCGTTTCCAGCAGCTTTAGCAGATAGTTTTTTAATATACCTATATAAAAAGAGAGATAGAACAAGTCTTCAAAACTGGAGACCCATAAACTTCATAAACATGGATTGGAAACTCTTGTACAAGATTATATGTATCAGATTGGCAAATATAGCACAATATTTCATTTCTGCAGCTCAGGTATGTGCAATTCCATAATGGTCCATGATGGACAATTTGAAAATAATAAGAGACATCTTTGATTGTACAGACTTCTCTGGATTAATCATGATACTAAATCAATCAAAGGCATTTGATGCTGTTCCACATGGATATTTGCTCCAGGTACTGAAACAATATGGACTTCCAGATATTTTCATTTCCTGGATCCAAATCTTGTATAGAAATGTCTCTACCTGTCCAGTAGTAAACAAGAAGTTAGAGAAACACATTTGTACATTAAGGGGAGTAAGGCAGGCATGCCCTTTGAGCCCCATGCTTTACGTCTTCTCAATTGACCCCTAATAAGAAAGTTAAACTCAGCAGGACACTTAAAGCATATATTAGGTCCAGATTTACTAGAATTTCCAGTGGCCATTGGTTATTCAGATGATATTACTATCATGATAACAGATAAATATCAGGAGAAAGAGCAATGTAAATACTATCTGTGATTTCAAAACACTCTGTTTCACAAACAAACAAACAAAAATGTGGGGGGATAGCTATACACAGACCAGACATACAGTAGGAGTTAAAAATCTCAGATATTCAGATTTCCTTAACAACCATCTGAGTTCTAGGAGTTACATTTGGGCATTCAGATTCTGCAACATTAAATTGGGAATTGGCAATAGACAGGGCAGAAGAAAAAATTGAGTGATGGAAAAAATTTCCTATGACAAAAAAAAGGGTTTACATGTTTAAAACCTTTATCATTCCTTTATTTTTATTAATTAGTAATATATTTCCTTTACCAATGATGTTAGAAGTAAAAATGTACACTATTGTCTTTCACCTATTGTGGAGCAGTAGATTAAACCCTGTAAAATGAATTGTGACTTACTGGCCAATTAAGAAAGGGGGTTTAGATATGTTGAACCCAGTGATTTTTTTTCTTTACCAACTTCATTTTTTCAAACCTGATTTCTATAGGACAGGCAAACTCACCTGTATGGGTAACCTCCTTTAGAGTGAGGTGTTCTTATTTTTTCATAAAATGGGAAACAAACAAATGGGGAGCATTTAAAGGTATGCCGACGTGTACCCCAGTGTATATCCTAGATCAGTTCAAAAAACTCAAATTATGGAAAATAACCTGACAAAAACTTCAATTCATGAATTGAAAGGAGTTGTATAAAAAGGTACTTCCGCTAAACTTCCTAACATCACCTTGTTTCTCATTACCAAATATTTTTTATTTATTTATTTATTAAACTCTAGGATTACAAGTACCTTTGAGCAGGGACTGTTAGTTTACAAAGGTTCCATGTCAGAGGATGGGGGTGACAGAACGCAAAGGTGAACAAAGATTGCAAACTTAACATGTCGATTACTAAGGCCTAAATAGTACAGTCAATAAGTTGAGGTAGAACAACATAAGCTAGCTTTTAACAGAATTCATGGTAGAACAGTATCTATGTAGGAGGAAGTCAGGAAGAAGCTGGCAGGTAGGTGCCATTGTCAGACAAGGATGGACAGAGTGAGGGGGAAAGGGTCCAGTAGCCATAGAGTAGAATGTGTCCATAGAGGGGGGATGGGTGGGTGGTTGAGCAGGGGGCAAAGGGAGAGAAGGGGGAGGCCAGTCCAGTGAAAGCAAGGCAGGAAAAGCTGGTTACATTAATATAGAGGAAATTACGGCTCAGTTGACAGAAGACAGGGTACCACCAAAAGTCTGGGATACCTAATGGCTTTGTTGCCATTATAGATTAAATGTTAGGGTAGAATCACCATCACAAAGGTATGACAGAACGAACATGTCTCAGAGAGGGATGTTTAGGCATTGTTGAAACAATGACCCACCTCTATTTTGAATGTTCTTTTATGAATCGATTTTGGGTACTTCTAGCAAAAGAATGGGACATTTCCCAGTTCCAAGGTATTTCTTATGATACTTTAATGCATGGAATAGTGGAGGGTGAATGAGGGGGGGTCATCGTATCAGGGTGGTAAGATCCAGGAGACGCTCTGGAGCGAAATGGAACTCAGAATGTGATTCTCCATGTCTGTTTTCCATACCCAAGGGCACTACCAATTGTGATGGGCAAGTGGTTCGGGCATCCCAGGAAGTTCATCCAACTTGGGCGGTGTTGTGCAACGCCAGGTCCATCAAGAACAAGACTGCAATTATTACAGATCTTGTTGAAATGGTGGACCTAGCATGCATCACCAAGACCTGGTGGGATGAGAATTCTGGCCCCATTCTGGAGGCTTTAACTCCAGCTGGGTACTCAGTGATACACCGCCCGAGATTGGATTGCCGGGGGGTTGGTTACAGTCTATTTTAAGACTGAACTTAACCTCACGAGTGTACTTGTTGAGGAGGCTGAGTCATTCGAGTGTGCCATTGTAGTAGGTGTAGGTTATTGAATCACATTTATTTATCATCCACCTGGTGATGAGAAGTGATTCCTTCAGGAAGTGACTGACTTCATCGTTGACCTGGGGTTTGTGTCATCCAGACTGATGGTTCTGGGTGACTTCAACACCTGGGTAAATGATGAACTCTCACAATTTGGTCAGCACTTTCTCCAGTTGATGACATCTCTGGGTCTCACACAGGTGGTTACCACTGCTACTCATAAACACGAACACTCCCTTGACTTAGTCTTCCTCCTAGGGATCGAAACATCTGACTTGGGGGTGGAACCAGTTGGGTGGTCAGATCACTACACCGTGGGGTTTAGTTTTAGCACTTGCCTTGTAGTCCTACCCCTGTGGAGATGGATAAGTACCACCCTTTATGAGATATAAGCTCTCAAAGCCTAGCGGCGGTGCTTGACCTCTCGTCCCTGTCGTTGGCAAGCAATGACCCATAGACCCATGTAACAGCCTATAATCTGGCCATCTCAGCAGCTCTGGATTCCATTACTCCAGTCCATGTTCACCCTCTCTCCCTTTGCCTCAGTCCCCTTGGTTTGATGGGACTCTGAGGGAGATGTGGAGACTAGGATGAAGGTTAGAGCATTGCTGGTGGAAGTCTGCCCTTGATACCGACCACCGTAGATTGATGGACCATTATCAAGTCTATCAATCTACAATCACCCATAAGAAGGCAGAATTCCTGTCTGGGGAGATTGCGGCTGCTCAGAATCGACCAGCTCAGCTTTTCCGAACTGTGGACAGACTGTGCAACCCAGCCTGTCTACACGTCCAGAAAGCCTTATCGCAATTAGAGTGCGACCGAACTTGCTCAATTCTTTGCTAATAAGGTGGCTGACATCAGAGCAGTACTCCAGCTGGCACACTCTATGGACGTTGCTTCTGATCAATATGAGATAACTGCACCTCAGCCTTCATGGAGGACCTTCAGCCGACCAGAGTTCATGGATGTCATGCTGATTATCGAGGGTATGCACCCTACATGCTGTAGTTTGGACCCTGGACCAACTTCCCTAATTTTGGGTTGTATTGATGTCATCAGTCCAGTTCTTGCATGGATAGTCTGGTGCTCCTTGGAATCTGGAAAGTTTCCTAGCTCCCTGAAAGAGGCGGTGGTGACACCTCTCTGGAAGAAAGCCACCTTGGACCCAGACTGCCATGCAAACTACAGACCTATCTCTAACCTTCCCTTTTTAGAGAAGGTGATTGAGAAAGTAGTGGCAGCACAACTGGAGGACCATTTGACCATCCATGACATCTATGAACTGCTCCAGTCCAGTTTTCAAAAGAGACATAGTACCAAGACAGCACTGGTTCAGGTGCTCCATGATCTCCTGATGACTAGAGATCGGAAGAGCCACTCCATCTTGGTTCATCTGGATCTCTCATCAGCATTTGACACCGTGGACCATGGGGTGTTGCTTCATCACCTGAGGCACATCTGTGGACTGTCAGGAACAGTCTTCAGGTTGTTTACATTGTTCCTCATGGGTAGAACACAGACAGTGATGTCTGGGTCTTTTCTTTGGGCCCTACTTCTCTGTCATGTGGGGTGCCTCAGGGCTCAGTGCTGTCACCCATGTTGTTCACAGTGTACATGCTACCCCTCAGAGACATTGTAAGAAGATATGGGGTGAGGTTTCCCTACTATGCTAATGATACCCAGCTCTACCTTTCTTTTGCACCCAACCAGGATGGAGCTCCCTCAGTCTTTAATAACTGTCTGAAAGAAATCCAGGAGTGGATGGATTCCAGCTGGCTGAAGTTGAACTCAGAAAAAACTGAAGTGATGGATGTGGACCCAGGTCACCGGATGGGGGGGTCGGGAGTTAGTTCACCCTTGGGAATTTTTCTCAGTGGCATTTCACTCCCGACCTCTGAATGGGTGCGTAACCTGGGGGTAATTTTTCATGAATGGCTGAACCTGCATTCACAGGTGTCGTCTGTTGTCAGATCTTCCTTTTACTATCTCAGGAATATCTCCAGGATTAGGCATCTAGTTCTGTCTGGTGACCTTCCTACTCTGGTCCATACCTTTGTGTCCTCGACCTTAGATTATTGCAACTCCCTTTACCTAGGGCTGCCTGGGGTAGAAATCCACTGCCTGCAGCTGGTGCAGAATGAGGTGGCCCAGCTTTTGACGGGATCTGCATAATCCTGTCATATTTTGCCAGTGCTGCACGAACTGCACTGACTGTCAGTATAGTGGCGGATCACCATTAAAGTTGGCTTGCTGACTTTCAGAGCTCTACACAGACTGGGCCCAGATTACCTGAAAGAGCTCCTGGTTTCTTATTTTCCTGGACGATCACTCTGCTTGGCCAATGAGGGGTTCCTAGAGATTCCAAGGGTGTGTTTAAAATCATCTGGGGTGAGAGCTTTTATGTATGCAGCCCCCACCCTTTGGAATTCTCTACCCCGCAGGCTATGGGAGTGCACAACTGTGGAGGGATTTAAGCAATCTTTAAAAACATTTCTGTGGCACCAGGTATTCAGTGAGTGATTGATTTTTCTTATTGCTTTTTGGTGTACTGTTATTTTAATGTTAATTGTATTGATGCTTGTTCTGTTTTTAAATTGTTAGGTGCCTTGGTTATATAAAATGTATTATTATTATTATTATGGTCAGTATGGTAGGGAATGGGACATTTTCATAAAGGTACACTTAGGGTGATAATGTCCATGGTTAAATTGGTTAATTGTCTGACAAGATGCCAGTTTGTGTTGCAGCAGAAAATTATCACACACTTTGGAATCAAAGGTAAAATTTGTAAAGAAATTTATAACATTTATTTTTTTTCCATTAAATATACTTTATTAGTTTTCCCAAGGTACAGGTATCTTACATACAGGAGACCATACAATAATATATATATATATATATTTGTTGAACAGATCTTCTGATCCCCATACAATATTGCATTATCACATTTGGTGTCTGTAACCCCCCCTTTGCCCCCCATCCACCTCTCCTCCTCCTATCCCCCTCTTTTCCTATCCCCCACTGCCACAAATATTATCTTTGACAATTATGAATACATATCAATAGGAAATCCTATTAAAGGTGTAGGTTAGTTCATAGAGGGGCATTAGTATTAACCATTACTGTACTGGGTTGGGTTAATAACAAATTGTAAAAGGGATCCCAAAGTTTTTTGTATTTTCCCATTCTTTGGGTTAATCCCGCAATAACCCATTCCTCCTGTATAGCAGACATAATTTCTTTATACCATTCAGTATAAGTTGGTATTAGGGCATCTACCCAATGTCTAAATAATACTTTTTTGGCACAAACAGATATCAGCGCCATATATGCTCTTTGGGTTTTGCCCTGGAGAGTTGTGTAATCCCCTAAAATACAAATTTCAGGGGTAAATTTGTCTGAAAGAGCTAATAGCGGGTCCAGTCGGGATCTAATACAATTCCATAATGGAGAGACTTTATCACATGACCATAACTTATGCAGCAAATCTCCTTGAGCTTGAGAACACTTGGTACAAAGATTAGACTGCAGGAAACCCATCTTAAATAATTTAACTGGAGTATAGTACATGTTATGTACAATTTGAAACTGCATATATCTATACCTGTCCCACTTGATGTATCTATATAGGTGTTTCCAAATTCTTAACCAACGTCTAGGGGGGTCAGAAGATGGAAGAGATTGATCCCACCAGTAAGATCTCTGTCCTTCTAGCCCAGCAATCGTGGTCTGTAGGAACTTGTAAGTGTATGAAATTAAGTGAGTCTACGAAGCCGACTTAAGATATGGGGTTAATGCAGTTAGAAGGGCGGCAGTCCACCTTCCAGTACCAAAATACTGTATTAACATATGACTAATCTGCAAATACTTAAAAACATAAGTAGTGGACCAATGATGTTGGCAATTGGCTTCCTGGAATCGCATCTGTTTCTGGTTAATAATTAACTCCTCTACTCCTTCAATCCCCATATTGGGCCAGAAAGTGTTAAGTTTTATTGGTTTACCAGAGATTAGCAAATTAGGATTATTGAAAAGAGGTTGTGTTACATCCTTATACCCATTAATCCTTAGTAAGGTATTAAGTTGCTAATGTGTAGCCAAAAGAGCATCAAGCGGGGATCCTCTCAATTTATTTGGAAGATTTTTCTTATTCAGAAAGGGAAGGACTTCTGGAACCATATCATGTAATGCACACAAAGATTTCTCAATTCCAAGCCAGAGAGGGAAGTACATAGAATCAGATGAGTGCTCTGACAGGAGTATCCAGTACCTCAGTCTAGTTAAGTGTATTGCAAGGTAATATAAATATAGATTGGGGGCTTGAAGACCACCATCAATTTTAGCCCTTGTAAGCTTACAATAGCCTCTTCTTGATTTTTTCCCAGCCCACAAAAAAGCGTTAATAATTTTATGTGCCTGCGTGAACCAAGATTTGGATAAGTCCCAATTGTACATTTGCAACTGGTATAAAAATGGGATAACACATTCATTTTTATTATACTCATATGACCCCAAAGCGATAATGGTAATAAGGACCAACGCTTAATATCCTCCTGTATGTGACTTAGGGTAGCATCAAGGTTAAGCTTTTTCATTATTTTAGGGGAAGGATGAAGGAAAATACCCAAATATTTAAATTTATCCAGTTTCCACTGTAGGCCCAATCTAACTATTTCTGCTTTCTGAAAATACAGATTAAGAGAAAATACTTTTGATATATCCAGATTCAATTTGTAATTAGAAATCAAACTAAATTGTGATATTAATTCAAGTGCGGCTGGGAGGGATTGCGAAGGGGATGAAATGTGTAATAAGATATCATCCTCGTATACTGAAAGTTTATATTCTAATTTTCCTATTGCAATCCCTGATATTAAGGGTGAAGAATTAAGTTTCCTGATAAGGGGTTCAAGAAATAAATTGAATAAATATGGCGAGAAGGGACATCCTTGACGAGTGCCTTGATTCAAATTAAAAGGTGTGGAGAGTACTCCATTACAGTGGACTCTTGCAGAAGGAGAGGAATACAATATTTTAACCCAAGTGATAAACTCTGGTGGAATACCATATCTGGGAAGTAGGGAAAACAAGTATTCCCAGGATACTCTATCAAAAGCTTTTCTGCATCCAAGGAAACTAAAGCTGCCGGTGTGAGAGAATCCTTGGACACAGAAAATAAATAAGCCAATTTCCTGAGATGGTCTGATGAAAGTCATCCCTTAACAAATCCTACTTGTTCTGCACTAATTAGAGAGTCCCAGACCCTGCCCAGTCTTAATTCCAGAATCTTGGCCAAAATTTTTAGATCCACATTAATGAGTGAAATAGGCCTATAATTATGTACAACTGAGGGATCCTTCCCAGGTTTGGGCAATACTACAATAATGGCTTGAGTTAAGGATTTATCTGAAATACCATTTTCATAAAAATATTGAAAGGTATTTAAAAGTAGAGGTGCTAGTATATTTTTTAGGGCCTTATAAAAATTAGATGAAAACCCATCTGGGCCAGGAGATTTGTCCAGTGTAAGCGAATCAATGGATTCTAATACCTCTTTTATTTCAGTTGGGGCCTTTAATATAGAGGATTGTGCCTCCGTAAGTTTTGGCAATTTAACATCAGTGATGTATAAATCCAACATTTGTTGGGGAAAGGAGAAGTTAATGGGAGAGTATAAACTCTCATAATAAAGTTTAAAATTTTCAGAAATGTCTTTGGGTGAAGTCAAAACTGTACCAGTAGGTGATTGGAGGGAGGTCACTATCCTGTCAGAGACCTGGGCTCTTATTCTAAGTGCTAATAGTTTTCCTGCTCTTTCCCCCTGATCAAAATATGTTATTTTAGATTTAAGCATGAGAAATTCTGCCTTTTCAGCCAGCAAATGATTGTACTGGGCTCGAAGGGATTCAGCTTTTTCCCAATCCACATCAGGGGACAAGGCTGAAAGATTCATTTCCGCCAATGTGATCTGGTCAATTAGGAAAGAAAGGGCCTGATCTCTTCACTTTTTGCATTTGACTGCCAAACGTATTAGCTCTCTCCTTAGAGTGCATTTTAGTGTGCACCATAAGATATCCCTTTTGGGCATGGATGGAGAGTTATCTGCCATAAAATTAAAAATGAAGTATTGTATATATTGTATTTGATCTTCTGATTTTATAATCTGGTTATTGACTCCAAAGTTTATCTCACTGAATGTTTGGGGCAAGATCTATAAATAGGTGAACCATCTGGTGATCCGATATAGTTTCCGAGGAGTAGAAAACTGATGCGATGCCAGGAAGGCAGTCACTACTGACCAGAAAATAGTCAATACGAGAAAATGTATTGTGAGTAGGTGAGTGGAATAAATATTCTTTCCTGGTTGGATACATGATTTGCCAGGGGTCTGCTAACCCTACTGAGTGCATTAGTTCCATCTGGGCTTTTTGACCTGGAGAAAATGATATTTTAGGGGGTCCCGTTCTATCCAGGCTATTTGACAACACTTGGTTCTAATCCCCTCCCACAATTATTGGAATCGTGGACAATGGAGCTAACATAGACATAAGAGCTATAAAAAATGTTGGTTCATCAGAATTTGGGCCATAAATAGAGCCCAGAATGACCTCAGTATGACCTAATACCACCTGTAAAATAACATAGCGGCCTTCCAAGTCTGAAATCTCTTGTAACAACCAAAATGGGATTTTGCAAGCAATTAAAATTGCAGTTCCCCTTTTACGTGAATTAAAACCAGACCCAAAGACTTGTCCCACCCAAAGTCTACGAAAGTAGTGCACTTGAGTGGACAGAAAATGTGTTTCTTGCAAGAAAACCACATCTTCTTGTATATTATGGATATGTATCAGTATTTGCATATGTTTCGCCGGGGTTTGTGCCCCTTTAATATTCCATGCACAAAAATGATACCCTGACATTTTTAGCTGTCTGTAATACTGCTATATCTCACATTTGCAAAGGCAAATGACACCATTGAGTGATATTATTACTTCACTTATAATATTTGTGGCAGTACCCTCCTTCCCCGAGAATATTTTTTCAATCCCTTCCCCCCTGCCCCCACCATCTTGAAAAAATACCCCCCACAGCGTACCCTCTTGAGCTTCACATAACCAAACCAACAAAATAATCTATCTTGTTCCCAAAATACCCCATTGATTGCTAATGCTCAGTCCCCCTTTGCCAAGATGCGATGTTCCACCCGGATTAGCGTATCCCGACTCATCCGCCATCCCCCCAAAAACGTAACATCGAACAGTTTTATTAAGGAATGTCCTTCTTCCCCTGCTCCACCTTCCATAATGAATAGGCCTATGTAAAACCCCATATACCTATTAGCTTCTAAATTCAAAATTGTGACAACCCTTCCAACAGAAAGCCCCAATCCATGTATTTATTTATTTGTTTAGCAGCCTTTTGAAGCTTTGATAATCAAAGTAACTTCTTCCTTATCACCCATCTTTGCAGTCCCCCCCTTAGTTAACCCAAACAGCTATTCCCGTCATATTCAGAGCTTAACCCTCAGCTCATTAAACCCAGACAGTTATACAGCCAATAGAAAATCTTTTGTGTCTTCAGTGAAGTATAATACAGGCTATTGCATCTCCGATTTATATACTGGCAATTAGTATGTAGATCTTTATAAAGTCTGCAATTGAGTAATAGATAAACTATTAAGTTTTCCCTCTCCCAATGTCCAGATGTTGTCCCACCATCGAGATGTCAAAGGAGACCAAAAAAAAAAAAAACGCCATGCAGGACTTGAGCGGAAAGAAAAAAAAAAGAGTCTTGCGGTAATTCACGCGATCGGCCGTAATGTTCGCCCATGTTTCAACTCAAAGAAGAACCTGTCTCAATTTAACCGGAAGCAAGGCCATAATACTAGATTTGGGCTAGTCTTTATTGCTCGTTAATGAACTTCCAGACATCGTGAATCCACACAGAAAGAAAAGAAAAAAAAAACAGAAGGGGAAGGGGAGGAAGGGCTTTCAGCTGCAGGGCCATAAATAGACAAGCGGCCCAAAGAAGAGGTGTACTTAATATGAGCGAATTACAGAAACTCTCTCCTCAGGTAAATACCACAATGCAAAGTTGCCACACTGGTGATCCTTCCTTCGTATACTCAACGATGAGTAAACAAATCAGTGTACATAGTGGGTAGTTCTTCAGCTGCCAGGTTTGCATCTTCGAAGCTTCTCCAATTACCCTGATGCTGCACCATCAATTTTGCCGGGTAAATCATCCGGAATCGAATACCAGCCGCTATCAGCTTTTTAATGCAACTATGATAGGCTGCCAGCTTCTGTCTAACACTGACTGGCAGATCTTGAGAGAATCTAAGCTGGGCATCTTCCCATTTAATCTCTTGCAGCTCTTTAACTCTCCCTAGGGTGTGCTGTTGGTCAGTGTAGCTTAAGAGCCGAATAATGAATGGCCTAGGCTTAGCCCCTGGGGGAGGTCAAGGTTTCAGCGAGTGGTGGGCCCGTTCTACCTGGTACACTGTAGATTGTGGTGGAGGACCTGCAATCTTAGCTAAAAGCTTCTGTGTGAACTGAATTATGGCTGATCCTTCAGCTTCTTCAGGCAACCCAAACACAACAATATTATTCCTCCTATTCCTCCCCTCCAAATCTTCTAGTTTACTCTCAACTTTATTCAGTGTCTGCCTTAATCTTACCACTTCTGGCTCCAACCTTGCCTGCCAATTTTCTAGTGAGGATGTACGGGCAGAAACATCCAATATTTTCTTGTTCATTTCTCTCAATTCTGCCTGAATGTTCTTCAGGTCCAGAGCAAGTTCTTTAAAAGAATCTTTAATGCCAGCCAGTTCCACTAAAAATGTATCCTCCAACAGGGAAACAGAGTTGCTAGCTGACGCCGCTGCCCTATTGAGGGTTGCGGTCTGTGTTTTGGTTCTCTTCGTCGATTTGTCTGGTGTCTGTGGCGGTGTCCGGGCCGGGAGAGCCTGCCACATTTCTGTGTCCATTTTCACCCCCTTAGATATTAAAAACTGCTTCAGTTTGCTTCTCTCAAACCCGCTTAGCTTCAGATGGGTATTAGCGATGGTTAAATAACCTATCTCAGATAAAAACTTACTAACTTTATAGTTTTTGGAGAGTTCAGGGGACAGCCGAGTCAGAGAACATCTGCTCAGGCTGAAGACATCACATGATCTACAGAAATTTATAACATTTATGTAAAGAGAAAATCTTCCCTTCCACGGCCAGTATTTAATTGCTGGTGATGGGGCTTGTCTACATTTGAATCTTTTGGTTAACAGTTAAGAGAGATCCCTTAGAGCACCTTAGGAATAAGGAACTAAAATGGAGAATGTTATTTTTATTTTATTAAAAAGTGGGGTATAGAGATATCAGGAACTTCTGTATAGATCTGAAATTACAACAGAATGGTGCAGGAATAGGGGGAGTTAATGTACACATGATACAGTACACTTGTATGTCTAGATAAGTCATAGCAAGGTAACATAAAATGTTCTCAAGCAAACTGACATTGCTTTATTTTTCCATTTTGTCTCTTTTTCAACTCATTACCATAGCCCTTAAGTAATAAAAGAGTAGCAGTAAACAGAATAATGACATAACAAGGATGAAGGTGTTTAATGATGAATTTTGTGCATTTTACAACTATTTTGAAATCAGTTAGGGCTTGGGAGAATAATTGCTAACATGAGGATTTCAAATACGTATGCCTAGGCTTTTAGAAGACATAAAAGACTATACTCTTGAAGTGTTTTGAAATGAGGAATATAGCCCTTTCATTACCATATATAGAGAAAAAATGGAACTAAGATAAGAAGGTCTCTCACGAGATGGGTTTAGCCAAAGATTTTCGTTATTGACAAAACGTTCATGTGTTTTTTTCTCCTGGAATATCTCTGAGTATGGTGGTATCTATTTTGCCTATTAACCTTCTGTATGAACTTATGGGTTGTTGAAAGTGAAGGAAATTAGGCCTTTTCTTCTGGGGGGATGCATACATGGAATAGAATTAAAGTAATGTGGTACCGTATTAAGACAGGTCATGTAATAAACATAAGAATGACAATTATAAAGGAAATATATGTATAAAGTATCTAGGTTTGTTTCATGACATTGTTTTTTCACACATCGGGATGGATTGGGGTACATTTCTTTTGTGTAACTGGGGAACTTTGGATGATATGCCTGGACTACTTATTGTACTTTTCGTTTATGTTTTTGAATGAGAAATTATGTTGTATGGCTTAATAGTGGTGCTATGATTTATTTAGTTGTTAAAATAAAGAATTCCCCTCCTCTTTTCGAGAAGTGCAATGGGATCTTTAACATCCACCTGAACTACGGCCAGAATAGGCAGAAGGGACCTCGATTTTTAACATCTCATCCAAAAGATGGCACCACCCTCATGCTGCACTGCAGTGTCAATATTGGGATTTTTTAACTCAAGTGCCTGGTGTGGGGATTGAACTCACAGCCTTCTGATCTTCTGGCCTCAGAGGCGAGTGGGCAATCTGCTAAGCCACTGCCACTTCACACATGCGCACATTTCTAATTATATAAAAAATACAAAAAATACAAGATCTGTGTTCCTTTTAGGAAGAGGTAGAGAAGATTAATTTAATATATAGCATACCTCATGAGCAAATGCTCTGTTTAAATATGCAAGCTGTGTCTTGAGTTATCCTTGTCATGTTCAACCTCCCCCCCAGATGGGTGGCAGGGAAGGAGTCACCCATTACCATTACCATTACCAACAGGAAAAATTGCCTCATCAAGATGTTAAGAATTCTGTTTGCATAATTCTATGACTCCTCACCAATTTGTGGTATAGGGGCCCAGCTACATGTTGTACCAGCCCTGGTATACATGATAATGTCGATTGGTACTAGTACAAGTTAAGGGTGAGAGAATTTGGAAATTGTCAGCTTTTGTGAGGATTTAATTCTAACCCCTTTGTGTTCAGTTTGACTTTGACACTTTGGCTCAAAACACTTAAGATCCTTAGAATTATTGAGTACCAAGACACTGGAAAAGATAGGCAGAACTGAAAGGCGAGGCGTATCCTGGATGAGAAAAGTAGGCAAAAAAAAGGATGTGGTAGCTAGTGCTAAACAGAAGAGCTGGAGTGGAAATGGGGGCAAGAATCATTTAGCTCTTTAGTCTTCAACAAGGCTGTCAGATTCTAAAGGGGAATAAGCACCTAGGCTATTAAGTTCTAAATTGAACAAGGTTCATGGAAAGTATGCACATTAACCAAGGTAAGGGAGTAATTTAAAAGACTAGGGGGATTAAATAGAAAGGCAAGGAAGTTGGAGAGGGAACCAGCCCATAGGTCAAGCAGGTCTTGGATTTGGGTTTCAGACCAGTAAGGCAAGGGGCAACATTGGGAGGGTGATAGGGTGCAATGGATGTGGGACAGGATGTGGGACAGCCATTGTATTGGATATAGCATGGAGGCAGGGGGGATGCATGGTGTGTAGGCAGCTTACACATCTAAAGGAAGAGTTGGGGAGGTTGAGGTGGGAGTTAAACAGGATGGCTGAGTACGGACAGAATAGTGGATTGGAGAAGGGCTGAATAGAGCACCAGCTGGGCATGGGGTACAGGAGAGAACATAAAAGGGAGCACAGAGCCTCAAGAACAGGTGTAGACAGACTAGGGGTCTCAAGGGAATGGCAGGTAGTCAGATCAAGAAGGTTCATGCACAGGCAGGGAATATGCGAATATGGAGGGGCACAATAGACAGACAGTTACAGAACATGGGTGCTCTGCAGAAGAACAGATTCTCACCCTTGGAGACCCACAAAGATGAGGATAAGGTGAGCGAGTGTGAGGAGACCACTGGGGACAAAGGAAGGGTCAATGATAAGGACTGCACTGGAGAAAGATGTAAGGGGGATGCACCTATGGAGGGATCCTTGAAGGTAGAAGCAAAACAACAAAAGAGACAGGAGGAAACACACCCATAACTGGGTCACACTCCACAGAAGAGACAGAGAGGGAACCTGTAAAAACCTCAGTGACTGGAAGGCAGAGTGGAGGGTGTAAAGGGGAGGTTATCTGTACTCCAGGGAAAAGGGACAATAAAGAGGTAAGGCAAGCACAAAAGGAGGAAAGGGGGGAAGAACTCTGGAAGCAGGAGACCAGGATGCCAGTGAGTGGGGGAGACATCAGTAGTAGAGGGAATGGGGATGGATACCAAGATGTGAAAAGAACACAGGAGAAAGGTGTGGACAGTGGGGGAAAGGGTATCAAGGAGGACAGCACTGAGAAGGAAAAGAGGTGGGAAAAGGAAGGCCAAACGTATAAGCAGAAGGAAAGGGGTAGAAGGGTCTTGCTAATAGGGGACTCAATTATTAAGGGAATCAGATGGGGTGGCAGGGGGAATAGGAGTAGTGCAATTTTGGTTGAGTGCATACCAGGAATGATGGAACACAAGATGCAGCACAACATTCCGTCATGCGGATCGTGACAAGGTGGGATGCCTCACTTGGTGCTGCACCTGCACACCAATGACCTGAAGGGGAACAGCCTGGAGGAGGTGCAGGCAAGATTCAAGGAGCTTGCCAGGGTATGTAGTAAGGAGTTCCAACGATTGCCTTCTTGGAGGTGCTACCAATGCCAAAAGCAAGCAAGTTCAGGAAACAGGATAGAGGAATTCAACAAATGGCTGACAGATTGATATGCGGGTCTGGGCTGGTGGACTGCTGGGAGTCAACATAGGAAAACAAGAGCCTTTATGCCCCAGACAGACTGCACCTCAGCAAGGAGGGATTGGCAGTCCTAAAAAGGAAGCTGGGGGAGTTTATTGAAAGAACAAATAATTTAAACTGAAGATGAGAGGTTAAGGCAAAGTAGACTCAAGGTGGCAAAAGGTATGGAAGGCTTCCTGCCTCCCCCGCAGGATGGCAATAGGGAGTTATGGAATACAGTAGTTCAACCAAGGGAAAGGTGAGGGGCCAAGAGGGGAGCAAATGAGGAGCAGGGTATGACTGGAGGGCAGTGCCCCTGAACACTAGGAGCTTAGGGAATAAATTACCAAAGCTTCAAGCTCTGATGGCAGAAGGGAAAATAGACAGAGCTGCCATCACAGAGACATAGGCCAACCAGGACTGGAACCTAACACTTCTGGGATACGGCCTGCATAGAAGGGATAGAGAGTGTGGTAGGGATGTGGGGATGGCTCTATACATAATGGAGGGATTCATGGCCAGCAGGGAGGAAGGGGAGGAGGGGAAAGCAGAGATCTTGTGGGTAAGCATTTAGAATGCTAAGGGGCAGAAGGTTAGACTAGGGGTGGCATACCGAACTCCATCTCAGGAGGAAGACATTAACCAGGAGCTGGTGGCAAATGTCATCAAGCACTACCAGAAGGGAAGGGTGGTGGTGGATAGTGACTTCAATTGCTTGGAACACAATGACCACAACTAGCACAAGGGATCAGATCTTATTAGATGGTTTCCAGGATGTCTTCCTCTCTCAGCACATGATGGAGCCTACTAGGGAGGGGAATATCTTGGACTTGGTCCTAGCAGATGATAACCAGGTGCAAGATGTTAGGATTGAGGCTCCCCTGGCAGGCAGTGACCACAACATGGTGTGGTTCTCATTAGACATGGGTTGGGAGGGGAAGGCTAGCAAAACCATGGTTGGGGGTTTCAGGACGACTGACTTCAGCAGAATGGCAGCCATAGCTAGAGGGCATGTGGCCACCATCAGGTCAGTGATGGACACAAAGCAAAAGTGGACAATCATAAAGAACTCATGTACAAAGAATGTTAATAAGAATTCTAGATCCAGGAAGCCTAGTTGGTGGACAAAAGAGTTGCAAGAGCGAGTGAGAGAAAAAAAAGGCAGCTTTAAAACCTTTAAAAGGACATATAGGGAGGTAGACAAGGAGGAGTACATCACAAAACCCAGAGAGGTGATCAGGGTAGTGAGGGCAGCCAAGGCCACAAAGGAGCTAAGGCTGGACCAGAGGATTAGGAAGGGGAGAAATATTTTTTTTTAAAATGTCAAGGAAAAAAGGAAAAGTAACGAACAGATTGCCAGGATTAAAAACAACAATGGAGGATGGACAGTGAAGGGAGCAGTCCAAACAGTGGTACTAAATGAGTACTTCTGCTCAGTATTCACAAGGGAGAAGGATGGGCCCATCCTTCCGGGGAAGGATGGGGGAAAGTCGGAGGGAAGGGGATAACAGATATTGAGATTCCAGATAACAGGGTGTTGGATGTCCTAAGATCTCTTAAGGTAGACAAGGCTCCAGGTCTAGATGGGATACATCTGAGAGTGCTGAGGGAACCAGCAGAGGAGTTGGCAGCACCCCTAACAGATGTATTCAACACCTCCCTAAGGATAGGATGTATGCCCCTTGACTGGAGAATGGCCCACCTGGTACCCATACATAAGAGTGGCCCCAGGGATAAGCTGCGAAACTACAGACTGGTCAGCCTCACATCCTTGGTGGGGAAATTGATGGAGACCATCCAGAAGGAATGGTTGGTGGAATTCATGCATGAACATGGGCTGGGGATGACCAACAACATGGATTCATCAACGGGAGGTCCTACAAAACAAACCTGGTTGACTGAGTGACTAGATCTCTGGATGGGGAAAAGGCAGTTGATGTCCTGTATCTGGATTTCAGTAAAGTCTTTCACTGCATGCCACATGGCAGACTAAGTAAACTCAAGGGCATGGGTGCAGCCAAAAACTGGTTAGGTGGCTGGAAAGTTGCTTTGGAAATAGGAAACAAAGAGTGGTAGTAGTAGGGGGAGAACTCTCAACACCCCAGGCAGTCATCAGCAGTGTCCCACAGGGCTATGTCCAAGGGCCTGACCTATTCAGTATCTACTCAGTGGATACAGCGGAAGGGCTGGAGAGCAAGATAAGCCTGTTCACTGACAACACCAAAATTGGTGCTGTGGTGGATTCTGAGGAGGAGGGAAGAGTGCTACACAAGGATCTGGAGAAGTTGGACAGCAGGTCAAGAACGTGGCAGCTGATGTTCAATGCTGGGAAGTGCAAGGTCATGCATGTCAGGGCAAAGAACCCAAGGGTCACCTACCATATGGGGGGAGAGGTTAAAGGTCATGGAGGAGGAAAGGGATCTGGAGGTGGTGGTCACAGGGAATATGAAACACTCAGAACAGTGCAGGTTGACAGCAGCCAAGGCCAACAAAATGTTAGGGTGTATTGCCAGAGGGATTACCTCAAGGAAAGCAGAGGTGATCCTGCAACTGTACAGATCACTGGTGAGGCTGCAACTGGAATATTGTGTACAGTTCTGGTGCCCTTACTTAAAGAGGAACATCAAGCCCTTGCTAGGGTACAGAGAAGAGTGACCAAACTGATAAGGGAGATGGAGATAAGCTCTATGGGCAGAGGCTGAAGAAGATAAGTATGTACTTCCTGGAGGACAGAAGGGACAGGGGAGATATGACTGAGACCTTCAAGTACCTAAAGGGCATAAATAGGGTCAGCATTAGGGGTTTGTTTCAATTGAAGAGAGGTGGATCACTTGGGACCATAGTATGAAGCCGAACGGAGGAAGATTCAAGAGGGAACTGAGAAGGCACTACTTCACAGAAATAGTGGTGGCAGTATGGAACATACTCCCAGAGGAGCTGGTCTCGGAGGTGTAACCCCTCTACAAATGGGGGTTCCCAAAAATCTTCCATGGGCTTGCCCAAATGCCCACTGCCAGGCTGGCGTTCTCTGTCCTCAGCAATTTAAAAGTGGTTACATGTGAGTGCCCTGTCAGCCTCCGTGCCTGACTCTTTAAGATCTGCCTATTTTGTAGAGTGTAATTAATCTGAGTGGGGGCCAAGTGGTTTCAGGCTCAAGTCCCACCTGAGCTGCTGTATTATTGCTCCATTCTGCCATCGCAAATTGCACAGAGGGGGCCCTACAAGGATCTCTAACTGATTGCTGATTATCTGCTTTAGTAATAATAATATTGTAGTTTGTCTAACCTGCCTTCCTTTGCAGCATGGACATTTCTGTTAATCACCACCATCTTGGCTCTGGCCTGGTAGGTTGGACCAATCAGCACCTTTGGGTACCCTAAAATGGAGTCTGTCCCCAGGGGTCTTGTGGGAGTGAATTTCTGTAGAAATTGTAGGTTTTGCTTTTTGGTGCCTAAATGGACCTGGAGGGGGAGCCCTTGCTTTGACAGACAGATGGATTAACCAATCGAACCTTTTGGATCTCTGGGAAAGTCCCAAGCTGCCTGCAGCAGAGAATCAGTCTGGAGTTAGAGTTGAAAGAGTGAACAGCTTGAGTGATTCAAGCAGCTGCTCCTGCATGGTATGCAGAGGAAATAGGTGGGAAGGCTGTGTTTAGCTTGCCTGCTACCATCTTCATAAGTGAAGTGACCTTGAGCCTGATAACAGACTCCTTCTAAATTGCAGTTTTCATGATGGGATCCTGATTTGTGACAAACTGAATACTCCTGAAGTGGACCAAAGATTTGCCAAGGTGCGATCGGCCTGTCAGGACTTGAGACTGCCGCAGAGCATATGGTTTGGGTAGAGACACTGAATTGCAACTGGACTGTCATCCGAACTGTGGTATTTACCTTGCTTTTACTATAAGTGTGCTGAATGCTGATAGTGGGTCGCGATTTGTTTCCCCCACTGCTTGAATGTGTCACGCTTGCTGGAAGCTGTATCCAGAACTTACTGGACTGTCTCTGAACTGTTCACCCGGTCTGGGCCTTGCCACCTTGGCCCAGACAGCTGCTCATGCTGCAGAGAAACAACCGACGAGAGACCCGCCTGGGGATTCGGCTCCCTGCTCAACACTAACCAACAGGATCGGCACCACGGTGCTTCTTGTGGGCCATGCTTCTCCTGGCCATCCAGCTCTTCATCCAGAGGTCTCCATTTCATTCATCTTGCATCCTGTACTGGGTAGCGTGAGTAAACACCAGGGTAGCTCCCCTGCAACAAAGCTCAAATCAAAGTGTGTTAACTGATTTAATTGTTGCTAATCATTTTGTACTAAGCTATCCAACTTTGGATTTCAAATTGTGGGTCAAAGTGCATGCATGTTTTCTTTCCATCACAGGGCCTTGACCAGCTGCAACGCCAGCCTACTCCGGGCAACACTTCAGGCTAGTCATAGTTCCAACTGGGTACCCAAAGTGTGTGTGACTGTGTTACAGGGACATTTGAGTGCATGCCTTATAACCTGACTTATTCAGATCTTGAATCAACCACTAGATTTTGCCCCCTTCCTTGTTACTGCCCCTTGAACAAATCAGATTGAAATCTTTTTGCATTTAAACTGGTTGTGGTGTACCTCTGTATGAAGAGCATTGAAATACTGTTGGTTGTTTTGCTAAATCTTATTATACAGGGGGTCTCCAAGGTCAAGCCAGCTGAACCAGCCCTGGTAGTAAGTGCAACAAGTGTGGGGTTAAAACTGCTGTCAGGTGCTAACTGCAATTGTGTATTCTGTGAACCAGTTGGGCCATTAGAGGGAAAAGAGGGGGGGTAACAGTGTCCCGGAGGGCTGTACCCAGGTCAGCTACGCTACCACTAACTCTGTCCTCCTGGTGGAGGCACCCGTTTTCAGTACCCAGACCCCTCAACCTGCACTTGGTCATGCAGGCAGGGGTAGTGTCCCTGGGGGTAGCACCACCTAGGGGATACACAGAGATCGGTGGAAAGTTTTAAAAGGGGGTGGGATAGAGTAAAGGGCAGAAGAAGCATTGGAGTTGACTTGAACAAATAGTCATGCTCAGTAAAGGAGAAGAAAGGTGATAGTGGTGACAAGGGAGGGGGGTGGGGTTGGCAGTACTGTTGTAAACCATGAGCTGCAAAATCAAGCAGATGAGATAAACCTTTTTGTCCTGTATCTGCTGGCTTTTTTTCATATGTTCATAGGGTTCTAGTATCTAACTCAGGAAGAGGGGTATAACAAGAGCAATGTTTCTATGTGTATAAATAGATGATTTGATACCTTTTATACATTTTACCTTTTCAATCTGAGACAGGGACAGACCTTGGTATATTTTATTTGTTAACTATTCATGAAAACCAAGCCCACAGTCTCAAATGCCCTATACTCTGTCAACTTATGACAAGACACTAGACCATGGAAAAACTCTGTCCTTCAGCATGAGTGAGCCTGCTGGATTGGTAGAGGATATGGACCATGTGAAGGTACTTGGGGCTCAAACCACTATGCAAAGAACTTTATTGCATAAGTTAGTAAATACATTAATCCTTTGCCTAACTGGCTGCTGTTGTGGAATTGTTTAAAACAAAGAAATACAAATTGACTTCTGAACAGAAATTACAAGCTTTGCTGCCCAATTCTGTACTAGCCGAAGATGGCTTGACTAGTGTGTACAGATTATCTCTTTAAAAAACATCCAGCCTGACAATATTCCACAGATGACAAAAGAAACTCCTGATACTGGCTGCCACCTGAGATTTATGTGACAATTTCTATCAAGAATTGTTTTTCAGTTGTGTGTTCCACCACCACCTCAAGTTGAACCCCATTAAGGATTATTAAAAGGCTCTCAGAAATGTTGCATTCTAATTGGCCATTAGGATTTTGACAGCCTTACATTTATTTATTTATTTATTTAAACTATGGTAACCAGGAAAGTAATCCCTGTTACACTGTCATGTACAGCCTGATTGTTTGTCCCAAACACATTATGTATGTTTTTGTGTTTTCTGTATTACTGTACCATTGTAACTCCCTACCCCCAGGGCGCATGTGGAATCGAGCAGTACTCTGCTCAGCATGCCCTCCTGGTAAATCTCTTAAATAAATAAATAAATTACAGTGGTGCATGATTTCTTCCTGCAAGCATTCCATCCTCTAGCACTGCTGAATGACTGGAATGATGCATTCTGATTCTAAACCAACATTCTTAAACTATAGGTGGAAGAACTATTTTATTAAAAATATCCCTTTCAATGAGGAAAACATTCAAAAAGTACACTTTTGACACTTTTCTTTTGGAATAATTTTTATAATAGCAATAAGGCACTTCAAAGGGTTAGATTAACAGTCAGTTAATCACCCCCTAGGGACAATATGGCACTCAACTGTGCCTCATGCCACATTATACTCCTAGGGGTGATTAACAGACTGTTAATCTAACCCCTAGTCTTGCCTTATTGCTTAATTGGCAGCTGAACATTCTACTTAAGCACTGAGACTTCCCAATCTGATCCCACCAGCAACAGTTGAGTCTTCAGTGAATTTAAAGTTAACCAGTTGGTGGCTGTCATGTGCTCAATGTCTAATTGACAACGGTTTGATATTTGTGTAGAAGAGCACTGTTTAGGTGCAAAAGACAGGTACGGCTGGATGTCAACAGCATAGCAGTCAGTGCCAGTGTTTCAGAAGGTTGCACATTTACCTCTGAGGCTAGAAGATCAGAAGGTTGTGGGTTATAGTCCCACACCAGGAACTTGGGGTACAGTCCCAATACCAACACTCCTGTTCAGCATAACAGGGGTACTGTACTCCTGAGGTGCTGTCTTACAAATGAGACATTAAACTGAGGTTCTGTCTACCTGTTCTAGTGGTTGTTAAGGTGGATGATAAAGAACCCATGGCACTTCTCAAAAATGTGGGGCCATTTTATTTAGAAGAAAAGAATCATACATAGATGGCACAAATAAAACATAATACTGCATAATAGGTAGAAATAAATCCACATTATATCACATCTTATTGTGTGACAGAAAGAAAAATGTATTTGAAAGAAAGTCTTATATCAGTCATACTGAGACAGAAAATATGCAATACCAAGTGCTGTAAATACCAGCTAAAAAATGACCCACATACAGTTGGAGATCTTTTCTCTAAGGAAAAATGAAAAATATAGTTTAAATTACAGTACCATACCTAAATTAGTACCCCACCCATCATGTACCGAGAACATCACATCTTGCAAGCCAAGCTTAAGGGCCAGTCAGTCACATTTCTCCCATAGAGATCTGATAGTAGTGTCAGGGAGTATTCCTATTTCATATTGATATAGCCTTACCGTAGACCAGAATATAATTTCTACTACTGATGTTGGAACTATGTATTTCTACTGTATTAATAAGGAACATCTAACCTGCCACAAATAAAACTGACAGCATGCAAAGCACAGTTGCAGATTCTATTTTTCATGTTAGTCTTTGGCAACCATTTAAGGTACACTAGGCACAAGTGCCTGTTTTCAGGGGTGACCTGGGAGCACTGGGCAGTTAAGTAACTTGCTCAGAGTCACACAGTATGCAAGTGGAGGTTGTGAGAATCAAACTCAGATTTGGTCTGCTGGATGTACCAAGCTTGTTCACACCTTGTTCCTCTAAGCTGTAGGCTATGCTGCCAGCCATTCTATTTACAGTAAGAACTCCATGGTGAAGGATCGAGACCTAATGCCACCACACTATAATCTACAGAGTGGAATATGGGGTCCTGCAACCTTTGACCTACTATATGCCAGAAGGTCTGTGCGTGTAGACACTACCAAATAATGTGACATGGTTTTCAAAATATCACTACTAGAGATGTAGCAAAGTTTCACTATGCTTGTGAATTTTCAGCGAAGTTACAAAATTCGCATCCGTGAATCAATTTGCAAAACTGCAGCTGTCACTTAAAATTCATCATTTGTAACTTCGCCTTGCTTTTGTTTGTTTTTTAACAGAAAATTGCACTTAAAAAAAACCCAGTCCACCAATCATTGGCAAGTTGGCCACAATGTAAAAATATATATATTTTTTTTAATTAAATCCCTTATTCCGTGGTGTTTAGTGGTCCCCCCCCCATCTATCACGGGCCACAGTTGAAATCATGAAAATCATCCCCAGCCCCACACCCCGTTGATTTGCTGGCCAGTCAGCCACAATGTAAAAATATAAATACATTTTTTTAAAATTCAATACATGGTGTCTAGTGGACCCCCCACCCCATCAGGGAGTGCCCCACCACACCATCCCGCTCCCCCATACCAATCCCACCTCAAGCAGGGCACCAACACAGCCCTCCACTCAACTCCATGGCTGGCAGCCTGACTGAGCTCTTAGTGAATGTGTACATGCTTCATTCATTGAGAGCTCACCATCATTTTAGGCAGTTTGTCAGGGGGTGGAGAATGGGAGGGGGCTGCTCTGGTCACAGGCGGGGGGCAGAATGGGGGAATAGTGTTGTGGACCCCACCCAGATATGAAGGTGAGTTGAGGGCTGTGCCAGTGGCCCCCTTGGGATCAGGATGGGGAGAGCAGGGTGGTGTGGTTGGGCACTCCCTGACGGGGTGGGGGGTCCACTAGACACCAAGGATTGAATTAAAAAAAATGTATTTATATTTTTACATTGTGGCTGACTGGTCAGCAATTAGCAGGGGGGTGTGGGAGCCACAAAATATTTGGCAGAGAGAAGTTCGCGGATTTCGCACATCTCTAATCATTACAACACTGAGGGTAATATCTGCCCTCTATTTATTTATGTTTCAGAGTGTTTTTTACCCTATCCTCCCATGTATCTCTAGCCACATAATATTCCACATGGACCTAGGAATTCTGTTATTCAAAAGCTGGCCAATCACCTCACTTCTTATCTTGTTGAGCACAGTTTCAAGTTGAAAGGTGGAGAAAAACAAGATACTCTAGTGGTTCTGTAAATCTGCTTTCTAGATTCAGAGACAGGGAGCTGAAGTATTGAGTGTGAAGTCTTAATTTTCTTTAATATCAGGAAAATACATGAAAGGATGCCATGCATATGGCCCTTCTGGGGGGAGACCCACTGTACTCTCTGCCATTCCTTATACCATGGCATGATCCATTCACTCACCAGTCAAACCTAACTTTACTCTCCTTTTTTACTACCAGTGAGATATTATAAATCAAAAACATAGAAGCCAGGAAAATGACAGAGTTCACCATATTCATCCCCCCTTTTGGTATTCTCCTATATGCAATATCCTTTCTTATTGTTTTTAGCCTACTCTCCTATAGGCCTTGGAAGAATACATTTTATTTTCTGGACTCCAGTTCCACTGGCAATGGGTAAATGACACTAACATACAAAAACATAGGGTACTAAAAATGTCTTAATCAGGAACACTCATCACTGTTTTGACACTGATCTATTTTTCCACGAGGACAGTTTATGTTCTGCTTTCAAGAAGAATCTGACCCAGTTTTCCTTAACTCATTACCTCCTGGAGTGCTTTTTGAAGTCCAAGTTTTCCATTTCTTAACCTTGATATAAAATGGTTGCTGAGGTATAATTGAGTTAAAGATCATGTGCAACGGTTTTTACATATTTTTTTATAAAAGCTTGAAAAGCTGAAATTTAAGTCCCTATGTCATGATTAGTGTTTCCTGAGAATTTCATGCTGTTTGGTTTTGTGGTTTTCTTTAAATCAGCATTTGTTAACTTGCTCTACAGTGGCTGAAAACAGTGGAGTTATTTCTGTCCTCTCAGTCAAACTTAGAGTGCAATGACATCATTTTGGAGTAGCTTGCTGTTTCAGATTCCCAATCAGAGCAGTAGTTTGTAGAGTTAACGGTTTGCTGAGCTCTCCAAGTTTCTTACAAACATAGTCTCTGGCTTGTGTTTAGATAGATCAGCTTAAAATAAAACATTATCTTTTCACAAAAAGCTGATCATTTTAATTTCAGTGCTGAACTGAAGTAGTGGTAATCTTTCTCTGTGAGACATTAGCTTGTCTGTATTACAGCTCTCAGTTCTTTCTAATCAAAACTCAGATTGTTTTTCTAACTATATAACACAGGGCTATTAAATGTATATAAAATAAATCTAAATGTTGTTCATTCACAGAAACAGTTTGTCTTTGATGTAGCCTCCATAAATAGATTTCATGTAAGACATTTTTTTTCACGTCAGATTGACAAACAGTACATGTGCTTGAAATACCATAGCAAAGTATGACAGGCACCTGTCAGCGCTCACAAATTTCAGTTCTTTGGTGATTTCTGTGTGAAAATACATTATGTTAGGTATAACTAGAAACACTATGTTGCATCCTGATGCACCGTGTCTCTGCTTCACAGCTGAGGCAGCTGCAGCCTACTGTCACCTGTCCCTGCCCCACAAGCCCTCTTCCTTCTGCTCCACATTTGAGGCTGCTGCATCCTGCCTTCCACCATCTTCTCTCACACAGTCAAGAATTGTGCACCCTGCTGCCTCCATCCCCTGTCTAAAGAATTAGAGCTGCTGTACCCTGCTTTACCCTGCCCAAACAATTGGGGTTGCTGCATCCTGCTGCTCTCTTCTCCCACCCTCACAGTTAGGGAAGCTGAACCTGTTGTCCCCTGTTCCCGTCTCCACAGTCAGGACTGCTGTGCTGTGCTAAGCCCTAGAGTGCCAGATTCCCTGCATCCACAGCTGGGGCTGCTGTACCATGCTGCCCTAGCCACCAGAGGTGGGGCTTTTGTTACACCCTGCTATTCACTTCCATTGCCCTAAATGGTCAGGGCTGCTGCACCATGTGTACCCCATCTCACAGTCAGGGCTGCTGTACCCTGATGCCCCCTGTGTTCTGCACCACAGTCGAGGCTTCTGCATCATGCTGTTCTCTAGCCCTGTCACCAGAGACAGGGCTGCTGCACCCTGCTCCCTTCTACACAGTTGGGGTTGCTATGGTCTGCTGTGCTTTAGATGCCCATGCCTCTGTTGTTAGGGCTGCTGCACCATGCTGCCACTTGCCACAAGATTCAGGGCATTTGCTGCACCCTGTTGCATGCCTCCACAGTTGAGGCAGTTGCACCCTGCTGTTCCCCTGCCACCAGAGTCAAATATTTTGCTACACCCTGCTCCCCACATCCCTTGTCCCAAACAGGCATGACTGCAGCACCCTGTCCTACAGTTTGGGCTGCTGTATCCTGTTGCCACCCTATCTCCTGCCTTAATATTCAGGGCTGCTGCACCCTGCTGCCCTCTGTCCCCACACCCACAGTCATGGCCACAGCCCCCTGTTGCCTCCTGTTCATATCTCCACAGTTAGGGCTACTGTGCTGTGCTACACACTAGAGTCTCATGCTGCCTGCATCCACAGTTGGGGCTGCTGAAGCCTGCTGTGCACTTCCATTGCCCCAAATGGTCTGGATGCTGCACAATGCATACCCCAGTGCTATTGTCAGGGCTGTTGTACCCAGATGCCCACCTGTGTCCTGCCCCACAATAATGGCTTCTGCACCATGCTGTCCTTTGTCCCCTGCCACCATTGGGCCCTGCTCCACCACAGAGCCCCTTGTCTCCACAGGTAGGGGACAGGGTTCAGCAAATGCTCTTACTTTTGTGCTGCACCCTTCCTGAACAGCTGGGGTTGCTGCACCTTGCTACCCCCTCTCTCTCACTCTCCCTCACAGTCAGGGACACTGCACATGTTGCCCCCCCATTCCTGTCTCAGCAGGGTGTAGCGAAGGATCTGAATTTGGTGGCAAGGAGACAGCAAGGTGCAACTGCCTTAACTGTGGAAGCATGCAACAGGGTGCAGCAAATGTCCTGAATCATGTGGCAAGTGGCAGCATGGTACAGCAGCCCTAACTGCAGAGGCATGGGGCTCTAGGGTACAGCAGGCCACAGCAACCCCAACTGTGTAGAAAGGAGCAGGGTGCAGCAGCCCTGTCAGTGGTGATAGGGGATAGAAGATAGCATAGTACAGAAGTATCAACTGTGGGGCAGGACATGGGGAGCATCAGGGTACAGCAACCCTAACTGTGTGATGGGGTACCTGTTGTGCAGCAACCCTGACCATTTGGGGCAATGGAAGTGGGTAGCAGGGTGCAGCAAAAGCCCCACCTCTGGTGCTAGGGCAGCATGGTGCAGCAGCCCCAGCTGTGGAGGCAGATAATCTGGCACTCTAGGGCTTAATACAGCACAGCAGCCCTGACTGTGGAGACAGGAACAGGGCAACAGGTGCAGCATCCCTAAATGTGAGGGTGGGGGAGAGAGGGAAACAGGGTGCAACAACCCAATTGTTTGGGCAGGGAGCAGCAGGGTGCAGTTGTCCTGATTCTTTAGGCAAGGGATGGAGGCAGCAGGGTGCACAGTTCCTGACTGTGTGGGAGAAGACAGTGGGCAGCAGGGTGCAGCAACCTTGATTGTGGAGCAAAATGCAAGGTGCTTGTGGGACAGGGGACTGGTGGCAGTAGACTGTAGCTGCCTCAACTGTGGGGCAGAGACATGGTGCATCAGGATGCCACATAGTGTTTTTAGTTAGACACATACATGATGCATTTTCACATAGAAACCCCCAAATAACTGAAATTTGTGAGTTCTGACAGTATATGTGCTTGAAATACTGTAGCAGAATGTTACAAGCACCTGTTTGCTAATCTGACATGAAAAAAATGATCTTACATGATTATATTTATGAAGGCTACATCAAAAACAAACTTTCTAGGCTAGCCTGGTAGTGCTCAGGGCTGAGGTGCTGGACACCTTACCTCATACCACACCGGTGACCTGGGTTTGGGAATGAGCCTGGGGCACTGGGGTCGACTGGGGAGGAGAAGGATGAAGCACCCAACAGCTGCTCTCCTTCTCCAGGGGGTCTCCTGCATGATCCCGCAGCAATACCGCCATCTAGGGGAGCCTGGGTAGAAGGTGCAGTAGTTGGGGTTAGCGGCTACTAGATTGGGCAGACGTCGACAGGGGGCAGAGTGGGAGGGACATCTCAGTGTGCCTCCTAGCTCATTGGCCCCCATTGCATGCCAACGTCTGGGGAACAAGGAAAAAATTCTTGGTTTCTCCTAGGCTACAAGTCCTCTCTCTGCACGTGTCTCTGGATCGTAGTGGCAGATCCTGATGTACTGGATCCATGACACAGTATGCTGGTTCTGGGGAGGTAAGAGAGGGGTCCCTCCTCACCCTGCCCAGGGGGTCATCTGAGTACCTAGGCTAGTGGAACCACAGGTACTCAAGGGACAAACTGCAGTGACGAGAGGGGTACAGTGAAGGGAATGTCTGCGAGAGTGGAGAGAGGAGGCAGTAGGAGTATAAACACAAGATTAAAAAAAACTTTCTATGAATGAATGCAATTTAGATTTATTTTATATTCATTAAACAACCCTGTGTTATATAGTTAGAAAAAAAATTGAGGTTTGCTTAGAAAGAATAGAGCTGTGATACTGACAAGCTGATTTCTCACAGAAAAAGATTTCCACTACTTCAATTCAGCATTAAAAGTGAAATGATCAGCTTTTTAAAGGAAGAGAATTACTGTATATATTTTAAGGCTGATCTATCTAAACACAAACCAGAGACTGGGTTTGTAAGAAACCTGGAGAGCTCAGCAAACCATAAATTCTATAGAGTGCTGCTCTGATTGGGAATCTGAAACAGCAAGCTACTCCAAAATGATGTCATCACACTTTAAGTTTAACAGAGAGGACAGAAATAACTCCACTGTTTTCAGCCACTACAGAGCAAGATAACAAATGATGATTTAAAAAAAAACACAAAACCACACAGCATGACATTTTCAGGAAACACTAATCATGACACAAGGACTTGAACTGCGACTTTTTAAGCTTTTATTAAAAATATGTAAAAACCATTGCACATGATCTTTAAGTAAGTTCACAGGTCCATATTATATCCCCAAAATCTTTATTGCTTCAGTCTTGGTTTGAATATCCACAATTTTAAGCCATCAGTGTTATTCAATGTATGGCCGATGGAAATTCTCAAACTTTTGTGGTAGTTCACCTTTGCTCCTGCTAATTTGGAGATGTTTGCATTGTCTGTTGCAATGGCTGTCCTGATTCTTGATCCTGAATATTCATATATAGATCATCAGCATATGCTAGGGTCTTAATAACTGTATCATCTGGAGCTAAAGCAATCCCTTGTATCCAGGAATTTCAATGAGTTTAATGAGGGGATCAAAAGAAAAGAAATATACAAAAGCGGGCTAAGGTGGCACCCTTGCCTTACCTTCCTGGAGACTGAAATGGGGGCACAAGTTGAAATTGATAAAGGGGATCAACATTGCACTATTATATAATAACAATGCAATTTATAAAACCTAAGAATGCCATAAAACTCCAGGATCATTGATAAGTAGACATGTGGGATCTGAGCAAAGGCTTTCTACTGGTCAGTGGATAACAGGAATCCTTGAGCCAAGCCCTTTTTCCATCTGCCCTATACTGTAGTTCCCTGATGGTGATCAAGTTATCCATGGTAATAATAATAATAATTTTATTTCACAAAAGCACCTTTCAGATTTCAAGATGCTTTACAAAATAATTAAAAGATAATAAGACAGTGAAAACAGTATAAAACAGGAAAATACAGCAGGGTTAATTTACTAAGCGACATCAAAGGTCTGACAACATAAATAGGTTTTGAGCACTTGCTTAAAGCCTCCCACTGTCTGCATACCCGTAGCCAGCGGGGTAGAGAATTCCAAAGGGTAGGGGCAGTGTACATGAATGCATGTGTCCCTGATGACTTCAAAGACACACTCTGAATCTCCAGCAACCCCTCGCCAACTGAACAGAGCTGTGCTCGGGGCGATAGGGAATTGGAAGCTCTTTCAAGTAGTCAGGGCCAAGTCATGTAGGGCTTTGTTGGTCAGTAAACCAAACTTAAAGGTGACTGCGCAGAACAGGGATAATATGAGATGTTCGAGAAACCCCCATCAGCAAACATCCTGCCGCATTCTGCACTATCTGCAAGTGTCAGATATCAACCCCAGGAAGCCCTAAGTAAAGGGAGTTGCAGTAATCAAAGCACGAGGTCACAAAGGCGTGGACAAGTGTAGGCAGGTCTCCGGATGGAACAAGGTGCTTGATCTAGGTGATGTTCCTAAGATGGTAAAAGGAAGACTTGATGACTGCTAACACATGAGATCATAAAATCAGCCCATCATCAAGCACCACCCCCTGGTCCCCCACCTGATCAGAGGTAGGGATCTGGGTGCCCCCTAGATAAATTCTAGAGGGCTGGCCAGTCCTCAACCCCTCTATCCAGTGACCCAGTTCCACCACCATCACCTCCATCTTTCCCACATTCAACTTTAGCCAACTCGAATTCATCCAGTCTGGGATTTTCACAAGGCAGTTGTTAAATACTGAGAGAGCACTATCCTGGTTGGGTGCAAAAGACAGGTAGAGCTGGGTATCATCAGCATAGTAGCAGTGAAGTAGAGCTGGGTATCATCAGCATAGTAGCAGTGAAAACTCAGCCCATACCATCTTACAATGTCTCCAAGGGGCAGCGTATACACTGTGAACAACATGGGGGAAAGCACTGAGCCCTGAGGAACCCCACAAGACAGAGAGAATGGGCCCGAGGAGACAAACCCGGACAACACTATCTGAGTTCTGCCAGTGAGAAAAGATGTAAACCATCTGAGAACTGCATGTGTCAAGCCACAGATGAACCTCAGACATCCAAGCAATACCCCATGGTCCTCAGTGTCGGAAGCTGAAGAGAGGTCAAGGAGCACCAGAATAGTACAGCGTCTCCAATCTCTTGCCGTCAGGAGATCATTGAGCACCTGAACCAACACACTCTCGATACTATGCCTCTTCTGAAAATTGGACTGGAGAGGATTGTAGATGTTATGGATGGTCAAGTGGTTCTCCAGTTCTACCACCACTACTTTCTCAAAAACCTTCCCTAAAAAAGGAAGATTAGAGATTGATTTGTAGTTAGCCAGAGAGTCAGGGTTCAAAGAAGCTTTCTTCAGGAGGGGTACTACCACCGCCTTTTTCAGGGAGCTTGGGAACTCACCCGAGTCAAGGGAGCACCGGACAATCTGAACCAGGATCGGGCCAATGATGTCACAACATCCCATTATCGGGGAGGCTGGACCCAGATCCAAACTACAGCATGTAGGATGCATACTGCGGACAATCTGCATGACATCCACAAACTCCAGTAGGTCAAAGGAACTCCAGTAAACACAAGGTGAGGTGACCGAGCACCGATCAATGGCATCCCCCATACAGCGAACCACGAAGATCTCCGACCTGAAGTCAGCCACCTTATTCTCAAACAATCGAGCAAGCTCATCGCACTCCTCTTGCAAAAAAGGTCTTCGGAAGTGTAGTCAGGTTGGGTTGCACAACCTGTCCACAGTCTGGAAGAGCTGAACTGGTTGGTTCTGTGCAGCAGCAATGTCCCCGGACAGGAATTCTGCCTTCTTATAGGAGATCACTGATTGGTAGGTCTGATAATGCTCTACCAATCTAAGGTGATTGACCTCCAGGCCAGATTTCCACCCGCATCACTCTAACCTATGTCCAAGTTGCTGCAACTCCCTCAAGGACCCATCAAACCATGAGGCCCGAGGGCGAACGGGGAGAGGACGAACATGGACAGGGGCAATGAGATCCAGGGTGGCAGAAATTGCCTTATTATAGGCCAACACCAAGGCCTCAGGGTTCATGCTAGCCACAGGAAACTCCAAGAGGTCTATTACCACCGCCAGGCCTTTGGAGCTCACCTCCCATAAAGGGCGGTAACTGACCATCTCCACAGGGGAAGGCCTACGTAGGGGGTGCAAAAGTTGAATCTCATGGTGTAATGATCGGACCATCCGATGGGTTCCACCCCCACATCAGAGGCATCCATCCCCAGGAGAAAGACCAAATCAAGAGAGTGACCATGCTGGTGGGTGGCAGAGGTAACAATCTGTGTAAGGCCCAGTGATGTCACCAACTGGAGGAAGTGCTGTCCAAATTACGAGAGTTCATCGTCGACCCAGGCATTGAAGTTACCCAGAACCATTAATCTGGGTGACTCCAGCACCATGTCAGTGACAAAATCCGCTACTTCCTGCAGGAATCACTTCTCATCCCCTGGTGGACAGTAGACAAGAGCTATCCTGTCACCCACACCTGCCACCACAGTACACTCAAAAGATTCAGCCTGTTCAACAGGTACACTCGTGAGGCCCAACTCAGCCCTAAAACAGACCACCCCCACCCGCGGTCCAATCTTGAGTGGTGAATCACCAAGTACCAGGCTGGAATTGCAGCTTCCAAAATGGGAACAACATTTTCATCCAACCAGGTCTTGGTGATGCAAGCCAGATCAGTAGACCCAACAAGATCTGCAATAACTGCAGTCTTGTTCTTAACTGATCTGGCATTGCATATCACCGCTCGGGTTGAACAGGTTTCAGGGGCTGCCCTGGCTGCTTGCCCACCAGAATTAATGGTGGTGCCCTTGGGTATGGGGACTAGACATGGCTTACCACGTTCCAGGCTCCATTTTGCCCTAAGGCGTCTTCTGGACCTAACCAACCTGATGTGAGGTCCCCATTCATTCATCCTCTGATATCCATGCCCCCCACCACCCCCCCTACAAGCAATACCCAATGCCCAACAATGCTGGTAAGTTGACAACAGCAATGGAGGGGGAGAAAAAGGGCAGAGGGAATCGGGGGCAGAGGATGAATGACGCACAACCAGAAAGGGAGGATTACACACCCTACAAGCGAAACACGGGCAAATTACACAACACCCAGATGCCTAGTCCAAAGAACCACAACAAAACAAATAATAAAATCCAAAACCTGCCCCTTAAAAGAGATAACATTTTAACCTACCCCTTCTTAAAAGGATGCCCTAACCCAGAGCTCAGCAGATGAAAAAAAAAAAAACATAAACCAAAAAATTAAATCAACCAAATAATAAAAGAACCACCTCAAACCCCTCTCACCATAATGCAGCATACAGAATGAACCCACCACTCCCACCCCCAGGTCCTCTCACAACCTGAAAATGAGAGAAGTCCGCCCACTCAGATTACCCAAAGTTAGGTAGTAAAATCAAATTAAAAATCCAAAGCAGAAACGTCTTCTTTAACTTAAGAGAAAAATTAATAAAAGTGGACCCCCCGGTCCTCTCACCAACAGGGAGACCACAGAAGGACACTCTCACTGACCAAATAAAAAGTGGTTTATGAGTCCAGGCTGAGTCATGCAGAAGTCAGGAAATATAGGTAATCCTCAAAAAAATCCAGATTCTGCACAAAACAAACCAAAAAGAGTCCAGTCAGCTGCATACAGCTGATATGGGCACACCAGGCTCTGCTCCCAATGGCCAGACCGGAAATAAATGCTGGAACACTTCAACACACAGGGAGTTGCTAGACTATAACCAAACCCCAGGAATCTAGGGGAACAATGGACTCAATGACCAGTTCCCTGGCTAGTCTAGGGCCAAATCCCCTGTGTTATGGCAAATCTGGTCATTGAACGCTGTCAGAGTGAGGCTCGCCTGCACCACTAGGAGCCATCCCAGCAGAAAAATACAAGTCTTCACACATAATCTGCATCAACTTTCAGGGAAAGTATATCACATTTATCCAGTTTGGCTAATTTATCTGGATTAATCACTACAAATATCCACTGTAGGGTGAAATATATCACAGCTGCACACCAGTTTTTCTCAATCCCTTTCCTTGAAAGTCCAAGCCCCATCAAGGAAATGCACCACACAGCCCAAGTGGTGAAATTTGGCCAGTCAATCCAAAGCCTCGACCCAGGAGATCCACTGCAAGGCAAAGTACATACCACTGTCACAAACACTGCTTCAGTCAGCTGTTTTCACTCCCTTTCACTCCCACTCCTCAATAGTCCAAGAGGTAATCCACTCTTCATCACAGAGTCACAAAAGCACCACCTTTGCCTGCCTTGAACCAAACAGACCAGAAAGGCAGCCAGATAGTCTATCACACATCCCAGAAAAGAACAGGCATCAGCAGCAGGAGACTGCAGGGAGCACCACCAAGCCACACCGAAGACCTGACCACAAACAGTCGGACCGAGCGCCTTACTCCAGCACCTCAAAGCAAAATGTACTTGAACTAAAATAACCCAAGAGAAAACCAGAAATAAATAAAATGCATAAAACAAAAATGCAGGAAAACAGTTGAGCAACTCAGATTCAGGAAAACTAAAAACTTACCCTAGGTAGCGCCACTGGTCATTGCCAAGTCCCAGACATATGCCATAAAAGGTAACCCATTCTTTGTTTTACAGTGGTTCCATGTCATAACAGTGATTGCCAAACTGCAATCACCATTACAGTGCGTGTACATCGCTGAAATGAAAAACAGCGCTGTACACTCCCATCGAGAACCAGGTGAAAACTGTAAACTGTATTTATGTGGGTGACTTTGCCCACCCACATCCCCCTCACGGGAGGCTTCTCCCCACACCCCTAGTTATAGATTATCAGCTCCAGGGGTGCATGTTGAGGAGGAGCAGTCATAAAAATAAAAAATCTGCCGCATAAAACTACCCCTCTAGCACAGAACCCTGCACTAACACCCTATAGCCCATTACCCTCACCACCACACCACATGGGGAGCTAGGCAACACCACACAGCACTATCTCACACATACTGTCTTCCTCATCCCTCCCCTGCTGCTGGCTGTGCTACCTTGTCACTCTTTTTCCCTAGCTGAACTGCATCTTCGCTCTTCTACCATCGTTACCAGGTTTAGGGTAGCTCACATTGCAGGCACTGAGACTGAGTCACTCACATGTGAGTCACTCAAACTCAGTCACCCATATAATGGGCTACCTTTTATGGCATATGTCTGGGACTTGGCAATGACCAGTGGAGCTACCTAGGGTAACCTAGTGGCTAAAAGTATTGACAGACTCTTTTGATCTGTGTTAAGGAGACTCAAGGGTCTCTAGTTCTTAATATTGGTTCTTTAGTCTGATCTGAAGATATCATGCAGTCTTCATCGTGGAGGAACAAACTCCCAGTTTCCAAGACAAAGTTAAAAACCACCTGCAAAACAGGTCCCAATTCTGGTAAAAACAACTTCTAAAATTCTGCAGGCAGATTACCTGGCGCAGTATCGTTTCCCAGTTGTTTAACTGCCATCTCCACCTCCATCACTGTTATAATCTTATTCATTGCTGTCTCACACCGATAGCTATAGCAGGAATATGTACATTTCTACTACAGGTTCCTTCCATTCTGTTTCCACTGAGCTCCCAAATGTATTCCTCACCTGAGTGTGCATTATTTCCATGATGTTACTATCTGCAGCAACTATAGTGTCGCTGTCAGGTCACACTAGACCTGTGATTATTCTACAGTTTACCCTATGATGATATCTTGTAAATATATCTAAATGTTGTGATTTCCTGTACTTACAGTACCATATTTTAATTACTGCTCCAAAGACAAGGCCCTATCATAATGGAAGGATTTCTTATCCTCTTTTAGTAACCAAATCTGATCTGTATTATGAATATTGTCCTTGTACATGTGGGAAATAAGACTATGCAGTTTCAGTCACAACCCCAAATATTTCCTATACTTTCCAGTATTATCACAGATACCCAGTTTTTGGAAAACATTCTCAAATTCTGTCTTGGAATCCTTCTAACGCACTGCAAGATCATCATCATTTGCTAACACCGTCCTTCTAGCTTTCAAAAGATCCCTCCATCCTGTCTCATTTTATCACTTTCCAGTAACTTTTGATACACAAGGAAGAGGGGTGGAAAGGATGAGAAGGGACTTGGCAAGGTTGTAGAAATGGTCAAAAGTATGGCAGCTTAGATTCAATGCAAAGAAGTGCAAAGTAATGCAGCTGGGAAACAAAAACCAAGGGGAAGAGTAAACAATGGGGGGGGTACTAATAACAACAACAAAATTGGAAAGGGACCTGGGGTAGTCATATCAGATGACCTAAAGGTAGGCAAGCAATGTGAGAAGGCAGTAAGGAGGGCTGGGAGGGATGCTGGGATGCATAGGGAGAGGCATCACCAGTAGAAAACAAGTAGTTGTTATCCCTCTGTACAGACAGTTGGTGAGACCTCATCTGGAGGGCTGTCTGCAGTTCTGGAGACCCTATCTCTGCGAGGACATAGACAGAATGGAGGCAGTCCAGAGGAGGGCAACTAAAATGGTACAGGGTCTGCATCAGAAGCCATAGGAAGAGAGACTAAAGAAGGTCAAGTCAAGTCAAGTAGTCAAGTAGCATGCACGGTAACCTTTTCGGAGGTGCTACCTATCTATGGCATAGGAGAGGCTAGGGTGTTCTGTACCATGGCATTCAATCAGTGGTTGAAAAACTGGTGTGGAGCTCAGGGATTTGGCTTCATTGGGGACTGGGGGTCCACCTGGAGTGATGCAAGCCTATACTGGCATGATGGGCTGCATCTGTCCAGGAGGAACCAGGATCCCAGGTGATAGGTTTAAATGCTTCATTGGCAAGCTTTTAAACTAGCCAAGGGGAGGCACTGGAAAGGAGCAGGAAAATCCTAGCCCCCCCCAAACAATCACGGTAGTAAGTGTGGCAAACACCAACATGGAGGTGTCGATAGGGAGAAGGGCAGGGGTAAATGGAGAAAGTGACAAAGGCAAGAAGGACAGGGAAGGGGCAAAAGGGGGTAAGGCCATCAGGAAATGGAGGGTAATGAGTACCAATGCCTGTAGTCTGGGCAACAAGCTCCCTGAGCTGGTGGCCTTAATGGAAGAGGGATGCCTGGATATTATATCAGTCACAGAAACATGGTACACAGAGAACCATGACTGGGATGTTAACATACCAGGGTACATAACTTACAGGAGAGACAGGCAGGGGAGAAGAGGGGAAGGAGTAGCTGTCTATGTAAAGGAAGGGATAAAAGCAACTGAACAAAACAGTAAACAGGAAGGAGAGGAGGCACTGTGGGTCACCTTGGAGACTGGAAAGGGCACCACAATCCGCACAGGGGTTGTGTACAGACCCCCATGTCAGGGGGAAGGAATGGACAAGGATATGATGGAAGGCATTCTTAGAATGGCGGAGAAAGGGGAGATACTGTTGATGGGAGACCTGAATATGCCAGATGTTAACTGGAGCACATTTGCTGCAGCCACAACCAAGAGCAGGGCCATTCTTGATGCCCTACAGGTGGCAGGCATTAGACAGCTAGTTTCGGAACCCACTCGTGAGGGAGCAATCTTAGACCTCATACTCTCAAATGGGGGCAGTGAGAGGATCTCAGATCTAGAAGTGGGTTGCCATCTGGGGACAAGTGACCATCAAACAGTGTGGTTCATGTTAAACTCAGCTACAGAGTCAAGCCATACAAAAGTAAGGGTACTGGACTTTAGGAGGGCTGACTTTGGCAAGATGGGAGAGTGCCTCAGAAAAGCACTAGCAAACAGGCTAGAAGGAGGTGTGGAGCAACAATGGGGAATTATCAAAACTGCCATCACAGAGGTAACAAGCCTTTGTGTGAAGCAAATAAACAAATCAAAATGAAAGAAAAAGCCACTATGGTTCTCAAGAGAGGTGGCTGTGAAAGTCAGGAAGAAAAAGATAGCATTCCGGAAGTATAAGGAAACACAGGAGGAGCAGGATAGAGAGCTGTACCAGTTAAGGCAGAAAGAAGCAGGGAGGGAAGTCAGAATAGCAAAGGCCCAAACTGAGGAAAAGATAGCCAACTCAGTTAAGAAGGGGGATAAAACCTTTTACAGGTACATCAGGAGCGTGAAAAGACAAAGGAGGGATAATGAGGCTGAATAGAATGGTGATTGGGTGGGCGGAGGGACAGTGAAAAAGCAGGAATACTGAGCATATTTCTGCTCAGTATTCACAAAAGAGGAGGGAAGTGCCTAATCCAATTAAGAAAGCACTCTTGATAGGGGGGTCGATCCCAGTCCTCAAAGAAGAAAGGGTTCTGCAAGAACTCCTAAAACTGAAGGTGGACAAAGCAATGGGTCCTGATGGAATTCACCCCAGAATTCTAAAAGAATTAAGGAAGGAACTAGTGAAACCACTGGCTACTCCTTTTAATAAATCATGGGAGGATGGTGTGGTACCTGAGGACTGGAGGAAGGCGGATGTAATTCCCCTTCACAAAAGTGGGACCAAGACAGATGCAGGAAACTACAGACCTGTCTGTCTGACCTCTGTGGTAGGAAAAGTGATGGAGTCACTTCTGAAGGAAAGAATAATTGAGTACCTAGAGGTCAGTGGAGCACAGGATCCAAGGCAGCATGGGTTCACAGCAGGAAGGTCCTGTCAGACTAATCTAATAGATTTCTTTGACTAGGTGACCAAAGTAGTAGACCAGGGAGGGGCTGTGGACATGGCCTACCTAGACTTTAGCAAGGCATTTGACACGGTCCCACAAAAAAGATTATTAGTCAAATTAACCAGCCTGGAAGTGGGTCCCAGGGTGGTAGCCTGGGTAAAACACTAGCTGGACAACAGGAACACAGAAGGTAATTGTAAATGGAGTCCACTCTGAAGAAAGGGTGGTTACCAGTGGGGTACCACAGGGTTCAGAATTGGGTCCAGTCCTTTTTAATGTCTTCATCAGTGACATTGCAGATGGACTGGAAGGAAAAAGGATGCCTTTTTGCAGATGACACAAAGATCTGCAACAGGGTTGATACACAAGGAGGCGTGGAAAGAATGAAAAGGGACTTGGCAAGGTTGGAGGAATGGTCAGACATATGGCAGCTAGGATTCAATGCAAAAAGTGCAAAATAATGCACCTGGGAAACAAGAACCAAGGGGAAGAATACACAATGGGTGGGGAGGTAGTAACAACAACAAAACAGGAAAGGGACCTGGGGGTAATCATATCAGATGACCTTAAGGTTAGCAAGCAATGATGAAAGGCAGTAGGGAGGCGAGGGTATACTGGGATGTATAGGGAGAGGCATCAGCAGCAGAAAACAGGAAGTTATTATCCCTCTGTACAGACAGTTGGTGAGACCCCATCTGGAATACTGTGCCAGTTCTGGAGACCCCATCTCCAGAAGGACATAGACAGGATAGAGGCAGTCCAGAGGAGAGCAACTAAAATGGTGCAGGGTCTGCAGAGAAGCCATATGAGGAGAGACTAAAGGAGCTTAATATGTATACCCTTGAGGAAAGAAGGAGAGGGGACATGATAGAAACTTTCAAGTACCTCAAGGAATCAACAAGTCCAAGAGGGTAGCATCTTTCAGAAAAAGAGACTTGCAAGAACAAGGGACACAATTTAAAAGATAGAAGGAGGGCGGTTCAGGGGCAATGTGAGGAAGTATTATTTCACAGAGAGGGTAGTGGATGCATGGAACAGCCTTCCTGAGGAAGTTGTGGGGTCTAAAACTGTGGGAGAATTCAAGAATGCATGGGACAGACATCAGGCAATTCTTGTGGGGGGCAGGAAGATATAGGCTGTTGGTTAACTAGGATCTGCGGCCTATCCTGTAGGTAGGGAAATGGGCAGACTAGATGGGTCTAGCGGTCCTTATCTGCCGTCAAAGTCTATGTTTCTATGTTTCTATGTAAGGTAGCATCTTTCAAAAAAAAGAGATGTGCAAGAACAAGGGAGCACAATTTGAAGATAGAAGGGGACAGCTCAGGAGCAATGTAAGGAAGTATTTTTTCATGTAGAGGGTGGTGAACTCATGGAATGGCCTTCCTGAGGAAGTCATGGGGTCAAAAACAGTGGGGGAATTCAAGAATGCATGGGACAGACATAAGACAATTCTAGTGGAGGGTAGGAGGAAGTAGGCTGTTGGTTAACTTGCATCTGCAGCTTATCCAATGGGCAGACTGGGTTGACCAAATGGTCCTTATCTGCTGTCAAATTCTATGTTTCTGTGTTTACCTTGGGGTCTTTCTCCACTGATGTGAACCCATGGTACGGTGAAGGCCAACATGTCAGTGATAGCTAGGTGGTGTGAAGTCTCTACCGCTGTGGTCCTTGCCAAACAACCCTGAGATCTACAGATACAAAAATAAAATCTATACAGGTTGCTAGGATCCCTTTTGTGAAGGCAGTATCCTGCATATCACCTTTATTAAAAAAAAATTCTATCATACTGCATCCGTATCATATAATTTAAATACACAAAAACAATGTCTTGGTTGTACTCTCTCCATCTCTCAAAGTGATGACACTGTTAAAACCTCCACCTAGGACAACCAGCCTTCGTGTGTGTAGATAAGGCCTTATAGCATGAAACAGGGCCACCAGCGCTGCCTTAGTTTGGTGGGCATACATAGTAATAAGCTGCAGGTTTTGCTCACCCAGTTCCGTATCTAATGGAATGGCCCTACCTGGTGCTATCTCTACCATCTTGGAAACTTTAACAGAAACATGTTTTAACAAAATTCCTACTCTGTGACATCTATTAGTACCCTCCAACCAGAATGAGGGACCAATGGTCCATAACCTTTTCACAGAAGACACTTCAAGTAATGTCTTTATCCATGTGTACTGGAGAAAAATGTTTCCAGGTAAAGTTTCTAAAATCAGAACTGTTGTTCTTAGTTTCTTATAGGCTTTAATACTATTTACAATTCTTTGTTTCTTGTAGGCTTTAATACTATTTATAATCAGTGTTACTGGAGAGATGGCCTACACACGTTAGGAATGTTATGATGGGTGGGGTCTCCAAATGCAGATCTTGCCTGAGACCTTGTCCTCCAACTCTTCTTAGCTGCTGAAGTCACAGAGAGTGACTCATCACAATCTGACAGTCCATCCCAAACTGATGAGCATATTGAAGAAGCCTCTGAATCACCCTCTTCCTCCATATTTCCCCATTGTTTAACTGATGACAGTGCAGAGTATTTAGTTTCTGTGGGGATGACCAGAGGTTTAGTTATTTTGAATGTAGCCTTTTTCTGTTGACCTCTCTTCCTAGAGGTGATAACTCCCATTTCAACCTCCAGAGTTGGGGCATATCTGATGGCATTGTTTGCAGGGTACTGAAGGCATCAGGGGTGGGCTGCACAGAAGGGTCAGGGTGGTCTCTCTGCCTTCTCCCTGAGTCTACACAATAGTGGTCTCCAGGTTATTTTCAATGGGGGGACTTCAATCCCTTCTTGTATTGGTAGCACTGGATCAGGGCATGCAATCATTCCTGGTGGCTTGGTTGCTGTGCAATGTCTAGTTGAGGTATTACTGGTTCAGACTGTGTAGACTCAGCAACTCATCCAGCTGATGCTGCTGCTGAGTCCTGAGCCTGGCCTTTACTTATCAAAGACTACTTGTCTAGATTCCCTCTTCCATCATTTGAGGTCCAAGGAATCTGCCAGTACGAGTGTCCCTGTTCCTCTTACAAATTGCATTTAAAAGGGTTTTAGCATCATACACTGATAATTCCATACACAAAATACAGATTGCAACACTTTGCATCACAGGCTGCACTTAGATGGTTCCTGGTCCACACTTTTTTTGCCCCGGGTAGAAACACAGGCTCCTATCCCTTCTCAGGAAAAACTGTAAGGCAGATGGCAGGTATTAGTATTTATTTGCTGAAGTGTAACCTAAAACATCCAGCCCCCATCCAAATCTGCTCAGTGTTAATTATAAGGGTGGGCTATCTATAACCTCACATTGCTCTCTAAGCCAGTACAGAATAATGGACACATGCACACCTTTGTTCCAAAACAAGATTGTAATATTTTTTATAGCAGATTTGGAAAGTGAAATAGCTGTAAAGGGGGCCCATAATGCAGAATTTTTAGATTGTTCATATTTGACACAGTCATTTTAAAGATTTCAAAGTTTTAAATCTAGGACTGCATGCTGTCACCCCTGTGATGTGAATCACTGCATAAAATTCAGCTGAAAAACAAAAACATGGAATCTTTTAACAAATTTCTGATCACAAAAATGCAATCAGGGTAGTCCCAGTCTGCCACTGTATTGCCATCTGATGGCATTTCACTGCTGAGCAGGTTTTCCTTGACCTGCCAAAAGTCCAGCATTCTAAACAGCTGTGGGGCAGGGGCTGGGTCTTTCTGTAATGTATGGACAGGTTCAAAAGGTTCTGATTCTCCATCATCTGAGGTTTCAAGGGAATCAATGTTTATCTTACTGTCATCCTCAAGAAGTTGAGGTGCTGAGGCTGTTGGGGGGCTACTGTCTCAAGCACAAATAATTAGTGCTCAATGATTAAGATGCTGAGGTTGTCATGTTCAACTCACAAGCTATCTTCAACTCCCATCCTGCACCCCTCTGATTAAATGGTACTGACTGAGTTGAGGGGTTGCCTTTAACAGCATTTTGTGACCCAGACTCAATAGCCCCTGACACCATATATTCATTGTGGGAAGGAGCAATAGGTAGCCACCCTCATCCCACACAGACCAGTACAAATACTCACAGTATGTTCAGTGTCTGTTACCTCAACATTCTTCTCATGCAGTGTGCAGTGTTCTTTATTTCCTGGGAGTGAAGATATCCCATCTTCAGCTCTGATCAAAAAAGTAGGAGGATATGGTGTCCTGGTCGCATTTGACCCATTTACTACAAATGCCACCAACAGATTAATCTGGTTCAGTTGCAATTGGTTTCCATCTGTATCCCCCCAACTCCTGGACAATGTTTATAATAGGCAGTCAACAAGAGCAAAATTAATAAATAAATAAATATATAAATAATCTCCCCTATTGGCATCATACACATGGACAGCAACACCAGTGATAGGATAGTTCCCTAAGAATTTTACTTTCCAGAACATCTGCCCATGAATGGAAGTTTTCTATAACAACTGATGCCTCTCAGTCAGCAAGTATGGACCTTACCACCCTACAATATCGCTCAGTTCTATCAGCCATCACCTAGTGGTTAACTGTGTCAAATGCAGGCACGATGTTGTGGAGGATCAATATAAGTTATTCTTCCTTGTCTCTGGCTACTTGAAGACCATTACATATATTGACCAGAACAATCTCCATGACATAAAGTTGTCAGAAACTGAACAAAAATGGGTCAAGGGCATTCTGCATCTCATGATGCATGTCCAGCTACTCTGCACCACTGTTTCAATAACTATACTGAAACATAGTAGGTACTGTAAGAAACACGCAGGAGAGTTCTCAGGACATCGTGATCTAAAGAGGATTTCTTGTGAAAAAGCCTCTCTGCTGCTGTTTCCAAAGCATTAGGAATATGCCCTCACTAAGTGAAATGCTCCTAATGCCTTTAAGTATCTGAGCCCATGGCACTGCTACCACAACTTTAACAAGCTATGTTGTAGCTGGGTTCAGTTAGATGAAAATTTAGACAGTTCTCTAATATTCCCCCATTGGAAAGACTCACACTTTTGATGAGTATCCACTGGCACCCTGCCTGTATTCCTGCGAACATATAGTTTGTCAGCAGAGGAGATTGGGTCCTTGTTGCTTGCAACTTTTGCTTTAATAAATAGATTAATTTGCTCACGTCTATATAGGGGAAATTTCTCTCGCATATAGACAACCTGGGTAAATAAAGTTTTCCTCACTATTTAGCTTGTACAAAGTTTATTTCAGTGTTTGAATAGCAAGCAGGCATTTAATATTACTGCTGTCTGTGAACATGGAACAGCCAGAGACATCTGAGCAATCACAGTACATTGACAGATAGTATTTGGAGCCATGTGGTAAAGCAAATAATGCTTTTCTTTGCTGGGTAGGGAAATCAGGATATTTATCTCACTCAGACTATGACATAATCACCCACTACCCATTTTATTTAACAATTGTATTTACCCAGAATAGCCCAGCTGAGATGTGACATCTCATTTACTGGGGAGGGGGAGGGATTCCAATGGAGTATATTATTTGACCAAATAGTTAAAACTGTCCATCTAAAATTCCTAACACACAGAGGTGATATGGAGGGGACAGTGAAGTGGAAATCCTTCAGTTGCCATTGGAATTAGAAGAATGGTATTTGACCTACAGTACTTTTGTTTTAAAGAAGTAGTGCATGCTATGGTGCAAATTTTGACCTATAGTTCTTTATTCCTTTTTAGACTGCCCCAAACTCCTGTCCTGTATGACAACCCTTCTTTCCCAAATTTGAGTCTGTATGAAAGAAGACAAATTACAATGGACATGTGTAGAAGAAGAATTAATCTACCTCAGTCAAAACATATATTACCCAGGTATAAAACATTTATCATGAATCATGTAACCCCAAATGATTTGCTTATGTGTTGATTTGATATATTTTTTAAAAACTTTAGTGAAGTCAGCAGCTTGGCTAAACTAAGATTTAGGGATACATAGATACATATATATATATATGGTTCAATTGGCATATGCAACCAGAGTATTGTTTTGCTTGTGCAACTGTGATAACTGTTTGGCCATTTGCACTTTCTATTCCATGGGGAATTACTACCCTGTAGGGGTAATGAAAGCAAGGAACCCTCAAACAGGATTCCACCCCTAGGATGCTGCACAAAAGATTCTCTAGACTAAAAGTACCTTAGGAAGGAACCCCAAAAAGAGTATTAAGCAGTAAACATTAACTATGAGATTGAGAAGCAGATTGACAGCAATGCCACAGCTGAGGAAACACAAATAAAATGTGCCGATTGTCAGGATTGCACTGATTAAATGGATTGCACTGATGACATAAGGGCTTCCTAAGGAGAGAGAGAGAGTGGTGAGTAGTGCCACCATCCATCTCCATTCAGCAATGGAGCCTACTTAAGGAAACTAAGGAATATACTATTAACAACTTACTACATGTCATGATCTTTGGCATGGAGGAGAGGAAAAAAAACCTTTCAAAGGAGGAAACCTCTAGGTATCAAAGGCCTAGATCACTTTTCCTCTAGGCTTTAGGTATTTTAGTTAGTAACAACTATGCTGCTGCAATTTAGAAAGCCAATAGAGGAGGTAGAAAATATCTGAATTTGGGAGACGACTCTTACTTTATCCCTCTAATGGGAACACCTTGCAGGGTTGCAAGATACCTCTGCAACATGAGATACATGACATGGTACCACCTTTAAGGAGGGAGGAGGATAGTGATGACCACTGAGGCACTCAGATGGCCTACTGATCTAAGAACAAACATGGTGAACCACAGGCAGTTATAGGGAGAATAGCTTAGAAGGTGCCTCCAAACCTGCTCAGCTAGCTAAAGGGGTCCAGACTGATAAGGCCCCACTCCTCACAGCTGAAGTCTTAAATTCTACATCAAGAGATGCCACCAATGAGACAGATAACTGAAGCTCTGACCAGAATGAGAACATTCCTGCTGTGGGCCAGGTGAGAAGGACCCTGCCCTGAGCTTCACATGCTCAACATGTGGACTTTGTGGGTGAAGAGTGAGACCATCAGCTACAGTGCAAGCCCTGAGCCAGAAAGGTAATGGCTATGGTTGGTATACTTCTGATTTATGAGTGAGAGCATGAATCATCTTCAATGTGACAGATAGGAGGAGGCCTGGTGAAGCTGGTGGCTGTAAATTATATAACAAGTTATTGATGAGAAGGCAGGGCAAAGCCAGTGGCTGCAGATTGGATAAATGGTTAGTGATGAGGAGGCTGGTTGAATCTGGTGGCCTGGGAGAGGTAGGAGGCTGCAGTGTGAGCCATTTGATAGTAGTAGCAGCCAGCAGTAAGTAAGCCAACCAATTCCATTAAGGAAGCCAATTTAATGGTGACATAAAATGATAGGTGTTTACGTAATGAGACATTATGATGCCATTGGATGAATCAATGAGGTTTAGCATAAATGAATCAATGAGTTTAGCAGATGATTGCTATGGTTTCAGCATGAATATTGAATTGATATGATTGTCATGAATACCTTAAATGCCATTAAGGCAGAGTTAGGTTATTCCAGTAAAAAGCATTTGCAAGGCAGTAATGAAATGCAGTGAATATCTTTAAAGCCATGTAGACTGTGAGGTAAATGCATTTATGCATGAATAACTTGAAAAGCAGTGTAGGTAAAGGAGAAGGGCAAATAATGCAGCTTGCATAAAAGCATGCCCCTTCTACTTGGAGCCATGATGCCCCACTTTGACATCAAAGTCCTCCACCATGTGAATAACAGGGAAGCCACAAGCTGAGCACCATGAGACCAAACAGCAACTGTAATGTTGGTAGGGTAGGACCTCCCCCAAAAAAAAAGACAGAGACACTTTTACAGGTAAGGTCTCAGTTCAGGACAGAGCCATATGATAGCAAGCTGCCAGAGTAATGTGAACAGCTGAAGCAAAATAATGACTGAAAGGTTCAGAATAAATAAATTCAGAAATGTATTGCTAAAATGCCTGCAGTTGCAAGCTGTGTCAGTATAGTAATACAGCAACATTGACATACTAGAGCAACACAATATTGAAAGTTGGGAGTAGTAGCTGCCTGGCTGAGCAAAGACTGAATGAATTGAGCAGAGCTCACTGAATACCAATACAGAATGAACTGAGCAGAGCTGACTGAATGATTTGAACATAGTAGTTGAGAAACAAGCTGGCACAGAAGGGAGTGCTCAGCATCAACATAGCATTGAAGGGAGTGGCAGCTAACTGGGAGCAGAATGAAACCTGGACAAGGTGCACACATTTAAGGTAGAAAAGCAAGGAGACAGCAGATGCAGGGAAGACAGCAGTTAGAGCTGAAGCATACAGATAACAATTGCAGGTAAACTGAGGGATTGCTAAGTATGAAAAATAAATGCGATACTAGAAAAACTGGAAAAGTTCAAAAGAAACAAACTAAAGCAAACACTGCACAGAAGCTGGTGAAAGCAGAAACAAACAACTGAGGAGGAAGCACAGAGAGATCACATCCAGAGGCAAATATTGATCTAGAGAAGAAGAAGAAGCATAAGCCAGGTAGAGAGCCTAACACAAGCCAGCAGAAATCCAAGCACAAGGGAAGGTAGGAGACAAATGCAGCGGGGGAAGGGGTGGGAACAGAGTCCAGGGAGAGGTCAGGCAGAGCCTCTGACCACAAACAAAAAAATGCTTCAGAAGGAGGCTGGGAGGAACTGCTTTTGTAGCTCAGGAAGGGGGCATGGCTGGTTGCTCACTCCATTGAACTACAGACATAGCATTCCAAGCAAAGATAAATTGGCTTATGTGCCCAAATTAAAGCAAGAAGATGGCTGGCATGCAATAAGAGAAGTATTACTTTGGAGCGATATCTGGAATTGGTTAAAAACCTTCAATAGAGGAAATTGATAACTACAGTAAATTCAGATGTAAATATTATTAGAGCCAAAGACTGCATGGAATTCTTAACAAAAACATACCCTCAAGATTTTGCAAATGTCAAAGGGACATAGATGATTTAACACACATAACAATTGTGTGCCAATTGTATAGCTCCCGTACAGGAAAATATTTAGGTAGGATATTGTTTTACATAGAATTGGAACCAAAGAATCAAGTTACATATTTATTGAACTCTCATTCAATATCCATTCTAAATGCTGTGGCCTCCTTTCTGAAAGCAGTGGAACTAATGAAGTTACATTTGAATAATTAATAAAATATTTATTTACTGTATATGTTGTTAAGATTTTTTTATATGACATAAATGTATGATATATTTTAGGAATTTGATTTTATTTGTCTGTTGTCTATTATAAACTAATCTAAATTGTTTGTGTAGTGACTTACATGGTCAATAAATTAACTGAACTGAAATAAACAATTTCAAGTATACTTAAGCTCATTTTTTACCTTTGAAATATTTAAGGGAGTGCTGTTTTTAATATTGCTCAGAACAAGATTTCATCGATATTCTCAACTGGCTTTGTATATATATTGACCCATAAGGTCATGGAGCAGTGTCTATTGCATGCTAAAAGAACAGTGATATTAAAACATGAGTGTTTGAAACAGTAAAGAATACTGACAAAAACCTGAACTGAGCCATATTAAAAGAAATGCTCTTTTTATTATTTCAAATCTAAAACAAAGGCTAAACAAGCTCAAAATGGGGAACAAATTATAAGACAGGACATAAGGATATATCTGAAAAAAAAAATAAAATTCAGAATTTCTTTAATTATGTTTGGAAAATGAAAGCCTTTACATATCCTTTAAAAAAGAATAAAAAAGTATAGATCAAAATGTATATTGAAGCAGAATAACAGATGTTGTGATTGTGTTAACTATATAAAATAACATGCACGTGCAGAATAGATACAGTATTTAAAATTATGAAATGGGTTTCAGATTCCTTGCCACTTTTTTGGTCTAAACACATCACCTGACCATTGATTAATCTCTGTATACAAACGTTTCACAAATAACCAGTCTTTCCTTGCTACTTGAGCAGATGCACCTCAATGCCTTGCTGGGGATCACTCTGGGACCCTGAGACCCATGGGCAGCAGCTCTAACCATTGAGCTAAAGGGAAATGCCCACTAGCTGAGAGATTAGATGGATTCTTTGTCATATTCTTGCTATTCCAGTTACTATAGTAGCATTAGAGAGCTCTAGCTGTTACAGTTGCCCAGCACTGTTTTGATCGCTTATTAGAGCTTTCACTTCTAGATGGCATGGCTTTCCACAGAATGCCTTTTTTCATGTATAACATCCAACACTCCAACAATAAGTATATGTGGTCTGCAAGATGTCTGTTACTTTATCAAGATTCTCATATTGTGACTTCTTAGGCTTCAGGAATTGTGAATGTTAGCAGTTCTGAATCCCTAAGGAGTCATGAGATGATGCTCTTGATAAGCCAGGAGGTATTGCCACAACTTCTGCCACAAGGAAATTCGTGGTTACTTTCATGCACACTAACAATGGACAAAGGTCAGTTTTGTTCAGTGGAACAAAAAAATCAAATAGAATGATTTACCTAGTGATTTTAGAACTTTTTTTTAAATCTAGCCATTATTTTTCTTAACTTAAGTAGTATTTTTCTAAACAGTTTTTATGTAATTGTTTTTTGCGGTATGCTATTTGTAATATCTTTGTATTGTTTGTTATTGTATGACTATGAATTCAATCTCCATGTCGACCCTGTAAAAGGAAATGGCCATACCAGGTAATTTCAACAGATAACTAATCAAATCAAACATCATACAGAACCAATTTATTTTTATTATTCTTGTCTTTGTATTCTGTCCATGTGTAACATTGCCAGTGAATGAAGCAGCCTGGAATGACAAAAAATTATTGTGAACACAAGTGCGTGGGCACACACACACACACACACACACACACATGTATACACACACATTTTGGTTTTATATTGTATATTTGATGCATGTTGTAGCAAAAATACTAATTTGCAAACTTTTACTCCATCGGCAAAGTTGAAAATCAACAGACATTCACAATTTGCAAAGTTCACAAATTCTGCAGCAGATGCACCAACTTTGCTGGTGGATCTGTCAATTTTAAGACAACCTCCCCTAACTCCTGAGCTGTAAACCCAACTACCACCCAAAAAAGAAAAAAAACATAACAGAGCCCTTCCACTTACCCGCCGTTGAAATCCTCCCAAATTCCTCTCCCTTCCCCAGCAAAACACTGTTGAATCTTTCCATATAAAAATATAGTAATCCCAACTCTCCAACTGCACACCAAACACACTCCACCTGCCTCCCCCTAGCTGAGTCCTGCTGTCTTTATTTATTTATTTATTTAGTTTTTGTTAACCGGGTAAGTGCGCTAGTCAGCAAGTGACTGTTTTCAGGCACGACCCGGGAGGTACAATTACAATACACAAAGAGTACAGCCAGATTATTAAGACGAGTACAAAAAATGCAGAGAGAAATACATATGGCAATGTAACATACATTAGTAAACAAAAATATACTTTAGCACTTGATCATGGAACATACTCAAAAATGTGAATAGTAGAAGGCAGAAAATAAGAGGATAGTCATCAGTAGAAAAGACACAAGGAAGGAAAACTGGCAAAAGGATGGGAGGAGAGATTAAGTGGAAAGGAGGTGCCGTCGAGATCTGCGGCAACAGGAGTGAGGTACCAACCTGCGGCGGGCCTATGGAGCGAAAGGCGGCAGGCGAAGAGAGTGGTAGGGAGGAGGGCAGTAGATGGCAACAGCGGTAGGAGGTGTAGGGAAAAACACAGCCGGTCTGTGGAACCGAGGACGGCAGGCGAGAGGAGGATGCCGGTGAGAGGGGGATAGAGGTGGAGGAGTTACGGCAATAGTGGCAAAAGTGTCAAAGTCAAGCCGAGCCAGTGGAACCAAGAGATGGCAGGGCAGGGAAGGGGGTCGGTAGACGGTGGGAGTAGGTGGTAGTAGGTGGAGAGAGGTGACTAAGCACAGCCAGGAGGGTGGGGACTAAGGAGGGGCATGGATGAGGTAGGAACAGGTAAAGGTGAGTTTGGTGGGAGGGCAAAAGGGGAAGAGATATAACAGAAGAAGGGAAGAGAGCAGCAGTGGGGTTAAGTGAGGAGAGGCTGTGAAGTGAAGATAAGAATGTCATGGAGTAGAATAGCGACTTACAATTGTCAACAGCTAACATTAGGCTTATAAAGAAACAGGTTAAGGCAACATTAATTACAAGGCACAAAATAAAACATTAATTACAAGGCACAGTATAGAACACCCATTTGGACAGGCAAAAGTGCTAGCAATGAGGAAACAGTACAAATGCAGTGGATCAGGTAGGGTCAAAGCAAACACATTTGTCCATAGTAGTGAGGAAAGTCCTGAGTTTGCTCTTAAAAGTCACATGAGTGGAGACATCTCTTAGATCCTGGTGTAGTAGGTTCCATAGGTGGGGGCAGCATGATGGAAGGGCCCATGCCCTTTTAGTCCGACAAAGGGGATGGATAGTAAGGTCTGATCAAGCGATCTAAGATTCCTTGTGGGAATGGCCGGCCTGAGGAGATCAGACAGGATAGCAGGCTTGGACGTCCTTAGGATGGAATCAACTAAATTGTACAAGTAGTACTGCCTGGTAGAGGAAGGAGAGAGCCAACCAAGGTCCTGATATAAGAGACAATGATGCTGCAGCCGAGGTGCTTTGGTTGCATACCTGCACACATTATTGAAGGTAGTATCCCATAGTTGCAGTGAAGATTTGGTGGCCAAGGACAGGATGGGACACCCATATAGGGTTGGCAATAGAATGCCTCTGGCTATCGCCAATTTAGCAGCAGGGGTGAGCAGGTATTTGGTTCTATAGGCAGCCCCCAATTTGCAGTTAATTGACTTGCAGGTTTCCTGTATATGTGCTTTCAGGTCCAAGGTTTGATCCAGGTGGATGCCAAGGTAACGAAAGGAAGTGACAGTTTCTATAGGGTCCCCATCGATATCAGAGACAGAGATGGTCAGAGGACAGGAGCTAAGCTTACAAAGCATATGACTCCTAACCAACCCTCTTATGGTACCCACTCCCCCCACTTTCCCCCCCACCACCAGTAGCAACCACAAATTAAAATGTGACAAACAAACGGTCCCCCAGTGCAAAGTTTTTGCTCTCTTCAGTGTCCCTCTTGGTAATAACTCTGGTGCATAAAGCAATGGTGATGTCTTTGCTCCTAGTAAAACCTGATTGGCTGAATTTTGGCCAGTCAAGTTTTACTAGGAGAAAAGACATCACCGTTCATTTATTCACATCACGGATACTGAACAGAGTAGATGTTCCACATTGGAGTACTGTTCCTTTTTTATATTTTAATTTGTGGCCACTGCTGGTGGGGGGAGAAGGCTGTTGGGATCATAAGGAGGTTGTGTGGCAGTTGTGTGCTTTGTAATAAAGATAGTGAGACACAGGAGGGCAGATTGTGTTCTGAGCATAGGTGGAGGTAAGGGCTCACTATACTTTAAATAAAAGATTCAGTAGTATTTCACAGGTGGGTTTGTTTTTATCATTTTTGTGGTGTATGCAGCCATTCACAATGGAATTCTCTAGGAAGCTGGCTCATTGCCATGTGAATTTGGCCATAATCTGCCTGGTGAATAACAAAGTGAATTGCAATCCTCATCTTAGTGAATCTGTTGAAATTTGTTGATTTTTTGTGGTGCAAAATTTAGTCAGGTTTGCTCACTAGTAATCTCAAAGCACTTTACAATCCAGGAAGGGGGGTGTTTGCTGCTACAGTATTCTCAGTGTATTGAGACATTCAGGGAGAACAGATGATAGCTTAGAGGGAGAGTACAGAGAAGTTAAGTGACTTTTTCAGGGTAACAGAGTGATGAAACAAATAGTTATAAGATCCAAACACAGGTCTAAAAGTTCATAGTTCTGTATTCTACCCACTGGGCCAAATTGCCTTCCTAACAAAGTCATCTATCAGATAACAATTCCAAAATTTGAACATTTTGTCTAAGGCTTACTTCAGGACCTCCCCACCACCACCACCACCACCACTACTACCACCACTACCACCACACACACACATTTATTTCTCATTGAGAGACTGCCTTTCAAAACGTGTTCCCCAAGGTACTAACCATTAAACCCCATTGCCTAATGCTTGGCTCATTATATTATATTATGTGCGAGTTCAGAGAAATGAAAGACATGACTCATACACTGCAGTGATCCACACCCCTCATACAATGGTGTCCCATGGCCCTGGCAGAAAGAAGTGTATATTTGAATTTTATACCAGCCCCCCCCCCCAACATACACATACTAATTAAAATCATTACAGTTGAATTAAAAAAAAAGAATATATTTATTTTGTTTATGAAGGACTGCTTGGCAATGATGCAGCTGCACAAATGCTTTGTGATATGAAGCGTATCTTACAGTATATCTAATTTTAAAATCTAGTGAAATTACCAGATTTGACAGTCCCGATTAGTTGGATAACATTTGTTAGCCCACTGCCATTTTCATTTATTAGTTTCTTGGAGGAAAAAGAGAGAGAGAGAGAGAGAGAGAGAGAGAGAGAGAAATGTGCCACTCTGAAGCTGCCTGCAATAGAATTTCTACATAATAGCTTTTAATTCAGCCAATTTTAAATAATTTGAGACTGGCTCCTTCCAAATGTAATGAGATCTGTCAAGTGCAAGTCTTCTCATTGTAACTGAAATATGAATAGACATTCACATTATCTGTAATGCAGCAGATAGATATTGCTATTATGGGAAAAAGAGAAAAGGTGACATTAATGTCCCTTTTCTGCACTGCGCTCTGGTCACATTTCATTTTAACATGATTAGGGCCATTTGGCACTTTAATCAGCATGATATCACAAATGCCTAGAACATTTACCTCTGGGCCAGAGACAGAGATAAAAATGTTTTTATGTCCTATCCATTGCTGTTCTCCAAGTACAGCAGATACAGCCTTCAGAAGACAATGTATGATTTAAAGTCATCCCTTACTACATAGAGAGGCATGCTTCCTGCATATTGGTGATGTGCTTTTTCACTTTAAGTGCCCATCATGGACACAGAGTAAAGTGCCAAGGCAAATTTCATTCTGTTTTGTTACAGCTGCCACTAAACATGCATGCTCCCCAAAAGGTTTTCAGAGGTTGTATTCTGCATGTTTTTAACTTGGAATCTTTTCTATATTGAAAGGTCTTCAGTACTTCATTTTCTTCTCAGCTGTGCAGTTTTACAAAGTTTATTTTTAAATCATTTGTCTTCATAATAAAGCAACTAAGTTAATAACATGAATATCTATGAAAGCTGGTAACGTATGGAGAACAAGGTAAATGCACAACAGAAATCAACATACCAGAAACACTCTCCTAAAAAGTCAAGATCCTACAATGTTCTTTCTAATTAGTCATTCATTCATTCAGTTACTCACTCACTCACTCGTTCATTCATTCATTTCTAAAATGTATTTACAGGGACACTGTTAAACCCTTTAGGCCTCAAATTGTCCCTAGCTTAAAGAACATATTTTCTGATTGCTTACACTCTGAAGAGACTGCTGATATACTTGGCTGGTTGATTCTGATACCTTTTTTATTTGTAAAAGTTAAAACAGACTTCCAAGCATACTGGTGTTACCACACACAAATGTTTTTGTTTACATTCCTTGATCAACTTCTACTGTATCTTTCCTGGAATTGGGCACATCCCCCAAAGTCTAGCCACTCATGATGCAATCAGAAGAAAAAAAACTACTGCACCATGAGTAGCTACATTGTTTGGGGCTCTTTGTAATGCTCTGGATGTATGCAATAAGAGGTGATCAAGGATCTGAAACAAAACAAGGTTGGGTATAACTACAACACCATTAGCACACATTTCAGTTCTGCTAAGAAAGGAAGCAGATTAAACAACCAGCAACATTAGTGATTTTTTGAGAATTTAAGCAATCATAAAATGTGTGTTTTCAACTAGAAATAATATGATGTGAAAGTGTCTGACAGCGTCTCTTTAACCAAGGTAGTCGAGCAGATATAAGTGAATCTTGTTTCCAGCAGTGATCTTGGGAAAAGAGTATTTGGAAGTTACAGAGAAAAACAGGTATAGGAACAACTACTGTAGTAGATCACAAGTAGATTGTCTCTGTAGTTTCAGCTGCTCTGTGTTGTAATGTACAGTACAATATTAGAGTAGGAATACATATTCGGGTCTCAGCAATGTACAGGTGGACATCTAAATATTAAAGATCATATTGAACATAAGTTTTAGAGATATGAGGAGATCAAAAGTAAGAAAATGGGCAAAATTCTGTGTTACAGTGGGTTGGATTTTCAAAAGTCATAAAATGGAGGCAACTCTTGTTATGTCAGGTGAGATTTTTAAAGAACAACTCTATTATAATAAAAAGCTTAAACACACTAGAATTACACCAATTATATTTTAACTTTATTGTTTTCTAGATATTTATTTGTTTTTACTTTCCCGTCCTGTGTATCTACTAAGTATTGTAGATAATGCAGAACTGTGTTCACTGAGCCTTTCAAAATGTATCTGTCTCTCCCCTGCTAACCACACAATTGCTGTTTGTGACATCACATTCTGCTGCCATGGATGCCTACTCACTAAGGCGGGCTTGGGTATGTGCTAAAGGCATGAACCCCCTCCCCGTGCAGCTCTGCAACCTCAGGAGATCCATGCATCAGCCATATTCCTGAACACCAGCCAACTAGCGTCTCCTGTCCGTGGTCCTGCCCCCCCAGCACACAGATTTGCAGGTGCAGGCAGGTGCAGAGCTGCAGTCCCCAGCAGGCAGTCAGTCAGCTGCCTTACCCAGGACCCTTTAGTGGATCCCTTGCACCTGTGGTCCGACATGTTGGTGGTTGGCACATAGAGCTCAGACAGCTTGGTGGGGGGTATTCCTTAAATGTCTTTCCCCAGCCAACTCAGAGTGCCCCAACAGCTGGGACAGCCTCGGTTAGGGGTACGATGACCCTCACCATCCCTGCTGTGACTTGAAATGGGGAGCTGGGGGGGGCTTGTAATATTTATGGCTGCCTCCAGAAGCCATAGCCATAACCCCATGCACTGCACTCTGCACCTTTGAGAATGGTGCTGAATGTTGCCATGTCCCCATGCCGGCCCCTGGTCTGCCCCCACACAGAGCTACAGGTTCGACCAGAGACTCAGGTGCATGGGGGCAAATCTTCATCATGCATGCTGCAGGGGGTGCAGTGGGCATGGGAAGGACAAAATCAGCCACACTGTTACCACATCCGCCCTGTCCAAACTCCTTCGGCTGGCTCTACCATCATACCAGCTAAGGTCAGCTAACTTGCAACCCATCTCTGTCCCAAAAACTTATACACTGTCAGGTGATCGAGCCTTTGCTGTTTGTGCTCCTGGATTCTGGAATACCCTACCTGCAACCATCAGATGTACCCCCACTCATCCTATCTTTAAGAGCTCTCTCTGTTTGCACTTCTAGTCTGCCTCAGCCTGGTAACTGTTCCAAGGCTGCTTGATATCCCCTACCCCTGATTGGACCCTGTTGTGCACCCTCCACTTCCCTGGTTCACCTACCCCCTCTGAGCTCTAGTAAGGATAATTATCTACCCTGCATGCTCTTCACTTCAGCACTTACCATCCTCAAAATGGGACAAATTGCACTTGTATTATTTTCACGAAATGTAAGTATTGTTTGCTTGTTTTTACCCTTGATGTATATGCTTATCTGTTCATCCTGTACCTATGTATTTGTATCACCCTGCTCATTGCTGGTATTTCACATTGTTGTAATTTCCTTGCACTGTTCTGTAAACCATGCTCTTGTAATCTCCTGGGTCATACCTGAAAATAGGCATTCCTTGTCTAGTGTGCTTACCCGGTAAACAAAAGCTAATAAATAAATACATTTTCAGGGGAGATTCATGACCTCTGCTCTGCTCTGTCATTATGTCTCTCTTCACACTAAAGACCCATTCACTGGGTACCCTTGAGGGTGGAGGTGCTAAGTAGCTTTCAGCTATCTTTGCTAGAGTTGAAAAATGGCCTGAATGAGTTTTCCAAAAGAGTATTGCATTTGGGGTTGTTTTTTTAGGCACAATGCTCTCTGCTAGGTACATGTCCAGCTCTGTGTTCTTTTCGGTGAGCCATCAATTGCAGAAGCTGTAAAAAAAAAATTGGGGGCTGTAAGTTTAAAAATTTAACGAGAATAATAGAATTGGTTCACTATGCAGAAGATACTTACAGTCTTCGGGTAGGGCATTACTTTGGGAGAACATGACCCAGGGATCATCAGCCTCTGATTTCACCTCATTTACAGGGTTGTCTGGTGGTGTTTTAGTGGATATTGAGTGGTCATCTGAAAGCTCTTTGACAAGCTGTTTCAGTATAGCCTGTGCAAAACTTTTGCCATACTCACGTCAAAAAAAAATGCATTTTGTATCTGGCATCTAAAACAGTTGCAACTACAACTTCTTTTGTGGATTCGTAGTGCAGCAAATGTTTGTCCTTAAAAGACAGCATACTGTTTTTCATTGCAAATAACACAGGCGCCATTATGCTTTCAATGCTGTGATACAGGACAGTAGCTGCTGGGATTACATATGAAATACAGGTGCTATCAGAGCTCATTCTCATTGTCTCAATCTCAAAGTGCAGACTAAATCTGATCTTTAATTAGGCTTGTCACTTTCTGCTTGGGGAGACAAGTGCACTCATGGCTGTACCCTCTACACCCAAACAAATTGGTTACCCTTACCTAGTAGAATTAAGTTCCAGACAAGTCTGCTAGCCAAGAAGGTGCTGCTGGGTCTGCCCCCCAACCCTAATTCACTGCTACTGTTCTGTTTCCAATCTTTTCAACACTGGGAGCATGGCTCAGAATGCCCTTGAACTGCCTTTTCACCATACTCAGCTGGGCAAGTGTTCATTCACTGTAAGGCCACTGACTGATTAAATGAGTTGCCTGATACCTTGCTTAATCTATGTAAGTCTGACCAGTGCAAAAAAGAACTACAGGCAACGCTAACAGTTCGATGCAACTGTGATGCTTATGGCACAAGGTTACTATGTCACAAGACATAATGCCGCATGGCACAATCAAGCTGCGAGATTTATGCCATGAGGCAATATATCGTGTTCTGTGGGGGCTCCACCACACCCCGTTATGGGGTTCATAACCCCTGACCCCCCACTAAAGATTCTCAACTCTGGGGGGGTCCAGCTCGGGGATCGCACAGTTCCAGGTTCACCATAATGCCGTACGCTATTAAGCAGCAACATTATGACCCAGTATGGATGCTTATCATCCTAAGTAAGTCACTCCTGGTATAAACATTGAACTGTGTCAGCCTCTAGCTCTGAGGCCATGTACCATTACTCTGCTTGTTTTACATTGCTTCTGTTGACCTGCCTTATTATAAAATTGTATGCAGTTGATGTAGCCTACTTATTTGTACTTGTCTGACTATACTGTACTTGTTTGACTTCATTCAACTGGAACTCGCTTTTCATTTATATTATGTTGCCTTGTAATCTCTGTCTCTGATGTGAAGCCTTTGTAAAACAGCACTTGTTGTCAAAGGTTTTCTCTGAAATCTTCAATAAATAAATAAATAGCAAGCAAAATAAATAAACAAATCCTGCCCCAGGCAGCAAACCCAACAGAGCATGTATGCTGAGGTGCATGACCTGGAGCACCAGCACATCCACAAGAGTCGGATCAGCCACAAACAGCTGCAGTGCCTTGCCAACAGTGTTGGTGGGCTGTGCATGAAGGTTGCAGACAAGAGGGAAGAGCTACTGGCCATCAGGTGGTCCTTGGGTGGTGGTTTTGCATACTTGGTGGCTGTCCTTGGATGACAGACACTGCAAATAGGGCATGAGCAACAGACATCCTATCCGCAGCCACCCCCTCCCAGCCCAGTGACCAAGGAACAGCTGGCCCATTTTTCAATGGAGTCAGAACAGCAACAAGATACAGATCCCACTCCCCAGGGTGACACTGTTGGCACTGGTGGTTGAAGGCTGCTGAGAAGAGGACAGTGAAGACACAGGTTGACAGAAAGCACATTGCATGTCTGCATAAGGCACTACCACAGATGTGAGCACCACAGCATTGCAGGGACCACCACAGAGAACACTCAAATTGGCCACCCCTTATGAAAATGGAATGTATTGCAATATATAGAAAAATATGTATTGATGTATGTCAATACAATGAGAAATACATTGTCCCAATGTAATATATTATAAAATGCACCAAACATGACCCAGAGAAAGACAAAATCCTTAACAAATACTTCCGCTCAGTGTTTACCAAAGAGGACCTAGGGGATGGCCCAGCCTGAAAAAACACAACACCCCAAGACTGGGGTAGACACAAATCCCTTTACAGAAGATGAAGTACAGGAGGCACTGAATAAACTAAAAGCAGACAAAGCCATGGGACCACATGAGATGCATCCCTCAAATCCTTAAGGAACTAGGGGCAGACTTAGCAGCCCCTCTGACACTTCTATTGACGAAATCCTTGAAGTGTGGTGTGGTACCCAAAAATTGGAAAAAGGTAATAGTGCTTCCACCTCACAAATCAGGCAGTTGCGAAGAGGCTAGTAATTACAGACCAGTGAGCCTCACATCTATAGTAGGGAAACTAATGGAAACACTACTCAAACAGAGATCATAGCATTCCTCAAAAACTAGTGGCCAACAACACCCTAAACATCATGGATTCACAGCAGGTAGGTCATGATAGACAAATCTGCTTGAGTTTTTTGATTATGCTTCAAAAATAGTGGACAACAGTGGGGCAGTAGATGTGGTCTACCTAGACATTAGTAAGGTCTTCAACTCAGTTCCACACAGAATGCTGATAAAGAAGCTTGACCACACAGGGGGTTGGTCCAGAAGTAGTCAGATAGGTACAAAGCTGGTTACTAGGCAGTACACAGAGGGTACAGGTTAATGGAATGCAATCAACAGAAGGCAGAGTGACCAGCCGGGTGCCCCAGGGCACAGTGCTGGGGCCTCTACTCTTCAATGTTTTTATAACATACATCACTGATGGGCTGGAAGGGAAGGTATGTCTGTTTGCAGATGATACCAAGATATGTAACAGGGTAGACACCTCAGAAGGAGTGAGCAAGATGGAAGCTGACCTCAAGAATCTAGAAGAATGGTCTGGAGTGTGGCAGCTGAGATTTAATGCCAAAAAGTGCAAGGTCATGCACATAGGAAAGAAAATCCAAGAAAGGAGTATTACCTAGGAGGTGAAAGACTGGTGGCCTCAAACCAGGAACGAGATCTGGGAATCCTAATATCAGATGACTTGAAGGTTAGTAAGCAGTGTGAGAAATTAACATTGAAGGCCAGCAGAATGCTGGACTGCATTGGATGGGGAATCACGAGCAGGAGGAGAGAGGTGGTACTACCACTGTATAGATTGCTGGTCAGGCCTCACCTGAAATACAGAGTCCAATTCTGGAGGCCTCACCTCAGGAAGGACATTGACCAGGTGGAAAGAGTACAGAGAAAGGTGACAAAAATGATTCAGGGTCTGCAGTACATGTCCTACGAGGAAAGACTTAGGGAACTGAATATGTACTCTCTGGAGCAGACAAGAGAGAGAGGGGACTTGATTGAAACATTCAAGTACATAACAGGCATTAACAAGGTACAGGCACAGGAACTTTTTCACTTCAAGAAGGGCTCCAGGACAAGGGGACATGACCTCAGGCTGCAAGGCGGGAGGTTCTCTACCAACACCAGGTTGTTTTTCTTCACAGAAAGAGTGGTGGACACCCAGAACAGCCTGCCTCAAGAGGTTGTGGGGGATCAACACTGTGGGGGGATTCAGGAATGCATGGGATAGACACAAGAGAGCCCTGACTACAAAGGGCAACTAGAGTGTCAAAATAGGTCTAAAACAAATGGGCAGACTAGATGGACCTAGCAGTCTCCTTCTGCTGTCAACTTCTATGCTTCTATGTATTTTTAAATACACTGACATAATATATTTCTAACCCATAGTATGCAAAAATATATGTCACTTTATTGAGAAATACATTGACTCAATGAAATATAATACACAGCATATTTCAGCATATAATGAAACCACATATTCTGCCTCATGCTTTGCTTGAAAGAATGTCAAACTATTTAGTAATACATTGTCTGAAATATAATATTAGTATATTTCAAAATATTTACTGTATTCTTTGTATGTTACGTATATTACTATATTTGCTTGCGCACATGCACAAGAAACAGAGAGAAGCGGGTTGTGGAGGTGCGGCACTGTGGTGGCCAATGCCAGCACTGCATTATTGGGCTTGTCAGTGCTCAAACAATGTAGGCCCAGTGTCCTGATGGCACTGGTTCTGCAGAGTGCCACCAACTTGTAACGATTTCACCGCTGCAATCAGAGGACGCCTCGTCATTGCAGAGTCAGCCATTCCACTGCAATGAGGGAGTGACCCATCATTGCAGGGCAGTGCCTACCTTGCCTGGTGTAACATTTCATCAATGAGGCAGCAGCTATGCCACCTCAGAGCCATGAAAGCTGACAAGGGTGTCCAATCCCCCTGTCGGCATGCCCCCGACCCAGTTCATTTGCCGACGGGGGAGCCCACTCCCTGTCGGCATAATGCACCTCCCATTTGTTGTGTGCCAATGGGGGTGCCCAATCCCCCTTGGCATCATGCTCCCAAACAGTCTTCCATTGATGATGGAGTGCCCAATCCCCATCAGCTTCAGTCCCCCCTCTCCAAAAAAGCAGGTGACACACTAAAAGCCTCCCCAGTGTGCAAAAAACAAACCTGAAAAACAAAAACCTTCCCACAACATATTTTTTTTGTTCTCCCTGAAACCAAGAAAATGGTCCCTCGCGGTGACTCGTGCCCCCTCACCCAATCCGCAGCCACCCTCTGTGCACCCTGCCTCCCCACACTCTCCACCTCATACTTACCTCCAGAGCCCAGCGTGATGATCTTTGGTGGACCAGGAACACGTTTGCACTCTTCAAAGCTGACCGCAAACTGAAGAAATGCCGGTAAGCTGTATAATAGAATAAATAGTTTTTTTTCAACTTTGGTGCATATCTCAAGCATTTTTGGGAATTTCAGCACCAAATTTTCAACGCCTTCTCATGAATTCAGTCACTGTCATGGCATTATTCAGTCCCAAAAAGTGATTTCACAGTCATTGTGCAGAATCACCTTTCCAGACCGATTAACGAAATGACAGTGCCACTGTTCATGAGGTGGGCTCTCAAAAAACCTATGATGAAAATTTGGTGAAAAAAATCCAAAAAAATTACTGTTTTACGAGCGTGCGTTGCGCAGTTTGCACACTTGTAATTTTGTGAATTTGTAATATTTTCACTCCAGATTTTCAACATTGGCATTTTTCCACACCTCCTTATGAACAGTATAGTTGTCATTTTATACCTCCTGGCTGAAATGTGTTTTCGCACTTCCGGCGCAGAATAGCACGGTCGCTGTGGGAAATCTGTTTTTGGGACAGATTAAGAAAATTAAAGTGACACTGTTCATGAGCAGAGGTCCTAAAATGCCTGTGTTGAAAATTTGGTGATAAAAGTCCATAAAATGACTGTTACAAGCGTGCGTTGTGCAGTTTCCACGTACCCACGTAACTTCACAAATTTGTAATATTTTCATGCCAGATGTACAACACTGGCATCTTTTCACACCTCCTTATGAACGGTACAGCTGTAATTTTTCACATCCTGGTCAAAATGTGTTTTCGCACTTCCGGCATAGAATAGCGTGGTCACTGTGGGAAATTAGTATTTGGGACAGATTAAGAACAAGTGAATGAGAGAGGGGGGGAGTGAGCTAGCTCAACAGAGCTCTGTCAGGACTGTTGCACATTTCTTTGTGGGCAGACAAAGGTGCCAGCACAGGCAGGAGTCCAGGACAAAAGGGCAGCCTGCAGTGCTGTGAGAAACAGAATGAGCGAGTGAGAGAGGGGGGAGTGAGCAAGCTCAATGGAGCTGTTTGGACTTTAGAGCTGCCCACCCTCTCACCCAGGGTCCTGTTTGGTCCTATATTACAGCAGGGTCTCTAAGGTGGAGACAAAGCAATGATTGGATACTTTTAGGATTGCTGTCATAATACAGATTTAGTTGTTCTGTTAATTTCTCTAACTGAGCTAAGTACTCTTGGAGTAATACATGGAGTTCAATAGGATTTCTAACTGGGTTAAGTGAAACTATGTGAGGGCTAAGAACAAAAAGTATGGTAGCTGAGGGGTGAAAAATGGACAAGGAGGCTTTAGGATTGCTACAGTAATACAGTATCTAATGGATGAGATTTGAGACTGAATTAACCCGGGCGGCAAGGGGGCAGTAGGGGGACTAGTGTGGGGGGAACATGAACTTGAGTAAATAGGGGCCTAACAGTTGTAGCAGGGTACAGAAACCGAGAGTAAGAGCTCATAACATAAGATGGGGGCCAGAATGGGGCAGGTGCTGCATGTCAATAGAGCGGGTATCTTTGGAAGGGTGGTGGGGTGTACAGGGTGTGGGTCTGCTATGATCCTCAACTGGGCTTGGAGGATGAGGGGGTGTGTGGTCTGTAGACAAATGGCTAGTTTGAGGGAGGAAATGTGGAGGTTAGGGAGGAGTCTAAGTGGCAGGGCAGATGAGTATGGTAGGCATCCTGGCTGGGAGGGGATAGGGGCTGGCAAGAGGAGACGGGGGAAGAACAACTAGGGACTGAAACCGACCCCAGTATCAGAGGCACTAGCGGAAAAGGGAGGTGAAGGAAGGGGGTTCCCGAGGTGAGGAGAAGGCCTCCTGATGGGGGAGGAAGAGACCACGAGGAGTACCAGGGGAGAGAGCAGATGGCTGCAGGAAGGGAGGGACCGGGGGGCACGGAAGGGAGCAACTAGGAGGGGGGAACCACCAGTAGGGGGAAGAGATGTAGGAGGGGTATCGACTAGGAATAGATTTGAGCCTCTACTATGGGAAAGAGAGGGAGAGCAGGAATATATTGAAGGGGGGCAAGCAGGGCATGACAGGGATGGCAACAGGCAGGGGAAGAGATAGCGAGTACGATAGGGTACAAGAAGAGCTAGTAAGGAAGGAGGGGGTGACTGGAGAAAAGAAGGCTATGGGAAGGGGTAAGGATGTCAGGGGAATCACTATCAGGGTTGAAGGGAATGTGGGCTGTAAATCGACAATGATGGGGATAGGAGAGGAGTTGGAAATCAGCAAGGGAGGAGGGGAGGTCGACATGGGAAGCCCAGCAGGAAGTAATCAGGCTGGGAAGGGGTTCAAGGGGGATGGGAAAAATAAGGCAGAGAAAAGGGGGGAGGTGGAAGTAGGGGGTGCAGATACAGAAGTCACAGAGGGTGCAGCTGTTGTGGGTAAGGGGCAGGAAAGAATGAATACTGGGGTGGTGGAAGGTGCATTAGAAAAGAAAGGGGTAAGGATGGGGGTACTCATCCAGGGGGATTCTATACTTAAAGGGGTGAGATAGGGCAGAAGGGAGAAAGGCACAGCCATATTTGGGTTGAAGCTATCCCTGGGTTGACTGCAGGAGGTGCAGGGCAGGCACTGCTCAAGTGTGCAGTGAGGGGGAGGAAGAAACCTCATTTAGTGTTGCATGTGGGTACAAATTACTTGGTGGGGGAGACTGTGGAAGTAGTGAGGGGGAGGTTTGAAGAGTTGGGCAGGCAGTGTGAGGGGGTGGGGGAGTCAGTGGCATTCTCAGAGGTACTCCTGGTACAATGTGCAAGCACGGGAAGGAAAGGTTAGAATCAAGTAGTTCAACAAGTGGATGAGGGATTGGTGCCACACCAAAAATTATGGGTTAGTGACTAACTGGAGTAGGGTCTGAGGGAATAGTGACTTGTACACAGGGGACAGGCTACACTTGAGCAGGGAGGGGAGTTTTAAAGGTGGGATTAGAGGGGTATATCTCTACTAAGGTGAATTTAGGCCTGGTGGTGCTGAGGGTTGAGGCGCTGGACGCCACACTTCACGCCACTCCGGTGACCCGGGATCGAGAACGGACTTGGGCTGCCAGGGGCTAGCTGGGGAGAAGAAGGATTGAGCATCCCACGACTGCTTCACTTCCTCTGGGTTGGGTGAATGGCATCGCACTGCAGGGGTGGCTGGCAGAGGCCAGCTGCACTGCAGTTGCATGCTCTAGAGGGGGGAGTGCAGCGGGAGTCGGCACTACATGCCTTTGACGCCATTGCATGTCCAGCTCCCATGGAGAAAATGGAGGTGGAAGATAGCGGGGTGATCTTTCTGGCTGATGGCCGTGCCCAGCACCTCCGGACGTGAGAGTAGTGCACCTCCAGGAGTACGACTGACTCTGGGTGAAAAGTGAGTTTCTCTCAAGTGCATGACCTGGTACAAGGGTGAGGGAGCCAGCAGCCAGAGGTCACTAGAACCCGCTCTGCTAGAGGAGAAATAGTGACATGATTAAAAAACTAAGGTGGATTTAAACTAGTGGGGAGGTATGGCCAAAAGACTGAGGTTGGTAGAAAGGACCGGACAGGGGAGCCAAATGAGCTCACCCCCCTAGATATAGGTAAAGGCGGAGGTGTAGTAATCCCGGGAGGGGGCGGATAGAGTGGTCTGAGTGTACTACAGATGGCACCACTACCCGGGAAGAATAAGGAGAAGAAAGGATGCAGACTACTGGGAGGAGAGACACAGGCCAAGGAGAAGAGTGAGGAGAAGGAGGGGTACGGGTGGAAGGTGGTCTCTCTCAGTGCAAGAAGCTTGGGGAAAAAATTGCAGAGTTTCAGGTGCTCCTTTCAGAGGGGAAGGTGGACATTGCTGCAGTGACAGAGACTTGGGCAACAGAGTACCATGATTAGGACTTGGCAATCCTGGGATACAGGATATACAGGAGGGGCTGGAGGGGTTGGAAAGGGGGTTGCACTCTATGTGAGGGAAGGGATCAAATGCATAAGGGATGAGGGAGAAGAGGAGAGGAGAGGGCAGGGGAGCTTTGGGTGTAGTTCCTGGACTCCAAGGGCAGAAAGCTGAGGCTGGGAGTGGTGAACAGACCACCAGCCCAATCTGGGGAACTGGATGGGGAATTGGCATAGCAGATAAGGAAGGTGTGTAGAAGGGGGAGTGTGGTGATAGTGGGGAATTTTAACCTACCAGGGGTTGACTGGAGCACCCCAGCCACTAGCAGTACCAGGGAGCAGGTGCTCCTTGATGCATTCCAGGATGGCCTTCTGATGCAATTGGTAATTGGGCCTAAAAGACATACAAGGCTCTGGACCTAGTACTGGCAAATGGGGAGGCTGTGAGGCAGGTAAGGGTGGACGAACCACTAGTGAGTAGTGACAACCAAACAGTGTGGCTCATTCTCTCACTGGGCAGGGATGGGCACTAAGTTGGTGGACTTTAGTAGGGTGGACTTTGGGAGGTTGTGAGCAATACTGCAAGGGAGACTCCAAGACATAAGGCCGGGGATAAATGCAGAACAAAAGTGGGGAGTCGTAAAGACTGAGCTAATAGAGGCCACAATAGCCTCCACCAGGGTCAGGAGTAGGAATAGCAGAGCCAAGAAACCATTCTGGCTTAACAAGGAATAGCTGCAAGGGGTGAGAGCAAAGAGAACTGCATACCAGGAGAGCAGAAAAGGGAGATAATAAGGAGGCTTACGGGAGTTGGTCAAGGGAGGTGGCCAGGAGGGTGAAAAAAGCTACAGCCTCCAGGGAATTAAGGTTAGCACAGGGCAGAAAGGGAGGGGAAAAGGATTTTTTTAGGTATGTCAGGGAAAAGAGGAAGTGCAAGGAACATATTATGAGGATAAAGCGGGGAGGGAATTGGGTGGAAAAGGAGGAGGAGCAAGGGAAATTCTAAATGAGTATTTCTGCTTCATTTTCACAAAGGAGAGGGATGGTCCACTACCAGCATGGGCGGAGGGGTGGGGAAAGGGGGGGAGCAGGTGACGGACAAAGTGATCGCAGGGAGTAGGGTGCTAGAGGTGCTGATGGCAGTAAGGGTGGACAAGGAACCAGGTCCCGATGGCATCCACCCCAGGGTGCTGAGGGAGATGGCGGAGCTGTTGGCTGAGCTGCTGGCAGATCGATTCAACACCTCCCTGAATATGGGGTGTGTGCCCCAGGACTGGAGGGTGGCCCATATGGTGCTCATATACAAGAGTGAGCCTAGGGAGGAGCCAGGAAATTATTGGCAGGTCAGTCTCACGTCCATAGTGAGTAAACTTATGGAGGCGATACTGAAGGAGAGGCTGGTGGCATTCCTAGAGAGTAATGGCCTCCAAAATGGGCAGCAACACAGGATCATCTCAGTGAGGTCTTGTCTAACTAGCCTAATAGAGTATTATGATTGGGTGAGAAGGGACTTAGACAAGGGCCATGCAGTACATGTCCTGTACTTGGACTTCAGTAATGCCTTTGATACAATGCCTCATGGGAGGCTGGGAGGAAGCTGATGGCAGTGGGGGTGGGAAAAAAGCGGACTAAATGGATAGAGCACTGGTTACAAGGAAGGGTGCAGAGGGTGCAGAGGGTGGTGGTGCGGGGGAGCTCTCGGCACATACAGCAGTGACAAGTGGGGTGCCGCGTGGGTCACTGCTGGACCCTGTGCTATTTGGACTCTTTATCTCCAATATAGCACACGGACTGAGGAGCAGGGTTAGAAACATAGAAATATAGAATTTGGTGGCAGATAAGGACCGTTTGGCCCACCCAGTCTGCCCATTTCCCAACCTAATGGATAAGCTGCAGATCCTAGTTAACCAACAGCCTACTGTACTTCTTCCTAAACCCACCCGCTAGAATTGCCTTATGACTGTCCCATGCATTCCTGAAATCCAGCACTGTTTTTGAATCCACAACCTCCTCCGGAAGGCTGTTCCATGCATCCACAACCCTCTCTGTGAAAAAATACTTCCTTATATTACCTCTGAGCCCCCCAATCTTCAAATTGTGCCCCCTTGTTCTTGCACACCTCTTTTTCTGAAAGGTGCTACCCTCTTGAACTTTGTTGATTCTCTTGAGGTACAGAAAGTTTCTATCATGCTCCCCCACTTTAGCCTCTCTTCATTTGTCTTCCAGTGCAGACCCTGCACATTTTTAGTTGCCCTCCTCTGGACTGCCTCCATCCTGTTTATGTTTTTGAAGAGATTGGGTCTCCAGAACTGCATGCAGTACTCCAGAATGAGTCTCACCAGCTGTCTGTACAGAGGGATAACAACTTCCTGTTTTCTGCTAGTAATGCCTCTCCCTATGCATCCCAGTATCCCCCCAGCCCTCCTTACTGCCCTCTCACATTGCTTGCCCACCTTTAGGTCTTCTGATATGACTACCCACAGGTCCCTTTCCATTTTTGTTGTTGTTAGTATCTCACCCCCAATGTGTACTCTTCCTCTGGATTTTTGTTTCCCAGGTGCATTACGTTGCACTTCTTAGCACTGAATCTAAGCTGCCATACATTTGACCATTCCTCCAATCTTGCCAAGTCCCTTCTCATCCTTTGCACCCCACCTTGTGTATCAACTCTGTTGCAGATCTTTGTGTCTTATAAAGACATTGAAGAGGGCTGGTCCTAGTACAGAACCCTGCGGTACCCCACTAGTAATCCCCTTTCTTCAGAGTGGACTCTGTTTACTGTTACCCTCTGTGTCCTGTTCTCCAGCCAATTCTTTACCCAGACTACCATCTTGGGACCCACTCCCAGGCTGGCTAGCTTGTATATTAATCTTTTGTGTGGGACTGTGTCAAATGCCTTGCTAAAGTCTAGGTAGGCCATGTCCACAGTCCCTCCCTGATCTACTACTTTGCTCACCCAATCAAAGAAATCTATTAGATTAATCTGACATGCTCTTCCTGCTGTGAATCCATGCTGCCTTGGGTCCTGTGCCCTTCTGGCCTCTAGGTACTTGACAATTCTTTCCTTCAGAAGTGATTCCATCATTTTCCCTATCACTGAGGTTAAACTAACAGGTCTGTAGTTTCCTGCTTCTGCCCTGCTCCCACTTTTGTGAAGTGGAATCACATCTGCCTTCCCCCAGTCCTCAGGTACCACCACATCCTCCCATGATTTGTTGAAAAGGGTAGTCAGTGGTGTCACTAGTTCTACCCTTAGTTCTTTTAGAATTCTGGGATGAAACACATTAGGCCCCATTGCTTTGTCAACCTTCAGTTTTAAGAGTTCTTTCAGAACCCTTTCTTCTGTAAATGGACTGGCATCAACTCCTGTATCCAGCGTGTTTCTATTGTTTGGTTTAGGTACCTCCCCCTCTTAATTTGTGAATACTGAGCAAACATATTTGTTTAGTATCTCTGTCTTTTCACAGTCACGCTTTGCCCACCCCTCCTCCCCTTTATTAAACCTCACTATCCCTCCTTTGGTCTTCCTTCGCTCTTTGATGTACCTATAAATGGTTGTATCCCCCTTCTTCACTGAGTTGGCTATCTTTTCCTCGGTTTAGGCCTTTGCTGTTCTGACTGCCTTCCCAGCTTCCTTTTGCTTTAACTGATACAATTCTCTGTCCTGCTCCTTCTCTGATTCCTTGTACTTCCTGAATGCTTTCTTTTTCTCTTGAACCTTCCCTGCCACCTCCTTTGAGAACCATAGTGGTTTCTTACATCATTTTGTTTTGTTTATTTGCTTCACACAAAGGCTTGTTGCCTCTGTGATGGCATTATTGATTATTCCCCATTGTTCTTCCACCCCTCCTTCCTGCCCATTTGCTAGTGCATTTCTTAGGCACTCACCCATTTTGGCAAAGTCAACCCTCCTAAAGTCCAATACTTTTGCCTTTGTATGGCTTGACTCTACTGCTGTGTTTATCGTGAACCATATTATTCCATGGTCTCTAGTTCCCAGATGGCTACCCACTTCTACATCTGTGATCCTCTCTCCATCTCCATTAGAGAGTACTTAGCCTAAGATTGCTCCTTCTAGAGTGGGTTCCAGTACTAGCTGTCTAAAGCATGCCCCCTGTAGGGCATCTAGAATAACCCCACTCTTAGAAGTGGCTTGTTCGCAGATGATGCCAAATTAGGGGTGGTAGTGGACGAAGAGAACAGATGGGAAAAACTGCAGGGGGACCTAACCAAACTAGAAACATGGTCAGTGGAGTGGCAGCTAGGATTCAATGCAAAGAAGTGTAAGGTAATGTACTTCGGGGCTAAGAACCAGAAAAGGGACTATTGGTTGAGGGTGTGAGGCTGGAGATCACAAAGGAGGAGAAAGATTTAGGGGTATTGGTAACTGGGAGCATGAATACTTGGCCCAGTGCAGGAGAGCAGCAGCAAAGGCAAACAGGATGCTGGGCTGCATTGCAAGGGGGGTTCTCATCCAGACACAGGGATGTGATCCTACCTCTGTACAGATCATTGTTCAGACTGCACCTGCAATACAGTGTGCAACACTGGAGGCCATACCTGAACAGAGCTATAAAGTTACTGGAGGGGGTGCAAAGGAGGGCAACAAAAATGTTAAAGGGGATGGAAGGAACGGAATATGAAGTTAGGCTGAAGGAGCTGAACATGTACACACTGGAGGAGAGAAGGGATGGGGGTATATGATTGAAGCTTTTAAATAACTGAGGGGGTAAATAAACTTAGCACTGAGGGGGTGTTTAAACTGAGGAGTGGAAGAGAGATGAGGGGGCATGGACTAAGGCTGGAAGGGGGACATTTCAAGAGGGAAATGAGGAGGCACTACTTCACTGAGAGGGTGGTGTCTAGTTGGAATGCGCTGCCAGAGTGGGTGGTAACATGTAGGACAGTCAATAGCTTTTAAGAAGGACTGGGATAAAGCAAGAGTCAGAGGCATGGGCTGGGACAAGTGGGGGAGGAACTGAGGGGGAGGAGGCTGGGGCAGCTGCAATCTATGGTGCTAGCTGCACACTTGGGCAGACATAGATAGACCGATTGGTCTGTTATGCTGGCAGATTCATATGTTCATATGTATGTTCATATTTAAAATCACAGTGACTCTGTTCATGAGCAGAGGTCCTAAAATGCCTATGTTGAAAATGTGGTGACAAATGTCCATAAAATGACTGTGTTACAAGTGTGCGTTGTGCGATTTCCATTCACCCTCGTAACTTCAGAAATTTGTATTATTTCCATTCCAGATTTTCAACATTGGCATATTTTCACACCTCCTTATGAACAATACAGCTGTCATTTTTCACATCCTACCCAAAATATGCATTTAAACATCTGGCACAGAATAGCGCGGTTGCTGTGGGAAATCAATGTTCAGGACAGATTAAGAAATCATAGTGACAGTGTTCATGAGCAGAGGTCACAAAATGCCTATGTTGAAAATTTGGTGAAATAATTATATTAAGTGACTATGTTATGTGCCTGTATTGAGCAGTTTCCACGTACACTCCGAAGTTCGAGCTTTTTTTATATTTTCACTACAGATTTTCAACATTCATCTCTTCACACCTCCCTATGAATGGTACAGTTGTCATTCTTCACATCCTGCCCAATCTGTGTTTTCCTACATCTGGCGCACAATGGCACAGTCGCTGTGGGAACTCAAAGTCCTGGACACATTTACAAAATCACAGTGCCACTGTTCATGAGAAGAGGTCCCAAATGCTTTCTTGAGGTGGGGGTCATGAAAAGGCCATGTTGAAAATTTGTAGTGCAAATACCAACAAACGCCAGGGGTGTTAGGGTTTCTAACCATAGTGTCCCATCCTGTACAGACTGACAGGCATCAGGGGTGTGCCTTTGGATTGTCGACTGTAATGCTCATGCCATTTCACCCCCCCCACCACCCTGTAGCCAGTGACAGGCATCGAGATGTGCCTTGAACTCTTCAACTCCAGAGTTCATCCCATTCTCCTATATTGCACCCATTTCAGAGTATGTCCTTATGAAGTGTGGTGACTGTAAAGCTGAACACCCCAGGGCACATCTCAACACTAGTCAGTGTCTGCAGTTCAAGGTGAGGTGAAATGGCATGAACGTTATGGGTAACAACCCAAACGCATACCCCAATGCCTGTCCATCTCTGCAGGGTAGAGGTGGGGTTGGCGTGAAGTTCAATACTTAACTGCCATTCCTACTCTGCATCTATCTAACTCCTGCATTTCCAATGCTAATACCAGCAAGCAAACATTCGGCATTGACAAATGCTTGTTTATATATGTTACATATATTTTTATATATGTTACATATATTTTATACATGCTACATATACTTTTTATATATTCTACATGTATTTTTGTAAATGTTTAGTTTTGTTCCATGTGTACATTTGCATAACTAATTTGCTTATTTCAAAAACAGTTTATCAGCCAAAATCATAATTTCTAGTCTTAAAATACTTTCAAATTTTCAGCACTAGCTTATAGACTGAAAAGAAAGGTGCAAGTTATAAAGCAAGTACATGTAGGAACTCACCCTGACCTAAAAGTAAAACAAAATGGTGTTGTATCAATACCAGTCTGAGCCTTTAGCAAACATGAGCTTGAGAGGTAAGTCATATGTGTAAGTAAAAATGTATAAAATGTATGTTTGAGTTAAAACTGCACTTTAAAATGATAAATCAATGTAAATATTTCCATGATTAGTAACAAGATGAACTCCAGTTGTACAGATAGTCTTCTTTGGAGGCAGTATAGCATGGTGGTTTAAGGCTCTGCGCTACAAATCTGGAGTTCTGGGTTTGAATCCCACAGCCCCCCACTTGCATATTGTTTGACCCTGAGCAAGTCATTTAACTTTCTTGTGCTCCCAGGTCGCACCTGTAAACAAGCTTCAGCTTCAGTGTCTCTCCTGACTTAAAAAAAAAGGTTAGCGGTACGTATAAATAATATCTTTTGTTTTTGTCTGAGTAAGTTAATAGTTATATTAAAATCTCTTACATATGTATATTATGCTGTATATATTTGTAAATATAGGAAACAGCATTTGAAACATAAAACAAAATACATTTATACATATATTGGCAATATACCAAAAACATATATTTACCATCCTTATTTCAATATATTTAGAATTTTATCAATGTATTTTGCAGTATACGGACTATACTAAAGAGGCCATAATGTATATATTTATAGTACATTGCAATACATTTTCAAGTTTTAAAATGTATTGAAATATATTGATTTTCCAAAATATTACTATATATTATAAAAGAAGTAGATTGGAATATATTTCACTATATGTAAATATATTGTTAATAATATATTTTAAAATATGTTTCATTTTCGTAAGGGACACCACACACCACCACACTGCACAGTAGATGTCATGCTTGATAATGTGCAAGTCACTTTACTGTGTCACTGACTGCCACCACAACAAACCCCTTCAACTGACACATGCACCCTCTTGCACTATGTAAAGTAGTTCTGCACAACCCTCTTTTTGCAAACCCACCCTGGAAGGTAGCAGGTTCCAGTTCACCATGTTGTCCATGGTTGCCAGGCATGAGAACATCACCATCACTAGGTATGTTGCAGGGACAAGGATCACTACCCTTGGGCAAAGGTAAGCACTTCCATACAACTTTTTATTTTAAAATGCAGCATGAGCTGCAGTGTATTCCCATCTTGTTGAGGTACTGGAAGTGCATTGTCAGCTGGTAAAACACCCTCTCTATGATGCCCCGTGTCAGGCAGTGTGCCTCATTGTATCGCTTCTCCACCTCGGTCTGTGGTTGTAAAAATGAGGTCAGCAGGAAAATGCTTAACAGGCATCCACTGTCTCCTCCTTGGGAGAAGAATACCACAAGTATGTTGTGCACATCTGTGCTCTGCCAACACCAACAATCACCACTGCCCATGTGTGCATACTGATGAGCAAGCCTTGGTTGGCAAGCAGGGTGAACAGCATCACACACAGTCCAGAGTTCCCCAGTATGTAAGTCATGTATCGAGCCTAGGTACCTGGCACAGACCTGTGTAATTATGCCTACAGCATCACATAAGACCTGTATGTTCATGCTGTATTATGCCTTGCAGTTCCTGTATGCCTCCGCTGCCGGGGCAATGATTAGCACCTGTGTACAGTTAATAACACCTATGGCATTGGGCATGTCTGCCACAGTATTGAAGCTTTTTTTGGCATCCATCAGGTCCTGCTCCTTCTATGGGAACATGATGTAGATGTTATAGTGTGCCAACAGTGCATCTGTTACCTGACAGAGGCCCCTGCTAATGGAGGACTGTCTCATACCAACCATTGCCATTGTCATGCATTGGAAAGGACCAGTCCCATAGTAGGCCACAACAGTTAGCACATGTTTCTGTTCTCCCAGTGCATGGCCACAACATGTCATGGTCAGCAGTTGTGGTCACAGTAGCTGGCACAGCTCCAATGTGGTACCCATGTCGTAAATGTACCTGCCGATAAACTGTTCTGTTCATGTTGCCATGTCACTCCTTGGTCATTAGATATGAGGGCATTTTGCATGGCATTTGAATCACTCCTGCACCTCATTCTACAGACCTTGGAATGCCATGTCCATCAAGGTGCTGGGACACATTGCTGAACTGTGCAGTCCCATGCATAAAATAGAGGCCAGGTATGCAGTCCTGCCAGCACAGCAGTAGAACTACCATGCATGACTCCAGTGACCCAGGTTTGAAAGCAAGCCTCGGGCATCAAAGAGTCAGTTGGGGGGAGGATGACCGAGCGTCTCATGGAGCACTCTCCTCCTCCTCCAGGAGGGAGAGAGGGGAAGCTCCCAGCACATGTCTGACACCTGGTGGAGACCAGGGGTCTAGCAGCTGGCACTAGAAAGTACTGGAGGTGGAGCAGATGTTGGCATTCATGCCCTTGACATCACTGCACATCTTGCCTGCCAGACAGAGAAAACCACCAATCGGAATGCACACAATGCCACTCTCCTCACCCCGTTCCACTATGCAGCTGATTTGGGGGCCCTCCCCCACACTCAGAGCTCTATAATCACTGGGAAAGGGGAGGGGAGGACCTGGTGACCCCACCCTGGGGGGTAAGCCTGGGAGGAGCATTGGGTGAAGGATGTCCTTGATGAAAAGTGAGTGATGGTAATGTGGGCGATAGGTGAGCTGATGGGGGGTCCATTCTGGTGCAGCAACAAAGCACACTAAATATAAGAAAAAAAGGAAAAAAAGGATGTCAGGCAAACACCACAATGATGATGGCACCCTTCACCTGATCCCTTTATGTGCAGGGCATGCATCCCATGCCCAGTTACTGGCAGACAGGTGTAGGCAGCACCTTTGGGTGTGGCATCATGATGCTTTGACTTTATAGCTGTATGTCAGGCATGGTGTTTTAGTCGATGTAGGTAGACCACCAGGTTACCTCTTACCAAGTGAACACATCCACAGCCTGCCCATGTGTCCCCCGAGGCCTATGTTCCCCAGACCACAACACTGAAGGGGAATGGTTACAAGGATCAAGACTGGGTAATATTGGCAGCTGTGGGACCCAGCTAGGGTAGATGTTCCACTGTGATTGTTACCACCACTACAGCCATTGTGTTTTATTATTTTGTTAACCAGCATGTTCTACTTTTGAGCGAGGCTGTTTACTTTGCCATTGCAAGAGCTGACTGCTTCCTTCCTGTGCATATCTAGTATTGTGTGTATAATAGGCAGCTCCAGAGTGAAACTTGTACTACGTGAACTGTGCATGTGTGTTTCAACTACTTCAGTTGTTAATTCTGTACAGCTTGTCGTGATTGGTCTTGTTTTTTGGTTGTCACTTTAAATGCCAATCTACTTAACAAAAAAACTGCATTCTAACAAATAACACCAAAAGTGGAATGACTTTCTTACACAGAAACATAGAAACTGTCAGCAGAAAAGGACCTCCTGGCCCACTAAGTCTGCCCTAAACTCTCTGCCTACTGTTCTGCCGTAAACCCTAATTGATCTCCAGCCTTACCCCTACCACCCTTCCAGCCCTGTTACTAAGGTCCCTTTATGTCTATCCAATGCACATTTGAAACCTGTAACAAATTCAGTACTCACCACCTCTGCTGGAAGGCTGTTTCAGGCATCCAACACCCTTTTCATGAAGAAATATATAGGTTCATATGTAGGTTTTTCCAGTCAAGCAGCCAAAAAGCCACATGAGACTTGTCACATATCAGTGGAGATACTTTCGAGTTCTCTCTCCCATAAAATTATCTAGACAATTTTTAAAAACTCTCATACTAGATGTCTCCACAGCTGTGGAAACATAGAAACATAGACTTTGACGGCAGATAAAGACCGCTTGGCCCACCTAGTCTGCCCATTTCCCTACCTACAGGATAAGCTGCAGATCCTAGTTAACCAACAGCCTATTTCTTCCTACCACCCACAAGAATTGCCTTATGTCTGTCCCATGCATTCTTGAATTCTCCCACAGTTTTAGACCCCATAACTTCTTCAGGAAGGCTGTTCCATGCATCCACTACCTCTCTGTGAAAAAATACTTCTCACAGTGCTCCGGAACCCTCCTCTATCTTTAAATTGTGTCCCTTGTTCTTGCATCGCCTTTTTTTTCTGAAAGATGCTACCCTCTTGGACTTTGTTGATTCCACTGAGGTACTTAAAAGTTTCTATCATCTCCCCCCTCTCCCTTCTTTCCTTAAGGCTATACATATTAAGCTCCTTTAGTCTCTCCTCATACAGCTTCTCTTGCAGACCCTGCACCATTTTAGTTGCCCTCCTCTGGACTGCCTCTATCCTGTCTATGTCCTTGCAGAGATGGGGTCTCCAGAACTGGACGCAGTACTCCAGATGGGGTCTCACCAACTGTCTGTACAGAGGGATAACAACTTCCTGTTTTCTGCTGGGTGATGCCTCTCCCTATGCATCCCAGTATACCCCCAGCCCTCCCTACTGCCTTCTCACATTGCTTGCTAACCTTAAGGTCATCTGATATGATTACCCCCAGGTCCCTTTCCTTTTTTGTTGTTGTCACTACCTCCCCCCATTGTGTAATCTTCCCCTGGGTTCTTGTTTCCAAGGTGCATTATTCTGCACTTCTTTACATTGAATCCTAGCTGTCATATTTCTGACCATTCCTCCAACCTTGCCAAGTCCCTTCTCATCCTTTCCATGCCTCCTTGTGTATCAACCTTGTTGCAGATCTTTGTGTCATCTGCAAAGAGGCATACTTTTCCATCCAGTTCCCCTGCAATGTCACTTATAAAGACATTAAAAAGGACTGTACCCAGTACTGAACCCTGCGGTACCCCACTAGTAACCCCTCTTTCTTCAGAGTGGACTTCATTTACAATTACCTTATGTGTCCTGTTGTCCAGCCAATGTTTTACCCAGGCTACCACCCTGGGACCCACTCCTAGGCTGGTTAATTTGACTATTAATCTTTTGTGTGGGACTGTGTCAAATGCCTTGCTAAAGTCTAGGTAGGCCATGTCCACAGCCCCTCCTTGGTCTATTACTTTGGTCACCCAGTCAAAGAAATCTATTAGATTCATCTGACATGACCTTCCCACTGTGAACCCATGCTGCCTTGGGTCCTGTGCCCCACTGGCCTCTAGATACGCAACAATTCTTTCCTTCAGAAGTGACTCCATCACTTTTCCTACCACAGAGGTCTGTAGTTTCCTGCCTCTGTCTTGGTCCCACTTTTGTGAAGGGGAATCACATCCGCCTTCCTCCAGTCCTCGGGTACCACACCATCCTCCCATGATTTATTAAAAAGAGTAGTCAGTGGTTTCACTAGTTCTCCCCCTTAATTCTTTAGAATTCTGGGGTGAATTCCATCAGGCCCCATTGGTTTGTCCACCTTCAGTTTTAGGAGTTCTTGCAGAACCTTTTCTTCTGTGAAAGGGCTGGGATCGACCCCTATCAAGAGTGCTTCTGTTAATTGGATTAGGCACTTCCTTCCTCTTTTGTGAATACTGAGCAGAAATATTTGTTCAGTATCCTGCTTTTCACTGTCCCCTCTGCCCACCCACCGTTCATTCTATTCAGCCTCACTATCCCTCACCTTTGTCTTTCTACGCTCGCTGATGTACCTATAAAAGGTTTTATCCCCCTTCTTAACTGAGTTGGCTATCTTTTCCTCAGTTTGGGGCTTTGCTATTCTGACTTCCCTCCCTGCTTCCTTCTGCCTTAACTGGTACAGCTCTCTGTTCTGCTCCTTCTGTGTTTCCTTATACTTCCTGAATGCTATCTTTTCTCCTGACTTTCCCAGCCACCTCTTTTGAGAACCATAGTGGCTTTTTCTTTCATTTGATTTGTTTTTGCTTCACACAAAGGCTTGTTGCCTCTGTGATGGCAGTTTTGATGATTCCCCATTGTTGCTCCACCTCTCCTTCTAGCCTGTTTGCTAGTGCTTTTCTGAGGCACTCTCCCATCTTGCCAAAGTCAGCCCTCCTAAAGTCCAGTACCCTCACTTTTGTATGGCTTGACTCTGTAGCCGAGTTTAACGTGAAACACACTGTTTCACGGTCACTTGTTCCCAGATGGCAACCCACTTCTAGATCTGAGATCCTCTCACTACCCCCATTCAAGATTATGAGGTCTAAGATTGCTCCCTCATGAGTGGGTTCTGAAACTAGCTGTCTGAGGCCTGCCACCTGTAGGGCATCGAGAATAGCCCTGCTCTTGGATGTGGCTGCAGTAAATGTGCTCCAGTTAACATCTGGCATATTCAGGTCTCCCATCAACAGTATCTCCCCTTTCTCTGCCATCCTAAGAATGCCTTCTATCATATCCTTGTCCATTCCCTCCCCCTGACCTGGGGGTCTGTACACAACCCCTGTGCGGATTGTGGTGCCCTTTCCAGTCTCCAAGGTGACCCACAGTGCCTCCTCTCCTCCCTGTTTACTCTTTTGTTCAGTTTCTTTTATCCTTCCTTTACATAGAGAGCTACTCCTCCCCCTCTTCTCCCTGCCTGTCTCTCCTGTAGGTTATGTACCCTGGTATGTTAACATCCCAGTCATGGTTCTCTGTGTACCATGTTTCTGTGACTGCTACGATATCCAGGCATCCCTCTTCCATCAAGGCCACCAGCTCAGGGAGCTTGTTGCCCAGACTACAGGCATTGGTACTCATTACCCTCCATTTCCTGATGGCCTTACTGCTTTTTGCCCCATCCCTGTCCTTCTTGCCTTTATCACTTTCCCCATTTACCCCTGCCTTTCCCCCTATCGCCACCTCTGTGTTGGTGTTTACCGCACTTACTACCATGATTTTTTTGGGGGGGGCTAGGACTTCCCTGCTCCTTTCCAGTGCCTTCCCCCTTGGCTAGTTTAAATGCTTGCCAATGAAGCATTTAAACCTATCACCTAGGATCCTGGTTCCCCTCCTGGACAGATGCAGTCTATCATGCCAGTATTGGCTTGCATCACTCCAGGTGGACCCCCAGTCCCCAGTGAAGCCAAATCCCTGAGCTGTGCACCAGTTTTTCAACCACTGATTGAATCCCATGGTGTGGAACACCCTAGACTCTCCTACGCCATAGATGGGCAGCACCTCTGAGAAGGTTACCGTGCGTGCTACTTGTCTAAGGCCCCTCCCCAATTCCACAAACTCTTCCTGCACTGCTCTAATCCCTTTCTTAGCCAGGTCATTTTTCCCTAGGTGGACAATGACATCCAGCTCCCTCCCCTGTGCAGCTGTTCCAGGAATCCTGAGGAGTCGCTCCCTGTCCCTCCAAGCCATGGCGCCAGGCAGGCACCTTACCTCCATCTCCCCTTCCTCCCCCAGCTCTACCTTCCTAACAATGGAGTCTCCCACCAGGAGTTGTTTCCTTCCCCTGTGGGGTCCCATGCCACCTTCCTGTGGGTGTCCTTTGTGGAGGTTCCCAGCATCCTCCTTGGTCTTCACTGCAGGTGCCTCCATAGAGGAGCCACACTTTGCCAGAATGGCATAGGAATTGTGGAGAGGTACAACTGGAGGGATGCACCTCTGTTTCACCACCCTCACCCTCCCTGAGCCCACTGTGGTCCAACCGCTCCCTGGATGGAAGAGGAGGTCCCACAAATCCTGGCTAACTCAGCCTGGAGATGAGCAACCTCCTCCCTCAGCCCAGAGAGGTGCCTGCAGATGGGACAACACTGCATCCTCCAGAACATCTCCTGGAAGACTGCTGCTCCACAGCCACTGCACTGCACCACTCCCATCATGTTTTATTTCTGTCCCCTTAACTGTTGTTTGGAATCCTTACTCTTTTCTCTGTTTTTTTTCCTTTCTCGTCTCTCTCTACTTACTTTCTGCCTCTGTGCCCTTTAAGCTCCTGATTGTCCTGTTCTGAGACAAGAATATCCTATATTTCTCAGTAGACCCCCTTACTTGCTCAGAGGCAGGCCTCCAGCAGCTAGAGGGGGCCGTAGAGCTACTCTTGCCTTTCTAGGATGAAGGGTCTTTGGTGGCTCTGTGATCACTCACTTCCTGCTCCCAAACAGGAAGTTCCTGTTGTCAGTCAAATCCTGTGCCTATAAAAGTAGAATTAGCTTTGGGTGGGAGGGTGGAGAGGAGGGAAGGAGGGCAATATAGTCCCAGTAGAGAAGTCCAGTCACACAGCACTCCTTCCTCCTAGTGTCTTCTGCCATGCTACTAACAGAATCTTTCTAAGGCAGTCTTTAAATTTAGCTTCCTTCTAGCTAAGCCACTCCCCCTACTTACTAGATCTTTCTACAAGTAATTAAAACTGCACAGCTATCAAGCCCTTTCAATCACCTTAGATTTACACTTAGATAACTGTTCAGATTACCATTCAGTTCAGTTAACTCAGACAAATACACTTTTTTTTTGTTTTGTTTGTCAGTGTTTTCACCCTAAATTAAAGGTCCAAGTACAAGAGTTCTACTTCTTTAGTCCCAGTAGAGAAGTCCGGTCACACAGCACTCCTTCCTCCTGGTGTCTTCTGCCAAGCTGCTAACAGAATCTTTCTAAGGCAGTCATTAAATTTAACTTCCTTCTAGCTAAGCCACTCCCCCTACTCACCCCTACTCCGACCACTCGCTGACTGAGTCAATGTCCTCACCTGGAAGTCTTATACTGTTCTCCTTTTAGTTGTTTATTATGTGACCTTGTTTCTCTTTCATTAACAACTCTCTGTTGCAACCCAGCAGATTCCCACAAAACTCCATCTTCGTAGAAATATTTTCTCACAGCCCCTCTAAGTCTCCTCCCTTCTGGTTTCATATCATGCCCCCTTGTCCTTGAGCATCTCTTTCTGTGCAATATGCCACCCTCCTGTACCTTGTCAATGCACTTGAGGTATTTGAATGTCTCTATCTTGTCCCCCCTTTCTCTGCTTTCCTCCAGTGAGTACATATTTAACTCCCTGAGTCTTTCCTTGTAGGGCTTTTGATGCAGGCAATGCACCATTTTGATTGCCTTTCTCTGTACCACCTCCACCTGATCTATGTCTTTCCTGAGATGGGGTCTCTAGAACTGGACACAGTACTCCAGGTGTGGCCTCATCATTGATGTACATAGGGGTAACATTACATCTCTTTTTCTGCTGGTGATACCCTTCCCTATGCACCCGAGAATCTTACTAACCTTTCCCACTGCCTTATGACACTGCTTTGCTACCTTCATGTCATCAGATAAGAAGACCCCCCAGATCCCTTTCTTGTTGTGTGGTTGATAACACCCCTGAACTGATAAATTGCCCTTGGGTTTCTATGCCCCATGTGCATAGTTTTACATTTTTTGCCATTGAAGCCCGGTTGCCAAACCCTTGACCAGTCTTCCAGCTTTTCTATATCTTCCTTCACCCCCCCCCCGGTGTGTTCACTCTTGCAGATTTTTGTGTCATCCGTGAACAGGCATACCTTTCCATGCAGCCCCTCTACAACGTCATTAATAAAGACATTGAAAAGGACCAGTCCCAATACTGACCCCTAAGGCACCTTACCTTACCCTCCTCTGAGTGAACTCCATTTACGACCACTCTCTGAGTTCTGTTACTTAGCCAGTTTCATACCCATTTTAGTATATTTGGATCCACTCCCATGCTGCTTAGCTTGTTTACTAGTCTCCTGTGTAGAACAGTGTGATAGGCCTTACTGAAATCCATGTGGGCCACACCCACCGCTTCTCCCTGATCCACCTCCCTGGTAACCCAGTCAAAAAACTCTATCAGGTTTGTTTAGCAAGATCTCCCCACTGTGAACTCATGCTGCCTCAGATGCTGCAATCCACTGTTTTTTTAGGTATTCCCCATACCTTTCTTTAAGTAGTGTTTCCATAACCTTGCCCACCACCGAGGTTAGGCTTACAGGTCGATAGTTTTCTGCCTGCTCCCTAGTCACACTTTTGTGTAGTGGGACCAGATCCACCCTCTTCCAGTTCCCCAGAATTTCCCCTGTATCTAGTGAAAGATTGAACAGGGCCATCAGAGGTGCAGACAGTTTCTCCCTTAGTTCTTTCAGTATCATGTGGCCCAATTGCCTTTTCTACCTTTAGTTTTGCTAGTTCCTTGAGGACTCTCTCCTCTGAAAAGGGGCTAGTGTCCACTTCTGTTTCCCTAATGCCCTTCTCCAGTATCTGTGGCCCTTCACCTATCCCTTCTTTTGTGAATACCAAACAAAAGTACTTATTCAGTATGTTAGCTTTCTTCTGGTCCTCTTCCACACTTCCCTCCCTTCCCCTTTTAGTCTTACTATCCCTGCCTTGTTTTTCTTCTCTTTGCATATGTGCCTAAAGAATGTTTTATCCCCCTTTTTTCTGATCTGGCAATGTTTTCCTCCATGTGTTTTAGCTCTCCTAGCTGCCTTCCCTGCCTCCCTTTGTTTTTCCTGATATTTCTCCCTATCCTCTTCCTTCTGTGTTGTCTTGTTCCTTTTGAATGCCTGCATCTTTTCCTTTACCTTCTCTGTTACTTCCTTGGAAAACCATAGCTGTCACTTTCTTCTCTTTCTCTTCCTAACCTGCCTGACACAGAGGTTTGTTGACTTCTCAGTGGCCTTCCTTATTATAGCCCAATTTTCCTCTACCCCACCCTTATTCCCTATTTCTGCTAGTGCTTCCTTGAGGCACTCTCCCATTTCCTTGAAATTGGCCTTCCTGAAGTCCAGGACCCTCACTTTAGTGCAGTTAGGTTCTGGTCTGGTCGTTATGTTGAACCACACCATACAATGATCACTGGTGCCCAGGTGGCTTCCCACTCTGATGTCAATGACACTGTCCTTGTTTGACAATACCAGGTCCAGTAACACACCCTCATGAGTGGGTTCTTTAACTAGCTGCATGAAGAATGCCCCCTGTAGACAGTATATTATTTCCCTACTTCTAACTGATGCTGCAGCAGGGAGGCTCCTATCAACATTTGGCAGAACTGAAGTCCCCCACTAGCAGTACCTTGCCTTTGTTAGCCATTCCTCAGATTTCTTCGATCTTATCCTTATCTCCCTCTTCCCCCCTGTGCTGGAGGCTGTAGGTCACCCTAATCCTTGCAGTGGCTGCCTTCCCCATCCCCAGGGTGACCCACAGTACCTCTGCTTTACCCTGTCCCCCCTGTATTTATGTGACCTTTATGTTCTCCCTGCCCTGTCCCTCCTGAATAGCACATACACTGGTATGGATACCTACCAGTCCTGGTATTCATTGCACCGGGTCTCTGTAATTGTTACTATGTCCAGATCTCCTGCTTCAATGGTGGCCTCTAGGTCTGACATCTTGTTGCCCAGACTTCAAGCATTTGGACATATGGTTTTCCAATTTGTACTGCCACCTCCCCTCTTCTTGACCTTTTGCTCTCCCCCTTTTTCACCACAATTTTCTTTCCTGTTTCCCTTTTCCTCTTTCTCTTGGTTAGCTATTTGTGTTTGTTCCTTTTGGAACTACTCACCCTTGGGATTCCCACTGTTGACTCTGCAAGCATGTGGGGGGGGTCAGACTATGTCTTCCTGCCTTGTTCCACCTCCCCCTCAGCTAGTTTAAATGCTTACTAATGTAGCATTTAAACTGTTTACTGAGTGTCTCAGTTCCCCTCCTGCAGGGATGCAGGCCATCAACCCTGTACAGGCCTCTATCACTTCAGATCAAGCTCCGGTCCACGATGAATCTTACTCACTCTTGTCTGCACCATTTCCTCAACCATAAGTTGAAGTCCCTGGTGCAGAGCCTACTGTCATCCCCTTTGTCATGGACATGTAGCACCTCAAAGAAAGTAACAGATTGTGCTACTTGCCTTAGACCCATTCCCAGTTTTTTCAACTCCTCCTGAACTGCCTCTGGCCTCTTGCCAGCCAGGTTGTTTGTCCCCAAGTGGACAATTGTATATAGCTCTCCCTCCCTGCTGCCCCAGTGATCCTTAGGATCCTCCTTTTATCTGTATGAGCCATGGCACTGGAAAGGCACCTTATCACCCTCTCCTCATCCCTACCTGTCCCAAACTATATCCCCCTTACTATAGAGTCCTCCACCAGGATTCACTTCCTTCTCCTCCTCCTCCTCCTCTGGGATCCTCTGCTACCCCCTTGGGGTCTACACCATGGAGGACCTCCACATCCATCCCAGCCACTACCTTGGATGCCTCTGTGGGACAGTCCCAATCTGCCAGTGTATTGTAGGAGTTCTGTAGTGGTATGGGATTTGGGATGTACCTATGCTCCACCATCCTCACCCTTCCCAAGCCCACTGTTATCCAGTCACTCCTGACTCCTGACATCTTTAAAGGAAGCAGAGGTGGACTTGGTGGTCCCTGGATGGGGAGAAGGTCCTCCTAATCCAAGCCATACTGGCCTTGAGTCTGGCAACCTCCTCCCTCATCCCAAAGAGTTGTCTGCAGTTCAGTCAGCACTACAGTCTCCACAAAGTCTCCCTGATGACCACTGCCCCACAGCTGCTTCACTTCACCACTCCCATCATCGTTACTCCCTATATCTCAACCTTACCTGTTACCCCTAAAACTTTTCCTGATCCAATAATTAACCTACAGGCTAACAACTACCAGAATCACTATTTGCACCCCCCCCCAAAGAGCTATTTTTTTCTTTACTCTTCCCTCTCCTCTTCTGTCTTACTACTTGTGGATACTTTCTATCCCAACTTCACCAACTCTGGTTTGTAACCCGCAATGTAAAAATCCCTCAATGACTGGCTAACAACTTCCAGGTGCCCTATTTACACACACACACACACACACACACACACACACACCCCTTAAAGCTATCTGTTTCCCACTGTCTGTTATGTCAGTCAAGTTGTGGATTAGTAGGCCATATAGTTATTGTGCATGTGGGGTGTGGGAGGGAGGGCCAAAATTCAAACTGCACCCTGAGCTGTCCAAGTGTCAGCTGATTCCACTGTTTCCACTTCATTCTCTGCTGCTATGGCTACAAATGCAAATCAACACAAAATAGTAAACTCAAAGTGCTCTTTTCAGCTCCGGTATTTTTCACATAAAGAAAATTAAATTAAAGTACCCCTTTTGGCTTCGGTGTACTGCATTTAAAAAAAATAAAATTGAAGTACTCCTTTCAGCTCCAGTGTTCTCATCTTCAAGAAATTCAAATTAAAGTACTCCTTTCGGTTTCACTGTTCTCAGCACCAGCTAGACTGAAATAGATACACAAAAGCCAATCAAATCTGCCTTCCAACTCTGTGGTCTGAGGAGGGAGAACTGAGCTGCCAAGACAATGAAAACTGTTTAAATCTCACATTTTCTAAAAGTTTGTTATACAATACTTTCTTCTTTATTACTCCATACAGTTTACACAGCACATTGAATATTATAAGCTTCATTGACAGTTGCTGCTAGCCTCTTAGTAAACCTGTTTTCTGTTTGGAACGGAGCACCGAAAACACCCCACTGCTCATCTGTTCGCTTTTCAGGGCTAATTCTTCAAAGCTGGCTAGGGGACCACATGGTCAGGTAGGTGGTACAAATTTCCTTACATACTAACCTTCCTCACACAATGGATACACTCGGGGGGGGTGCTGTATGATGTGTCTAAAGAAGGATTACTAGTGGGGTACTGCAGGGTTCAGTTCTGGGTCCAGTCTTTTTTAATGTCTGTATAAGTGACATTGCAGAAAGACTGGAAGGAAAAGTATGCCTCTTTGCAGATGACACAAGGATCTGCAACAGGGTTGATACACAAGGGAGGGTGGAATGGATGAGAAGGGACTTGGCAAGGTTGGAGGAATGGTCAGAAGTATGGCAGCTTGGATTTAATGCAAAGAAGTGCAAAGTAATGCACCTGGGAAAAAACCCAGGGGAAGACTACACAATGGGGGGGTAGTAACAACAACAAAAATGGAAAGGGACCTGGGGGTAATCATATCAGATGACCTTAAGGTTGGCAAGCAATGTGAGAAGGTGGTAGGGAGGGCTGGGGGTATACTGGGATGTATAGGGAGAGGCATCACCAGCAGAAAACAGGAAGTTGTTATACCCCTGTACAGACAGTTGGTGAGACCTCATCTGGAGTAATGCATCCAGTTCTGGAGACCCCATCTCCACAAGGACATAGACAGGATGGACGCAGTTCAGAGGAGGGCAACTAAAATGGTGCAAGGTCTGCAAGAGAAGCCATATGAGGAGAGGCTAAAGAAGCTTAATATGTATAACCTTGAGGAAAGGAGGGAGGGGGGAATGATAGAAATGTTTAAGTTCCTCAGTGGAATCAACAAAGTCCAAGAGGGTAGCATCTTTCAGAAAAAGAGATGTGCAAGAACAAGGGAACACAATTTGAAGATAGAGGGGGTGGCTGAAGGGCAATGTGAGAAAGTATTTTTTCACAGAGAGGGTAGTGGACGCATGGAATAGCCTTCCTGAGGAGGTTGTGGGGTCTAAAACTGTGGGAGAATTCAAGAATGCATGGGACAGACATAAGGCAATTTTTGTGGGGGGGTAGGAAGAAATAGGCTGTTGGTTAAATAGGATCTGCAGCTTATCCTCTAGGTAGGGAACTGGGCAGACTAGGTGGGCCAAGCGGTCCTTATCTGCCATCAAAGTCTATGTTTCTATGTTTCTATGTCTCATGGAATGTCAAAGGATTAAACCACCCGATTAAATGTACCAAACTCCTGTTACATCTATGGTCAATGGGGTCTGACATTGTTCTGCTGCAGGAGATCCATCTCACAGCAAGGACGGTGGGTTGGTTGAAAAAGATGTGGGTGGGTCAGGTGGTAGCTAGCATGGCAATGGCCTAATCTAAAGGGGTGGTTGTCCTGCTCCATAAGTCGTGTCCCTGGTCAGTGGAAGAGACAAAATCTGATATGCAGGGGAGGTGGGTAGCTGCTCAACTTTCTCATGCTGGTGGGAGTGTTATCCTTGCTAATATCTATGGCCCTAACTCAGATTCAACTGAGACAATTGCCGGAGTGGGAGACGCCATCACTCTGCTTGCCAAAGATTTACCTACAATGCCTATCATCCTGGGTGGAGACTTTAACCTAGTATTAGATGTATTTTTAGACAAGTCCAAACCTACCCTGCAAGCACATCCCAAGGCCAGGGCAGCTTTGCAGGTATTAATCGAGGAGTGTGGTCTAAGTGACCCTTGGTGTAGAGATCACTCAGAGGGTAGAGACTTTACCTTCTTTTCCCCTGTGCACTCCTCTCACAATTGCATTGACTTCAGGTTGTGCAACAGTCTGGCTGCCTGTGGAGTCAGTTGCCCCAAGATTGGGAACCTGCTTATCTCGGACCATGCTCCCATAATGATAAATTATCAGCCTGCAGGCCAGGGCCCAGAAAGCACAAGGTGGAAATGCAATCCACTCCTGCTACAAGACAAAGAATTTAGAGATTATATCAGGGCAGAGACTAAGGCGTACTTTGCTAATAACCCCAGTGGTGAAGAAATATGCCACAGTACAATCTGGGAAGCATTTAAGGCAGTTCTTAGGAGCAGGATTATAGCATACTCCATGGCTAAGAATAAGCACCGGAAGGCTGAAATGGATAAATTGCAGGCTGAACTTACAACCTTAGAATCCAGGTTTAAAGCCTCGACCAAGGCCTACAGGGACAGATCCCTGGTAGCAGCTATTACGGGGCTTAAATACCAAATTAACTGCCTGCTTCAGTGGAAAGCTGAGTGGCAACTTCTCAGAACAAAGCAGAGGTACTGGGAAGGAGGGGAAAAAGGAGGCAAGCTGTTAGCTTACCAGCTCCGCAAACAGCAGGCAGCCTCCAGGATTATGGTTCTGAGAGACACCAAGGGAGCAATGGACCCGTGTCCTAAGGCCATCAACGAAGTGATGGCTCAATTCTAAGAGTCCCTATGCCTATCTCAGGCATCTGTGGATACCCCCTGTCTCTCCACTGCCCTTGGCAAGTTCTGTGAGGCAGCTAATGCTCCCCGGGTATCACCAGATGCATTGGAGCAGCTTGACTGGACCCTTTCCATTGAGCAAGTATGGGCAGCAATTCTTCAAATGGTGAAGGGTAAGGTCCCAAGCCTGGATGGCCTGACCTCTGATCTATACAAGATTCTGGTTGACGAGAGCTCTGGACCTCTTCTTGAAACCCTTCAGGAATCCCATCTCAGCAACTCCCCCCCACATTATGAGGGAGGCATTAGTTACACTGCTCTCAAAAAAATGTAACTATCCTTTGGACTGTTCAAACTTCAGCCCTCATCCCTACTCTCAGTGGATACCAAGGTGACAGCAAAGATCCTTGCCAATTGATTGTTTCCCATCCTTCCCTTGATAGTGCATCCCACTCAGGCGGGTTTCACCAAGGGAAGATCTGGGGCCGATAATCTCAGTCAAGTCCTCAATCTCAATGGATTGTATCCCAGTCTTCCCAGCCCATGGCAGCATTAGCAATTGACTTTTCCAAGGCCTTTGACTGTTGAGTGGGGGTACATGCATGAGCTACTGTGAGTGTATGGGTTTGGCCCTTATTTCCGGGGTTGGGTCTCTGCTTTATACAATGCTGCCCTGGCCCGCATTGTTACTAACAAGAACATATCCCCTCCTTTTCAGCTGCATAGGGGCACGCGGTAGGGATGCCCGCTTTCCCCTCTTCTGTTTCTAATCACTTTGGATCCTCTAATTCATAACCTTATACAAGCTAAAGAGGTGCAGGAGGTGCTGGTCAAGGGACAATCATATGTGGCAAATGCTTATGCAGATGACCTACTACTAACTCTCTCTCAGTCCAAAGCAGCTGTACCCAGGGTTTCATCCCTCCTGCAGACTTTTGCTGATCTCCCTGGCCTCCGGATTAATCAAAGGAAAACTATACTAGCCCCCTTAAATAAACATTGTAGGAGAGACTGTCTAGACAGCATGGAAATCTCTTGGGCCCCTGAGAAGTTTACATACTTAGGAATTGTAATCACAGCTAAGTGGTGAGACCTGGAAAGTGCTAACTTCTCTCCACTACTCCTTGCACTTACTACCAAATTTGACAGATGGCGTAAGCTACACCTTTCCCTTCGCAGCAAAGTGGAGACCATCAGAATGTTCGTCCGCCCAAGGTTGACTTTTTTATTTAACAACCTGCCGATTAGGCTCTCACTGTGACTTTTTCAGACTCTGGAAAAGAATATCTTCTCCTTCCTTTGGGAAGGGAAGGTGCCCATGTGGGGCAAAACAAAACTTAAAGCTCATTGGTCTTGGTGGGGGTGGGACTCCCCTGCTGCCAGAACTACCAGACTGTGTTCCTCGCAGTGCAGGCTACCAAATGGTTTATGCCTACAGCGCTGCCTCAGGGTTGGGTCATTTTGGAACAATCCTTAGCTGGCCTACTCCCACTGTGGACTCTGCTAACACCCTCCTTCTGGGTAGGCAAAGATATCTCCCCTATTATAGATGAGATGGTGAGGGTGTTGCGCAGGTGTATGATAAAATCTTGCACACCAGCCCAAAGCAGATCTCCTCCATTCTGCTATGTGCCACTCTGGCACAACCCCCTCCTGCTGGTTGATAAGAAGCCTCTTTATTGGGCTAGTTGGCAGTCTGCAGGCATTAACACAATACAGGATCTCCTCCTTCCTGACTCTGACATCCTGATGTCCTTTGACCAAATTAAGGCCCTAGATAGCTTGCCCAGCCAGGATTTCTGGAAATATTTGCAAATTCACAGCACCATCAAGGTCTTTCTAAACTGACCTTCTTGCAACCAAAATTGGTCCTGGCTCCGTTCATTCCATAAGGCTTCCTCCCAACGAGGTCTGGTGGGGGGCTTCTATAAAACTATAAAAGAGGCTCAGTCTAACCCTACTGAATCTTGTAGAGTTAAATGGAAGGGGGACCTGGGGCAAGAAATATCCCAGAAAACTTGGGACCAGTGCCTTAAGCTGGCTCATGTAGCCTACCAGGATGTCAAAAGTCAGTGCATCCATCTTAAGATCTTACTTCACTGGTATTGTACCCCTAGTGTCCTTTGCTCCATGGGCCTTATTCCTTAGGCTGATTGCTGGAGATGCTCTCAAGCCCCAGCTAACTTATTGCACATTCTTTGGACTTGTCCAGGGTTAGTAGCTTTTTGGAAGGTTGTACTTGCTGATTGCTCCACGGTGGTGAATCTGGGCATTGGGAATCAGGAAGTAATGTTGTTACTAGGGGATCCGGAATCTCTAGGTACACTCCCATCCTTTCTTCAGAGATGGACTTTGGCTGTAATGCAAGATGCCAAGACAGTGATACTGATGCACTGGAGGAAACCCTTTCCTCCACCCTTGCACTCTTGGAGGCCCACTCTAGCACAGATAATGATACTTGAGAGACTGTATTTTTCACAGCTGGGTCAGCTGGATAAATACTGTCATAAATGGGGTGCTTACCTGAATTCTCACTTTTGTCTTACACCTCCTCCCCAGCCTGCTAACCCTCCAGGCTAAAGATTTTTCCTGACCCTTGTTCCACATGTTGCATTTCTCTTTACTGTCTCGGGTCATCTGGTTTATGGGAGGCTCTTGCATCAATTTTCTTTTGTCTAGTTTATAGCTGGGGTGCTGTACACAGCTCCCATGTTGGTAGATAATGCTTCTGTACTGCCATGGCTATTGTACTATTACACTTTTTGTTTAAGCAGGAGATCACAGTTTACTACTTTGATATGAGAAAACTCTTTCTTCCTCTGGCAGACACTTATTAAATGTTATCTTTGCATGTTCTTATAACATGTTCCATCCTGGCCTTTACTGGACAGACCTATACTATGATTGTATTATCTGAGTTCACTATGTTTTATTCCTTGTCAAGCAAAGGTTTAAACTGGAATAACAATAACATTTGATATTTAAAAAACAAAAAGAAAACTGTTTAATTACCCCTGGATTTGGTTCCAAAATTCAAACTGTGCCCTGCGATGTCCGAGTGTCAAGTTGATTCTGTTGTCCCTGCTTGTTCCCCCACTACTAAGGCTACACATCCAAGTCAACCAAAATCAGTAAAATCATAGTGCCCCTTTCAGCTCCGGTGTTCTCTGTGTAAAGAATATAAAATTAATGTACCTCTTACAGTTCTGGTGTGCTCTGCTCAACGAAAATAAAATTAAAGTATTCCTTTCAGCTCCAGTGTTCTCTGCTTAAAGAAATTCAAATTAAAGTGCTTCTTTTGGCACTTGTGTTCTCTGCAAAAGCCAGACTTAAATAGAAATACAACACACATGGTATACATAAAGTGGCACCCCGTATCAGGTTAAATCATGACTAATGTTATCTTTTCACCCTTGAAAATGGGCACTTGTTGCTCATGGGAATTCTCTGTATAACAACTAACTAATTAACTAACAAATATACATCCTGGTCTGAAAGGTTGTTAAAGAGTTAACAGGTGGCATTGTACAGTTCTGTGCATATGTCTGCCTACTGAAGTGCTTTAGCCTGTGGGCTCTAATAGTCAGCTAGCAAGTTACTAGCCTTAACTAGATGATCCACATGATCAGTGAATGACAGGATACTGTTGAGGATCAGGCCAAGATAGTTAAGGTTTTTTACCTTCTTGAGAGTTTTATCAACTTAGGTAGATGTGATAACATCAGTGGGAGGTCAATTTTTATTATGAGAATATGGATATTATCCAGTGTTCGGAGACATGACTTCTGGATGTACATAATTTAGATCATATGGGACAAGTCATCAAAATCTATTAGATCATTCCTAGATGGGCCCACCCAATGGAGGAAGGCCGATGTACTAACTTTGTTAATGGTAACCACCGCAGCAGTAATTCAAGGTCACATCCTTTGAACAGCTATATCCATGGGCAACTTCATATTAAATGGAAAGGGTTCAATTCAGTGAAAAGAAAACTAAGGGAGCTGGAGGTCCAATGCAGTGTTTTCTTCCAAGCCAGACTGTATGTCACGGTGGGAAACACATCATATGTCTTCTCTTCACAGACCACAAGGAAGCTGATGCCATGGGGGGAGTCTCAAAGCCTCTGTCTAGATGCAGTTTTCTTTTGTATAACTTTGGTCATAAGCAACATTGCCCCTAAAGCAATTTTCAAAGACAGGACATAGCTAAGTAATTTTTATGTAAAGCTCTTACTTACAGAAGTTATGTCAAGCTTGCAAAGTTGAACCATAAATGTGCCTGGACACAAGTTTCAGACCTAGTGTAGCATGGTCTGTCATTTATATCTGTGCTAAAAAAATTTTAGCCAAAAGCAAGATGTAAAGTAACATAAAATAGCTGGATAGATTCTGCAGAGAAGTTCAACTTTTAAAAATTGACCTATGTTATTACTTTTGGAAATCCCACCCAGCATAACTAAGAGTTTTACCCATTTTATGATTTTTCAAAATCCCATCCATTGTCTCTAAACTGGAACCCATGCACCATAGGGAAAACATTATGGATCAATCCTCAGCAGAAGATGATGGGTGAGAACTGGAAAAATCTTTCAAGTTTTGCTGACTGCCTTAGACTTTTGTACCCAAATGTGTACTTTCTGCTTTATTTTGAACTGGAATCTAGTAACTCCATTTGCAGAAATATAGGTACAGAAGAAAAAACATTTATTAACATCAGTGGTGGGGAAGTTAATGGAGCTGCTGTTAAAGGGGAGGATTGTGAAGTATCTTCAATCAGGCATGTTACAAGACCCAAGGCAGCATGAATTAATGGGGAGGAGGTCATGCATGATAAAACTGATTTATTTCATTGGGTGACCAGGGAAATAGATCAAGGTGGGACAGGGAATATGGTCTACTTAGACATCAGCAAAGCCTTCAGCATCATACCACATAAGAGACTCGTAAGGAAAATGGGCAGTTTGGGGGTGAGTCCTAAGGTAGTAAACTGGATACAACATTGGTTGATGGATAGATGGCAGAAGGGGGTGGTAAATGGAACTCACTAGGGAAAGGGAGAGTCAACAGCATAGTACATCAGGGCTAACTAGTGGGACTAGTGTCTTTATAAGTGACATTGAAGAAGACCTGGAAAGGAAGGTATGTCCTTATGCAGATGATAATAAAATCTGCAATAGTGTGGACACTCCAGAAGGATTAGAGAGAATCTGCAGAGACCTGAAAAACCTTGAGGAGTGGCCAAGAGTATGGCAGTTAGATTTGAATATGAAAAGGTGTGAAATCATAAACCTAGGGCACAGAAACCCAGAGGCAGAGTATGAAATGGGGGAAGAGGTATTGGCAGTCACCAAGCAGGAAAGAGATCTTGGAGTAATCATATCAGATGACCTCGAGGTGGCAAGGCAGTGTGTCAAGGCAGTAGTTAGGACCATTGGTATGCTGGGGTGTATAAGGAGGGATAAGATCAGTAGGAGAAGGGACATGGTGTTACCACTGTATAGATCATTGGTGAGACCCCACCTGGAGTACTATGTCCAGTTCTGGAGATCATACCTCTGATAGGACATAGAGAGGGTAGAGGTTGTCCAGAGGAGGGCAGCTAATATGGTACAGGGGCTGCATTAGAAGTCCTATGAAGACAGTCAGAGGAACCTCAATATGTACATCTTAAAAGAGAGGAGGGAGAGGTAAGACATGATAGAGACCAATAAATACCTACCTCACAGGGTTAAACAAGGTACAGGAGGTGAATATTTTTCAGAGGAGAAGGTGCATGAGAACAAGGGAACATGTAACAAAACTGGAAGGAGGAAATTTGGGAGGGATATGAGGAAGTACTTCTTCACTGAAAGAGTTATGGATGCCTGGAACAGCCTTCCAGCAGAGGTAGTGACAGTGAACACAGTGGTGGGCTTCAGTCATGCATGGGATAGGCACAAGGGAATCTTAGTTGGGAAGAAGGGGTAGCCAAATTTCAGGTAGGGTCTCCAAAAAGAGTATCTACAGGGACAAATGGGCATACTCCATGGGCCAAGGGCTCCTTATATGCAAACAACTTCTATGTTTCTGTTTTTATATAATACTGAATTGCTGATTTGCAAAACCAAGTGACTGTAATGGCTATGTTCAGCACTTTGATTTACACCAGTTAAATTCCTTCAGAGATTTTTAAACATGTTCACTGTTAATATAAATGATTGTTACTAGGTATTGTGTAGGAGATGTTAGAGATGCATTTCAGTGTCTGATAAATATTTGCACTGTTTAAGATTTATATCGTGCTACACTTTTCATAGCAGGATGAAATAAAAAGATTTCTTTTTTGCAGCATTACTGTGTCCTGAAGTAACTTTATTTGCAATAGAGCAAGTGACTATTTTGCTGATAGCATCTTCTAGAGTGCCGTCTATTGTGGTTTTGCTTGAATTTTATAGTTGCTGTTCACAACTTGATGACAATGGGCATTGCATTAAAGAATAGATGGCTTTCTTTAAGTGGGGCATTTTGTGGGTGAGGTTATATAATATCCTGCAAAAATGCACATCTAGGAGATGGCAGTAAGCTGTGCAGGGCTAAGGAAGCAAAAACTCTCTTGGTCACAGATTAGGGACATATATCTGAAAGAGCTATGAAAAAGTTTCATTTAACTTGTACTGCTCCAGCTGGTAAGCCTTCAAGTAATGATACCCATTCAAATTCTGGACAACTGAGATGGCCTGGTGGCATTGAGGGTTGAGTCATTGGGTGTCTTACCTCCTACTACTGTGGTAAACTGTGTTTGGGAATGGACCTGAGTTGCTGTGGGACTGGCCAGGGAGGGCGAATTGAGCTTCCATGGGATAGTCCTCCTCCCTCAAGGAGGTGGGACTGCATGCCCCACAGCTTTCCTGCTACCTAGAGGAATCTGGGTGGAAGCACTGTGGGGCACCATGGGAAGGGATCCCATGCCCACATGCCAGGGCCATCAACATGGAGGCAGAGTATGCACAATGTGTAACTGCATATGCATGGACCCAATGGGGGAGAAAATAGGAAGAAAACTCCTTTAAACATAAGCAAGGTGAAGGCTCAGTCTCTTGTAGGCCCCATAACAAAGAGTGTGCACCTCCTATTCAGGGTCCTGTGGAACGACCACTGGAGAAGGTAAGTCCCAGAGAAGTCTGGTGATGGGGCTGGAGAGACCTGTCTACATCGGGGTGCTGGTTGGAGTGCTGAAGGAAATATACTCCTTGTTGAAATAAAAATTTAATTCTAGACAACAGTCAATACTCCTGGAATTCTGCATTTCCACAGCTGTTGAGGTTAAAGCAAATGTTTCCTTATGCTGCAGAGTTTAGGTAAAGTAATGTTGTGGAATTCATTGATCTTGGGGATTTTTCAGTAAAATGTGCAATTTGTTCATAGTGCCTGCCATCATTCCCCTCCTTTGTTCTGATGACACACCTCTGTGTTCTGCATGGATTTCACTGATGACATCATACCATAAGTTAGCCAATGGTAGGGCTGCATACTACCATAGAAGCAAATTATGCATGCTGCAGAAATGAACAAACACTTCTGCCAAAGCTTAGGCTCTCTACCATAGAAATCAGGAGTGACATGACACAGAGAATAGGATCCCTGACAACTCTGAAAATGTGTACTGATGGATGCTCTCAGGATAAATGGGCTCAATGAATTAATGAGACTGTTCTATTAAGATCACATGGGTTGATCATTATAAGCCTCTTACCTATTTGGTGGTGCTCACCAACTTGGAAGTGATAGGAGAAGTAAGGGTGGGAGAGTCACTAGAGTCCAACGATCATAACTCTATACTGTTCAGTCGGGCTGTTTGGACATGTAAGCCCTCATTAAAGGCTGAAGTCCTAGATTTCAGAAGGGCATATTTTAGCTGGATGAGGGAACTGGTCAGAGAAAAGTTAGTCAGAGTGGTCAGCATCAGGGATATAGAGGAAAGATGGAACTCAATCATTGGGGACATTCTTGAGGTAACAAAGTCTTGAATGAGAACAGCAATCAAAAGAAAAAGGTACAAGAGACTTATATGGTTCTTTGGAAAGCTTTGGGAAGCAGTGAGAGCCAAAAAAAGAAAGCCTTCAACAGATACAAGGAAAAACAAGGGAAGGAAGAATGCAGAAAGTACAAAATGAGAACAAGAGAAACCAAAAGGGTGGATAGAGAAGCAATGGCAGAAACTGAGCTATATATTGTGGATGGGGTCAATGGTGGGGAAAAACAGTTCTTTAGATACTGTATATTAGGAAAAAAAGAAAGAAGGGGAGGAGGAATTGTTATGCTAACAGATGGAGGAAGGGTCATTGAGGGGAAACAGGCAGAAAGCAGCTCTTCTTATTGACTGCTTTTGCTTTGGATTCACAAGGGAAGACAAAGGGCATCTGCAGAAAGTGGCATGAAGGCAGCTTCAAGGGGGATCCCTGGGTAAGGCAGCAAGTATTCACCAGTGAAAAGGTTTGGAAAGGGCTGTCAGTCCTTAAGATGGACAAGATGGGATGCATCCAAAAATGCTCAATGAATTGGCAATGGACCTAAATGAAACCCTGCTGGTGCTATTCAATTGCTCAATTCAGAAAGAGGTAATTCCTGAAGAGTGGAGGGTAGCAAATGTAGTCCCATTCCATAAGGGAGGGGACAGGGAGCAATCGGGTGACTACAGGCCTGTCAGTCTTACCTCGCTTGTGTTTAAATTGATGGAGCCACTAATTAATAAGGCCTTCATAAATTACCTGAAGAGCAATGAACTCCAACATAGTAAACAGCATCAGTTCATGGCAGGAAGGTCTTGTCAGAGCAACCTGATAGTATTCTTTGACTGGATAACAAGTAGAGACGAGTGAAGTTGGGAAAGTTCACTCCGTAAATTAATCTACAAATTTAGCTGAATTCGTGGAGTGTGGATTGATCCTCAAAGTGCAAAGTGTTCTCACAAAGTATAGAATTTTGCAGGTGAAATTCCACACTTTGCAGCAACTTTATGATTCAGGCATAGCTAAAGTTGCTGAGGGTAGGGAAATTTTTGCAAAACTTCACAAATGTGAAGCTTGCCTGCTTCACAGCAACTTCACCAGCAAATTAAGACTTCAACACATCTCTAGTAATGAGGGTAGTGGATAAGAGCCATGCTGTGGATTTACTCTACTTTGATTTCAGCAAAGCTTTTAACTCAATGTCTCACAGAAGGTTGCTGAAGAAGCTAGAGAATCTGGGTACAACAAAAGGCACAATTAAATGGATAAGAAACTATCTGGAAGAAAGACAGCAGAGGTTTGTGGTTAATGGAGTCAAATCATAAGTAAGGGAGGTTACCAGTCAGTGCCAGAAGGAATGATCCTGGGTCCAGCCCTTTTCAATATGTTCATTACTGACATGGAAGAAGGAATCCAGCGCAAGACGTGTCTCTTCACAGATGACACTAAGTTCTGTGGCAGGGTACAAAGTGAGGAGAGGGTTAAGGAGATGCAGAGAGACTTGTAAAAGCTAGGGAGGTGGTCAAAGGTTTGGCAGTTGAAATTCAATGCCAAAAAGTACATGGCGATGCACATACAGAACAAGAAGTCAAGGACAGGGTACTGAATGTGGGGTAATGCAGTGCACAACCTCTGAGGAAAGAGATCTAGGGGTCATCATCGGTGACTCTCTAAAACAATCAAACCAATGTAATAAGGCCTACAGTAAGGCAAACAGGACACTGGGGAGTATGACAATGGATAATGACAGTAGAAGGAAGGAGGTGTTTCTACCTCTCTGTAGCTCACTGGTGATACCCCACCTGGACTACTGTTGCCAGTTCTGAAGTCCTTACCTAAGGAAACATAAGGACATGTGAGAGGCAGTGCAACATATGGTGACCAAAGTAATTCAGGGTCAACATGGCAGACCTTATAACTATTAGCTCAAGGCACTCAACATGTACTTGCTGGAGGCCAGACAAAAGAGGGGGAGATATGATAGAGACCTTCAAATCTGTGGAAGAAATTAATAAGATAAACTGAGAGGAACTATTTAGCATAAGTAGCAGATCAAGAACATGGAGTTATGAGTGTAAACTTGACAATGGGGAAATTCAAGAGGTAAGTGAGAAAATTTATTTTGCAGAAATGATGGTGAAACTGTGAAACTATCTGCAAGCTGACATGGTGGGTGCCAAAACTATCAGTGATTTCAGACATGGCTGGGACTGAGTGAAGGGATTCATAGTTGCTCAGGGTGATAATTGGAGGGCAGGGAGCATAGGAATGTATAGTGTGAATTAGAACCCTGTAAGGATAACAGATCCAGGGTTTGTTAGGATTTATGGGTAGACTGGATGGATCAGTGTTTTTTTTTCTGCTGTCGTTGTCCATGTTTCCAGCTGTACTAGCTGTACTGAACCTAACTTTTTCTTATAGTTATCATACGGAATATGGAATTGAATGTGAGCAAAGATTAGGCATGCTCCTACTTATTGGCAGAAGTTTACATTCAAAAAAGGATGAATTACAATATATCCTAAATAATGAAAGAACAGCTATTTGCTGTGTTACAGAGACTTGGGGAATTGATGAAACTTGGAATATACGGATATTAGTTGTTACAATCAATATTACAAAAATAGGAAACATCATTCTGGAGGAGGAGTTGCAATATATATAAGAAGTGATATTAAATAATTTGAGTTATTTAACACAGAGCAAAAAGAAAATGAATTTGAGTGTACAGGGGTCAAATTAATGCTTAAAAACAACAATATGACCATTGGTCTGGTTTATTGTCCTCCAAATCTCTCCACCGAACAAAATAATGCCTTATTGCAATTTATAGAAAGTAAGAAGATTGTAGGTGATTATGTTTTAATGGGCGACTTCTATCTTCCCCAAATCAATTGGACTACATTAAATAGTGAGGTAGCGATTGAGAAAAAATATATTGACTTATTTATTCATATAAGTTTGGAACAAATGATATACACACCCACTAGAGGGGAGAATATTTATGATCTCATTTTAACAAATTGCAAAGAAAAAATTCAGTTTATTCACATACATCCACAATTAGGAAATTCAGATCGTAATGTGGTATCTGCATATTTTTCAAACACGACAACATGTAATAAATTTAAAACGATACTGAGAGACTTTCATAAAGCTGATCTTCTCAAAATGAGGGAACATCTAGGAAGATGGAAATTGGAAAATGATTTCCTGGATAAAGATCCGGAATCAATTTGGGAAATTATTAATAACCAGCTTATATACTGTATAAAGAATTATGTACCTACCAAAACAAAATACAACAATAAAACTGGTACTCCGCTCTGGTGGAATAACAAAATAAGAAAGTTGATTCATAACAAAGGAAAATATTTCAAAAAACTAAGAGATTAAATACTGTTGGGTTGCAAAATAAACTTAAAGTAATTAATAGAAATATCAAAAGAACAATCAAAAGAGCTAAATAAAACATGGAATTAAATTTGGCTTCAAAGATTCAGGATAATTGCAAGCAATTTTATAGTTATATAGACACCTTAAAAGGCAATAATCACACTATTGGGCCTTTAAAAACAGACATAGGAATATTAACTGTAGATGAAGACATAGCTGAAACATTAAACAATTACTTCCTTAGTGTTTTTGAACAGAATGATTCTGAGTTGTTGCAGTTAGATTTGACTAAATCTCATTTCTCCCCATTTAGTACCTCAGAAGTCATGGACATAATTAACTCATTAAAAACTAACAGTTCACCAGGTCCTGACAGCATATCACCGAGACTTATTCGGGAATTGTCTTAAGTATTAATAAATCCACTAACTTATCTTTATAACAAATCGTTACAAGAAGGTGTGGCACTGAAATCCTGGCGCTTAGCCGTTGTAACTCCTATTCATAAAGGAGGAACAAGAGATGATGTCAAGAATTATAGACCAATTAGTCTTACATCTGCTATAGGAAAAATAATGGAGAAATTATTACAAAAATGAATTAATGATCATTTGTAATCTAAGGGTTTAATAGATCTAAGCCAACATGGATTTGTCACTGGGCGATCATGCTTATCCAATCAATTAAATTTCTTTGAACCCATTAGTTAGATATAGGAATTCCTAGTGAAGTAATATTTCTTGACTTTGCTAAGGCATTCGACAAAGTATTGCACTCAGTATTAATAAAGAAACTTTTAAAAATCGAACTATTGCCTAACATAATATGTTGGATTAGTTCTTGGTTGGAGAATAGACAACAAATGGTTGCAGTTAAAGGTAATTATTCATCCTGGGGTTGTGTAACTAGTGGTGTGCCCCAGGGCTCAGTTTTGGGCCTCACCCTATTTAATGTTTTAGTAGCTTCAATGCCTATTAGAGACAAAGTTTGGCTCGCAAAGTATGCTGATGATTGCAAGCTGGGGAGTCATGTAACATCTATAAGGGATAAAATTAATATACAGGAAGAACTAGATCAACTAATGAAGTGGGGGCATAAGATGCAGATGCAATTTAACCTGGAAAAATGCAAAGTAATGCACATTGGAAGGAATAACCCAAGTTACAATTACAAATTAGGATATACATCTCTACAGGTTGTTACAGAAGAAAAAGATCCTGGAACCTTAATAACAAACTATTTCAACTTTGACAGAAATAACATTTTAAAGGTTAAAAAATGTCACAAAATAACAAATTGCATATTGGCAAATATAAAAAGTAGGGATCAGAGAGTATTAATGCCATTATATTCTAGTCTTGTATGCCACCATCTCGAATATAATTCACAATTTAGCACACCATAGTCTATAAGAAGTTGCAAACTTATAGAAGGTGTCCAAAGAAAATATACTAAAAGGTTAAAATCTTGTGAGGCCCAGGATTACTGTACATGATTAAAACATCTACAGATTTTAAGTACAGGGTATAGGCAAATACATGGAGACTTGTGTTTAACATACAAGGCACTGAAGGATGGATATTTGTGGGCTACTATAGACATTACCTTGAATAATAACATTACCAACACTAGGAATAATGGCTGTAGACTTATTGGGGATTCCATAAAAACCACTAAAAGAAGCAAATACTTCACTAAGAGAATAATTGGAATATGGAATAGCTTACCAAAATATGTTGTTACTAGTCCAACATTGGACACTTTTAAAAAGTGTTTAGATCTTTATATGGGGAACAAGAAATATATGTACCACCATTAATCAGGTGGTGAGTTCTTAAGAGGAACATTGGCCTATTGAACTTGTGTTTAATCTATAAATCTATGAATCATATATAAAGGATTACCTCTCAAATTAAGGTCCCAATAGGAACTTAAATCACAAAAACTTGTATGAAAATATCTAGGTACATTTTAAAAAGGGGTAGATGCAGATGCAAATAAATTTATTGCCTGCATCTGCATCAGACCAATTGTGCCAACACTTGGAGTCCTGTTTTTTTAAAGGGTCCAAACTGTTGAAACAATTTCTGTTATATGCAGCAGCCTGCATCAATAAAATAATATATGTGTAAAAATAATGTTACATGCAGCAAAAAAGTTGGTGCATGCTTCACAAAAATAGGTGCAGGCATCAAGAAATGATGCATTCCTTGAAGATACGGGTGAACAGATTCAGTTTAAAATGGCCAGGCATTATTCCCCCTCCAGGCTGAGGAATCTCTGCCCTTTTTGTTGTCCCTCCCTGTCACCAGAGGTGTATAGAAGGTGTAGGGCACTGGGGATAGCTAGGAGGTCAAGGGTGGGGGCTTGGCCTGTCGGGGGAATGGAGAAGAGTGGACAGATTGGGATTGTGGGGACAAGGAGATGCCCTGGGGTAAAGTGGTCCCAGGAAAGGGGTCCTCCCTATCTGGTTCCCATACCCAAGGGCTCTGCCTACGACAGGCAGGAATCTCAGTCTTCCTTGGCTACTCATCCACCTTGGGCAGTATTATGTAATGCCAGGTCCATTAAAAACAAGACTGCTATAGTTGCGGAACTTGTTAATTCAACTGACCTGGCCTGCATCACTGAGACCTGGCTGGATGAAAATGCTGGTCCTATTTTGGCTGCAGCAGTTCCGGCTGGGTACTTGGTGATACACCACCCGAGGATGGATCGTAGGGGTAGGGGTGTGGCCATTTGTTTTAAATCAGAACTGAACCTGATGGAAGTACCAGTGGGAGCCACCAACTCCTTTAAATGTATCATGGGTGAGGGTATGGGATGCAGGATTCTTCTTGTGATGTCAGATGTGGCTCAGTTGGTAGCACATCCGCCTCTGGACCAGAAGGTCGTGGGTTCTCGTCCCACACCGGGATTGGACTTGCACCTAAAAATCACTGGCATCCGAAAGTAGTATTGGGGGTGCTGCACGGTTGCCAGATCCTTCGATGAGACATTAAACCGAGGTCACTTCTGTCCATCCTGGTGTTGTCCTGGTGGGTGTCCAGGTGGAAGTAAAAGAACCCAGGGCACTCTTCGCAAAGAGTAGGGAACATTCCCAGTGTCCTGGCCAACATTTCCCTTCCCATAAACTGGTTCATGCAATTATCCAGGCTGTGTATGGGTGATGATGTGCGATATGGCCACCACCACACATTCAGTCACTTCACTACCAGTCTAGCATTGCTTGTAAAGTGCTTTGGATGTATGAAAAGCACTATATAAATGCTGATTCTTCTTCTTCTTCTTGGGGGGTAGGAGGAGGAAGTAAGCTGTTGGTTAACTAGGATCTGCAGCTTATCTGTTAGGTAGGAAAATGGGCAGACTAGGTGGACCAAGAGGTCTTTATCTGTCGTCAAATTCTATGTTTCTATGTTTCTTCTTGTCTACTGTCCACCAGGAGATGGGAATGTTTTCCTGCAGGAAGTTGTGGATTTCATTGTTGACCTGACATTGGGATCCCACAGATGGTTGATCCTGGGGGATTTCAATGCCTGGGTTGATGATGAACTCTTGCAGTTTGGACAGGACTTCCTCCAGTTAATGAGTTCACTGGACCTCACACAGGTTATTTCCTCATCGACTTACATTGGTGGTCATTCATTGGACTTGGTGTTTCTCCTGGGGATGGAGATATCCGATTTGGTGGTGGAACCAGTCAGGTGTTCTGACCATCATACCATCAGGTTCAGTTTTCAGGCCCCCCCAGGAGATCTGCCCCTATGGAGATGATCCAATATAGCTGTTTGAGTGGTATATCTCCTGATGGCCTAATGGCAGTGTTGGACCTATCGGGTATGCCGAGTGAATGCTTGGATCCAGGGGATCTTGTTCTTGCCTATAATAAGCCAGTGACAGAGGCCCTGGATTCCATTGCTCCTGTTCATGTTCACCCCCTCACTCTTTGCCCCAGGTCTCCCTGGTTCGATGAGACCTTGTGGGAGTTGAGGAGAGTTGGGCAAAGGTTAGAGTGGCGATGGTGGAGGTCAGGCCTGGTGTGTGACAGGCTTAGTTTGATGGACCATTACTTGGTCTATCAATCAACAATTTCCCATAAGAAGGCAGAATTCCTGTCCAGGGAAATTTCTGCTGCACGGAATCGACCAGCCCAGCTTTTCCGGACCATAGACAGACTGTGCAATCCACTCTGTCTTCTGCCTGGAAATGCTTTTTCATAAGAGCGGTGTGATGAGATTGTTCGATTCTTCATGGATAAGGTTGCCATGATCAGGTCCGATATCTGCTTGACCCTTTCTCAAGGGAGTAGCAGTGGTCAGCAGGAGATGTCGGACACCCAATTTATGTTGTGCGACTCCGGCCAGCCCACAATCAGTGATATTGTGATGGTTATCCAGTCATTATAGCCTCTACCAACTGTAGTTTGGATCCAGGCTCCACGTGCCTTTTGGTTGGTTGTGTGGATGTCATCGGCCCGGTCCTTGCTTAGATTGTCTGGTTGTCCTTGGAGAGGGGGATATTTCCAGATCCTCTTAAGGATGCTATGGTTTGGCCCCTTCTTAAGAAGTCTTCCTTGGACCCTGACTGTCTAGCAAACTACAGGCCTGTCTCTAACTTACTCTTCATGGGTAAAGTTATTGAGAAGATGGTGGTGTTACAGCTGGACCATTTGACCAACCACAATATTTATGATTCTCTCCAGTCCAGTTTTAGGAAGAGACATAGTACTGAGACAGCTTTTGTTTGGGTACTAAATGACCTCCTGATAGCGAGAGATCGAAATACTTGTTCCATCTTGGTCCTTCTTGATTTCTTTGTGGCATTTGCCACCATGGACCATGGTGTGCTTTTGGATCACCTGCGGTTTGTCTGTGGACTTTTGGGAGTTGTACTTCGATGATTTCAATCTTTCCTCATGGGTAGGACTCAGAGGCTGGTGTCTGTTTTATTTTCCTCAGCTCCATTCTCTCTATCCTGTGGGGTACCGCAGGGATCCATTTTGGTGCCCATGTTGTTTGCTGTGTCTATGCTGCCATGGAAGTGATTATTAGATGGTACAGCTTGGGTTTTCATTGCTATGCAGATGATACTCAGCTGTACATGTCTTTTGTGCCTGATCAGGATGATGCTGTCTCATTGCTAAACAGCTGTCTAGCTGAAATCCAGGACTGGATGAATGCAGTTGGATCCCCCAAAAAATGAGGTGTTGATTGTGGACCCAGATCATTGTGAGGCGGGTGTGTTGGCAGATTCTCCTTTGGGTCTATGGCTCGGAGGTGTCCAGCTAACTATCTCAGACCGGGTACGGAACCTGGGCGTTATGTTTGATGACTGCCTGACCCTGAAACTGCAGATGTCAGCAGTTGTTAAAGCCTCTTTTACCATCTGAGGAATATTGCCCGGGTTAAGCACCTGGTTCCTCCCGATGATTTTCCAGCATTGGTTCATGCCTTTGTTACCTCCCGCCTTGACTACTGCAAATGCCCTTTACCTAGTGCTACTGGGGGTTGATATCTGCTGCTTGCAGCTGGTTCAGAATGCGGTGGCCAGGCTTTTGACTGGTACTTCTAGAACCAGTCATATAATGCCTGTACTCCACGAACTGCACTGGCTGCCGATACAGTGGCAGATCACCTTCAAGGTTGCATTATTAACCTACAAGGCCCTACACGATCAGAGACTAGGTTACCTGAAAGATCTCCTTTGTCCCTACTGTCCCCTCTGCCCTCTCCAATCCACCAATGAGGGATTGCTAGAGATTCCCAGCATTCTTTTACAAACATCTGGGGCAAGGGCATTTAGTTTTGTGGCCCCGGCCCTGTGGAATTCTCTACCTCATCGGGTATGAGATTGCCTGACCGTCCAGAGTTTTAAGATTGCTTTAAAGACTTATCTTTTTATTTTGGCATTTCCCAACTACTAAAGCTGCTATTGTATTTTTAGTTTTATTTATGTGATATTTATATAATATGTTTTTATTGTACAGGCGCCTTGGTTTGGAAAGGCACCTTTTATAAATAAAGATGATTTGATTTGATTCGATTTAAAAATCCCACCTATTACCTTTATATTATTAGTGCATGTTTGAACAAAGGAACAGTGTATTTGCTATTTTATACAAAACATCATAAATAAAAAGTAACTCAAAACAAACATGATAATTCATAACTAACTATGATGCAACTAATTAGCATGACACTGCTTTTGCTTTGCAGACACATTTTTGTGACCAACTTTTTTAAATAGTTTAACAAAAACCAAAAAAAAAATGGAACAAACAAATAAACTTACAGCTTTAACAACTATATATACAGTGAGTGCAATCAAATATTCCACCTATTACACATATAATTGAAGGAAAAAGGTGAACAAGGAAACTTGAACTTGGGCAACAATATAAACCAACAAAAAGCAAAGTCTATAAACCATAAAGCGTAATATTCCAAGTTGTACTGTTTTTAATGCTGCTCTGGTGAATGATGGCTAGCCATAACACAGACTTATGACACGGCAGGAAGGTCCATGGCTATGGCTGACACTGAGGACAGGATATTCAAAAGTCGAGGATGCTAATGTAAATGTGATTTTCACATCCATCAGCATACTCACAATTGCATGAAAGCAAAATACCCTATTTTCTGAAGGTGCTGATGTTTTTGTGATTTATTACAGCCTGCGTAAAAAAAAAAAATTATGCATGCATCACATTTGTGACACAATGCCACTATTTCTGCAGCAGTTTCTCAATGGTTCCAAATGTTTGATAATTTTTTAAGTAGTCTAATGGCTTAAAAATCTCTTGCACAATTCTCTGACAATCCTGCTTTGTGTCTATAAAATTATACCTATTTTCTTTTGCATGTAAGTATTACATGTGTAATGAATTACAAAGAAAAAAAATATCCAGTTATCCTCTTATGACATGCAAACAGTTCACAGATTCAGAACGCATTACTGGAAAAAGCTCACAGACATTTCTTTCTTATTGAAGTACTTACATTTCACTTCAGCACTATGTACAAAAATGCAGTTATACAGATCTTCATTTGATGATTTAGTGATGCTTGGTCATGTATGCATGCAACTTCTAAAACCATCTTAACAATCTGACTGTGAATAGCAAAAATATCTTTCTTTGATGTACTGGGGATGTAATATGAAAACAAAGTAAATGCTTTTGTTTTTCTTGTGTGTGTACTTTGGGTAATAGAACACAAACTTAGGAAAGGAAGAAACAGAAAGGGATCCCTGGTTCAATAAATTTGTTTTCATCAGTGTCTATTGTTCTTATATGTAACCCAATAAAAATTATTCAGTGAAAAACAGAAAAAGGCATGAAGTGATATTTTTTTGTTAATTCATGGCTCATGCAACATGATTGAACTGTATATAAACATATTGATTTTTATGGTAAAAGAATGTTGATAAGACAGTATACTTCTTTACTGTGTGGTCACTGTTTATGCTGCTAAGTTAACATTCTTTTGATCCAAGTACAGTAGCATGCTTAATGTGTAAGCTACTGCAAACATTACTCATTTGCTACTGAAGTGTAATGCCTCAGTGGCTGTCCTGCATGGAAATAAATTAAATAAAGATGGCCTGTTAGTTTTATTATTCTGATAATGTACTTCCCTCAGCTTAATGTTTGGCCCTACCATGCTCTAACATCCCATTACAATGTCCACACTGAGGCACACTTATACTGTAAGCTGTAAATATAACAAGACAAGAAATGCTGTCATGGAAATATTGGAGCAGTGTGGTACCTATTATAGAAACATATGTCTGAAATATAGACTTGTAGAGCACTATGCTTCACTATAGTCTTCTCTAATTGACTGGCAGCTAGGCGCACACAGAAGAAAAAATAACTCCTCTGGGAATCATTTCTGACCAGATGGCTTTACTCTAACTCATCAAGGATATATTTGACTTAAATGAGATTTTGTTAACTAATATTCTCGGTAACACATGCAATGAGCAGCATAGTATGTCCATAATTATCAATGCTAAAATACAGAAAAAGCTCCACATGAAGTATGCATACATAGACATACATTAACAAACTCATTTAAGGGCCTAAAATTGGAAATACACTTGGCACTGCAGTTGATATATCATTGCATTTCATGTACTGTACTGCTACCTAGAAAAATAATGAAATTACAGTGATTTTTTGCACATGATGCAGATCAAAGGGCACGATAACATCAAGTTACAAATCTGTACTTAGAATGTTCCTGGTGTTAACATACAGTACTTTAGGTGCTATACATAAGGATAAGCACATAGCGGTGTGAGTTAAACTAATTAAATACACCTCTCATGCAACATAACAATCCACAAATTCTGAAGTGTGTCATTTCACTTAAAAATTTTTGTGTGTTTTGTAAATAAATGAGAGCATTTATAATTGGGTACAATTGATTTAATTATTTGCCATACATGTGTTAATTATATCTGAACTTAACTGCAGTACTTAACTCAAAACTGTACTTTTTATTCTGTGCATAAAGGCAGTAATTGTCATTATTGTTCATAAAGTGTAATTAATAATTGTCATTTCTGTTCAGAATACAGGAGCAGTAACTAGTCATTACTTTAATTCAGTTCAGCAGTGAGCAGTTCTAATACAGTAGCTTAGTGTGGCTGTTAAGTTTAATGTTGCAGATTATGGTGTTCCTCTATAGGATATTTTAGTTTTATCAGAATTGCTGTAATGGGCTGTGCATTACATGAGACTCCATAGTTAATATTTGGTGTGCATAACCAGTATGCATGGCATTGCTGCTGTGGCTCTATATACACTCAGCTGGAGTTGCAGGCTTTTGTGGGCATTCCCAGATTTTTTGTCAGTATGGGGAGAATTGCTGATGATGGGGACTATGCTATACTAGGACTGGAGAATGAACATGTCACGTTGGCGATTGATGGCTGCTCATAGGAGGTGGTTGGCAGTTTGCTGGGAGGGGTATTTGTTGGTATACAAGTTCTGAATTGTATATGACTCAGTTTTTGTCTTTCCTAGGAAGAAGCAATGCATTTATTTTGAAAGCTGTCTTTGATTTGTGTCATCTTACAGTAGTTATTTGTCTGTGAGTCAAGTGTTGCTGAACATGTGGACTGCTGTGCATCTGACACAACAGTATGCATAGATCTATTTTAGTTCTGTTTTTTGACTTCATACAGTAATGCTGGCAAGGCAGTCCAACAGATGTATGACTGCCATATTTTTATTTTGGTTTCATAATGTTTGGTTAATTCTTCATAGGGTGCATTATGAATAATTCAGCATGTATCAATGCAGTTTTTGAAAATTTTTACTAGACATACTGGGTTGCACGACATGCTGTAGCTGTTAGCAATCCTGTTTTGGAGAGAGGCTTTTCAATTGGATGCCCTTATTAGAAGTAAACAAATGTGAAAATTGGCAACTTCAGTTTGGCTTCAACCGAGACCCCGTTCTTCAGTTTGGCTTTGAGATTTCAGCCAAATACACTTCAAGTCCTTGATATGGGGGCCTAGCTGGCTAAAAAATAGGGGTAAGAGGCATCCTTTTACCACCTCTTTCCCAGTGCAGTCAATTGTAACCTCTTCTAACTTTCCCAATCCTCCAATTACTTACAAAAACAAAATAAACACTGTCAGCACCTGTCATGGTGTCAGGAGCTGGAAGTTTGCTTTTGATAAACAAATATCTGTGGAAAGAGAGGGTGGAAAGGGAATAAAGTTGGAGAATGAGTGGTCATAGGACTTGTTCTGGCCACCTCAGAAGGGCTAGAGTGCATATGAATGTATATTTGATATTGGAGAGACAAAGTGTGACATTCATGTCCCATTTTTTTTTTGCTTAGATCTCATAATTATATCATTGTTACATTGGGTGCATATGGAGATAAAGCAAATTTACAGCTCCTGGCACCATGCCAGGTGCTGACAGTGTTTATTTTATTTTTTTTGTAAGTAATTGGAGGATTGGGGAAGGTAGAAGAGGTTGCAATTGACTGCAGTGGGAAAGGGGTGGTGAAAGAATGTCTCTTAGCCCTATTTTTTAGCCGGCTAGGCCACCATACCAAGGATTTGAAGTGTCGAGCTGACCCCACTACTTGCCCTCCAAATGCAAAGGTGCCTAATTATTTGGTGTAAATTTATTTAAAAGCTGTTTTTTTCATAAAAAGTCATGCACGTAACAGTGACACCACAACAAGTCATGTACGTAACAGTGAGAGGAATGGAGACACCAAGAAAAACATTCACTGGGATGAGAAGTAGAAAGGAAGTTTCTTGGTCAGGTGTGGGGCTTTTAAGACCTTCAAAGGTTCAGCAACAATACAGACAAGTGCTTTTAGTTCTGCAAATGGACTGCTGGTGTTGTGGAGAATTTTTGGACCCATAGTCTTGTACATAACAGGGGGACGCCAAGGGAAGAGGATCCAAATATTTAATTAAAGCATCATGAATACCTCAAAGTAAAGAAAAAAAATAGAAATGATGTTAAGGAGAGTCAGAGGCACTGTAATTGGGGGGTTTTCTTAGAAAAATGCTATTTGAAAACCAGGGCTGTACAAGTCTCGAAAGTACTGTAGGGGACACCACTGGTCCATACGTTACCAGGGGGGAAAAGGCATATAAAACTACATAAATTATAACTTTAGAAATAAGAAAGTTTTAAGAAGCACAAGAGCTAACCATGAGATACTAGCATGCAATTTTTTTTTCTTTAAAATGTAAATGTTGAGACTGAAATAACGCACTCTAAGTGACATGGAACAATGTCACAAAATGTCATCTTTCTTAAGGGGGAAATGTGGCACTCCAGACGGGTCCACAGCAAAACAGCAACACAACAGAGGCTGATGTTATTTACAGTATGTCCTTATTGAGTACAATACTAGGGAGTATTAGAATGGAAACGTTTTATTAATTATTTAAGAAGTTACAGGCCATTATTATAGAGGTGATGCAAGTCTTTCCAGTACTGTACGCAGCACATATTGTTTAATTCCATGGCTGAAGGTCAAAGTGCTCCATAGTGGCCAAAATGTTCAATTGGGCTGAACATAAGGTGAAAGTGTTGAATTTTGTCACATTCACTAAATATACATTTAGCATTGGCTAGGAGGTGCATGTGTGACCATGGAAGAAATGGCAGCCTAAAACCTTTGCTCTCCTAAGCTGCAAATATATCCATCATTTTTATCTACTTTACAGCCTCTGACCTTATTACTACAGATTTGTTACCTTATCAGAAGAACTGGAGACCCCACCTAACCGGTATTTTTCAGTTTAAAATTTGTGGAAGCTTACTTACAGCTTGCAGCATCACTGTCTGTGGGAACTGACTGCTCAGTTTCCAATGGTGACTCCTGAAACACACGTTATAGTAGGAATTGCTGACCTCGCGGACATTCGAGTTATGCTCCAAGCTCTGGTCCAAGACGTTCCCAATTGAGGAGCTGGCTCAATTAAAGGGAATACGCTTTCTCCACTTAAATGCTTGCAGCCTTTTACAGAAATTTGATGGAATCTAATCTTGGATTTCTCATACTAATCCTGGCATCATGGTGGTTACAGGAACCTGGCTTAGACCCTTTACCTTGCACTTTGAAATCAACATTCCATTGTACAATGTCTTCAGATTGGACAGTCCCTCTAGAGGGTGAGGGGTCACAATCTATGTTTGTGACACTTTCTCTGCCACCTTAGTCGAGGCTACCACTTTGCCTAAGGAATAGGACAGTCTGACGCTAAAAGTCCTACTTCCCTCCTCTATGTCCCTTACCATCATTGAGTGTTACAGATCTCCCTCTGTGGGGATTAAGTTACTAGACCATCTATGCAACACCTTGGACAAACTGTCTTCTGAGGTCATTATCTTGGGTGATTTCAATCTAGACTGGTTATCTCCAAGCTCCAAACCATTAAAAAACCTCTGTGACACTCTTGGCTTCACACAAGTTACTACAGAAGCTACCCATCCAAATACCAAAAAGCCAGATCACAGTACTTTACTTGATCTAATTCTAGTAAACAAACCTCACTTCTTCTCCCACTCTGGCACCTTCTTCAATGATCTGAGTGATCACTGTGCCATAGCCTGTGTGAGGGCCATCCCTAAAAATACCTCCACTTCTAGATTTATTTATAAATGAAGGCACCACAATTTTGACCCTCATGCCTTTCTCATGGATTTCCAGTATGCCTACTAGCAGGACTTCTACCTGGCCCCCACTGTAAGTAAAGCTTATGAGCTGTTTCAGGATATCATACATGGAACCATAAATAGACGTGCACCCCTGGCCAAAACTTGTACTAGGAAAAAATCATGCCCCTGGTTTATGGTCAGTCTGAAAGTCACTCTTCTCCATAGGGATGCCCTATGGAAAAAAAGCATGGAAAACTAAATCTCCATCTGACTGAGCAGCCTTTAAAGCAGTAAGAAATAAATGCACTAAGCTAATTAGGGCTGAAAAAGCTAAATACTTTAGAACTGAACTAACCTCTGCCTTCAACTGCTCTGAAAAGTTTTGGAAGATCTTAAAAGACATTGAAGAGTATAACCCAGCAAGCTCCCTCCCTGCAAAAATTTCCACGGGTGGCTCCTACACCACTAATTAGCATACTATCCTAGATCTTCTTAACAACCACTTTGACACTGCTGGTTTGGCATTTGATTCCTCCTCTGGCTACAATCTTTGAGAGTGGCTTTGTGCTCCAAACACTTCTAGCATTGTCCCGGCTTTCACTGCGCATTATGCTGTCTACTCCTCCCAGCCAGTCTCCTTAAAGGAAGTGGAGGATCTTCTCCTTGAACTGAACACCAAGGAAAGCATGAGTGCCAACCACATTGACCCTTACTTCCTAAGACTGGTGTATCACCTCTTGTCTGCCCCATCACACACCTTTTCAATCTATATCTTATGCAGGGTGTTCTTCCATCTGTTTAGAAAACTGTCCATGTCATCCCACTGTTCAAATCTGGTGAACCTAGTGACTTGAAAAACTATAGGCCCATATCCCTTCTTCTTATTCGATCCAAAATGCTTGAACAAATAGTAAACTTCCAATTTAGAAAGCATTTGGAGACTTATAATCTGCTTAACCCTGAACAATCAGGGGTTCAGACAGTGCCATAGTACAGTATCTGCTCTTGCTAAGCTATCTAATGATTGGTTAAAGGCATTGGATGCTAAACATTATGTATGTGCCTTATTCTTTTACCTTAGCAAGGCTTTCAATATAGTAGACCATGCATTGCTAATGCACACTCTTCAAACCATTGGGCTAGATTCCACCACGTTGAGTTGGTTTACCAGTTACCTAATGGGGCATCTCCAGCTGGTCAAAGCAGAAGTATAATTCTCCCCACTGAAACCTCTCCTGAGAGGAGTGCCTCAGGGGTCCATTTTAGGTCCACTATTATTTGCATTATATGTCAAAAATATAAATTCTGGCATTAATTCAGCAAATATTCACCTTTTTGCTGATGACACAGTCCTTTACATAGATAAGCCTACCCCAGAACTGGCTTGCATAGACTTGCAATCAGAGTTTAACCATCTGCAGAAAAACCTCCTGCATCTTAAATTCCTGCTAAATGCCAAAATAACTAAGGCCATGCTTTTCTCACCCTTAGTCCATGCATCCAATCTATGCCCTCTGCAGTACCTCAAATCAATACCCTTTTGGGGGAGTCTTTGGAATATGTGGCCAAATTCAAATACCTGGGGTTCTGGGTTGACCATAAATTGTCCTTCCTTGATCACACTGATGAATTAGCAAAAAAAAATTAAAACAAAGGCTTGGTCTGTTTTCCACATCAAGCATTTTCTTACCCAGGAAGTGAAAATTAGATTGATCCAGTCCATTTTTCTACCTCTACTAGAATACAGTATGCCAATTTCCTTTATGGTGGAGGTCCCAGTACTGCTCTAGCTAAACTCAACACTCTCTACCACTGTGCACTTAGATTTATCACTGGAGCCCCTTACTTCACTCATCACTGTTCTCTGTATTCTAAACTAGGCTTGTTATCACTCAAATTCAGATGCCAAAAAATGCTGTTACCTGGACCCACAGATTTATTATCAACAAGCTGCCCCGCTACATTTTGGATTGTCTTCCTGCTTGTACTGAAGATAACTACCCTCTCAGGAGTCTTTTTTACATCTCCCTTGTCATTCCAAGAGTTAGAAACTGCTTTGGTAGGGCCTCCATAAGCCATGCCCATACTGTCCTGCGAAACAACCTTCAAAAAATCTTAAAAATATCAATCCCTGTCAAACTGTCCACCTTTAAAACTCTAGTTGCACTCACTTTCAATGAATCCTGTAAATGCTTCCCATGACAGCCTGTTGTCCCACAGTCTTGTATCCTTATCTCTACACTTCCTCCAGCTAAACTGTGCCTAATTACCTGCCTAGCTTTTAGTCACTTACTTGTCATACTGTGTGCATTGTTATGTGTATATTATGAATAATACCATGTTGAGAGACTTTGGTACTGTTGTTCTAACACACCTTATCCTTAACCCTAGCCTTTGTCATTTTTCTTGTTGCTATGTAAATAACTATTGTATCAACAGTTACTGATATATTAACATATGTAAACCACCCACCTGTTGCAGCTTGTGCATTTTTATGTATATATTATGAATAATAGCATGTTGAGAGACATTGTAGTGCTGTTCTACCACACCTTCTCTGGAACACTCACCCTTGTCTTTTTCCTTGTCGCTATGTAAATAACTATTGTATCAACTGTTACTGATCTATTGACATATGTAAACCAACCAGGTCCATCTTGTAAATGAAACTGACTCTCGATGATGTTTCGCCTGGTAAAAAATAATTGATTGATTGATATTAAAGCAAATATTGCCCATTTGGATGAGCAACTGGAGGCAACAGAACAGAGACTTGCACATATTGAATTCTTCACCTCACAGACCGAACCAGAGATAGCTCACCAAGCAGACAAGATTTTTTGGCTAGAGGAATGGGACCAGATTCTGGTTGCTAAGATCAAGGACCGAGAAAACCACGATAAGCACAATAATCTGCCCATTGCAGGCATTCCAGAAGGATCAGAGTGGTCAAACATGTGTCTTTTTCTGCAACAGTTACTACCAAAGCTACTGTGTTATAATTAGGATGTGTCTTTAGAGGTTGGAAGGGCCCACCGATCTCTAGGGCCAAAGCTGGAAAGAGGTCTCCCACCCCAGCCTATAATTGCACACTTTCTTAGATTCTCTGTCAAGGAGCAAATCCTTAGACTAGTCAGAGAAAAGGGGAATTTAATAAGGGATGGACACACAATATACATTTTTTAAGACTTCTCTAAAGCTGTTGCAGCCCACAGGAAGGCATTTGCCCCAATACAGAGAGAGCTGGCACAGCTAGGAGTACATAATGCTATGTGCTACCCTGTGGTGCTTATGAACTATTGAAAAGGCAGGTGGCATAGGACAGAGAACATTCACAAAACACAACAATTGCTGATCAACATTCACTATCTTCCCAGCTCTGGATCCCGCAGTACATGGTCAGAATCTGCAACCCTCAAACACTCTCACTCTATGCTTCATCGACAGTATATATCTGTCAGTTTGCCAGGGCCATCGGTCCCTGTAGATAGTCAACCCTCCCAAGAGGCAGTTCCCAAGGCCCCAACAAAGGTTATAAAGGACATTTCTCAAATGGCAAAATCAAAAGGGTTGAGAGAAGGGTATAAATTGAATGGGGTGCAGAGAACTCTTTTTTCTTCACAAGAGAATAACACAACTATATAGTCTACTCAGCTTCCATTGTCCTCTGCTGCAGCTAGCAGTCCTGCTGGGTGGTCTAAGGACCCTACTCCAAAGCATCTATGTTTGTCACCATCAGCATCACCCATGGCTCATGAAATTTCTGAGAGATTGGGTCAATTTTGGCAAAGAAAAATTATTGGCCTCGCTGGCAGCCGACCCGATTATCACACCACAAACTTAACAGCCTTCACCAGAGATGTGCATAGAAGAAGCAGGAGCTCCTGAGGTGACATCTGTAGACTGAAAGTTGTCTGCGCCAGTATCTACTTCATTTGGCTCATCAGATCAGTCATATGATACCTGAGGGATGGATCAGTTGCATGATACCTGAGGGACAGTGTGACTGTTAATGGTTGAGAGAAGGGTACAAATTGAATGGGGTGCAGAGAGCTCTTTTTCCTTTGCAAGAGAATAACACCACTACAGAGTCTACTCAGCTTTTGTTGTCCTCTGCTCTAGTTAGTAGTCCCACTGGGTGGTCTAGGGACCCTACTCCAAAGCATCCATGTTTGTCACCATCAGTAATACCCAGGGCTCACCAAATTTCTGAGACAGATTGTGCCGATTTTGGCGAAGGAGAATTATTGACCTCGCTGACAGCGGACCCGGTTATCATACCACAGCCTAAACAGCCTTCACCAGTGATGTGCACAGAAGAAACAAGAGCTCCTGAGGTGACATCTGTAGACTCGAAGTTGTCTGTTCCAGCATCTACTTCATTTGGCTCAGTGGATCAATTGCATGATACCTGAGGGACAGTGTGACTGTTAAAGAAGGGGGTTTGTTTTTCCATATTTCTGTTTTTCTTAATTGGGGTACATGCTACTGATCTCAGCTTTTTCTTTATTAGCTAACATTATGTATTTGACCAGGCACTGTGAGGGATGAGATAGTTAAAGATTTATAGGAAGGGGTCCTTTCTTTATTTTCATTTTTCTTCTTTTACTCTCCTTTTGGATGAAGGGGAAGGTCCATGGGATGTTGTAAAGCAGTGTTGCTGTTTATATTTACTGCATTAGTTTACTTCCAATTATATATTGAGCTGCCCCCCTCACCAGTCCCTCCCTCTTGATCTTTATATAGTTTCAATATTTTGATAGAGAGAGTGCAGTACAGTGGCTAGATTATTGGGTTTCACACCCTCGCTATGTTGCCCTGTTGTACCCATTTTTTCTGGTTTCTCCTGAGGATTTTTTTTTCCAGGAGGCTGCTGCTGTTTGGTTGCTGCAAAAGCTTAATTAGGTTGCCATATGGAGTTGTCGCTTATGTTGTGGCAATATTTTTCACACACCTGCTGAGAAGGGGAATAGTGCTGGAGATGGTAGTCTGCCTGCTCTTTATATTCCCCTCTTTGAGCCACTGGTTTCTTAGCTTTTCATTTTTTTGGGATGATCTTGTTTATTTTGGGGGGGGCATATCCCACCTATTGTATACTAAAGACGCTGGCTACATATATAGCTGGCAGGAGCTATAAAAAAGGTGGGGATACTGCTTGTTTGTTTTTGGTTTTTTGGTTGATTTATCCAAATTTCCTTAGTTTACCTGTTATTACAGTTTGAAGATTGTTAATTGGTTTAGCTTTTATACAGGGCAGTAATGATTGTTACAGTTATAATTATTTTTGTATATTTTAACCCTTAGGCTGCCAATTGAATTAGAACATACAGGAAGTTTAGACTGATACATCAGTTCATGGCTATGCAAAGGTTAAGTACATTATATCATGGAGGGGATGTTAGCCTATTGGCATTTGGCTGTTGGGGGAATGGTTGTTTCCTGAACTAGTTACCTTTAGTGGCAACCATTCTTAATGTTTTGGTTTTGTCTTATCTATTTCCATGCTCGGACTTCCCTAAGTCTTTGGTATTCTTTTTCATTCGTCTCTCTGTATGGACAACATAAAACTGATATCTTGGAATGTCTAAGGCATAAAAGATCCCATAACAAAGAAAAAGGGGATGTCTTTTTTGAACTCATCTAAATGTGATATCACCTTTCTACAAGAAATTCACCTCCTCAAGAGGGAGGTGGGTCCTTGTCGAATTGCTGGGTTGGGAAGGCATTCTCCATCTCCTTCAAGACTAGAAAACATGGAATTTCAATTTTATTTAAGAGGGGATGCCTTTTTCAGGTGGTTAGTTCCTCTTCTGATAAGGAAGGTTGATGAGTCACTACCCAAGGACACGTTTTTGGGATTTCAGTTTTACTGGTTAAGAATATGGCCCTAATACTGATTCTCCAGATTTTTTCTTTCAGTTGGCTCAGCATATCTCAGAGTTAGTTATGGATTCCATCATTATTATTTTAGGTGGGAATTTTAATTTCACTCTTGACCCCATTCAGAACAGAACACCTCCTGAAAAGGGACAGCCCTCATACCATAGATTGAGACAGGCAGTTAACCAACTATGCTCTGAGTTTGGTTTGCAGGATTGCTAAAGAATGTTTCACCCAGAAAACTCCAAATTTTACTTTCAGATCACACAACTTTCATACATGTAGCAAATAAGATTATTTTTTGTGTAGCTCCGTAATCTTAGATGACATGATGAAGGCATCCAGTTTACCTATTGTCATCTCAGACCATGCCCCAGTTAGTATGGTTTGGATTCCCAAGCCCAGGTTCATTAAATCTCATAGATGGTGCTTTAACCTGGCATTTTTATGTTCTGAAGAGTTTATAGATGGGTAAAGAGAGGAGATACTGTTTTATTTTAAAGTTAAAACCTCTCCAGAGACAACTATTTTTACTTTATGGGCGGTGTTCAAGGCCTTTATTAGGGGTCGGGTAATTTCTTATACCTCAATGGTAAATAAACAACGTAAACAGGAGGTTGTAGACCTTACGTAGAAAATTCAGAGGCTGGAAGGGACTATTTATAATTCATCCCTGGCTCAGGACTATAAAATTAATGAGCTTCTTGCTTTTCAGGTTAAGCTTAATGTCATACACCCTCAAAAGCTGTCTAAGGCCCTTTTTTTCTGCAACAGTCTTATTGGGAGTTAGGTGAGAAATCAGGAAAACTCCTTGCCCACAGACTGAAATGTAAGTCAACAGACGTCCAAATCCCCTTCATAAAATCAGGTGAAGGGGAAATTATTACTGAACTAGGACAAATGGTGCATTTATTTTGAGATTACTATCTGCAACTTCATAGTTCTTTGGTCTTTTCAAAGGGAGGGTATGCTTCCTTTTTTGCAAAATTCGAGATACCTTGTTTACCTTTTGTGGTCGCTCAGTCTTTGGAGGAGGACATAACACTATCTGAGATTCAGATGGTGCTCTGCTCTCTGGCCATTGATCAGGCCCCAGGACCAGATTGTTTAAGCACAGATTTTTATCCAGACTTCACACCCATTATATCTCCATGGTTCTTAAGATTCTTCAAGGCCATCCAGGAATCTGGCTCCATGCCACTTTCTCTGCAAGAGGTGAATATCACAGTCCTGCTGTAACCCAACAAAGACACAAGCACTTGTTCTAACTTTAGGCCAATTTCATTACTTAATGTTGACTATAAGATTTTGGCCAAAATCCTTGCCAGTGGCTTGCAAAAGGTTTTACCTTTGGTTATTCATAAATCCCAAGTGGGTTTTATGTAGGGACAGCAGGACTCTGATAATATTCACGCTGTGTTGAATTTTATCCAGCTTGCCATTCAGGGGATTCCACTGCACTGGTTGCTATAAATGCCAAAAAGGCATTTGATTTTTTTTTTTATTACTGTTTTCTTTAACTCCTAATTTCCCCTGGTGGCCCCCTTTGGACAGATCCCCCCCCAGCCCCATCACCTGGCTCCCCTGGAACCTATCTTCCCCATGATCCTCTGCCACTGGACCCACGATTGTGCCAGCCACCAGTGCAGTGCCTGCAAGGTGTCGGTCTCTCATCTTAAAACACAGAGGGGTTTTTCCTCCACTTTTCTCCCCAGGCCCATGAACATGCAATCATCGCAGAGTCTGAGTGCCACCTCCATGGAGATGGCTCTAGTGCTCTGTATGTGGGATCCCCCCATGTTTGCAGCACACTAGTGCTACCACCCAGCCACCGCTAGATGGCAGGCAAGCAACATGCCGCAGCATCCCCCCCTTACTGAGAAGGAGTGCTGTCCTAGGATGTTCCATTCTTCCTCTCTCCACTTGCCCCCAAGTAGAGATGCAGCAAAATTTTATTTTGCTGGCGAAAGTACAGTGAAATTGCCAGTTTTGCCCAGCGAAATATTTTGCATAATTATGGCCTTAAGGTGAAATTTTGCAGCCAAATTTCTCCTTGAATTTTGCCTTGCACTTCTATAAGGTGAAAGTAGGTGAAATTGGGCTTGTCTTTCTGCTGGTGGTCACATGGTTGAGTCTAAACAGGCAGAAAGTGAGTGGTTCATTCCTGTGCTCCATATCTTGAGGAAGCAGGAAGCATCTATACTCCCTGTGACTGCAGAGTGCACTTTCATACAGAAACTACTTACTTTGTGCTATTGTTTTCTAACTTTTTCTTGTTTGTCTTAGTCCTATTTCATATTTTAGTACCTGTGGATTGTGTGTGTGTGTGTGTGTGTGTGTGTGTGTGTGTGTGTGTGTGTGTGTGTGTGATCCCCCCAGCTCACTCTCTCAGTCTCTATCTCTGTCTCTGTTTCTCTTCCTTTTTTTTGGTTTTGTTTCAATTGGTGGTATTGGTGGACATAATGGAAAAGGGTAGAGGCAGTGGGACACCTGTATGCATGTATAAGATGACCATTAAATATGAAATTCCACAGCAGCAGGAGGCTTTTGGCCCCAGCACCAGCACCCAGCAGCAAACAACTGTGCCCCTTCCCCAGCAGAAGGAGGTGACCGTGGCTCCTCCACCACAGCAGCAGCAGGAGACAGTCCCCCTCCCCAGCACCAGGATACTGTTCCTCCACCCCAGCAGCAGGAGACTGCCCCATCCTGAGCAGCAGGAGGAGTCAGTGCCTGGGGCATCATCTGCCACCTCCATGGCCCCGTCATCCCCAAAGTTCTCCTGTCTGGTACATTTTTAGACCAAGTGGTCACCTGCAATCTATGCGGGCAGGAAGTGCATCACGGAAAGTGTGGTTCCCACTTTGAGACAACCAGCTAGCATAGCCACATGATGCACCATCACCCACTTCAATTGGACCTCAAACTGCAGGAGGTGGTAGCAGCATCAACTACAGCTGTGCAGAGCAGTGTGGGTGTAAGCACTGAAGGGGTGAGGCTGGACCTGTTAAGCAACCTCACTGGATTCACTGAACCAGACAACAGTAGCAGTTTGCAGTAGCAGCAAGACCTCACCAGGGCCCCACCCCTATCCAGAGCCAGCAGCAGCAGCAGCACAGGTAGCCTACACCCCACCAGCAGTGCCAGTGACACCCCACCAGGGCTCCTCCTGTCCAGAACCAGCAGCAGCAGCATAGGCAGCCTCCACTCCACCAGCAGTGCCAGTGACACATGCAGACTCATCAGCTGTCTCATCAAAAGTTCACCATCTTCAACAGGAGTTAAATGATTTCAGATAGGAATTTACTGATGCCCGGGAGGAGATGGCTGAACTCCAGTGTGATGTTGACAAAATCATGGGCATCCTGTCTGAAGTGCGTGGTGGCCCCACTAGTGGTTAATGTGGCAGCACAAATTAATTTGTCTTTTTTGTTTTCATTTTTCTATCCTCTATTCTGTTGTTCATATATTCCCCACTAAAAAATATAAAAACAACCAAAAAATCTGTTCTGTCTTCTTAAATCTACATCCTTATGTCCTCTTGTTTCTTTCTTTATTTTGTATATAAAATAATTTGTTTGACAATTGCTGTTGTGTTTGTTACTGTCTTATGCTCCCTATATATTTCAGTCCCTTTTCTTGTTCTCTCTCTATTACTTCTCCCCGCTCATTGTTGTATTACCCTTGTCCTCCTGATCCTGCCTGTCATTTGTTATGCTTATTCTGTACCGTGTTTGTGTACCCCTCCCCTAATAAACACCTTATTCCCTTATTATTTGTAGTGTGTGTTACTTCTTAGAGCTGGATACACCTACATGATTACTTTTAGCAACATAATGATTTGTAATGCAGTTGCATTCTCTGTTCTTTTCTTCCAGCTACAAAGGCCCCTGATCAGGCTACCACCACACACCTTGTGTCCGCAGCTAGAGAAGCCAGCTGGCTGTGCACACTCCGCCTGCCCGCTGAGGAGCCTTCTAGACTGGGTAAGCCTGCCTGCTAACCTCAAGGAATACCTCAGAGCCCTGATTGCACATTGACTCCTTGGGATCACCAACGATTGGCTGTTGCCTTTACGGCCCTGCCTGCAATTGTCTGCCCAGAGACCCTGCTCTCGGCGGTATTTATATTAACTGTTTCCTGGCCCTGGGCACCTCTGCCCACTTGCTCTGTTTAAGCTGGGGTGAATTTTCTGCATAGTGCTTGCTTGTCATTGAGAAATTTTGATATACAGCCTTTTTTAGAAATGTTACATATCCTGAGATCACTGTATTGTGAAAGCCTTTAACTCCGGCTGCTTTTCTCTGTCCTTTACTTTTCCAAACTCCTCTTAGATAATTGCTCATTCTTCTCTCTCTCTCTCTCTCTCTCACTCCATAATCTATTCCCAACATAGCCTTGGGCAAAGTAGCGCCATTCTAAATTGCATTGCCGTCTGCTCTTATCTCCTCCCCCCCCACCTTTGTCTAACTCCTTTTTTCAAACTTCGCACCTCAGCCCCCTGATCCAAGTACTATGCTTCTCTCTGGCCCATTTGTCCTGCCCGCCTTCATCTAAACCTCTTCTCTGTTCTTTTCTTCCATCTACAAGAGCCCCTTATCGGGCTACCACCACATGCCTTGCAGCTGTGGCTGGAGAAGCCAGCCGGCCGCGTGCACTCCGCCTGCCCTCTGAGGAGCCTTCCAGACCAGGTAAGCCTGCCTATTAACCTTGGGGAATACCTTGGAGCCCTGATTGGACATTGACTCCTCGGGATCACCAGCAATTGGCTGTTGCCTTTACAGCCCTGCCTGCAATTGGCTGCCCAGAGACCCCACTCTCGGCGGCATTTATACTAACTGTTTCCTTGCCCTGGGTGCCTCTGCCCACTTGTTCTGTTTAAGTTGGGGTGAATTTTCTTCCCACATCACCTGCCCTGGCCCCTGCCTCTATTAAATGCTCTTCCAGTGAGAGCTAGGCCAGCCCTCTACCTGCCTATTGGTTTAAAAAAGATCAGCCATGCCTATCATCCAGCCTATATCATTAGACAGCTATGCCTTCTTAAGAAGTTATTATTGAAAGGCCTGTCAATCTTGTGCATGATTCCAATATTAGGAGACATTCTCTAGTAAAAATGCTACATATAGCTACTCTTCTACTGCACATAGTTGTCTCATACTTTTAATTTTTGCACCATTCAAAATGTCGGTTCCCAATCTGTACGAAAGCCAAAACTCCACCTTTGATGAATACCAAGATTTGTCCCTTCTCAATAAACTATGGCATCTCAGAGCAGGGATGTCTCCCATATGGTTGTGCCCCTCCTCACACCAGACAGTGACCAGAGACCATGTGTGAATGCCTCTTACATTGTCGGCTACAGCAATTATCTATGCATTATCCTTTTCAAAGTGTTTTAATACAAAAAAAATAGCCATCTCTAAACCAACCTACACCAGATGGAGAAACAAAAGACTGCTCAGCAGACTAAGATATTACCTCAAAAGACTACTGCTACATTTCCTACTCTGCTCAGGAAACATTGAACTAAACCCAGGCCCACCCATTCCTCTGGCCACCCCCGTGGACCTCCCACAATATAAAGGTCTTAGCTTTCTTCACATTAATGCTTGCAGCTTACTGAAGAAACTAGACCTTATACAGACCTGGGATCTACATGCAATTCCCAATTTCTTAATGATAACTGAATCCTGGCTTATGCCCTTGACCCCAGACAAATCTATCAACATACCAGGTTACAATATTTACTGATGTGGTAGACCATCTCGAGGAGGAGGGGTCATAATATATGTTAAGAGCAAGTTTGTAGTCATGGTCATTGATTACACCTCAAAGGCTAAAGAGTTTGAATGCCTAGCACTAAAATTATCCCTTTCCAATGAGAAGACACTCCTTATTGCAACCTGCTACCGACCACTGTCAGGTGTCATGGCCCTCATACCGCATCTTCAAAGCCTAACTGACTCAGCTAACAAGGAATGTATCTTACTGGGGGATCTCAGTCTAACCTGGAATGATGACAGCTCCAAGAAATTGAAGAATCTCTGTGATACAGTTGGCTTAGTACAAATGACACCTGCAAACACCAGACCTAACAGAAAATATCCTAAGCGTAGCTCTCTTCTGGACCTGTTAGTAAACAAGCCTCATAACATTTTTCATACCGGAGTGTTCTTCATTGATATAAGTGACCGCTGTGCTACTGTCTGCATCAGACACTCTCCCCAAATAAAATCTGCCACCAAATTCATATTGAAAAGATGTCTGAAAAAGTTCTGCCAGAACATTTTCCTGAAAGACCTAAGTAACAGCAGATGGCAGGATTTCTGTCTAGCCCCTTCCCTTAGTGAGGCATTTAATATCTTTCATGGCCTCTTAATGGGACTAATAGACAAACATGCCCTGCTAGGGCTGATCAGATCCAGAGAAAAAAACCCTGGCTGGTTCTCTCCCATCCTGAAGAAAATGCTTAGAGACAGGGACTACTGGAGGAAAAGAGCTAGGAAATCTCATCTGGAGGCAGATTGGTTAGCATTTCGTACCTCTAGAAATGCCTGCACCAAGCTAATTAGATCCGAAAAAGCTAGATATTTTCAAGCAGAACTAGAAGCCAAAAAAACAACTCAGCCAACTTCTGGAACATCCTCAGAGAAGTCGAAGGACATTCTGCTCACACATCTCTCCCAGCCAAAATTATGTCCGCTGGAATCACCTACACAGACAGAGCCGATATACTAGAACAGTTCAGTGAGCACTTTGCCACTGCAGGGCTAGCTTTTGGCACCTCACCTATCAATAAAATCAACCCACTAGGGTACTCCGCTGTCAACCCTAATGTTAATCCTAGGACTAACCAACCTCATCCTACCACTTTCAGCTTCCATACAGTTACATTTAAAAAAGTAGAACACCTACTACTATCTCTGGACACCAAAAAGAGTGCTGGTGCAGACAATATCAAGCCTTACTTTCTAAAGCTTGGCCATCTCTACTTGACCACCCCCATTACCCATTTATTCAACACCTCTTTGAAGCAAGGAGAATTACCTATGTTATGGAAAACTGCCCACATTCTACTACTATTCAAGTCAGGGGATCCGTGTGATCTGAATAATTACTGGCCTATATCTATATTATCCGTTCTGTCAAAACTAGTTGAAAAAATTGTCAATACCCAAATTAGAGAACACCTGAATTCACAGAAATTGCTAAACCCTGTACAATCTGGCTTTAGAGCCAAACATAGCACTGTATCTGCACTTGCAAAAGTAACCACAGATTGGCATATTGCCCTGGATTCTAAGAAGCATGTGTTTGCTCTTTTTCTTGATCTTAGTATGGCCTTCTATACTGTGGACCACAACATCTTGCTTACAGCACTGAGCAATATCGGTTTCAATAGTCCTGCAATCAAATGGTTCTCCAATTACCTCACCAACAGATTACAACAAGTCAAAGTTGCAGGTGAGCTGCCTCCACAAAAAACCTTTCTACAAGGCATCCCCCAAGGCTCCATACTGGGCCCAATCCTCTTTGCAATCTATATCAATAATCTGGACACTCATCTGCGCTCAGCTAATGTTCATTTATTTGCATATGATACTGTACTCTATACCACAAATTCCTCCTTGGACGTGGCCCATGAGAATTTACAGCAAGACTTCATTACTTTCCAATATAATCTCATCAAACATAAGCTCCTTCTCAATGCCAAAAAGACTAAAGCCATGATCCTTTCACCAAAGGCAGTCTCTGGACCAACACATATTCCCCAGATTCTAATGCTTCTGGATGAACCCCTTAAAATAGTTGAAACCTTTAAATACCTAGGGTTCTGGCTGGATAATAAGCATAACTTTCTGTGCCACCTGAATGAAGTCTCAAAGAAGCTAAGGCAGTGGTTAGGTTTATTCTATCATATTAAACATTTGCTTACCTTAGAAGTTAGAAAGAGGCTAGTACAATCCACATTTCTACCCATACTGGACTATGCTGACTTTCTCTACAATCCTTGTCCTTTAACGGTGCTGAATACACTTGACACTCTTTACCACTGGGCCCTAAGATTTATCTTCAACCTACCCCATCGCACTCACCACTGCCTACTGTACCAGGAATCGGGTTGGCCCTCACTTTCAAATAGGAGGAAAAGAAATGCTCTCCTCTGTATCCAGAGAGCACTTTCTGATAATTTTCCTTCATACATCTCGAGCCTCTTCAAACGGGCCAAGGGATCTTATGGTCTAAGATGTTTCTCTATATACTCTGTTTTCAGACTCCTAGAGTGAAAACAACATATGGCTCAGCTGCAATCAATTTTTCACTCCCATCACTATGGAATACCATGCAAAGCTCATTAAAGCTCTCCTCCCTTCTAGGTCTAATCTCATTCAAAGCTCTGATAGCAGAATTTCTGAAGGAAACATGCAATTGTTTTAGATGACTCTGAGCCATTAGCCTCTGATCCCTTCATGAATCCCACGTCCAGAATCTCATTCACCTCACTTCCCCAGTAAGGGATATATTCATCATTTTCTAGCCTATTCCCTCTAATCCTGGCCCTCTTCATCCTATCCTCTCCTACTAACACACCCCTCACTCTCTCTACTTACTACACATAAACTTGCGATAGTCTAGGATCGTTGGCTCTTGAATTGCATCTGTTCACAGCTATGTCAGGCTAGTATGTATTGGCCTATATTGACCATTATCTGTACAATGTTTATGCATTTTTGATTTACTGCATCTGTGATTATGTGTTGTATTGTATTAATGTCCAGGACCACTTTGAAAATGAGCTTGCTCAATGGTGTTTACGCCTGGTTAAATAAAGTTGATTGATTGATTGATATGGAGTTTGCAAATGAAAGGCCGGCTCCTTCTGAAGGCTGTCAGCTGTCTGGGTCTTGTGCATCTTGTGCACAGAGTGCCTATTTTTTTGAATTCAAATACCTCATGTGAGTTGCTTCAACTCAAAGTTAGAAGTACTCACCACAGCACATGTTCATAAAATGCTTGTTCTTTATTTGAGTCTCAAGTGTGGCAAGTAAACAATGTAAAAAGTGCTTCCATATAACTAAGATAAAAACGCCCACTCCCCAAGGCACCATCATTCCTTATATGTTACTGGTTATCTCACACCTGATGCATGTATTTTTCAGATGCATGTTTTGTGTGTGAGAAAGCATGCATGTGTGACATGCATCAGGTGTGACATAACCTTTGATGTATCATGAAGTACGGTGCCTTGAGGATGCGGGTGTTTTTATCTTAGTTATATGGGAGCATTTTTTACATTCTTTACTTGCCACACTGGAATAAAGAAAGAACACTTTATTTATTTATTTATTTATTTATGGAGGGTTTGAAAAGTACCTTTCAGTCAAAGACTCCTTTTCAAAGGTTCCATATCACAGAAATTACATACAAAGACATACAGTTACATAGCTGTTCATCAGTACACAGTCAGGTTGATACAAGTACAATTGTAAGGCTAACAGTCAAATACTAGGGATAATTAGTGCAATCAATCAATACATATAAAAACTCAGATCTAGAGCTAGGCTTGGGGGGACTCAGGTGGGGGGCAGGTAGGGTAGAAAAAGCCAGCCAAAGGCCTTAGTAAGGAAGGTAGTGGGAGGTGTTTCAGTGGCAGTCACATTGGCTTGAGGACTGGAGGTGGTCTCTAAGAGAAGTTTTAAACTTTATGGAAATGTGCTCTGGTAAGTACTTTTTACTTTGAATTGAAGCAACTCACACAAGGAATTTGAATTAAAAAAAAATACAGGGCCCGGAGGACCGACAGCCTTTGACAGATCCAGGCCTTTCATTTGCAAACTCCATAGATAGAGGAATACTACTGAAATGTTGGTCAATGTTATGTTTTGTGAAAGTCATGTTGAAGGTGTCACCTGCTCTTTAACATGTTTCCTCCTCCTATCCACAAATGTCATGTATTGTGCCTATTAAAAAGATTGTTTCACAATGCTATATGATGTTGTGTCACTTATTATTGTGTATAGCATTCCTAAGATGTACCACATCTGGTGCTGGCACTGCCAACATTCCCCAGAATTCCAGAAAAGTTTCCCAAAAAATGTACATTAAATTGAGACAGAAATCAGGTCACAGTCATGATGTTAAATGGTGTTCTCGATCCACCTGGACCAAAACATGCTGTTTAGCCCACAGTTTACCAAGGATTTCAGGTCTTATCTTGTTGCTGCCAGTGCTAAACAGACCTTAGAAGTCCAGAAATTTTTAATAAAAAATGTTACAGTAAATTGTGACAGAAATCTGGTGTCAGTCATGCTGTTAGTTGGTGTCCCCCCATCTCCTGGATCTCAAACTGAAGCTTCTGCTACTGTTTACAAAGGATTACAGGCCTAATCTGGGTTCTGCCACTGCTGAACATGCCACAGAATTCCAGAAATGTTTCCCAAAAATGTTTCAGTAAATTGAGACAGAAATCTGGTGTCAGTCATGCTGTTATATGGTTCACATACTAACATACTAAAATGCCAGCAGAATAGGCCTAATGGTCTTTCGTGTCTGCTCGTTTGGTCAGCCCCCACCCTGGGGGCTGACCTTGCTGTCCCCCTCGCCTTCTCTGGCTTCTCCCTTCCCAGTTCCAGATATTCTTGCTGCATTGGATTTTGCTTCCAGAACCCTTCCCCTGTACCTGTCCCACCTCCTCTTGAACCCCTCCACTGTCTCTGCCTCCACCAGCCCCCTAGGTAGTGCATTCCATGGCTCCACCACCCTCTCAGTGAAGTAGCACCTCCTCCTTTCTCCCCTGAATCTTCCCCCCTCCAGCTTCCACCCATGCCCTCTAGTGGCCCTTCCTCCTTCCTTGAAGCACCCTGACTGTTCCTCCCTATTTACCCTCTTCATGTACCTGAAGACCTCTATCATGTCCCCGGTCCCTTCTCTCTTCCAATGTGTACATATTTAGCTCTTCGAGCTCTCTTCATAGGTCCTGTCCCCAAGCCCCAAATCATTTTGGTTGCCCTCCTCTGGACCCTCTCCAGGAGGTTAATGTCCCTCTTTAAGTGTGGCCTCCAAAACTTCATGCAGTACTCCGGAATGCGGCCTCACCAAGCAGTTATACAGAGGGAGTATCACTTCCTCCTTCTGGAGATCCCCTAGCGATGCATCCCAGCATCCTGTTGGCCTTGGCTGCTGCCCTCCTACAAGTCTCAGAGTTGTTCATCTTGACATCCACCACCACCCCCAGGTCCCTCTCAGCCATTGAGACTTGTAGTATTTCCCCCCCAGTCCACCACCAGGACTGAAATCTGCTGTTTTCTGCAGTGATTAAAATGATTTTCAGGCCTAATCATGGTGCTGCCACTGCCTAACATGCCCCAGAGGTCCAGAAATGTTTCCCCAAAAATGTTACAGTAAATTAAGATATAAATCAGGCCTCAGTCGTGATGTTAAATGGCGCGTGCCATCCACCTGGACCAAAACATGCTATTTGGCCTAATGTTTACCAAGGATTTCAGGCCTCATCTTGTTGCTGCCAGTGCCAAACAGGCCCTAGAAGTCCAGACATGTTCCATAAAAAAATGTTACAGTAAACTGAGACAAAAGTCTGGTGTCAGTCACGCTGTTAGATGGTTTACATCCACCACCAGGACTGAAATCTGATGTTTTCTGTACTGTTTAAAATGGTTTTCAGGCCTAATTGTTGTGTTCCCACTGTCTAACATGCCCCAGAAGTCCAGAAATGTTTCATAAAAAATGTTACAGTAAATTGAGACAGAAATTTGGTGTTAGTCATAGAAACATAGAATTTGATGGCAGATAAGGACCGCTTGGCCCACCTAGTCTACCCATTTCCCTACCTGATGGATAAGCTGCAGATTCTAGTTAATCAACAGCTTACTTCCTCCTACCCCCCACTAGAATTGCCATATGCCTGTCCCATGCCTTATTGAATTCTCCCACTGTTCCTGACTCCACAACCTCCTCAGGAAGGCTGTTCCATGCATCCACAACCTTCTCTGTGAAAAAATACTTTCTAACATTACCTCTGAGCCGTCCCCCCATCTTTAAATTGTGCCCCCTTGTTCTTACACATCTCTTCTTCTGAAAGATGCTACCCTCTTGTACTTTGTTAATTCCCTTGTGATACTTGAAAGTTTCTATCATGTCCCCCCTCTCCCTCCTTTCCTTAAGGGTATACAAATTAAGCTGCTTTGTAACATGCCAAAGTTAAGGAAGCTGCAAGGAGGATAATGGATTGGCTGAAAGACATCAGCTGGTATACTTTGGAGATGGCATTAATCCACCAGTAATGCCATCCCCAAAGTGAAGTACCAGTGATATCCACAGAGCACAAAAGCAGCAGCGCTGACAGCTAACTACGAACTCTAAGAGGAGCGTTCAACTTTGGTCAGCACAAGTACTGCAACACAGAGTAACAGGCAGCGCACAAGACATGTAACCTGTATCAGAGCTGGAAAGGCAGGGAAGCAGCACACTATGCAAATGAGTGGCATGTTAGAGAGCAGTGCCGGAATCACGGAGCTGTAGACTTCCAAAGCACTGTATGAAACGAATGCCCACATACATTTGTAAATAAATACTCAGAAAGTGTTAAAAGCACTGTTGTGCTTCTGTTCAGTGACATAATGTTTCACACGCATCAGTATGTAAATGCACATCTGTTACATTGCTGGAAAGTGTCGTAAAAACTGAAAACAAAGATACAACCTACTTGTGTTATGTTTTCCAGAAAAGTTCATGCAGCAACATTACACCATATAGAATGTTACAAATGCATTAAGCCACTCCGAAGGTGGCATCTAATGGAATTAATGCATGGTTGGGCTGTTGTATGCCCTCAGCCTGCAGCCTCGGGACACAACCCTCCTAACCATGCATTAATCCACCATTAGATGCCACCTTCATCATGGCTTAATGCTTACTTACTCTCTCCTTGTATGTCTTCTGGTGCAGACCCTGTACCATTTTGGTGGCCCTCCTCTGAACAGCCTCCACTCTGTCTATGTCTTTGTGGAGATGGGGTCTCCAGAATTGCATGCAGTACTCCAGATGGGCTCTCACTAACTGTACAGAGGGATAACAACTTACTGTTTTCTACTGTTGATGCCTATCCCTATGCATCCCAGTATCCCTCCAGCCCTCCTTAATGCTTTCTCACATTGCTTGCTCACCTTTAGGTCATCTGATATAATTATGCTTACGTCTCTTTCAATTTTTGTTGTTGTTATTAACTCATCCCCCATTGTGTACTCTTCCCCTGGGTTTTTGTTTCCCAGATGCATTATCTTGCACTTCTTTGCATTGAATCTGAGCTGCCACATATTTGACCATTCCTCCAACCGTGCCACATCCCTTTTCATCCTTTCAACCTCACCTTGTGTGTCATCCTTGTTGCAGATCTTTGTGTCATCTGCAAAGAGACATACCTTCCTTCCAGGTGTTCTCCAATGTCACTTATAAAGACATTAAAGAGGACCAGTCCCAGTACTGAACCCTGTGTTACGTCACTAGTTACCCTCCTTTCTTCACTGTGGACTCTGTTTACTATTACCTTTTGTGTCCTGTTGTCCAGCCAGTTTTTTTTATCCAGGCTACCACCTTGGGACCCACTCTAAGGCTGGTTAACTTGTATATTAATATTTTGTGTGAGACTGTGTCAAATGCCTTGCTAAAATCTAGGTAGGCCATATCCACAGCCCCTCTCTGGTCTACTACTTTGGTCACCCAGTCAAAGAAATCTGTTAGGTTCATCTGACACAACCTTCCTGCTGTGAAACCATGCTGCCTTGGGTTCTGTGCCCCACTGGCCTCTAGGTACTCAACAATTCTTTCCTTCAGAAGTGATTCCATCATTTTCCCTATCACTGAAGTCAAACTAACTGGTATGTAATTTCCTGCCTCTGTCCTGCTCCCATTTTTGTGAAGTGGAATCACATTTGCCCTCCTCCAGTCCTCAGGTACCAGCCCATCCTCCCATGATTTGTTAATGAGAGTAGCCAGTGGTGTTACTAGTTCTACCCTTAGTTCTTTTAGAATTCTTGGGTGAATCCCATCAGGCCCCATTGCTTTGTCAACCCTCAGTTTCAAGAGTTCTTTCAAAACCCTTTCTTCTGTGAATGGACTGGTATCGACCCCCCCATTCTGAGTTTATCTCTTATTTGGTTTAGGTACCTCCCCCTCCTCTTTCATTGTGAATACGGAGCATAAATATTCATTCAGTATCCCTGCTTTTTCACTGTCACCTTCTGCCCACATTCCTTCCCCTTTATTAAGTCTCTGTATCCCTCCCTTGGTCTTTCTTCACTCTCTAATGTACCTATAAAAGGTTTTATCCCCCTTCTTAACAGAGTTGGCTATCTTTTCCTCAGTTTATGCCTTTGCTATTCTGACTGCCTTCCCTGCCTCCTTCTGCTTTAACTGATAAAGTTATCTGTCCTGCTCCTTCTGTGTTTCCTTATATTTCCTGAATGCTATCCTTTTCTCCTTGACCATCCCTGCCACCTCTTTGAGAACCATAGTGTTTTTTTCCTTGGTTTTGTTTTGTTGATTTGCTTCACACAAAGGCTTGTTGCCTTTGCTATGGTTGTTTTGATTATTCCCCATTGTTCCTCCACCTCTCCTTCTTGCCCATTTGCTAGTGTTTTTCTGAGGCACCTGATCATTTTCCTAAAGTCCAATACTCTTGTTTTTGTATGGCTTGGCTCTATGGCTGTGTTTATTGTTTATTGTAAACCACACTGTTTGGTGGTCACTTGTTCCCAGATGGCTACCCACTTCTAAATCTGAGATCCTTTCTCCTTGCCCATTTGAGAGTATCAGGTCTAAGATTGCTCCCTCCCAAGTGGGTTCCAATACTAACTGTCCGAGGCATGCCCCTATAGGGCATCAAAAATGACCCTGCTCTTGGATGTGCCTGCAGCAAAGGTACTCCAGTTAACATCTGGCATATTCAGGTCCCCCATCAACAATATCTCCCCTTTTTCTGCCATTTTAAGGATGCCTTCTATCATTTCCTTGTCCATTCCCTCCCTCTGAGATGGGGGTCTGTACACAACCCCCATGTGGATTGTGGCACCATTTCCAGTCTCCAGGGTGACCCATAGGGACTCAACAACTTCCTGTTTACTCTTTAGATCTGTTGCTTTATTCCCTTCCCTTATATAGAGGGCTACTCCTCCTCCTCTTTTATCCACCCTGTCCATCCTGTAGACTGTGTATCCTGGTATACTTGCTGTTACATGGTGTCGCCCCATCTCCTGGACCTCAAACTGAAGTTTCTGCAACTGTTTACAAAGGATTACATGCCTAATATTGGTGCTGCCACTGCCAAACATGCCCCAGAATTCCAGAAATGTTTCCCAAAAAAGTTTATAGTAAATTGAGACAGAAATCAAGTGTCAGTCATGCTGTTAGATGGTTCAAGTCCACCATGTTTCCCATAAAATGCTATAGTATATTGAGACAGAAATCTGGTGGCAGTCATGCTGTTAGTTGGTGTCACCCCATCTTCTGGACCTCAAACTGCAGCTTCTGCCACTGTTTGCAAAGGATTACAGGCATCTGCTTGGTGCTGCCACTGATGAACATACCCCATAATTCCAGACATGTTTTCCAAAAAAAGTTACAGTAAACTGAGTCAGAATTCTGGTGTCAGTCATGCTGTAAGATGGTTCACATCCACCAATAGGACTGACATCTGTTGTTTTCTGCACAGTTTAAAATGTTTTTCAGGCCTAATCTTGTTGCTGCCACTGCCTAACATGCCCCAGAAGTCCAGAAATGTTTCCCAAAAAATATTACAGTAAATTGAGAAAGAAATCAAGTCTCAGTCAAGATGTTAGATGGTGCCCCCCCTTCTCGTGGACCTCAAACCGAAGTATCTGCCACTGTTGGCAGGCATATTTATGTGCTTGTTCTGTTTGCCTTCCTCAGGAAGTACATGATTATGTATTTCTATTGAATAAGTGCACCTGCAGTACTATCTGCAAAGGACAAACAGAAATCAGAACAGGTAGCAGCACTGTAGTCTATACAACTACCTACAACTGTTACTGTAGACTATTTGAGTGTTAAAATACTATTTTATTTTTTCAATTAGAAAAACACAAATTAAGTAATATGGGGAAACAGGAGAACAGAAGTAAGAAACTTTAAATGCCAAATTGACAGAGAATACCAACACAACAAGGAAGTGCAGCAACTATGAAAAAATACTTAAATAGTTTTTAATAAAATGTCAGTTTTTAAATGGAATAGTTATTACACCACTTAATAATAACCAGGTAGGTACAGGTAGGGTCACGCAAACTGAATTGTAAACCAACCTCACAGAACACCTCACAGTCACAATACATTCTATGGTCCGGATGAGTGGTGTCTGGAGAAGGCAAGCACTGCAATGTGTTAGTACTTACTAAATACAATTTTGGCTTATAGATATAGCAGACAGAAGGGACAACAAGATTTGAAATGAACAAACAAAATCACCTCCAACAATCTTGCAGGGACCACCACTGTCTTGAAATCTATGTAGTTTTTTATGTAGTGTGAGTCAGGTAGTAAACATCAGTAATGCATTAGGGAGGAAAGGGTTAATATGGTAAGCAAATTAAACACAAAAACAAGAACACTGCAATGCAGAGGCTAGATCACACTATTAATATCTGTGAGCAATTCAACAATGCAGTGTACTTGGATATGGACAAGTGTCCAATGTCCACGAATACTTTCAATACAAAAATAAAGCAGAAAAGTGATTAAACAAAGGAAAACAGGAACAGAACTACTCAGAATGAATAACTGTTCAGATAAAATTACCCCAAAAAAGGACAATATGTAAGAAAAATATTACAAATAAGTAGCACACCAACAAAAATTAAGACTTAAAAGAAATAACAGAAACTCACTGACAACTTGTGAGAAATCTGTCAAATATCAGGAACTAGACTACTTGCTTTCACATACACATGCACACACACACACACACACACACACACCACACAGTCGACCCTCTCCCAATCAACTCCCTCACAGACACAGACACAGAGAAAACTGAAAACACTACATAAGTTTAACTAAGCATTTTCCAAAGACACCAAAACAATAAAATGTTCACTAGCAAGACTAGGAAGAAAATTTAGATTTTGGGAGCAATTATCTCTCAAAAATAAAAAAATAAAGAGGTTTTTGAAGGGTTTATTGACAATGATGCACCACACTGAACTGCTCACTGACTCAACAGACAATATACTGTACTGTGCAGAAAACAGCCTGCATGTGATATTTCAGCTATTTACCCACAATGCATTGCAAATTTGCAGGAGAAATTGAAAAGCATTGCCAAAATTGGTGAAATTTGGTGACATTTTGCATTATGTGAAATCCCCATCCGAGGTGAAATTATGTTTCACCTAGACGAAAAATTTCATGTAATGCAGAAATTACGCAAAATATTTTGCTAGGTAAAATATTCCAATTTTGCACAACTCTACCCCTGAGCAACCCGAGTCTGTTCCCAACTTTGAGTCACTGGCATAGCATGAGGTGTGGCTTCCAGTGCCTCAACCCTCAGTGCCACTGTGCCAGCCCAAAGGCATTTGATGATATAGAATGGGAATATTTATTCTGAGCGCTATCTGAAATAGGAATAGGACCTGTTTTCCAGAGGTGGATTCACTGTTTGTATTTCTCCCCCAGAACGAGGGTCCTGGTGAATGGGGTATAATCAGACTCCTTCCCCTCTATACCATGGAACAAGGCAGGGGTGTCCCTTAAGCCCTCTTCTGTTTCTAATTGCAATAGAACCCATTAGCTCTGCTTTATGTCAAAATATGGGGATCTCAGGAATTTGAGTGGGGGGTGTCAATCATTCTCTGCCTTATTATATGCAGATGATTCACTCCTGACTATATCCAATGTGGATACATCTTTGCCCTTAGCGTGGGATGTTCTCTGTTCTTTCAGGGCAATCTCAGGCTTGCAGGCAAATTGGTCAAAGACCAAAAAATTGCCACTTTATTGGGCAGATTCTAACTGGGCCCTTCTATGCCCACAAAAATTAAAGTGATCACAAAGGGAATCCAATATTTGGGAATGCATATTTCTTCCAATGTATTGGATATGTGTTATTCGAACATTCAAGGGGTGCTTGATGTTTTAGCCAATTGATATACATTGATATACATCCATGTGTTAAACTTCACCTTTCTCTCCCAGGTAAGATTGCTGCAATTAAAATATTGGCCTTTCCAGAACTTTTTTACTGTATTAGTAATCTAGCTCTGACCATTCCTTCTGGCCTTTGGAATAAAATAGATAGGCTTTTTTCAAATTGTATTTGGGAAGGCAGGGCTCCCCATTTTAGCAGGAAAGTTTTACAGGCCCCTAACATAAGAGGGGGATGGAATATGCCATTGCCTTGGGCATGCCATTTAGTCAACGGCTTCAGGCAATGTTTATTTTGGCTGCACCCAGAGCAACGTACTGCCCACTTATGGGTTGATATTGAAGAAGCTATACTTTGGGATAGGCCACTTGCTGTGGGTTTAAAATAATTGCTTTCTGTAGGTCAGTATATTATTCCCCCCATCATTTATGCTAGGGGTATGGAAACAGGTTAATTAGATATTAGGTTGGGTTGTACTTATCTTGGTCCTTTTGAGTCACTGTGGAAGATCCTAAAATCCAGGTTGATGGTGTTAATACCAAGTGGAACACTTGGGCATCTAAAAGCATCCTATAGGTGGGAGATTTGTGTGACTGCAAATCTGGGTCACTTAGGTCATTTTCCAAGATGCAAGACTTCATTGATCTTTCTCCTAATACATGTTGGCAATATTTGCAGCTAAGACATGCTTTAGTACCCTGGTTTAAGAAAGATTATAATCTATTACAAACAGACCTCACTATTCACCACTGTAAATGGTTTAGACTGAGTAAGGGTCATACAAGTGTGTTATATAAACTTCTGCAAAAAACTTATACCCCAGATTGAGATTCCGCATGATTAAAATGGGCTGAGGAGATACAGGAACCCACAGATATTGTTATGTGGGAGGATTGTTTTAAGGAAGCCCATTGTGCTTCACCTGATCCTAAAGTACAGTTTATTCAGAAAAATGTTTTAAGTAGTTGTTATTGGACTCCAGTTAGATTATTGAGTATCGGACTCTCCAATTCTGATACTTGCTGGAAATTGTAAATCTGACTTTGGCATCCTCTATCATATTTTATGGGGATACCCTAACCTTAGGGATTGGTGGAGAGTTATAATTCAGTCTCTAGAGTGGACCTTAGGTGTTCCAGTCCCTCAGTCTCCCATATTTTGGATTTTGGGGATCCAACTTCTGTGTTTCCTCAGGCTTTTCATGTTAAGGCAGTCCTATGTGCTGCAGCTTTAGAGGCTAAAAAACTTCTGTCTAACTGGAGGTCTGTTAAGCTCCCATCACAGTCACAATGGATAGATGCACTATCTAAAGCTGCCTCATTTCCAATGTTTTGGAAAAGAAAGGCAATGGTAGCATTTTGTCAATCATAGAATGTCTGGTTGGCTTTTATTGGGGTATATTCTTAGGTTTGCTCTGTACATGTTCTCTTTAATAGAGACTTATTCAGGAGTACTGTATGTTTAATTTGGGAAGTTAGTTTTTTACACATATGCCACTATTTGCACCCTGTTTATATTGTATTTCTCTGTATCCCCCCATGTTACTGTGTTATAGATAATGTTAGTTATAGTTTCTGATATTTTCTTTAGATGCCATACTCTGTATGTTTTTGCTCTTGTTTATCAGGTTACTGTCCCTGTATATTTTTGAAATCTTAATAACATTTTTCTGTACAAAAAAAATAGCATTGGCTCATCCTTAGCCCTTGGAGCATTTGGCTCATCCTTAGCCCTTACTCAGAACCTACCCCCAAATTATGTGGTAGAGGGTTAAGAGAAGGTTAAATTCTGAGTGAGTCATCAAACTGCAGAAGAGAAGGAGTGGTTAAGCCTGCTTGCTGTGGTGAAGCTCTCTGTAAGTTTTGCTATTGTTTTTTAAACTACAGGAGAGAAAGTTTAGTTAATTCTTATTTCTGTTGAGAGAGTTAATTTGTAGAGGATTTTTGTAAGTTTTGATATTGTTTTACTTTTTTTGTAATTTAGCTTAAAGTGGAATTTAGCTGAAAGGTTTATGTGGCTGGAGTGACTTTCCCACCCACCCCTTTCACCAGGCTTTCTTAAATACTGAAATACCACTGGAGATTGGGTTTGAAGGCTGTGAGGAAGGAGCTTTGGAGCTGCAAACTGACCTGAGCCCTCACAGGAGGTCAGGAAGGAGGAAACATGGAACATCCATATGACCTAATTCTTAAAGATATAAAAATATATATAACTTATGAGTAGGTCTGTAGTCCTTATGAGAAGGATTGTGGTTTCCAGTTAGTACTGTAGTTGGTTGCCTTATGCTGTATGCAAGGGCATTTGGGATTACAATTTCTGTTAGAGGCTGGGCTTGGATTAGTTAATTCTACTTGCTGTAGGAAGAGTTAGTGTGGAGAGGCTGTATAGGTAGTGTAGACCATGGCTAGGATTGTTGGGTGCAATGGTTGTGGGGCAGCAATGTGGATGAACATACTGTCGAGGCTGGTAGGGTGTCCAATATGCCACAGGCTAAGGAGGCTCAAGGAAGAGGTTCAGTGGCTTGGCAGAGAGCTGGGGAGGTTGAGGGATGAGGGAAGGATAGCATCTGTAGGAGGGCTGACATCTGAGAGTATTGTGGGGGCACCACAGAGAAGGAACAGTGTGTCAAGGGAGGGAAGGGGGCAAACTAGACAGGAAGCCAGCTGATGAAGGGTGGTCTCTCTAGTAGAACCTAGAAAAAGAGGAGTGGCAGTAGGCAGGAGGGAGAAGAAAACACATAGTAAGGCAAAGGGGATAGGGAACATGTTTGCTTTACTAGCAACACATGGGAAAGAGGATGCAGGAGGTGATTGCACAAGGGCTAGCACTCACAAAAAGGAGGGAGTGAAGGGCATTAGTAGTGGAGAGATTGAGCATGGTGTTGCAGGGGGAGGGATAATACTCAGAGAGGTGAGGAGGGAGAGGGAGGTTGGCAGTCTAACAGGAGTAGGGGTCTCAATTGAGAGGGGCAGGAGGAAGACACTGGGGCACATGGTAAAAACACAGTCTTGAGTGGTTCCAAAAATGAGAACCTGGGTGGGGGGGTAGCGATTGGCACAAGGAAAGAGGAGATGGTGTACTGGTGTTGGGGGACTCCATACTCAAGGGGATCAGATGGGGCAGCAAGGAGGATAGGCACAGTCAGATATGGATAGAGTCCATTCCAGGATTAAAGGCAAACAAGGCAGGACAGGCAATCCTAAGGTGCATAAGGAGGGGTAGGAGGAAACCACACATTTTGGTACATGTGAGAACAAATGACCTAGAGGGAAAAATGGTGGAGGTAACAAGGGAGAGGACTGAGGAAATGGGAAGGTTGTGCAAGAAGACTGGGGAGTCTGTGGCCTTCTCTGAAGTGCTCCCAGTACCCTGTGCAAGCACAATGAGAAAGGAGAGGATTAGGGAGTTGAACTCATGGTTGGTAGAATGGTGTCAAACTAAGGGGTATGGGGTTGTGGGCGGCTAGGGCAGTACCTGGGATAATAACAAACTGTTTGCAAGGAATAGTCTGCACCTGAGTGGGGAGGGGAAGGAGGTATTAAAGCAAAGACTGGGGAGGTATATTGGGACAAGGGTGGATTTAAACTGGATGGGGGTGGCAAATGGACAGCAGGTAATGTCTCATTGAATGCAAGAAGCTTAGGAAACAAATCCAGTGAGCTACAGGCACTCTTAGCAGTGTGGAGGGTGGATATTGCAGCCGTCACAGAAACATGGGGAACTGAGCACCAGGACTGGCATTTGCAATCCCAGGATACAAATTATACAGGAAGGTCCATAAGGGTGAGGGTGAGGTGGCAGTTTATGTGAGGGACGGGATCAAATGCACAAGAGATGAGCGGGAAGAAAGGAGAATAGAGGCAATCTAGCTGCAGCACCTAGACTCAAGGGTAGGAAACTGAGGTTTGGGGTGGTATACAGGCTGCCATCCCAGTCTGAGAAGCTTGACAGGAAATTAGTGGGGCAAATCAAAAAGGTATGTAGAAAAGGGTAGGTGGTCATCATGGGGGATTTCAACTTGCCGGGAGTTGACTGGAGCATTCTGGTCACCTCCAGTGCTAGGCAGCAAGTGCTCTGGACACAATCCAGGAGGGTCTCCTGACACAGTTGTTTATTATACCTACTAGGCTAAAGAACACTTTAGCTCTAGTATTGTCAAATGGGGAAGCAGTGAGAGAAATAAAGGTAGCGGACCCACTAGCCGACAGCAATCACCAAATGGTGTGGTTTAATATCATGATGTGTGCGGAGCCAGAGAAATCAGTTACTTGTGTGGTAAACTCCGGGGGGGGGGGACTTTGGGAGGATGCAGGAAGTACTGAAAGGGAAACTGGAGGGCATAAGGCAGGAGATGGATGTGGAGCATAAATGGGATATTATTAAATGGGGAATTACAGAGGCAACAGAAGCCTGCACCAAGGCACAGTGTAAGAGGAGCAGAGCAAGAAAACCATGCTGATTGAACAGCGAGGTTGTGGAGGTGGTGAGGGCAAAACGAGTGGTGCACCAGAGGTATAGGAGGACAGGAAAGGAAGTGGACAGAAAGGAATATGCATGATGGTCCAGAGAGGTGACTAGAAAAGTGAGAGAAGCCAAGGCCCAGAGGGAGCTGAGATTAGCGCAGGGAATTAACGGGAGGGGGGGACTTTTTCAGATACATCAGGGAGAAAAGGAAGTGCAAGGAGACAATCGTGAGGATAAAAAAGGGATGGGGAGTGGATAGAAAAGGGGAGGAGCAGGCAGAAGCACTGAATGAATACTTTTGCTCAGTGTTCATGGAAGAAAAGGGGGGATCACTACCAGCATGGGCTGGGAGGGTGGAGATGGGGGAGAGGAGGCGACAGATGGAAGTATTGAGGCAAGTAGAGTCTTAGAGGGACTGAAGGCACTGAAGGTAGACAAGGCACCAGGGCCAAATGGTATCCACCCTAGAGTGCTGAGGGAGATGGCGGAGGTGTCAGCAGAGCCACTGGAGGATCTGTACAGCACCTCACTAGAGACAAGATAGGTGGCACTGCCCTGGAGGATGGCACATGTAGTACCATTACACAAGAGCAGGCCAAGGGATGAACCAGGTAATTATCATCCAGAAAGTCTCACCTCCAAAGTGTGCAAACCCATGGAAATGATACTGATGAAAAGACTGGTGTCATACCTGGAGGACAATGGCCTCCAGTATGTGAGGCAACATGGGTTTGTCTCAGGGAAGTCTTGTCAGACTAACTTGATACAGTATAATGACTGGGTGACAGGTCAGCTTGATAAGAGTCATGCAGTGGATGTTCTTTACTTGGACTTCAGCAATACCTTTGATTCAGTGCCTCATGGGTGGCTTGGGGGGACACTAACTGGTGTAGGGGTAGGGGCAGAAATAATGAACTGGATTACAAGCTGGCTGAGTGGGAGGCTACAACAGATGGTAGTGATAAGGGAGCTCTTAATTCCAAGGCTGGTGACAAGTGGAATGCCACAGGGCTCCATGCTGGGGCCAGTATTATTTGGACTCTTCATATCAGACATTGCACATGGGGTGGTGAGCAAGGTAAGTCTGTTCATTGATGACACCAAATCGGAGCAGTGGTGGATGAAGGGGATGGATGGAAGCAGCTGCAGGGGGACCTAAGCAAGCTAGAGGAGTGGTCAGAGAGGTGGCAGCTGGGGTTCAATGCAAAGAAGTGTAAGGTTATGCACTTTGTGGCAACTAACCCAAGGAGAGAATAATGGCTGGGGGGGGGTTAAGTTGGGGATCACTGAGAAGGACAAGGACCTAGGTGTAATGATAACAGGGACCATGAACAAAACTGCCCAGTGCAGGAGAGCAGCTGCAAAAGTGAACAAAATGCTGGGGTGCATAATGAGGGGGGTTTCATCCAGGTGAAGAGAGGTGATCTTGCCCCTCTACAGGTCACTGGTAAGGACACACTTAGAGTATTGTGTGCAGTTTTGGAGACCATATCTAAAGCGTGACATCAGGCTATTGGAGGGGGTACAGAGGAGGGCAACAAAGATGATATGTAGAATGGAGGGGAGAGACTATGACAGCAGGCTGGGAGACCTGAATATGTACACTCTGGAGGATAGAAAGGACAGGGGGGACATGATAAAGACATTCAGGTATCTGAGGGAAATCAATACAGATGGGGCAGACAGGGTCTTTAAGCTGAGGAGGGGGAGGGACACCAGTGGACATGGGCTAGGAATAGAGTGGGGAAGATTTAGGCAGGAAATGAGGAGACACTATTTCACAGAGAGGGTGGTAGCAAAATGGAGCACACTACCAGAATGGGTTGTATCATGTAAATCTGTGAACAGCTTCAAAAGGGCATGGGACAGGGAACAAGGGAGAGTGAAGATGGGGAAGGTGGGGGTGGCAGTGGGATGACAAAGGGGATGGGGTGGGGCAGTTGCAAACTAGGGGTGCTAGTTGCACACTCAAGCAGACTTAGATGGACCAGATGGTCTGCTTCTGCTGGCACATTCGTATGTTAATATGTGTCCTCCTCACAGGCACTTGCCTACAAGGAGGGGACAATGCAAAGGGTCCTCATGCCTGATCCCAGTCCCAAGGCAATGTAGAAAGCAGGAGGTGCTGTATAGTCAAAGCCTCCAGGCTCCTCTAGTCTGAGTATTGTTTTGCAATGCCAAGTCTGTCATTAACATACTAACTATTATTGGAGATGTTATCTCTAATTCATAGGCTGACCTAGTGTGTGCCGAATCACAGAGACCTGGTTGGATCACACCATTGAACCAGTTCTAGTGAAAATGGTCTGTCCGTGGTACTATGTCATACATCACCTGAAAATAGAGCCCAGTGGTGATAGCATTTTCATGTATTTTAGAAGAGGGCTGCATTGTGTGGTATCACCAGGGGAGGAGTTGGGTCATTTGAGTGGGTGGACTTAGAGTGTGTGTCTAATCTTTGGTGCAGGATTGCCTCTTCTACTGCCCACTTGGAGGTGGTGGGAACTCCCTTTAGTAATTTGATGAGAGGTTGTTGGTTTTGGCTGTAGAATCTCTAAGATTTCTTTTAACTGGAATAGCCTCCCAGCAGAGGTGGCGGGGGCAAAAACTGTAATGGAATTTAAGAATGTGTGGGATAGGAATAAGGGAACATTAGGGATAAGGAACGGGGGGATTAAGCTGGAGATCAAATGGGGCCAGCGGCATTATAGAAGGTAGGGAAAATGGTCAGACTAGGTGGGCCATGTGATGCTTATCTGACATCAAATTATTAGTTTCTATGTTTCTATGTAACTGGAGCTGTGCATTCACTACACTCTCTCTGGTCTATGAAGTAGGTCAGAGAAGCAAGGAGCCAATGCTTACAATCTATTTAGAAAAGGTATGCTACCATTACCTTTCTGTTTAGCCCCTTTCCAGACTAGCTTATTGCGAATTTCCAGCTGGTGTGGTTCCTGCAAGTGTTTTCTTTGTTTCCACCAGGTGCAGTATGCCAGTGGAAGTCAGACCGGACTGCTGTGCGGTTATGTGGGGCCTTTGGCCTCCTGAAATGTCTGCAGCTAAGGGGTGGAGTGGAAGGGATCTTAGAGGAGAGATCAAAGGGGCCACTCAGAATGGCTGCAAACTCCACTGGTGAAGGAGAAGGAGAGGAGAAGGAAGCCACACTGAGTTAAAATTAAAAATCTGTTTGGCACAGTTCTGACACAGTTTTGCAGAACCTACCTATTGAGAAAATGAGAAAGAAAGAATACTAAAAGAATATCAAAAATGGAGGCGTCACTAGCATCATATTTCTTTTAGAAACTGCATTATGTATTTTTTATAAATTGTTGTATGTATTTTTTAAGTATTTTAAGTATTTTTAAGAAAGCCCACCCACATTTCTGAGTGTACCCTTTTGGTAATTGAAAAGTTGTTGCATTATATATGTTCTATTGATATACATATTTAGCTGCATTTTAAGAGAAGAGGTTTAAAACAAGGTTCAAAAGGTTCAAGAACTTAATGTTTAAGAAGTACGGCAAGGTCATGTGAGGTCCTTAAGGTATAAATGGGCATGCATGAGCACACGCAGTCAAATCTGTCGCATCTGAGACAGAGCGTGTTGTACTTCTCAGACCAGAAGAATAAGCAAGTTTGTAACCAGAGGCTATTCTATTTTTTTGTTAATCACTTTCTTTTTGATTTATGCAGCTACACTTTTTCTAGCATTGTCACTTCTGAGCTTGCTAAGCCTGGACAGCCATTAAAACATCTACAATGTTTCAGACTCACAGAAAGTAATGAAACTTCTAGAGGAAGTTCTGTAGTCTGTTCAGAATCTCCTTTTATTTTTTATGGTGTTGTTCTGTTGATTTGGTGTGGCATTGTACAGTGGTGCATTGCAGCCAAGTTTTCTGACCTGCAATTATCACCAGGAGACTAGCTTTTCAATAGTCTAATGTCTCAGCAAAGCTATACGATATACTAAATCCAGGAGAAAGAAAGGGAATCATCATTAGCATTAATATCAACTTTAAATTTAACTTTACTTTGCTATTTTAAAAACATTAAAAGTAATCTAATCTGTTTTAAACCTCTGAATCAGAACATGGTATAACGATTAGTGCTAATTAGTGCTAATAGAATTAGATAATTTTAGTTAGCACAAAACACTTTCTGCTATAGATTCCATACTATGTTTATCCATGTTAGGGTTTTCTGCTAGGATAGACCCTGTGTAAGAGCTGGAATTTTACCATTCTAAGGGAACATATAACTTGAGTATTAAAGAATCCAGATTTGCAGCTTGCAGCTTGTCTCTATGCCCTTGCCTTTGTCTTAGCCATTACAGTAAAAAATATTTCCTTCTCTTCAATAGTGCAACTGAGAAGTAAATTAAAGGTATTTATGTATGCACTGTTGGGAGAGGAGAGGAGACTATTAAAGGAGAAGATCTGGACTATTGGAATAGATTTGGACTACTGGAGTAGAATCTGGTATGAAATCTGGTGTGAAAAAGAAATATTTTTGTCTTGCAAAGACTGTCATCTCTAATATAACTGACACATAGAGTGGAGATAGAGTAGAGATTGTGAGTCAGCTAAAAGAGTCAAGAAGATTCAACAAGAGCCTCAGCCTAAACCTCAGCACTGAACTGTGTGAACTTTTGTGTGACCATTCTCTCAGGAATATATTCAGGTGTTGTATTCCCTGGAAGTGGGTTGATATAGCTGTGCAGCCTTATTGTAGCCTTATTGTTGATTTTGCTCTTGTGTGCTTAAACTGTATAAACCTTATTAAATATATTAGAAAGTTAGGGATAATTATTTATAGTAATTTGAATTATCTCTGCCTAGTTTCTTAGCCATTTCAGTCAATTTCAAGCTATCATTTGTATTTTTGAATTTATTCCATACTCTTCTGTTCCATTTTTTATGATAATGTGTTACTCCTTATTGTGTAGAAATGTCTAGCAACCTGAAAAAAAGACTGTCAATATATATAGTCATAGGGACCATAAAGATACTAAGTGTAATAAGAAACAAGAAGTGTTAGAGAAGGGATATGGTGAGAGGAAGCAAGGTGATCCCATAAAAATTTTGCATTTTTTGCATACTGCAGAAAATCATATAGTGCTAATGAGTAATATGAAAGTTGCAAAAAATTTCAAACCTAAGCTTACTTCATCACCAGTTAGGTGTTGTAGCATGGGGACACAATTCTCATCACACACCCTATTGAAAAAAACAAGAAATCTTGAAGAAATTGCATTAGCCAATGATGTGGGGGAGATGGAGGAAAAAAAGGCAGATGATAATCAAACTGGTATTACTGGTCCTGAGTTACATTTGTCAGATTTAACCTTCTCCAAAGGCACAGAGGAACAACATAAGTGTAATATTAGCCAACAATGTGGAGAAAATGTAAACATTTGACTCTCATAAAGATACAAGTAAAAATGGGAACTTTAACTGCTAAGAATTTTTTTTTTATGTTGTTGAACCAGGTATAGCACACTAAGCTGAAAGCTTTTTTTACAGGATTGACCTGGGAGCACAAGGAGGTTAAGCGACTTGCTCAGGGTCACACAGTATGCAAGTGGAAGCTGTGGGATTCAAACCCAGGTCTGGCCTGCGGGATGTCACCAAATTTGCAGCTCAGAGCCTTAGACCACTACGCTATACTGCCTCAGTCACTGACAATGATGTAACTGTAATACCAGATCCAAAACCTGAGACAGTCCCAAACTCCAATGCTATTGATTTGGAACCTCAGCAAAAAAAAATCAAGTTAACATACAAGATTCATATCTGAATGATTATGAGTCCTTTTTAACCCCCTATATAAACAAAGAAAACTTAGATCCTCCTTCTAAACCTGGAGTACTAGATAACATTTCTAGATTTTTGATAAATAGTAAGCAAGAAAGAAGGAGTAATATAGATGGAAATGAGAAAACTGAAAATGAATCCCTTGTTCTCTCAAATGAAGACTCTTCTGGGATTTTGAATGAGTGGTTAATTAGCAAATTCGATGAACTAAAGAAGGAAATAAAATTTTGGGAATTCTCAACTAATGGAACTGGTAGCTCTAGAGCATTCATTGACTTTTATGCTGATAAGACTGCTGTAATTGAAGAGGCTAAAGTATGTCAAAATTGCACCAAAAAAATGTAAGATGGAAGTAGAGGGAATGGGAGACAGAGAAGAAGTAAATAAGCATCGTATAAGACAGAAGGAAAATCATAAAAATTAGGTTAAAAAAAGCAAGGGAGCAAAATTAATAAAACTCATTACAGAAGAGGTGGCAGATAAAGAGGGTTGCCCAATTAAAGGGGCAGACCTCATTGTCCCACGGCCCTGCCAAGAGGTATGGAAAGATCAGGATAGGGGGAAGGTGAGAGAAGAAGGGGAGGGGGCTAAGAGAAGGGCATGAGGTCACGAAAGGGGAGGACCTGATGAGTCACAAAAGGGGTGGGCAAAAGTGAGTGTGTGAACAATGAGGTGGCAACCTGTGATTGTCCAAGGGGAGTCAAAAGGGAGGAACAAAGAGAGCAGTTATAAGGGGCTGCACAGCAAGGAAGCTCACAAATTTTCTCCAAAGAGTTTCCCCACCACCCACCCTGAAGGGAGGAGCAGAGGGCACTGTGGTAGGTGGAGCACAGTGCACCACTGTGACAGGTGGAGCACAGTGGCAGGCTGCATGTGGACTGCCAAAGGCAGACAGCAGAAAAGGAAAAAAGGGGAGAGGAGGACAGGAAAGAAAGGTGGGGAAATGGAAAACATTAAAAGGACACAGGATTGATAAGCAAGAGACAGAGGCACGGTGTGTATGCTCATACCCCTTTACAACCTAAGAGGAAGAGAACGGGCCCCCCATGATGTACGTCTGGGGGGCAGAAGAAAAAGAAGAAAGTGATAGAGTGTATGAATTGAACAAGAATGTGGATGTATATAATGTATATGAATATTATTGTGAAGAGATTGTAAATGGAAATTGTGGAGATGTACCATGTTGTGACCATGGTATTGTAAACTATGATATCTTTGATGATTCAGTAAAGTAATTGCAAAACTGAGCAACCACACACAATATGGTCTGTGTCTTCATTGGTGGGGGTTCTGGGGACAAAGAACTAAATGAAATACAGCAATTGATTACTGAGTTAAACCAAAGAAAGAATCAAACCAGAGCAGAAAAAGGAGCTAAAAAAAACAAACAAAAAAAAAACAAAAACAGAAAAATCCTGGATAAGGAAAAGAGGATAAAACAAACTCTAATATAGGTCAACCAGAACGGCTATTGATAGAAAAAACTGAAAAGGGGACAGATAAGGGGAATTCTAAAAAAAGTTAAATTCAACAATGCATCACAAAATGAAAGAACCCATGAAGGTAAAAAAAACCCTGAGACAACAGAAGAGAAAAAAGATAAGTTAGTTGCAACTGGATAAATATTACCTATCTATCTTAAGGGAGTTCCAAAATAAAAAAAAAAAGAATAGTTATTTACTAAAACTGGCAACATATAATCTATTAAAGGGATTAATGGGAAACAAGATTGGGTGGCAAGACTTAAAATCAGTCTACAGTTATAAAGTACGTCTGTGTAAAGGTTGGATATGTGTTGTATTGAAAAACCCTGATAATAGAAAATTACTTCTCTCAGATAAGGAAAAATTTCTTGATGTAGGAATAATGCTAGATGCAACTATAAAATGTGAACAAGAAACTGTGTCAGAGAACAAATCCTGTAAAAAGTTGGGAATCTAGCAAGTACTGAGAAAAAGGGAATTTATCATCCAAACAACTGCATATTACTGCCTTTATGAAACCTGTAGAGACAATACATAGTTTGGAAGGGGATGACAAGGAAAAGGTAATAAGGAGAGGAAGGAAACAATTAGGGTCACGTTTTAATTACACTGAGGTTTTGAAAGTTGTGAGTCTATATGACTCCCACTTGAATTCATCAGTAAATGAGACAGCGGCCAGGGGTATTACCACAGATAGCACAATAAACCTAATAGATGAGTCAAATTGACTGAATCAAGCAAAATCTGTCAAAATAAAACAACATTAACAGCTATTCATTGGAATATAGCAGGATTAAAAACAAAACTTATGGATAAAGACTGCCTTAATTGGTTGAAAAGTTTTGCTATTCTTCTATTACAAAAGACATGAATTGGGAAACTAGATGAAATGCTGATAAATGAGTACAAGGCATGGACTACACCAGCAAACAGGACACATAGATATGGGAGGCTAAAGTGGGGACTTGCAATTTTTATTAATACCAGACTTGATTTCAAAACTTTAGAAATAAGTATGTTTAATGAGTTCTTTGTGTATTTAGTGATATCAAACCATAGCAAAGTCTGGGTATTATTTAACATATACTGCGTATTCCACCAGGGTTAGAGCATAGAAAACTTCATGGTATTATACATGCTATAAGTGATGCATATGTGTCTGTTAAAGCTAGATTCCCTGTTGCTATGCTCATTATGGCTGGTGTCTTTAATGTGTGCATACTGTAGGTAATGGTTTGGAAGACCCTTCATCAGAGTGGGATATGGATGATACCCTGAATATTCCTGTAAGGCAGTCAAAAGATAAAAATTTAACAAAAAATGGTACAGGGAAGTTAAGTGACTTGCTTAGGGTCACACATTATGGAAGTGGAAACTGTGGGATTCAAACCCAGGTCTGGTTTATTGGATGTCACCAGATTTGCAGCTCAGAGCCTTAAACCACTGCCCTATACTGCCTCCCTATAGTATTATTAAATTATTATTAAAATTATTTAGTGACACAGGTCTAAGGGTGCTTAATGGGTGCACAAAAGATGATTGGGAAGGGGAATTTACCTTCTCAACAGCAATAGTGGGAGCAGTTTTGGTCCTTTTTGTTACAGTGGCTAGTGAGTATCATATGGTTGAACAGTTTAAAGTACATAAGATTTGGGATAGCAATCATTATCTGATCATTTGTGATTTGAACTGTAATCTTAATGTACTAAAAAGAAATATGGAAGGGGAACAGGAAGCTAGCCTCCATATGTGCACAAAGTATGGAAAAAAATTCAGTCGAATGAGTACACTAAAGGGATGGTTGATAATATAATAAATAGTGAAGAAACAGGCATACTGTAGCTGTGTTTTATTAACATCTGATTTTAGTGTAATTGAAATTTAATGCATGTATGAGTAAATTTGAGACCCAATTAAGTTCTAAAAAAGGTAAAAAATTAATAAGAATAATACTGGTATATTTAACCCGTGGTTTGATAAAGACTATTATAATTTAAGGAAAGAAATCAAGAAAATAGGAAAACTAAGAGCTGCAATTCCATCTTGCCAAGTTCTAGTAGCACTAAGAAACCTTAAGAAAGAGTACAGAAGATTAATATATTCTAAAAAAAAAACCAGACCTATAAATCTAAACTTTGTGCAGAACTGCAGGAAAGTATAGAAAAAAAAGAGTCTAAAATGTTCTGGGCCCTGGTAGCATAAGGCTATTATGAAAATAATATATGTTATAACACACTCGGTATGATCACAGAAAATATGTGGATGGACCATTTTAATAAAATATATAATGTGGAAAAAAATAATAAGGACTTAAAGTTAGACATCTATGACCCAAGAATTGATGTAAATACTATTGTGTATACATTTGCAAAAGCAGAGGTAAGACAGGCAATCTTAGTCCAGAAAAGGAATAACGCTGCTTGTGCAGATGGATTTCCAGCTGAGGTATTTCTACACAATCCAGATTTTTGGTCTAACATGTTGGCCCCCATTTTTTCATTTATAAGCACTCTCCTAATACTTCCTCAACACTGGAATAAAGGTATTATTGGCCCATATGTTTTAAAAAGGAGACAAACAAGATCCAAGATGTCATAGGCCAATTGCCCTGCTTCTTGTTGTTCAAAAAATTTATGCAAGATTAATTTTAGATAAGCTAGTTCCTTGAGCAGTGGAGAATGATTTAGTATTGAAGTTCCAATGTGGTTTTAAAAAACAGCATAGTGCTTTAGATTTAATGCTTACATTAACTTTCCTGATAAGTATGTTAATGAGAGAAAGGAAACATTGCATGTTGGTTTTATAGATATTAAAGCAGCCTTCAATTCTGTAAATAGGACAAAATTATGGGACATTTTAGAAGAATTAGGAATAGATGCTCAATTATTAGCAATTCTAAAAATTCTTCATTTTAGTACAACAGCAGAGATAAGATATAGTTTGGATAGGGCATTATCTAAAGAAATTAATATTAAACATGGCGTAAAGCAAAGTTGCCTATTGGCTCCATTACTATTTAACTTATATATTAAAACTTTAGTAAAGAATATTAGAAATATCGATACCTTTGCTCCATCAATAGCTAATGAAAAAATACGGATATTAATGTATGCAGACGATGCTATTGTTATATCTCAAACTCCACTTGGCCTGAAAAGAGGCATGACTAGTTTTATGAATTCATTAGAAACATTAGATCTGGAATTAAACATTGAAGAGCCTAAAATAATGGTGTTTGGAAGCAATAATAAAAATATAGAAAAGGACTGGACAATCAAGGGAAAAATCTTTCAGGTGTTAATGAATATAAGTATCTAGGCATTATTTTTGACATTAAGTGTACCTAGAAACAACAGTTGTCCCACAAAAAAAGAAAAACTCTCAGAGGACAGTTGGTACCATAATATTTTTTGCTAATAAATTCTAAAAAAAATTATTTGTGGCTATGAAAAATGCATTTGAAGCAAAATCAATGGGATAAACACTGTATGGGAGTGAAATATGGGATTTGGGCCTAGCAAAATATGTCATACATAGCATGGAAATAATCCAGAATGTGTTTATCAGAAGTACATTACATCTTCCAAGAGACTGCCCAACTAGCTTTCTAAGACTTGAAGCAGGGATGCTTCTAATAAGCACAAGAATATACATTAGATCCATTAATCTATGGACTACAGTAATTAAAATGAATGACGAGAGATTATCAAAAGTTAAAGACCTTAATGACTTTAGAAGCAGGCAAAAAAACTGAAAACTGGTTTACTAAATTGAATACTACACTTAAATGTGTTGGTCTTCAAGGTTTGTTTTTAGTGAAAACCATAAACAATGTTGATCTCTTTGTCAGTGAAGCCATCATACGGCTACATGATAATGCTGTGCATTTGGATATGGGAAAAATTAATGATGCAGATATAGGAGGAAGATATACCAGAATGAAAAAGAAACGGGGTGTAGAAAAATACTTACTGGAATGTGAGAATGCTTGGCACAGATACACTTTAAGTGCCATAAGTCTAGCTTGCTTAGGCAATACATATTTTAATTTAAATAAATATTTGGGCAATAAGGCTATGGGACTGTGCAATTGTAGCCATAAATCTATTAATATTATATGTATTATATATGAGTGTGATTGCAAGAAGGCAGAAAGAAACTGTTGGTTAGCTCCCTTGTTACCAAAGTATAACATAGAGGTGGGCATGGAGGTGGCTCACTAGCCATCTCCTGGAACTCATGTGAATGAGGAACAATCTCTGGCATAAGACCAAGGTGAGTGGTAAACAGAAAGACATTACCACCTACAAGGCTGCCAGAAACAAATGCACATACCAAGTTAGACTTGCCAAAGCTGCTTATTACAAAGAACTGCCTGGGGTCACCACATCCCTGCAGTGTGTCTCCCCCTCAGTCTCCACCTGCAGCACTGTTAAAACCTCCCTTATTGTCCCCAGGGTAAGGACCTCTATGGCCCAGAGATCCTTTTGCTATTGGGATCCCTCCTGGTTCATATCCCTCCCAGCCAATATAGTAGACTCCACTAAGCTTGGTCCTTTCAAGGTCTCCGTCAGAAGCCATCTGACAAGTACTCCCTGCTGCAACTGCACATAATCCCCCACCTGCCCCTTACCTTCACCCCTAGGCTGGGTCTGCTCTGTCTACTTTTGCTGTTTGTACCTGGGGTCTCATGCAACATCTGCTGACTAATGTAATAAAATATCTCTGGTTGCTACCTGACGTGGTACTCATGTACCTATAGTATGACTACTGTGATCTACCTATTACCAAGCATATACCACCAGTGAATGCCTGTAACACTGGTTGCTTTTTAAATCTAAGCGTTATGTACTGTACTGTTTTGTTTGCTTTGATGTATTGCTCTCTTGACGAGGTGCCTTGGTAAATGAATCTGTGACTCAAAGGTCTGTAAACCAATGATCTAATAAATAAATAAATAAATAAGAACTGGGGACATGGTAAAGAGTTCTGGGACTCAATGAAAGCCCTTACAGGGAGGGAGGGAGTGAAAGGCCCCTCCCGATCATATAGTAACAAAGACAGGGACCCTACAGGAGCCAAGTGAAATAACCAATGCTTTCAACCTGGCCTTCGCTGACCTGAGCACTGTCCTACCCAGTGATTACCTTGATGCACAACTTCCTTGTCAGCACACCAGCAATGTTGCTTCATCAACAACTCAGCCAGATATACCACCATTTTATTTTAGGCAGATTTTCAGATCTGAGACCATCAAGTATGTCAAGCAGGTCCTAGGCAAGACTAGGATGGGGAGTGATCAATTGGATATGAAGTTGATCACCCTCACATTAAATGAGCTAGTGGAGCCTCTCACTAAAATCTACAACAAATCCCTAAACACAGGAATGTTACCAGATAAATGGAAGGAAGCACTCGTCACCCCAGTTTTCAAAAGTGGTGACAGAACCAACCCGGCTAATTACAAGCCAGTTTCCATACTGCCCCCCACTCTCCAAAACATTGGAATGAGTACTCTCAAACCAACTCACAGAGTATCTCAAGAAGTATAAGAAGTATAATCTCCTTCCCCACAACAGCATGGCTTTCATAAAGAGCACTCAACCATTACAACCCTGGTTGATTACACCACCCCACTCTATAAAGCAATGGACAATGGATTGGCAGTGGGGTCTATCTTTATAGACCTCACCAAGGCATTTGACACTGTGAGCCATCAGCTGCTACTACAATGTCTATCAACCATTGGCCTGTCAGGAGACACTTAATTGGTTCGACAACTACCTTTCTAGTAGGCCCCAAAATGTGAGAGTAAATGGCTCCCTCTCTGAGCCCAGGGAAGTGAACATTGGGGTCCCTCAGGGATCAGTTCTGGGACCATTACTCTTTAGTCTCTTCATAAACTCACTGCAGACAGCCTGCCTGGCACACATGGTCCTATATGCAGATGATGCAGTAATCTCGGTTACTGGCAGTGATTTAACCACAATTACCACTGAGCTGCCACCTAACTTTCAATTGCTTGAATCTTGGTTCACTACTAACAAACTACTCCTCAACTACAAAAACCAAAAACAAAAAAAAAACAACAGTATGCTTTTTACAATGCCGCAAAATGGGAAAAAATATACCCAGCTTGTACTTCATAGCCACAAAGGTCATACTCTAGAGCAGATTAGGACTTCCAAATATCTTGGTGTACACCCTGATGACACACTCACCTTCTCTTCCCATGTTGACCATGTAATAAAATCAGCCAAAGTCAAGCTGGGGGTTCTCTATTGCCACAAACATGCAATGACCCCTGAAGCGCTGAAACTGATAACATGCAATTCAGTGCTATCCATCATAGATTATGGCCTTGTGATATACAGTGCTGGAACTGACCCCATGCTAAAAAGGGTTAAAACTCTCCTCAATAAAGCCTGCCAGCTGGTCCTTGGTGGCTAGTTACCTGACCCACACCTGTACACTATACTCCAAGACAGAGTGGCTCCCACTACATCTCTGTTTTAAAGGAGGAGGAGGAGGAGGCAGTATAGCACAGTGGTCTAAGGCTCTGAGCTGCAAATCTGGTGACATCCAGCAGACCAGACCTGGGTTTGAATCCCACAGCTTCCATTTGCATACTGTGTGACCCTGAGTAAGTCACTTAACCTCCTTGTGCTCCCAGGTCACTCCTGTAAAAAAGCTTTCAGCTTAGTGTGCTATACCTGGTTAAACAACAACTTAAAAAAAAATAAATAAATTTCAAGCTTGCCTATTGGATAAAAAAAATCCTTATTAGAGCACTTACCTGAGACCACCTCAAACCTCTTTAAGTGCGCTCAGTCCTCTGCCAACACCAGAAGCACTACTAAAGGGGAACTTGTGGTGCCTATCATTAGCCCAAAGAGCCCTTTCCTATCAGGGACCTAGGTTGTACAGTGACCTTCCTGCTGATGTAACTGGCTGAATGAAGATTAGCCAGTTCAAACATGGCTTACACTCATATCTTGCCAGTGAGTCATGCTGTGGCTGTACCCCTTAAAGCCTGGCAGAGCCATCTCTAGCTCTCCTCTCTCCCATTGCCCTTACACCTGTGTATTCTTACTTACCCCCACCAGCTCCCCCCCCACGTCTGCATTCCCCCTACATTTTTTCCTTGCACAAAACCACCTCAGGCTGCTTCTATCCTCCTATGCTCCAAACCTGCACTTAGCCCCTGAACTATTTGTCTTTTTCACAGTAAAGGGTTGTACCACACTTCTAAAGTGCTGTTGTGAATATTACTTGCTTTTTGCAACTTGTATGTAAATTGTAACCAATGTAATTGTTATTTATCCTAAATATCTCTTGTAATGCTGTTTTCTCCCATGATTCTGAGTTGTACCTTCTTTTTGTGTACTGTCCTGTTGCATGTCTGATTCAGAACCTTTGTAAATGAGTCACCAGCTCAAAGGCATTGAATCCTAAACTTGAATAAATAAAATAAATCAATTTTTACATTCGCTTGTGCGCATGCACAAGGAACGTTTTGGGAGAGTAGCACACTTGGAGGTGTGCCTCTCCCATCCAATGCACTGCTCCCTTGAGCAGGCGTGGCATCCTGCACCAATGGGTGCAGTAGCTCAATATGACAGCGGTGTTCCTCTGCTTCAAAGCTAACCGCTGCCATACTGGCGCTTCTCATCACAATGTCCCCTTATCACGCTTCCCCTGCACTTCAACCGCCCCCTACAGCTTTGGTGCCGCAAACTTTGTTTGCCGACGGGTGCCTAACTCCCCATCGGCCCTTGGCCCCTGCATAAGTTTTCTGACGGGTGCCCAATCCCCCATCAGCCCTTGCCCCCCAGACATCTTGTGCCATGCTGGAGCCCACCCCAGCATGGCAAACGGTCCCATGTCGCCATTTTTTTTTTAACACCTGTAAAATAAAACGGTCCCACAGCGCATCTCCCAGCCCCTCCCACAACCCGCACCCACCCACTGTGCACTCCAGCCTCCCCACACCCCACCCCATACTTACCTCCGGACTCCGGCGCCGACGATCTTGGTGGACCGCAACACGCCTGCACTCTTCAAAGCGCATCATGAACTGAGGAAATACCGGTAAGCTGTATAATGGGCTAGATAGGGGGTTTCAACTTTATTAGACATTCAGTCATGTTTTGGATTTTTGCACCAAATATTCAACATGGAGTTTGGACCCCTTCTCATGAATGATGTCACTGTCATGGCGTTATTCGGCTTGAGGGTGATTTCGAGGCTGCTGAATCACTGCACATAATCACCCTTGGCGCATGATAATGCCATGACAGTGACATCATTCATGAGAAGGGTCCGAAACCCGTTAGTTGAAATGCAAAAAATTCCAAAATGACTGTTTTACTGAGCGTATGCTGAGAAGTTCCTACGCAGGCTCATAAGTTCGCAATTTTCAATATTTTCACTCCAGATTTTCAACATTGCCATTTTATCACACCTTCTTATGAGTTGTACAGCTGTCATTTTCAATCTTACATAAAATGTGTTTCCGCCCATGTAGCACACAATGGGCGCAGTCAGTGTCTTGAAATCAATATATGGAACACATTAAGAAAATCACAGTGACACTGTTCATGAGCAGAGGTCTTAAAATGTCTATGTTGAAAATTTGATGAAAAATCCTAAAATGACTGTTTTACGACCGATGCGTTCGCGTTTTCCTTGCACGCTCGTACATTTGCAATTTTCAATATTTTCCTCCAGATTTTCAACATTGCCATTTTACCATACCTCCTCATGAGCAGTATAGCTGTCATTTTTCACATCCTGCCCAAAATGTGTTTCTGCCCATGTAGCACACAATGGCACAGTCGGTGTGCGAACTCAATGTATGGGACACATTAAGAAAATCACAGTGACACTGATCATGAGCAGAGGTCTTAAAATGGCTGTGCTGAAAATTTGGTGAAAAAATTCCTAAAAATGACTGTTTATGAGTCTGCGTTGCACAGTTCCTACACGCTTGTAAGTTTGCGAATTTTCAATATTTTCACTCCAGATTTTCAACATTGCCATTTTACCACACCTTCTTATGAGCACTGCAGCTGTCATTTTTCACATCTTGCCCGAAATGTGTTTCTGCCCATGTAGCGCACAATGGCACAGTCGGTGTGCGAACTCAGTGTATGGGACACATTAAGAAAATCACAGTGTCACTGTTCATGAGCAGAGATCTTAAAATGGCTATCTTGAAAATTTGGTGAAAAAATTCCTACAAATAACTGTTTTATGAGCGTGTGTTGTGCAGTTCCTACGCACGCTCATAAGTTTGTGAATTTCCAATATTTTCACTCCAGATTTTCAACATTGCCATTTTACCACACCTCCTTATGAGCAGTACAGCTGTCATTTTTCACATCGTGCCCAAAATGTCTTTCCGCCCATGTAGTGCACAATGGCACAGTCGGTGTGCGAAATCAATGTATGGGACACAGAAAGAAAATCACAGTGACACCATTCATTAGTAGAGGTCTTAAAATGGCTATCTTGAAAATTTGGTGAAAAAATTCCTAAAAAGGACTGTTTTATGAGTCTGCGTTGCACAGTTCTTCATGCGCTGTCGTAAGTTTGCGAATTTTCAATATTTTCCTCCAGATTTTCAACATTGCATGTGATTTCCCTCATGAGCACTGCAGCTGTCATTTTTCACATCTTGCCCAAATGTCTTTCCGCCCATATAGTGTACCAATGGCATAGTCGTGTGTAAATCAATGTATGGGACACAGTAAGAAAATCACTGTGACACTGTTCATTAGCAGAGGTTTTAAAATGGCAATGTTGAAAATTTGGTGAAAAAATTCCTAAAATGACTGTTTACTGACCGTGCATTGCACAGTTCCACATGCAGCTCATAGGTTTGCGAATTTTCAATATTTCCACTCCAGATTTTCAACATTGCCATTTACCACACTTCCTTATGAGCAGTACAGCTGTCATTTTCACATCCTGCCAAAATCGTGTTTCCGCTATATATGGCGCACAATGGGGGTAACAAAAAGGTCATGCTGACAATTTATTGTGCAAATACCAGCAATCGCACAGGGCATTAGGGTAAAGCACCATACATGCCAAACACCACTGCAAATACCTGCAAGCGAACGTTCGGCATTGACAAATGCTTGTTTTAAATTAGATAAAATTAAGAAAATGTACACACTAGCAAAGTTTTTTATGGCACTAAAAACTGTATAATTCTATATAAATCAAATCATCAAATCAAATCAAACTTTATTTATAAAAAGTGCCTTTCTAAAGCCAAGGCGCCTGTACATAACATAATTAAATAAATCAATAAATAAATAATTAAAAACCATGTATCAATTAAAATTCATGACAGAGACATTTAAAAATCATTATATGCTAGGCTAAAAATAAATGTTTTTAATGCTGCTTTAAAGCTTTGGATGGTCAGGCAATCTTGCACCTGATGAGGTAGAGAATTCCACAGGATGGGGGCCATAAAACTAAAGGACCTGGCCCAGATGTCTTTAAATGAACCCTGGGAATCTCTAGCAATCCCTCATCAGTGGATCAGAGAAGGCTGGAGGGACAGTAGGGATGAAGGAGATCTTTCAGGTAACCAGGTCTCTGATCATGTAGGGCCTTACAAGTCAGCAAACTGACCTTGAAGGTGATCTGCCAGAATATTGGCAGCCAGTGCAGTCCATGGAGCACAGGCGTTATATGACTGGTCCTAGATGAACCAGTCAATAGCCTGGCTGCCGTATTCTGCACTAGCTGCAAGCGGTGGATGTCAACCCCCGGTAACCCCAGGTAAAGGGCATTGCAGTAGTCAAGGTGGGAGGTAACAAAGGTGTGGACCAAAGTTGGAAGATCGTCGGAAGGAACTAGGTGCTTCACCCAGGAGATATTCCTCAGGTGGTAAAAAGAGGCTTTGACAACTGCCGATACCTGAGATTTCAGTGTCAAACAGTCACCAAACACAACGCCCAGGTTCCGCACCTGGTCTGAGGCAGCTAGCTGAACACCCCCAAGCCATAAACCTGAAGGTAATCAACCAACCCGCCTCTTGGTGACCTGGGTCCACAGCCAACACCTCATTTTTTTCTGGGTTCAACCACAGCCAACTCACATTCATCCAATCCTGGGTTTCGGTGAGGCAGTTGTTAAAGACCGAAAAGGCAGCATCTTGGCCGGGGACAAAGGACATGTGCAGCTGAGTATCATCTGCATAGCAGTGAAAACTCAAGCTGTACCACCTAATAATCACACCCAATGGCAGCATATACACCGCAAACAACATGGGCACCAAAATGGAGCCCTGCGGCACCCCACATATATACTGCATTTGATAAATGTGTTTGATAATGTGATATTTTTGAGTGTGATTAATTTATGGCATCTGAACATTGCTTTGAAATATTGTTATGTAACTAGGATATTTTATATTTTTATATTTTTTCTATCTGTCAGACAATGAATGTAACAAATTGTCATGATTTTATACATTCCTCAAATAAAGAACTCTGAACTCTATGTAACTGGAGATTTTAATGTCCATATTAAACAGGCAGACAAGAAAAAAATACACGTTTCAGGAATTAGGCAGTTGTAACTTTATTTCTGAAGTGTTTTTTTTTTTTTTGCTCACTAGAAAGTTTTCTATTCGATAATATTGTGCTGGATGTGTGGAACGGCTTTTAGCCAGGCAGGCAGCTGACATATCGATCTCAATGAACCACACTACATCAGGGAGAGAGGATTGTTCTGCTTAAAGGGGGGAAGGATCACTAGAGAGCACAGTCTGAAGTTGGAAAAGGGAAGGTTTAAGAGGGAGATGAGGAGGCACTACTTCACACAGAGAGTTGTTTCAGGTTGGACGCACTGCTAGAGGAGTCAATCACTCAAAGGACAGTGGATAGGTTTAAGCAGGGATGGGATTGAGTCAAGGGCAGGGTTAGTACAGCCAAAAACACAAAGGGGGAAGGACTGGAAAAGAGGAGGAAAAAGGAGGTTTTGGTGGTGGTGGAGCAGAGGTAGTGATTTGAAATTAAGAGCTGCACAATCGAGCAGACTTGATAGACCTGTGGGCCTTTTTCTCCCAGCAATTTCATATGATCATACTACATTATCAGCATTATGATCTCACTGACAGTGACATCACAGATGACTGAACTGGCAGCTACTAAGTGGCTGTTCCTAAGCAGCAGTGATGTCATAGTCAGTGAGGTCACATTGCTGGTTATCTAGTGATGTGATAGAGATAAGATATGACAGCTGCCAGGTAGAGTGCTTCCCCCCAAACATCACACCTGCTAATATCAGGTAAACAGTCTTCTAGTTAATCAAAGTAAAAGGAGAAGCGTGTCAGATATAGAAGGCAATGGTTGACTGCTTATAAAAACTAGTATTAGTTTTAGACAGTACGCTAGCACTTTATTGACCTATTGGATTCTTTTTCATCAGTTTTCTCCAGCTTATAGAGTAGATGGGTATCAGGCAAGAATTTATGTGGTCATGCACTTGGGTGGCCATACACTGGATATAATCATTTCATACAGGCTGGAGATCAAAAATGTCTTTGTTGACCCAGTTACATGGTTGGACCACTAAACCATGACATTCAGTATTGGGGCATTTAAGCTGCCAGCACAGACTTTGGGGTGTTCCAGTTCTGTTCTAAATGAGATGTGGATCCAGTGAAGTTTCTATGTCTTTTGGATATCTCATGTCTGTTTGAGGTGCCTACCAGAATATACAGTACTGGTGTTGGATCCTACACTTTGGCCAGTGCTTTGGATACCTTGACACCAGTATGTTCAAATCTATTGATCAAGCACTGAAGTGTTCCTTGCTTTTCATGAGTGTCTGGGACTAAAGTTCTTACACAGGAGTTTAGAGAACAAGTGGTGGAGATCTCAGGTACATGCCAACAGGTTTGGCCTGGAGGAGCATTGTAAGCTCTACTAGGAGACAATCCAGGTCAAGAAGTACTTCTTCACTCAGCTGCTCATCAGCTGAGAGTAACTGTCTGGTGACACTACTCCACAGGAAGGAAAGTAATTTAAATCCTGACTGTCTACAGAGCAAGAAGATTGTCTCTGTGGAGATAGTTGACCAATTTAAGGAGTATTTCAAGTTTAAACTCTTCAGCATCTGGGACCATATCTTCACTACAGCGTGTCTGTATGATTACAGTGACACAACTGAGAGGGGATGAGTAGGGTTGGTCCTGTGGAGAATTTAACCCATTGGATAAGGAAGATGTATACATCATTATCACTGGGCTGTGCTATACCACCTCTATACTGGCCTCTGCCCTGACATAGCTGCTCCAGGGTGGAATGGAGGTTTTGATTCCAGTCTTTGAGGTCATTGTTAATTCCCCCTTGCATGAGGTTCTCTGACTGTCACTATTTAAGGAGGCAGTAGTGAGACTCTTGCTTAAGAAGCTATTGTTAGATCCTAATGACCTCTAAAATTATAGACCTTGTGGTAGAGTGGTGCTCTACCTGAGAAATAATTGCAAAGCACATAAGGACCTCTTTTATCTTCTCCCTATCAGTTTTAAGTTTGTTGCATCAGTGCCCTTTTCTTTATGGTTGTTCTTTCAATTTTTCTGCTTAGGTAGGTTGGCCACCCACCTACAGGTAATTACCCTCCCCTCTTACTATCCTTTGTCCTTCTATTTAAATCCTTTTCCATCTCTCTGTTGTGCCTGAGAAGTATGCTTTCTAAAAGAAAGCTATATACAAAGTGTTTTATTGCAACAAACTTGTAGTTCATATATTCAATATATTAACTCAAATATACATGTGTGCACACAGAATAAAAGAAAGATACAAATTAAAGTGCAGACATGCATTAAAAGAGGGGACAAGCTGAGTATAAATGTCCCTTATGACCATTTTATGTATATTTAATTAAAAGAGCTCTAGTGCAGAATATACTGTTTGGTCTGGTGCATAAACAAAAGGATTGTTTATGAAATGATAGCATGGAGTGGATAGAATATTTAATCACTAGCTGAAAGCCATTCTATGCCTATAATGTACCCCATTTGCCTCAGAGGATACGAGAGTGCCAGACAGCAGTGAGCTTTAAAACAGCTTTGAAAACACATCTTTTTAGACTTGCCTTTTCCCGAAATATTTAACAGACGAGCACTAAGTATTTTTAATTCCCAAGTATACAATAGGTTTTTAAGATTAGTTGAGGAGTGGGAGAGTTTTATATGTTCAATTTTTTATTGATTTTATATAGATTTTTTTACCTTTGTACAGTGCATTGGTACATTTTAATTGCGCTTAACAAATAAAGATTATTATTATTATTATTAACCAAGAAAACTAGCTTTATTTTATTATGTTTATAACAGAGAGTTAAAAAGAAAGAGATGGGGAACACACACTGCAGTTGGATGCTGGCAGTGGGATTGATCGTAGAATGAAGAAAGGAAAAGTCATGAAAGCCTCTCCGAGAGGTGAAAGCCGCTCTGACAAATTTTAAGTATTTTCCCTGTTCCACTAGGTGTAACAGAACTATAGGAAAGCTAAGACATCAGGCAAATACTGAAATAAGGATCAGAAATAATTCTAGCACTTCCCAGAACAGAGTTGATTGCAGAAAGCTATTCACCAATAGGACAGACCTGTCTTTAGCACCTGTTTGCCTTCTGAATTACTTTTTTCTTTTGTATTAAAAAGGAGCATGAATAGCTTTTTGAGTGAGAGAGGGTGCTTTCTGTTAGATGCAGACCATAATGAATATAAAATAAATAGGAAACGAGTGAGGGGAGAATACTTGAATCAAAACATTGTGCTAGCTCGCGCTCTTTCTCTCTCTCTCTCTCTCTCTCTCTCTCTCTCTCTCTTTCTCTCAAGTGATCCCACATTGTGCTCTGTGGTACAGTAAAGACTGCTGCCTACAGAACACATGAAATTGATCCCAAATCCTCTGAAATTCATTACAGGCACCAAATAAAGAGCATATTGACTGATCCAGCAGATATAAAAAAAGTGGAAGGCTATAGTTAATAAAATAATTTATGCTTCTTTCCCCTTTTATTCTTTTACATTTAAGAACTAAAACAAATGTGTCTGGTGACAAGATATAAATGCAGAGCTACATAACCAAGGTAACAGAAGCATTTTAGCAGAAAACCAAGTAACAATACATGAAGAAAATAATGTTTACCTGATGAGTCACAATGGGCCCCATTCATGAACGGTGGGAGGATACAAGCGAATTGCATGTATTCCCCCACATGCAGCTCTGCACCCACCAGAGATCTATGCCAGGACTGCATTCATAAACAGCAGTCCCCAACCAGCTCTGTTACATGGTCCCACCCCTCAGTGAGCAGCTATGTGGCAGTGGTCTGGTGCGGGGCTGTAGACCTGGCCACACAGCCAATCAGCTGCCTGGACTAAGACCTCCAGTGGATCCCTTGCACCCATTGGTCATCATGTTGTCAATGGGTGCATAGGTGGACAGTGGTCTGAGGTGTGGGGGACCCCATCTGCAAATCCCCCACTCTCCCAAATGTTCCCCACAGCCTAGGGGTGACCACAGTGATGGGTTCGCTGACCCCTGCAATCCCCACCGCACTCAGTGGCAGCATCTGGGGGAGCATGTAATGTTTATGCCTGCCTCCAGAAGGCATAGCTGTCACCCCCTCATGCAAGGCACCTATGCCATTGTGCATGGAGGAAGTGGAGTGCTAATGTACCTCCAGCACCTGTCCCCAGTCCACCCCAAGCAGAACTGCACATTCGGCTGGTGTGCCAGATGCATAGGGGGTGTACCAGGATCCTGAATGGTGTGCATGGCCAGGTGCAGGTGGGCTATATGCTGGGTTTACATGCAGAAACTTGAAGAATGGTCAGGGGTTTGGCAGTTGAAATTCAATGAAAGGAAGTGCAAGATAATGCATATGGGGCACAAAAACCCTGGCACAATATATCAGTTGGGGGGGTGAGGATATAGCATGCACCAAGCAGGAAAGGGATCTTGGGGTTATCATCTCTGATGACCTCAAGGCAGGGAAACAGTGTGACAAGGCAGCAGGTAAAGCAAATAGGATGCTGGGATGCCTAGGCAGGGGTATCACCAGCAGGAAAAGGGAGGTCATAATTCCACTATACAAGACACTAGTGAGGCCCCACCTGGAGTACACTGTACAGTTCTGGAGACCTTACCTACGTAAGTACATAGACAGGGTAGAGAAGGTTCAGAGGAGGGCAACAAAGATGGTGCATGGATTGCATCACAAGTCCTATGAGGACAGGTTGAAGGAACTGAACATGTACTCCCTGGAGGAGAGGAGGGAGAGAGGGGATATGATAGAGACATACAAGTATCTTACAGGGAGGAACAGGGTGCAGGAATACACTATTTTTAAGCAAAAAAGATGTTCCAGGACTAGACGACATAGGATGAAGTTGGAGGGAGGACAATTCAGAGGAAACGTGAGGAAAAATTTCTTCACAGAACGGGTGGTGGACAAGTGGAACACCCTACCAGAGGAAGTGGTGGGGGCTGAAACAATCGCGGGATTTAAGAATGCATGGGATAGACATAAAGGAATTCTGGAGGTCAGGGGTAAGGGCAACAGACTTCTTGGAAAACAAGCTGAACTACAAGCTCAAATGGGCAGACTGGGTGGGCCATAGGCCCTTATCTGCTGACACTGTCTATGTATCTATGTATGTATGTAACAATACACCTAGGGAAATGTACACCAGCCTAAGGGAACTTTGCATGAAATGGTTGCAACCCGATGTAATGTCTGTGATGGACATTGTAGAGACTTTGCTTGTGAAACAATAATTTCAGATTTTGCCATTCGACATTAAAATCTGGGTAAAGGAGCCCAACCTGGAGTCTGTGGAAATAGCCATCATGCTTGCCGAAGATTTCCTAACCGCTCAACAGCCATTGAGAAAGCGATACAGGACTATGGACCCAACCACCTCCATCACTTCTCAGCCGGTAAGGCCAAATTCTTATTCAGAAACTCCTGTAAAGTATAATGGAAAATCAGATGGAAGACTGGTCAGGAAGAGAGATACTATGCTCCTGACATAGTGTTCTGTAACTGCCAAGGGATGGGACATACTGTATAGCAAGATTTTACCCCAAAAGAAAGATGGAACCTGCACATCTGGCTTTATTAAATCTGGGATATTTTATGATGGCTGTTCAAGTGAATGAGAAGACTGTCCTTGGATTAATTGATTCAGGAAGTAAACAGACTTTGATATGCACTGAACTGTTAGACTCCAAGCCAATGATGGGACCAAATATGGATGTGATATGTGTACATGGTGACACTCATCAATACCCTACTACCACTATTACTATGGACATACAGGGCCCAAACGCTACAGTTACTGCTGGACTAGTGCCCAAATTGCCTGTACCTATAGTCACTGGGCATGATTTCCCAAACTTTACCACTCTAATTGCTGAGAAAGGGAATACATCTGCTGTGACCACCAGGGCCCAAATTTGGAAGGAGCAAACACTTTCCTTTCTTTTTCACTTTTCCTTTTGAGGGGGAGGTAATCAAGGCTCCAGGAAAAGGCAAGAAAACCTTGAATGAAAAGAAAAGACAGAGACAATGGCATTAGAGAGTCAATGGACTACCAGAGGAAAAAATAGACTCTATTTTTGTTAAAACTGAAATAGTACAGGAACAAAGAAATGACCTCTCACTAGCTACTTTTTTCCAACAGGTCAAAAGGAACCAGACCCAAGGGGCCCCTATCTTTGTAGAAAAAATTCTGTTTTATATAGAGTCTGTACAAACCCTGGTACTGGTGAAAAGGGTGAGCAATTAATGCTTCCAAAAAAGTATAGGGAGCAATTTCTCTATCTGTGCCATGATTTACCTTGGGCAGGACGTGTAGGGAGAGATAGAACACTGAGTCAAATTTTACAGAGGTTGTTCTGGCCAGGCCTAAATGAGCAGGTTGCCAAATATTGTCAAGTATGTGAAGACTGCCAGGAAGTGGCACAAACTGACAAGAAAGATATGGTGCCCTTAATGCCTTTACCCTTAGTGGCTACCCCTTTCAAACATATTGGCATAGATATTGTTGGACCCTTAGCAAAAAGCTCTAGGAGTAATAGATTTATATCAGTCATAAGAGACTATGCCACAAGATATCCAGATGCCATACCTATGTGTTCTGTTACTACCCCAAAAATTGCTGAAGAACTAGTGAAAGATTTAGTCACTTGGGAATACCCAAGGAGATCCTTACAAATCAAGGGAGCAATTATAATGTAGCTCATTTAAAGGAGTTGTATCGTTTATTGGGAATTGTGGCTGTAAGAACATCCCCCTATCATCCCCAAACTGATCGGTTGGCAGAAAGATTCAACCAGACATTGAAGCGGATGTTAAACAAATGTGTGCATGATGAAGGAAAAGACTGGGATAGACTTCTCCCTTTATTACTGTTTGCTTATAGGGAGGTATCCTAAGCCTCAACAGGTTACTCTCCCTTCTCCTTGTTGTATAGTAGAAACTCCCAAGTGCCTTTGGATGTCATCAAAGAGTTTGGGGAGAAGGGTGAAGAAATAAGACATACTGACATATATAACTGAATAAATGATTTAACTAAGAAAGTGGCTGGTTATGTACACAACAGTTGCACATCAGAACAGAATGGAGACACAGGAAACCCAGAAGAAACTTTATAATCAAAATATTTTATCTAATATGTTTGATGTAGGAGAGAAAGTACACTTGTTGCCTTCTTCTGACAGTAAGCTGTTGATGTAGTGGCAAGGGCCTTATACGATATTAGAACAGTCAGGCCCTGTAACCTTTGAGATAGAATCACCTGATAAAAAGCCAGGCAAGAAGGTGTATCATGCAAACCTATTGAAAAAATGGTATGAGAAAGCAGACGTGAATGTGGGTATGATAGTGATCCTTGAGAAGAAAGAGACTGGCCTACATTTGGCTTATAGCAGATTAGGGGAGATGGAAGGAATCTTGGAGATTTATTTTAACCCCACATTGGCAAAAGAGCAGAAAGAGTAAATATTAAATCTGGTAAATCATTACCCTCAACTTTTACTTGTTTCCCTGGAAAGGCTATTAGGGTGGAACACCATATCAGGACAGACTCCCCACTGATGAGACAAAAACCTTGTCAACTTCCTGAGAGGGTAAGATCAGAAGTACAGCAGGAAATCCTAAAGCTGAGAAAAATGAGGATAATAGAACCCTCAACCAGTGCTTGGGGTTCACCGATAGTGGTGGTACCAAAGAAGGAGGGGGAAGTTGCCTATGCCTTGATTTCTACGAACTAAATCAAGTTTCCCAGGATGACAGATACCACATGCCCAGGATCGATTACATCATCAATAGAATAAGGAATGCTAGGTATACCACTACCTTAGATTTAACAAAAGGATGTTGTCAGATTCCCTTAGAACAGCAGGCCAGGGAGAAAACAACTTTTTGTACTCCTGTGGGCTTATTCCAGTTCATGACAATGCCCTTTGGATTGCATGGTGCTCCAGCAACCTTTTAGAGGTACATGGACCATATATTGACCCCCATACTAACTATTCTTTGGCCTATATGGATGACATGGTTATATACAGTCCAGACTGGAGAACCCACACAACCCTACTGGAGGTTTTATAGGGCTGGTATTCCTAAAAAACAGCTTGTTTAAAGACCACTGGATAATCCTGCATATGGAAGTGTGTAGTAGAGCTGTGCTCTATCTGAGAAATAACTGTAAAGCATATAGGGACCTTTTCTATCCCCACCTCCAATCTTGAGTCTGTTGCAACAGCACCCTTTCCTTTTTGGTTGTTCTTTCATTTTTCTGCTTAGGTAGGTTGGCCACCCACCTAAATATCCTCCCTGCTCACTATTCCTTGTCCTTCTGTTTAAATCCTTTTCTGTCCCCTTGTTGTACCTGAGAGGTATGCGTTCTTAAAGAAAGCTATATATAAAGTGCTGCAGTGCAAAAGGCTAATAGTTCAGATATTCCATATATCAACTCGGATGTGTATGTGTGCACACAGAATAAAAGAAAGATACAAGTTAAAGTGCAGACGTGCATTAAAAGAGGGGACACACGGAGTATAAATATCCTTTATGATCATTTTGTGTATTTTTAGTTAAAAGAGCTGTAGTGCAGAATGTACAGATTGGTCTGATACATAAAAGGATTGTTTATGAAATAGCGTGTAGTGGCGTGAATATGTCATCACTAGCTGAAAGCCGCTCCATGCCTATGTTGTAACCCGTTTGCCTCAGAGGAAGAGGCTTAACCAAGAAAACTAGTTTTATTTTTATTATGTTTATAAAGGGGAGTTAAATGGAAAGTGATGGGGACCACATATTGGAGTGTGCTGCTGGCAGCGGGAGTGACTGTAGAATGAAGAAAAGAAAAGTCATGAAAGCCACTCCAAGAGCTAAAAGCTGTTCCAACAAATTTTAAGTGTTTTTCCTGTTCCCCTAGGTGTAACTGAACTTTAGTAAGGCTAAGAAGTTGGGAGAATACTGAAATAAGGAACAGAAAGATATAGGGGAACTTATTATCATGAAAATAATTTTAGTGCTTCCCCGAACAGTTAGTTGCAGAAAGTTATTCACCAGTAGGACAGACCTATCCATAGCGCCTGTTTGCCTTTTGAATTACTCTTTTCTTTTGTACTAAAAAGGAGCATGAATAGCTTTTTGAGTGAGGGAGGGAGCTTTCCATTAGAAGCAGACCATAATGAATATAAAATAAACAAGAAGAATGAGGAGCGAATACTGTAATCAAAACATTGTGCTATCTCTCTCTCTCTCTCTCTCTCTCTCTCTCTCTCTCTCTCTCTCTCTCTCTCTCAAGAACTCCCACCTGGTGCAGTAAAGACTTCAGCCTACAGAACACATGAAATGCACCCCAAATCCTCTGAAATTCATTACCAGCACCAAATAAAGAATGTATTGACTGAGCCACCAGATATACTCACAACAGAAGGCTATAGTAAATAAAATAATTCATGCTTCCTTCCCCATTTATTCTGGTACATTTAAGAACTAAAACAGATGTGTCTGGTGACAAGGTATAAATGCAGAGTTATATAACAAATGCAAAAGAAGTGTTTTAGCAGGAAACCGAGTACCAATACATGAAAAAAAAGATGTTTATCTGCTGAGTCACAATATCTGAAGCTACCTCCTTTAGGAGCATTCAGCCTCAATGTGAGGACTATTTATAAGCTGGTCAGCTGTCAATCACAGGAAAAGCGGGAGGAATAAAAACTCATTCACACTTGAGTATTCAAGATGCATGTTTTAGGATTTATATTTATACTATCATTTGAAACTTTTGTCCTCATATCATGCTTATTTGAATATTGGGTCACACTTCTTTTTTAGTCTTTGGTAACCAGATAAGGCCCACTAGGCACATGTGCATGTTTACAGGGGCAACCTGGGAGCACTGGGCAGTTAAGTGACTTGCTCAGAGTCACAAAGTATGCAAGTGGGGGTTGTGAGAATCAAACCCAGGTCTGGTTTGCTGGATGTATCAAGCTCATTCACGCCTCATTCCTCTAACCTCTAAGCTATACTGCCAGCTTACTTTTCTGAAATGTATATGTTAGAGTAGGAACTATGTTGTATTTGAATGGGGCAGATCGGGTGACCTGGCCAGGCTGTATATAAACCCCTCCTTCACAGATAGTTCCTTAGATCAGCCTTGAGAGAGGAACAAGGAGGACCTACCAAGCAGAGTAGGGTCCAGCGAATCATAAAATAAAGGGGATCTAAGCTTGTAAATAGATCCACACCTGTGAAAGCACTAGTGTAAGTGTTTTTCTGTTTAATTTTTTCATTGTAGTTTTTTTTTTTTTTTTGAGAAAAATAAATACTTAACTTGGGTGTGTTTAAAAACTGAAATTACTGTTGTTGGTGTTATCCTTTCCCACACTCTATCACAGACCTATCTGCAACCTTCCATTTATGGCTAAGATTGTTGATAGAGCATCTTGTGTCTCACCTATAGAAAAATGACATCTTTGAGACATTGTAATAGAACATAGACAATGACAGCAGAAAAAGACCAGAGGTCCATCCAGTCTGCCCAAGTTCCCTATAATCCCTGGAACCTGCTGTTCTTCCAGAGTGTTAACCCTCCACATTCTCTCTCTATTCTCCTCCCTGGTCATGTCGCCCCCAGTAACCACTATTCCCTTCATTATGTCCCAGCCCTGTTTGAATCCCCGACTGTTTTTGTGTCCACCACTTCAGCTTTCCCAGGTGCCACTGCAATGAAATGGCCCTAATCAAGTAAGCAATGATTTTCATCAATAGAGGGATTGAGGGGATTGTTGTATTCTTATCCTCTTGACTTGCTATCTGCATTTCACACTGTCAGTTACAGGTTTTGCTGAGCAGCCTTGAGAATCTTGAATAATGACTGGCACTGTTTTTTAATGGTTTAAGTCATTACTGGATGGAAGGGAGCAGTCAGCTGTGATTTTGCATTGCAAGCCACATCCACTTGCTCTTGACTGTGTTGTTCTCCAGGGCTCCATTCTTTCAGCTATGGAGGCAGTATAGTGCATGGGGTTAAGGCTCAGAACTGGAGACCTGGGTTTGAATCCCGCAGCCACCTAGGTGTACACTGTGTGATCCTGAGCAAGTCACTTAGCTTCTTTGTACTCCCAGGTCACATCTGGAAATAAGCTTCAGCTTAGTGTGCTACTCCTGGTTAAATAATTTTCATTCCTCCCCCCTTTCAGCTATGTATTTTGCTGTGTACATGCCTCCACTGGGACAGATCATAAAGTGACACAGCATGAGATTTCATTACTATACTGATGATATGCACCTGTATCTATTCTTTGCCCCTGACATGGTATAATTGGTGCTGTTGTTAGGGCAGTGTCTTTTGGATTTCAAAATCTGGATAGCCTTCAAGTGGTTGACAGCCCAGGAAAAAGGAAATTGCTTTCAATGGGAAGTGGTCACCCGGTATAGCCATTCGTGGTAACCTAAAGATTTTTACTTTCAATGGGGCACATCTGAAAGTAGAAAGAGAAGTTAATAACTTGGCAGTAGTCTTTGATAGGCAGTTGACATTTGGTCCTTAGGTTTTATCTGCAGTCATGTGCTGCTTTACCACCTTAAAATATTGCCAAACCCATTGCTTTTTTGATCCCTGTGATCTCTACATCCTTGTGCAGGCTTTTGTCTCCTGTAGTCATTACTACTGTACTGTGCTCAGTAAGGGTTTGTCTTGTGGTCAGTTGCATCACCTGGAGTAATCTAGAATGCGACAGTGAGGCTTTGGACTTCTGTTCCGAAGTTGTATCATATTACTGCTTGACTTCAGACTCTTAGCTTGCTACAGTACCTGAATAGTGGAACACTGAATACAAGACTACTGTTAATGGTTTATAAAGATCTTAACAAGCTCTGCCCTCAGTATCTCAATGAAGTTCTGACCCCTCATACTTTTGCCACAATGTTTTGACCCACAGATATGGGATTTTCAAGGCTGCCCTCTAGGCTGAAGACTTTACAGGATCAATCTTTCATATTTGCAGGCCATGTCCCGTGGCTCTCTCTCTCCCTCTCTCTAGTGATGTCCATGGCTCCAGATCTCTTAACATTTTTAAAATCAAGTTAAAAAAGTTTAAAATTGTTTATTCAAGCATTTTCTAGTAGTGTTCAACTTATACAGTACAACTGTGTCTTTTTAGTTTTATAAAACAGCTCTATTAAGGAATCAAATATTTTTTAAAGAAATAAATCCACTAAGAACTAAATATATATATATATATATATATATATATATATATATATATATATACACACATATCTAGATAGATAGGGAGGCACAGACGTGCCCCCATAGTTAGGATTGAGTAGGCAGTTCAATGTTAAACTTTAATACCTCTGCAACTGTTCAATGGACTTGCACAAAATTTGCCATGCACCTTCCTGTGGGGGAGGTCTCTTGATTGGGCAAGTTTCGTTCTGGTCAGATATGCAGTCTCCAACTTATGGAGAGGTGAAAAAAACATGTTTTCACTCACCGACTTAGCTGGGATTTTTCTTTGAACTTGCCTACAGCCCAGAGGATTTGGTTTTTTGGTGTGAAATATTTAGGGTAGAAAGGGACTACCCCACAGATGTGCCTTTTACTAGTCTAATGAAAAAATATTAAGCAGTTATTGCAATTAAAACATTTGAAAAAAATGTTTCTGTGCATGCTTAGTAAGCATTTCAAGATAGCTGTATGAAACTAAGTAGGAATCCTGCTTCATATGGAGAAATTCCTACTTTGTATGGCCACCATCTTGTTTTCATTTATGCCTTAAAAAGAAATTTGGAAACCTCCCAAAATGATATTCTGGGGAGCAAACAACACCTGTAGCTTGCTCATCAGGGCCCCTTAGGTGCATTCTGCACTTTACTGGACTAATTATGCCCCTACAATGTTCTTTATTTAAAAAATAAAATCCTAGTTTGTATCCACATAGTACAACCTAGGATCCTACTTCATATGGCGAGAAATGAAATAGAATCCTAGTTCATCAGCCGAAAGTCCCAAAATGTTTATGCCTACATTGGGGTGCCCAAACTCTGTGTCGGCACTAGACATCCCCACCCCAGTAAGGGACACTGGGGAGCCTGCCCCCAGTGTCTTCTACAGAAGAAAACCCTCTCTTACATTTCTGACAATGGGGTGCCCAATCCCCATGTCAGCAGTTCCACCCAAGATGAGACACTGGGGAGCCCACTCCCAGTATCCCCAGTAACATTATATCCCCCCACCACCAGTACTGACACTGTGGAGCCCACTCTCAGTGTCAAAAAAATAGTTTAACAATAACTTTATTCCTGCAAAAAAGAAAACAGTCCCTCGTCTTTTTATTTTTTTAATCCTGAAAAAAAGAAACAGTCCCTACTCATCTCCCCATCCCCTGTCCTCCATCCCCCACTCTTCATCCATGCATCCACCACCCCACACTCCCCTTACCTCATACTTACCTCTGGAGGTCAGGCGCTGTCATCTTCTATGGACCGAGACACGTCTGCACTCTTCAAAGCTGAACTGCAAACTGAGGAATCAAGCTAAGTGCCGCATAATGGCAGTCTGTGGGGTTTTGAACTTAGGTTGATATCTCAGGCATTTTTCATCATTTTTTCATCAGCTTTTCAACATAGGATTTTTGGAACCCCACCTCATGAGCACAATATCTGTCATCTCGTGAATCGGACCCATAAGGTGATTTCACAGTCACTGCACGGAATCACCTTTTGGGACAGAATAATGTAATGACAGTGCCAGTGTTCATGAGGGGAGGTCCCAAAAATCCCATGTTGAACATTTGGTGCAAATATATTTAAAAATTCCCGCGTTATGAGCATACATTGGGCAGTTTTTACGCATGCTCGTAACTTCACCAATTTTTTATATTTTCACTCCAGATTTTCAACATTAGCATTTTTTACACCTCCTCATGAACAATGCAGCTGTCATTTTTCACATCCTGCCCAAAACATGTTTTCGTACTGTGGCGCTGAATGGCGCAGTTGCTGTGCAAAATCAACTTTAGGGATGGATTATTGAAATGACAGTGCCACTGTTCATGAGGTGGGGTTCCCAGAAGGACTTTTGAAAATTTGATGAAAACATTCCTGAAAATGCTCCAGTTATGTGTGTTTCCAACCCTAACACCCCACCCCCACCCTGCACACACGAACAGGTGTTGGTGGTGTGCCTCGGGGTCATCAGCCATAATGCATATTCCTTTCCATAAGTAAATATGGTGAGATGGGGTACAATATTAGAGAATGGGGTAAGGGTTATGGCTGATGACCCCAAGGGACATCCCTGATGCCTGTTGGTGTGTGCAGGGTAGGGGTGGGGTGCTATGGTTGAAAACCCTAATGTCATATTTCTCTCCCTTTTACAGCTTTATATCATCCCTAACTGATGCATTAACATAGTTTTTTCAAAGAATTTCCTTACTTTTTGAGATAGTGTAATTGTAGCCTTATTTGCCTGTGGGAGTGCAGGGCCTAAAGGGCCCTACTCTCCCATCCCTCCATAGATGCATATATGTATGTTACTGTGGAAGGGCCCTGCACTGAAATTTATAGGACAACAGTGATGAAATTGCCAGCATAGCCATCTTATTACCCCACCTCATGTACCTGGTACAGAATATGTTCAAAACCCCACAAAAACACATTTTGGCCAGGATTTGAAAAATGACAGTTGTGACATACATGAGGTGTGGTAATAAGAAGTGTATGTAAAAAATTTGTCTTTAAAATTTCCAAAGTTACGAGTGGGCATAGCAAACTTGCAATGAATGGTCATAGCTTTGCCATTTTTACATATTTTGACCCCACATTTTTAACATAGCCTTCTTGTGACCCCACCTCATGAACAATATGATTGTCATAATGCAAATCCTGCCTAAAAGGTGACTTCACCATCTGACCATGAAATCACCTTTCAGGCAGGATTTGTGATGTGACACCCCCATTGTTCATGAGAAGGGGTCTCAAAAAGGGTATGTTGACAAATATGGTGTCAAAATATGCATAAATGGCAAAGTTATGCAGCAAAGTAGAAAATCTCATTGAAATACATTGCTTTCCCATATAAAAAAATATCTTTTTTTCATGAGTCATCATATGAAATAAGATCTTATTTCATATCATGCAGATATGAAAAAAGAATTTCAGTGTTAAATAAAACACATTTTAATGGCTTTTTTGAGCAGTAAAGTACAGAATGCACCTAAGGTGGTCCCAATAAGCAAGATACATGCGCTGGTTCCTCCCTAGAATATCATTTCAGGGGGTTTCAAATGTTAATTTCTCAGGCAAAACTGAAAACAAGATGGTAGCCATATGAAAAAGAATTTTCCCATATGAAACAGGATTCTTTTTTCATTTTACACAGCTATCTTTTAGTGCTTACTGAACACACTCAGAAACTATTTTTCCACATTTTTAAAATACAATAACTTACAAACATCGTATTTTTTTTCACAAGATTTTCAAAAGGCACATCTGCAGGCTTGTCTCTTTCTGCCCTGAAAATTTCAGATCAAAATTCCAAACCATCTGGGCTGTGGTCAAGTTCAAAGAAAAATCCCACTGAAGTCAATAAGTGAAAAAAATGCTTTTTCTCCTCTCCGGAACTTGTAAACTGCATATCTGACCAGAACGTAACCTGCCACATGCAGAGATCTACACTGAGTCACTGTGCATGCCAATTTGAGTGCAAATCAGTTGATTGGTTGCAAAGTTATTAAAATGCAAATTTTGGGTTTAACATTGAAGTGCCTACTCAACCCTAACTATATGAATACAACCACACCCCTATAATATACTGTATAATAAATAAGCAACAAAAATTGAAAAATGAGGCATTAGGGTTTCCCTAACACTCCACTCTCCAAAACCAGGCAGGAGAGCAGGTAAGTGGTATGACTTAGGCTTCTCAAGCCTAACACTCACCCCATTCTCATAAAGTCTACAAATCAGTCCTAATTTACAGATGGAATGGGGTAAGTGTTAGGCTTGAGAAGCCCAAGGCACACTCCATACCTGCTCTCCTGCTTAGTTTGGGAGGGTGGGGTGTTAGGAAAACCCTAATGCCTCATTTCCCAACTTTTTTCAATTGCTTTGACCCTAACTGGAGCATTAACAAAGATTTTTGCAAAATATATATACATTGCAAAAAACTCCATTAATGCATCAGTTAGGGTTAATAGTACAGCGTCAAAAGTTTGGAAATGTGCTGTTAGGGCTCAAAACCCTAATTCTGCATTACCCCAGCCCCCACCCCAATCACACACACACACACACACACACACACACACACACATATGCATGCAGGGAAAGGGCCAAGGCAACACAATCAATCAGAGACAACTAGCATCAGGTAACAGAAGTAAGGTAGAACTCTCTAAATGTACTTCAAGACACATCCATCATCATGGGTCACCAACTGTATGAGTTCTGCTGCCATCATAGTGCCTTGAGGGTAGACATTCATGCTGGGCAACCATGGGTGATACCAAACAGTAAGCATTTTTCTGTTACAAACAGCAATAACAAGATTTAAGCAGATGCTTATATTTCAATAGTGAAGAAGTGATGTAACACACAGTATGTTATCCACAGACAGTTTCTTGGAAATGAGAGTTAGTATAAGCCTACCAACAGTTATTGGATGTTTGCATCTATTTTTCTGATAGAGTGAGTCAGTCCTAATAACAAATGGTAGTAATAATAAAAGTGATTATTAGTTTACCAGTAACATGTGAAAGTAACAGCTGTAACATCCAAAACTAACAATAACATGCTGCTAATAAGTATTTCCAGGTAACGCAGCAGTATAATAACATGTGATGGTGCTAGTTTCATACCTGAGCAGTAGCATTTATTTATTTATTCTATTTATTTTATAGAATCAGAATTACAACCCTTTGAGTCAGGGACTCATTTACAAAGGCTCTTCATCAAAAAACAGAGTACAAAACACATGCAAACACAGTAAACATATACAGAGAATTATAAGGAGATCATTTACATAAATGTACATTGTTACAGTGAATGTACATAGTTACAGTGAATAAAGTCCAACATGGGAGAGACACTCTATGTAGGTCATTTATAATGTGGTAGCTAAATTACATATATGTACGTAGATACAGTGAAAAGAGTCCAATATGGGAGAGGCATTCTATGTAGCTCTTAAACAATGTGGTAGTTAGAATATCATAGAGCAAGCAAGAGATTACAGTATCAGTGCTGTACTACAACTAGCAGATAGCAGGTAGATGCTAAGGACAGATGAGCTGAAATGCTTGAGCAGCAGCTATGTGCAGTTACAGCTGCGAGTGGAGATATGGTGTTGTTTGAGGGCAGATTTGAAAGGCCCTAGTCTTTTTTGAGTGGTGATAATGGGGGGGAGGGTGTTGCTCCAGGAAGGTGTCCGATAATGGAAGGATCTTTGTGCCAGGGATGTCCTGACCCTGGGTACTTGGAAATGTGCACTTGTTAACATTCTGGGTGGAGATAGCCGGGATGAAGGGGGTGAGAATGGTACTTAGGCCTGGAGGAGCAAGGCTTACAACAATTTTCTTGGCTAGGAGGCAGGTATGGTAGTGCAACCTCTCCTCAAGGTTGAGAAAGTCAGCAAGGTCATATAAGGTGCATGTGTGGGTAAGTCTGCAGAAGCCTGTAAGCAAACAGCAGGCTTTGTTCAGGGACAGTTTGATTTTATTGAGTGTGGTATTATCAGCTGTGCCATACACCAGTATACCATAGTCAACTAGGGACAGTACAGATGAGGTGATGGCCAGTATAAGGGCTGCAGGTGGAAGGCAGTTCTTGTGGCAGTACAGTAAGCCAACATGAGTGCTACTGGATGCAGCAAGGTTGCAAGTATGGTCATGAAAGGAGAAGGAAGAGTCGAAAGTGACACCCAGGTATTTGTATGTTTTTGCCTACTCTAAGGGAAGGAGGGAGCCAGACAGGATGGTGAGTGTGGCATCCCTAGATTTGTTTTGGGAGTGTGAGAATAGCATGTGCTTCATCTTTTTTATGTTAATTACTAGTGGTCAGTCCAGAAACCAGGACACTGCCTGATTAAAAGAGTGTTGAAGGGCAGTTTGAAGGAGGGAGGGGGTCTGGTGGATGTGAAAAGAACAGCATCATCCACAGTGAGGAGCTTTTTTCATTGCAGGAGCTGGAGAGTGAATTGAGATACAGACTGAAGAACAGTGGTCCAAGAATCAAGCCTTACGGGACACCCAAGTGAGCCTCTTGCATCCTGGAGAGGGTATTGCTAATTTTTACACACTGTGACAGGGCAGTGAGGTAGTTGGAGAACCAGGACACAGGGCCGTGTGCAAAACCTAGCTGCAAGAGTGTGGATATGAGGAGTGGGTGGCAGACAGTATTGAAGGCTTTCGATAAATCAATGTAGACCGCCCTCATGAGGTGACCTTTATCCAGGGCAGTGTGTAAGATGTTGGAGAACTCGATAAGTGCGGTAGTGGTGCTATGTCCCCTGTGGAGCTCATGTTGTTCAGCACAGAGGAGCTCATGCTTATCAATGTATTCAGTAACTTGGTCAGCCGTAATCTTATCCAAGGCTTTTGGGGTGGCAGTATCGAGATTGGTCTGTAGTTCCTAGGGGTGATGCGTCCCTCCCCCTTTGTATATAGGGATGACCACTGTGGTCTTCCAAGCATGGGGGAATTGGCCATGGCAGAGTGAGTAGTTGAGGAGGCTAGTAAGGGGAGTAAGGACTGAATCAAACACTAAGTAAAGCAGTTTTGGATCCAGAGTGTCATTACTGAACCCAGTACCACTGATGGATTTAGAAGGTAGGGTTTGGCCTCCAAAGGTGTGAGGGCCCTGAAATGAAAGGGAGGGTGGTGGAGGGGTGGGACAGGAACAGGATCAAAGAAATTGGCAGGGGGACTGTACTGAGGTCGAAGAATGCTTCATTGAGTCTATTGACAATACTCTTCGGGTCTGTGGAGAGCGAACAATTGACATCTAACTGGGTGTGGGGTGGTGACCAGGACTTTCCATTCAGTTCCTTAACATTATTTATTTATTTTATTTATTTAGCTTTTGTTAACCAGGTAAGTACACTAGACAAGACAATTTGCATATTTTCAGCTATGACCAGGGAGAGTACAGGAAATTACATACTTCCATACTTGGGACAACATGGCACATAATTAGGAAAAGATTACACGTCATGAGACTACAAGGTACAGTTAGCCAAAAACAAACTCGCATGTCACCTGCAGACCTCATAATGTAGATGAATACACAATGTACAAGGCATATGAGGCACATATAGTTGGAATTGTTGCAGTAGGGTAAGCGGTGTATCAGTTATGGAGCAGTACAAGGTAAGGATTGGTAACAGCAAGTACAAATACTACATCTTAAGGGCCAGCTGTTATGTATGGGTGCAAGTGCTAACATATGTCATGGGGTTTTTTGGCACCCACAGGCTGATGCAACAGGAGAAGTCTAGGGTGGAGCTGTAGTAATCTGATTTTGCTTTGCAGATGGCCTAGGTACATTTATTGAGTGTTGCATTATAGACTTGTCTATCGGATAGCTTGCCAGAATCAATTGTTCTGTGCTAGAGGTTATCTCTGCTCTGCAGCTGGCTGATTAACGCTGGGGTTGAAATATGGTATGAAGTAACTAAAGGCAGAGTCTATGTCAGGGGCTAGGAATGTCGGGGACCAGTCCCTGTTGATCAGGTACTCCCTAAATTGTGCTAACTTGCCAGGGCATAGGCATCATTGTAGGGCTATTTTTGGTACCATTTTCTTCAACTTATAGGACCAGAAAAGGGTGACAGGAGAGTGGTTACTGAGGGCACTGGGTAGCACAGTAGTGCTGTTGATTTTGTTCTGTCTGTTTGAGAGGACAATGTTCAGCAGAGTGGCAGTGCCTTTGGTAGGGTGGTACTGGGTGGAAGTGGATACCAGCTGTGTGAGGTCGAGGGCTGAAGTAGCATTCTTGGCTTGGGAGGCAGTGCTGGAGAGCCAGTTGATGCTGAGATCACCCATCGTGATCTGCTCCAGCTTGCAGGGCAGACTGGTGAGGTGCTCGAGTAGCTGTAATGCAGAGTACTGGTGTCGAGGAGGGATATAGGCAGCCGTGAATATTAGTGGGGCTCTGGAGGCACCAGTGATAATTTTAAGGGAGATCACCTGGGCACTATGCTCCAGTTTTGGTGATGGGAGGGCAAGCCCTTTCAATGTGTCATGGAAGTAAATCACACAACCACCCCCTCGTTTCCTACGTCTATCCTCCCAAAATAGTGTGTAACCTGGTAGAGTAATAAAGTGATCAGGGGTTTGATTTGATAGCCATGTCTCCACGCGTGCTATGACATCCGGTTGGTGTTGGGCAACCCAACCCTGTAGATCTGTAAATTTTTTAAGAATACTGCATATATTCATTGAAGCCATGCGTAGGCCAGAAGAAGAGGAGGAGGAGTGGTTAGGTCTGGCTGCTGTGGGACCTAGGTTGGGATGGACATTGCCTGACAGTAGTAGCAGTAGAAGGGAAATGAGCCTAATGAGGGCTGTGTGTTTTCTGCAACAGTTGGACAGGGTAGTGTGCATGCCACAACCTTGGAGGGCTATAGGAGGGGTGAGGGACCGGAGGTCTGGGATGGTCAGATAGATGGAGGGCCATGTGGCATTAGGTGAGGGGTGTAAAGTGGTCAGATGAGCTGTGGGGGTGCAATGGGGGAGTGCTAGCCACTGATGAAGGACTGGGGAGTGGTACAGTGAGAAGTGAGTGTGGGTGGATAGGCAGGGGTTTGGTACCAGCCAGGGGTAGGGGACTGGCCACGTTGAGTGACACTAGTATGAGGATCATCAGTCTGATAGGCACCTGCAGCATTGTAGTGGTGGTCATGGACCGAGGTATAAGAGGTCCCTAGTGACATACTGAAACTTGGCAACCACTTTGGAGTAGTAGCAGTGTCATGGACTCTGATGCAAAGGGTGTGAGGTTCAAGCCCCAGGTCTGGAAACTTGGTGGGGGCCAGTGCAAGTAGGGTGTACAGGGTGGAAAAGTGCATTCAAAGTATGTGGCAAGAGGGGTTAGAGTAAGAGCCAGCAGTGACTCCTAGGGGGCACTTTGGGTACTGCAAGCAGGGCAATGGAGTTTGGGCTTGTAGAATGGGGAGGAGGAGAGTGCAGGAGGAGTAAAGATAAGCAGCAGTAGAGAAGGCTAGAGATGCAGGAAGTTGTGGGAGGTGACTCAGCACTGTCACATGGTGGCAGGAAAATATAACCTGCTAATGGGAAAGTGGGGACTTAGAAAAAATGGAACAAGAAGTCATGTGACTAGGGTGTTAAATGGAACAGGAAGTCATGTGACTAGGGTGTTAAATGGAACAGGAAGTCATGTGACTAGGGTGTTATTTAAATTGATGGCGGCCTTGGGTGGGAGGGTCGAGGCGGGCAGTCGATGCATAGTATCGATGGGCTAACACCCTCACAGAGTTCAGCAGCAGGAGGAGAGTAATTACCTTTTAGGCTGTGGTGGACCTCACTACTCCTGCTGTGTGCAGGCTTTCCTGGCTGTGTATCTTAAAAGTCGATTGTGTCATCTCTATCATTCCTGCTACCACATGCCCCTGTGGTAACAGTGATACCTGCAGCAACCCAATTGTTGAACAACGACACATAAAAATCAATATTTTGAAAATGTGTACAGACTCAGTCTCATTGTATGAAGAAGATATGCCAGCAAAAATGTGACATCATATTGTGCTGGCAGTATAGAGTCAATGATACTATATTTGTTTTTTCATTACATAGTGTTATATGAAATAAGTAGTGTTGTGATTACTGTGGTTACAGATGTGATGGAGTGGAATAGTGTCTTACACTCTTGCATGTATCTTGCATGTGTATGGGGGTGGTGGTGGGAATGCGGAGTTAGGGTTTAGAACTCTAACAGCACATTTCCAAACTTTTGTCACTGTACTATTAATCTTAACTGATGCATTAACGAATTTTTTTGCAATGAATTTTCCTTCTTTTTGAGAAAGTGTAATGTAAGTGGTATGTGTTAGTGAGAGTGCGGGCCCTCCAGGCCCTGCGCTCCCACTTATATGTAAGAACGGAGAAATACAGCAGCCCTATAGGGCAAGGAACCCTTGCAACACTAATTTGCTAATATCTCAGCAACCATGGCAGCTAGGAAAAAAATTCCAGTGCTGTTGTAATCATAACAGTAAGTACTTCACACAACATGTATTGACTGAATCTGTATCTTGCATCGTTTCTGAGATACGGGCACTGAAAAGCACTGAAAAGGCACCCCTGGAACCCTTGGAACCCTTGGAACATGGTTTTGCCAATATCTCTGTAACCATAGCAAGTACAAAAAAAATTCCACTGCTGGTGTGATGTATGATTTATTTATTTTTTTTATTTTTTTATTTATTAGATCATCAGTTTACAGACCTTTGGGTCAAAGACTCATTTACAAAGGCACCTCGTCAAGAGAGCAATACATCACAGCAAACAAAACAGTACAGTACATAACGCTTAGATTAAAAAAGCAACCAGTGTTACAGGCATTCACTGGTGGTACAGACTTGGTAATAGGTAGATGACGGTAGTCATAATATAGGTACACGAGTACCATGTCAGGTAACAACCAGAGATATTTTATTACAGTAGTTAGCAGATGTTGCCTGAGACCCCAGGCATGTACAGCAAAAGTAGACAGGCAGACCCAGCCTAGGGGTGAGGGTGAGGGGCAGGTGGGGGATTATGTTCAGTTGCAGCAGTGAGTGCTTGTCAGATGGCTTCTGAAGGAGACCTTGAAAGGACCAAGCTTAGTGGGGTCAGCTATGTTGGCTGGGAGGGAATTGAACCAGGAGGGAGCCCAACAGCAAAAAGATCTCTAGGCCACAGAGGTCCTTACCCTGGGAGGTTTTGACAGTGCTGTGGGTGTAGACTGAGGGGGAGGCATGCTGCAGGGAGGTGGCGATCCCAGGGAGGATAGCTCTAGCAGGGCTTTTTTTTACAAGAAGGCAGGTTTGAAAGTGGAGTCTTTCTTCAGGGTTGAGCAAGTTGGTGGTGGAGTACAGCAGGCATATATGGGTGTGCCTAGGGGCTCCCAGCATTAGCCTGCAGGCCTTGTTTATAGAGAGCTGGATTCTTGCAAGTGCAGTGTTGTCAGCTGCAGCATAGAGGGGCAGCCCATAGTCAATTAGCGACAGGACAGAGGAGGTGATTGCCAATCTAAGGGCCTCTTGTGGTAGGCAGTCCCTATGGTGGTATAACAGTCCATTCCTGACATTGGTGGCAAAAGAAAGGGCATTGATATGGGAATGGAAGGAGAGTGCTGAATCAAAGGTAATGCCCAGATACTTGAAGGAGGAAACCTGCTCAATGGGGTTTAGTGTGCTAGGCAGTATCACGAGAGGGGCACCACTGGCTTTGCTTTGGTGATGCGAGAAGAACATAGCTTTGGTCTTTTTTAGGTTCAGGACTAGCCTTCGTGATGTGAACCAATGCTCAGCTCTATCAAAATCTTGTTGGAGGGTGGCCTGGAGTGTGTTGGGGTTGGGTCCAGAGGCGAAGAGCACAGCGTCATCCGCGTAGAGGAGGATCTTCTTGGGCAAGCTGAGGGAAGGGAGTTCAGGTAGAGACTGAAGAGGAAAGGGCCTAAAATGGAGCCCTGGATAACACCAGAGCAGACAGATCATGTGTCAGATAGGGTGCTATTGATTTTTCCACACTGAGTTCTGGCAGAGAGGTAGCAGGTGAACCATGTAAGGGAGTGGGGAAGAAACCAAGGTATCTGAGGGAGTCAAGCAGGAGGGGATGGCAAACCGTGTCAAAGGCCTTGGAGAGGTCAATGAACACGGCACCAGCAGGACTTCCGGCATCAAGAGCAGAGTGCAGGAAGTTGGAGAATTCAAGTAACGTGGTTGTGGTGCTGTGACCTGCATGAAAGCCATGCTATTCAGGGCACAGGATACTGTGCATGGCCAGGTATTTATTTATTTAGTTAGTTTTTATTGACCAGGTAAGTGCACTAGACAAATCCAGCCTATTTTCAGGCATGACCTGGGGGATACAGATGAATGCCAACTGACCTTGAACCAGATGAAACTGTTAGTGGTATTTTTAGTGAATGAGGGAAATTTGGCCAGGACACTGGGGAAATTCCCCTACTCTTTCCGATAAGTGCCATGGGATCTTTAACATCTACCTGAGCTACCACCAATCCAGGCAGATGGGACCTCGGTTTAACATCTCATCCGAAAGACGGCACCTCAGAAGTGCAGCACCCCTCTCATGCTGCACTACAGTCTCAGTACTGGGATATTAACCCAAGTGCCAGATGTGGGAACTGAACCCACAGTCCTCTGATCTCCTGGCCTCAGAGGTGAGTGTGTGAGCCACTGACACTGCTAGGTATTCAGCAAGCAGGTTGGTAACTACCTTTTCAAGAGCCTTAGAGAGTGGGGGGAGGATGGACATAGGTTGATAGTTACCCGGGGTCGCTTGATCACCGCTCTTTAGGATAGGAGTGATGATAGCAGTTTTCCATGTGCTGGGGAACTGCCCTAGGCACAGAGAGCAGTTGAGCATCTCAGTAAGTGGGACCAGGATAGCATCCAATGTCAGACGGAGTAGCCTAGTGTCCAGTAGGTGGGTGCCGGGGTTGTTACTACAAATGGCTTTTTGCAGAAGGGGTCTAGCCTCCAGTGAGGAGATGGTGTGTAGATAGAAAGGAGGTGTCTGGAGAGTGGGCAGGGGTTCTACTGGGATGGGTTCGAAGAAGTTACTGGGTGGACTGAACTCAGGTCTGAGAAAGTGTGGTTTAGGCAGTCTGCAATGCCAAGGGGATCAGAGCAGACAGTTCCATTAATGAAGAGTTCAGAGAGGGATGGGGAGCGGGATTTCCCATTCAGCTCCTTTACATTATCCCGACCCCCAGGAGGAGACAATTTCCAAACTTGTTTCAGCAGATTAAGCTGAGCCAAGCTGCCAGTAGCAAAAACTCTGTATCCTACTTCGCTTTCGAGATACGGGCACCGAAAGGTGTAACGGACTCCGCAATGTTATCCTATTGGAAATTTCTCAGCTTCAGAACTCTGTAACTTTGTGCCCCTTGAATGTTTCGGCACCAAGCCACCTAAAGGCACATCTGTGGGACCAGAGCTTGCCACCCTGCAAATTTCAGCCCAAAAGACCCAATCGTTTTGTTGCAGGAAAATGGCAAAGATTTGCAGTTTTCTTTTAAATATACTTTTGCAAATCATGAAAGTTTCGCAAAAAGTAAGGCAAAACTTTCACATTTGCTTTTTTTTTATTATAGAATGTTTTATTGATTTTTGGTTTTCCTGTTACAATGTTTCTAGTACACAGTATCCAACACAAGTCAGACATTACAGAGTCATTCAAAACTACATAATCAGTACACAGTAGTTAAACTTACACATCATATCTCAGGGTCATATAGTACTCATGGAGAAACACATAAGCAGGCACATAAAGGAAATAAGGTAAGGCTTCATCATCAAAATAATACCGGATAGATATAACATTCTGAGCAGTAATATATATATACAGTAATAAATTCTCTTATCCTAGAGGGGGAGGGTTGTCAGGTATGGGAAGGGTTTTACACAAAGGGGACGAAAGATAGGCATCCCATTTTTTGAGATAATAGTTAAGTTGTCCTCGATGAGTATAAGACAATCTCTCTAAAATGGCCACCTTAGCCATAGCTATCAGCCACATGTTAATAGTGGGATTACTGAGCTGTCTCCAGTGCATTATGATAAGTCTTTTAGCCTCTAACAGTGTAAGCATAATCCACTCTCTATGTTCCATGGGTAAGGGGCTTAGCCCAATGGAGTCTCCAAGGAGCAGTGCAGTATCCAGTGGTAAATCTCTAATAGAGAGAACTTTTGAACATTCATGAGCAACATCATTCCAAAAAAAGGTTAGTTGAGGGCAAGTCCATATAACATGTAAGAGGTGGGCATCTGGTTGCAAACATCTCCAGCACTTAGAGTGGGGTAGTAATCCCATTGGGTGCAGGGCAGCTGGGGTTCTATATCAATGCAAAAGAATTTTGAGTTATAAAAAACAGCTGTTAGAGTCTCTGTAGCCATTATGTGCATTTTTAAGAGACTAAGCCTCAGCAGATATAGTTTCACCTATATGTGTTTCCCATTTAGCCCTGCATTGTTCAGTGGGGTCAGCCTGGGCCTCATGCCAGGTAGCATATAATTTACCTATTCAACCTTTTGAAGAGGTAAGTCTATGCAATGAAGTCAGCCATGTCCATTTCCTGTCTGCACTAAATTGAGAGGAGAGAGCATTAATTGAGCTACGTAGCTGAAGAAAATGACAGAAGTCAGTATTGGGGAGATGGAACTGCTGCTTTAATTGGGTAAAAGATAATAAGATATCCGATTTGGGCATCATCAAGTCCTGTATGTGCCATATTCCTTTGGCTTCCCAGTCTGGCCATTTAATAGGTTTCCCACCTATGGTGATAAAGCTATTTTGCCAGAGTGTAGCATACCTCAAAGGGGGGGTGTCATGCTTTTGGAGGGGTGTGGGATAGGACCATGCATTGTCAACAGGCATGTCATGTTTCAACCATGAGTGGAGATAGACCCTTGTTGGTTGGGCCTTCTGGGCCTAGTAGGACTCTTAATAGAGAGGGGCTAGCATATTTGATTCGACCCTAACCCACAGTGGATGGGATGCACCCTCAGGTGTAAACCACATGGTGGCTTGGGTCGCTACACTCACCACATGGTAACCTTGAAACCAGAGGACACCCAGGCCACCTTTAGACCAGTGTGCCCTCAATTTAAGTTTCCCCCATCTATGAACTTTACCCTCCCATAAAAAGAGGGATACCAGTTTCTCTAGTGAGACAAAAACTTAGATGAAAGATGTACTGGAAGATTATTGAATAAGTATTAAACTCTGGGGAGAAGGAGCATGTGTATAGCTGCTACTTTGCCAGGGAGGGATAGATGTAACTGGCACCAATGTTCCACTTCCATGGGTAGTTGTTTCAGAAGAGGAGTAAAGTTGGAGGATTCGAGGTCCAACCAGTTTGTGGGAATAAAAATCCAAAGATAAGCAAACCCCAAAGGAGCCCAACTTAATTTTGTGCTTTGGAGGCAGTCCTGAGTGCAGGAAGCATTAAGTGGGGCCAAAGTGGTTTTACTCTGGTTCACCTGCAGTCCTGACAGTAGGGCAAACTCTTGAAGAATGGAGAGAGTGAGAGGGAGAGATCATTGAGGGTGGGACAAGGTGAGTAACAGGTCATCTGCATATGCCACAACTACATAGGAATTGCCCCGAGTGGGGATGCCCAACAGACCCTCGGTGTTAGCAAGTACTCTGATCAATGGGTCCAAGGTAACCAAAAAGAGGAGAGAGGACAAAGGGCAGCCTTGACATGTCCCTCCGTATAATGGGAATGGAGGAGATATATCTGAGTTAGTCAAGGCGCTAGCCGTGGGTGAATTATAGAGTCTCAAGATCCACCTTCTAAATTCAGGGCCGAAGCCATAATGCCTGAGGACTTCGTGTAGGTAATTCAATTCAAGCGAATTGAACGCCTTAGAGAAGACAACAGTTAGGGCCTCCATGGGGGTCTTAGATCTGGCTGCTATCCACTTCAGATTGAGTAGTAATCTAGTGTTATTGGATCCCACCTTCCCTGGCATGAATCCCACCTGAGAGGGGTGAATTAAGAAAGCGAGGACATTATGCATTCTAGTAGCCATTATCTTGGCTAAGATTTTTGTATCTACTGGTAGAGGGATATAGGCTAACAATTTGCACAGTTAAGGGGATCATTAGATTTCTTGGGTAGTAGTAGTGTAATGAGAGCTTCTTTCATTGTGGGGGGGGAGGGACCCTGAGACATTTGCATCTTGCAGGGCTAACAGCAGCGGGTGAGCAATCTCTTGTTCCAGAGTTTGATATAGTTCAACAGTCTTCTTATCGGTCCCAGGGGCCTTACCTTTGGCCATCTGTGACAAAGCCTGCTTTAGCTCAGACACAGTAATGGGGGTGTCCAGCTTGGAGACTTGCTCCAGCCTTAAAATAGGTATATTAAAGGGCTGACAAAACTGAGTTAAATTTTGGGCTAGCTGGGATGGCGTAAGAGCCGTTTGGGTTTTATACAGAGATTGGTAGAAGAGATTCCTAGTCTGATTAATACTGACTGGATCAGAGGAAATTGTGCCCAAATTAGTAAGGAGAACATGGATTTTGGCCAAGGCTTGCTGCTTACACAGTTGGCACGATAATAATTTGCCACTTTTGTCCCCCCCTTCCCAATATGAGTGCTTGGATCTGAGCAAGACCCATTCTGCTTTGTGTTGTAATATTGCATTGATTTGATACTTAAGGCCTACTATTCTACGAGACAGGGACATATCTTGAACAGCTGCAGGAGAGGCTTTAAAGTGGGTCTCCAGTCCAGACAGCTCTGATTGTAATCTTTCTAGTGATCGCTTCTGGGCTTTGTTTTGGTGTGGTGCAAACGCAACAATATGGCCTCTAAGGTTAGCCTTAAAGGCCTCCCATACTGTGCCTGCATAGACTCCACAGTCTGAATTGATTGCAAAGTATTCCTGAGTGACTTTTAACATGGCCTGTTTAAATTCTGGGTCTTTGACTAATATAGGGTTACACCGCCATCTAGTACCAGTTGGTCTATGACCCAGAGGAGTATAGGTGGTCATTACTGGTGCATGGTCTGACAGGTGGATGCTGCCTATAGAGTTGTTCATGACCACACAGGATGCAGCATTATTGGCCAACTAGAAGTCAATGCGATTGTGCACTCCATGAAAGGGTGAAAAATAAGAATAATCCTGCCCAGTCGGACTGTCTCTCCTCCAAACATCTATTAAACCCCATTCCATCTGTAGTTCATGTAAGGCAGCATGGGCTCTAGGGTGTACTTGAGGGGTGGGTCTGGACTTATCCAGAAAGATGTCAGGGACTAGATTAAAATCACCCCCTAGTATCAGATGGGTGGTAGCAATATCCATTTGTAGGGCAGAAATGGCTTGGCTCAGACTCGGGAAGAAGTCTGCTTGGTCCGTGTTCGGGGCAAAGACATTCCCCAAAATTAGTTTCCTGCTTGGGGAGCTCATCTTAACCGGAATCCACCGGCCCACGGAGTCAGATTTAGACTCTTCAACCATCCACGTGCTAGATTTTCTGATAAGAATGGCTACTCCTTTAGATTTAGTGCAGGCAGAGCTGGCATGAACAGTTCCAACCCAGGATTTCTTAAGCCAGGGAGTAGATTTACTAAGGAGATGTGTTTCCTGGAGTAAGGTAACATCTGTATGTAGAGAACGTAGGTATTGGATAATTTTAGTGTGTTTAATGGGATGATTGAGTCCTTTAACATTCCAAGATACAAGGCAAAGGCCTCAAGTTTGAGGGGCAACCATAATATTGAAGAGTGTACTCACCCAGCTATGGACAGGTAAGAAAAGAAAGGAGAGACTCAGAAGACTGCAAACCTGATATATAACCCCTGTGTGAATTACTAGGGATCAGAGGAGGAAAACTGCACTGCTCCAAGGGAAACACTAAGAAGTGTATCAGACAGGAAAAACCTTAGTATAACCTGTAAGAGTAAAGACAAATATGTAAATAATACAGTAACAGTGTAACTGAGTACCACTGTCAGATATTCCGGCAAATAAGTAGAAACTACAACAACAATCCCAAAATGCATTCGTACGCTAAAAGTGAGAGAGCTATGGCGAAAGAGGGTAAAAACCCTCAGCTACGCTAGCTTCTGCATTCAAAAACAGGGGAGAAAGAAGACAACCAAAGGAACTTCGCTTCTCCTGTGGTAACAATCCTCGGATGTAAAAACACAGCCCCAGGATGAGAAAGGAAAAAACAAAGAAGGAAGTAAGGGGTTGGATGGAGGGGTGGTGGAGGGAGGGATGTTGGGGGGTAAACCAGGAGAGGAACTAAGGGGAGGGAGAGTTGGGTGACCTCCTGAACCAAACACTATAAGGGCCAATTGCCACTGGTGACAAGATTGCCCACGAGTATATGCTCCTGGTCATTGCTAATATTGGATGATCAGAAACCAGCCACTCCAGCAAGCAAAATTAAAGAATGGAGGAAAGGGATGGTATGGTGTAAGCCCCCCTATTATTAGCCGTAACAAAGTTATAGCCTATAAGGTATGCATTACGTGCGGTAGGCATGAACATGCAGCTGTTATATAACAAAAGTCACTGGTATAACAAATTAACAGATCAGTCCAGGGGAAACAGCAGACAGCTGCGAGCAGACACTCAGGTGGTTGCCTCACCTGCTAAGGGATCCAGAGGTGGTGTTAGGACAGCCACAGCATAGGATTTTTCCCCAGGTTTGATCCTCTCAGAAATGTCAACTGCCTCAATCAGTGAGGATTCCGGCACATCCGCCTAGTCCATAGAAGGTTTGGTGGTTGGCAAGGCAGATCAGGAAGAGTAACTGTCTCTAAGGGTTGGGGGGAGATACATTCCTGGATATCTTGGCTGGGGGGCAGCATCCTGTTGATCCAAAGGCAGTCGCTGTCCGCTCTGTGAGCATTGTTTTTGTCAAGAGGAAGGACCCATTGCCCTTGGAGGTAAATATTCAGAGAGAGCAGCTGGGGTGGACGTAGCAAGCAGCAGTGTGGGAGACACCCTCCTCGACCTGGGGGAATCATAGGGAGGGGGACCAGGTCTGTACAGAAAGCGGTCCTCCGAGCACTGCCTATCAGCATTAAGGTTCCTGGAGGGGGCAGCCGAGGAGGAAGGGTCCCAGAGCCTTCTGGGAGATGTAGTCTGCAGAGGAAGATTAGGCCAATGCCTGGAGATCCAACGTTCCACTTCAGATGGGGACTCTGCTAGCAATTCTTTGCCATCTTTAGAGACCAGAAGCTTGCTAAGTGCTCTAAATCTTTACTGAAAGTTGTGGGCTGCCAAGAACTTTTTAAGGGGGTTGTAGGCATGTCTTCTGCTAGCTGTTTCATTCGCAAAGTCTCTATAGATTGAAATATTTGCCCCATGCCATCTAAGTTCACCCGGCTCCCGGGTGACCCGCAGGATGCACTCCTTTGTGGTATACCTAAGCAGGTAAGCTATTATGGGTCTTGGGGACTGTGAAGCCCTGTCTTTCTTCCCTGTAAGACAATGGGCTCTCTCGACCTCCACAGGCCCTCTCCACCATTCTTCCATCATCAAAGGTAGCTGCTCATCAAGAAAATGCTCCATGGAGTTACCTTCTGAACCCTCGGGAACCCCAAGAATTCTGAGGTTGTTATGCCTCCCTCTGTTTTCTTGGTCTTCCACCCTGGTGAACAATGTGACCATCTGATTCTCCTGTATTTGTATTTTATGCTGCAGTGAAAGCTGTTGTTGTTCTAGAGTTGCAAGTCTTTGCTCAGCCACGTTGAGGTGGTCTTGCAGTTGGTGGACATCTGCTGTAGTACACGTAAGGGTGGTGTTAATATCATCGACTTGGGTCAGTAGTGCTTCCAGCATCTGAGTAACGTAGCTTTAGGAATCTCCAACCGATGGAGCTTGAGGCGCTGTGTTAGCAGGTGAAGTTGAGGGGCCCCCTGAGGCCATTCCCAAGAGCTATGTTGGCATGTTCGAGGTAATGTAATATGGGCCCAGGCTAGGCAATGTGGCAGCAATTGAACACGGGCCTACACAGACGAGCTACTCGTGAATACTGCCACTTAACAGACCACTAATGCACCATATAAACCGCAAAATGGTCACACCAGACGGTTGAGGATGGTCACCTGGTTCGATTACATTTTAAAATTTTTGTCTCACATCCTAGGATTAGGTTGGTCGGCCATGGATTCACCACACTTGGAGGAGCTTGAAGTTTAAGCTGCCATATTCTTCGGTGGCCAGACCACACCCCAAAACTTTCACATTTGAGAAAGTATTTTGGCAGCTTCTTTCATGATTTGTGAAAGTATTTTTTCCCCCATGTTAAAAATGGCATTTCTGAGGGGTCCCCCCCCAAAAAAAAGACAGGGCTGGCATCCTCAGGACCTGACTAGGTAAACCCAACAGTCAGTGTTTACATAGAGGGTCCCAGATTTAAATGCCAGGCATTTTTCTCTCTCGCTAACTGAACAGGAGATGGCAGCAGCATGAAAGTAAAATGGCCATTTGCAAAAGCAAAATTGCATTTGCGAAATTTTCATGATGCATATATATTTTTTTCCCCTTGACTGTAATGGGAAATTTTTTTTTTGAATAAATTTTGAACAATTTAATAATTTGACACCAAATCTTTGAAAGTCACATTGGTGACCCGGATTGCATCTTCCCTGAAGGTTTCAGATTGAATGGACAAATCATATGGGCTGTGGGCACAAGCAAAGAAACACACAAAAAGGCTGTATTTTGTGTTTTGTGGCATTCTGTAGCTCTGCAACCATACATCCAATCATAACACAACTTGCCAGATCCAGAGATCTATGGTGTCAGATTGTGCGTGCAAAATTTCAGGGAAATCCGCCTTACTGTGGCAAAGTTATGGTGCAAAATGTGAGGTTTAACATTGAAGTGCTTACTCAACCCTAACTATACTGGCGCTATGCACAAGTATTTTACATATATATATGTATATTGATGTATATTGATGGCAGATAAGGACCGCTTGGTCCACCTAGTCTGCCCATTTCCCTACCTACAGGATAGGCCGCAGATCCTAGTTAACCAACAGCCTATTTCTTCCTATCCCCCCACAAGAACTGCCTTACGTCTGTCCCATGCATTCTTGAATTTTCCCACAGTTTTAGACCCCACAACCTCCTCAGGAAGGTTGTTCCATGCATCCACTATCGTTTCTGTGAAAAAATACTTCCTCACATTGCCCCTGAGCCGCCCCCCCCTCTATCTTTAAATTGTGTCCCCTTGTTCTTACACGTCTCTTTTTCTGACAGATGCTCCCCTCTTGGACTTTGTTGATTCCACCGAGGTACTTAAAAGTTTCTATCATGTCCCCCCCTCTCCCTTCTTTCCTCAAGGGTATACATATTAAGCTCCTTTAGTCTTTCCTCATACGGCTTCTCTTGCAGACCCTGCACCATTTTAGTTGCCCTCCTCTGGACTGCCTCTATCCTGTCTATGTCCTTACGGAGATGGGGTCTCAGAACTGGATGCAGTACTCCAGATGGGGTCTCACCAACTGTCTGTACAGAGGGATAACAACTTCCTGTTTTCTGCTGGTGATGCCTCTCCCTATGCATCCCAGTATCTCCCCAGACCTCCCTACTGCCTTCTCACATTGCTTGCTAACCTTAAGGTCATCTGATATGATTACCCCCAGGTCCCTTTCCTTTTTTGTTGTTATTACTACCTCCCCCCCATTATGTAATCTTCCCCTGGGTTCTTGCTTCCCAGGAGCATTATTTTGCACTTCTTTGCATTGAATCCTAGCTGCCATACTTCTGACCATTCCTCCAACCTTGCCAAGTCCCTTCTTATCCTTTCCACGCCTCCTTGTGTATCAACCCTGATGCAGATCTTTGTGTCGTCTGCAAAGAGGCATACTTTTCCTTCCAGTCCCTCTGCAATGTCACTTATAAAGACATTAAAAGGACTGGACCCAGTAATGTACCCTCGCGGTACCCACTAGTAACCCCTCTTCTTCAGAGTGGACTCCATTTACAATTACCTTCTGTGTCCTGTTGTCCAGCTAATGTTTTACAGCTACCACCCTGGGACCCACTCCCAGGCTGGTTAATTTGACTATTAATCTTTGGTGTAGGACTGTGTCAAATGCCTTGCTAAAGTCTAGGTAGGCCATGTCCACAGCCCCTCCCTGGTCTACTACTTTGGTCACCCAGTCAAAGACATCTATTAGATTCATCTGACATGACATTCCTGCTGTGAACCCATGCTGCCTTGGGTCCTGTGCCCCACTAGCCTCAAGGTACTCAACAATTCTTTCCTTCAGAAGTGACTCCATCACTTTCCCTACCACAGAGGTCAAACTGACAGGTCTGTAGTTTCCTGCCTCTGTCTTGGTCCCACTTTTGTGAAGGGGAATCACATCCACCTTCCTCCAGTCCTCGGGTACCACACCATCCTCCCATGATTTATTAAAAAGAGTAGCCAGTGGTTTCACTAGTTTCCCCTTAATTATTTTAGAATTCTGGGTGAATTCCATCAGGCCCCATTGCTTTTGTCCACCTTCAGTTTTAGGAGTTCTTGCAGGACCCTTTCTTCTGTGAAAGGGCTGGGATTGACCCCCCTATCAAGAGTGCTTCTGTTAATTGGATTAGGCACTTCCCCCTCCTCTTTTGTGAATACTGAGCAAAAATATTCATTCAGTATCCCTGCTTTTTCACTGTCCCCATCTGCCCACCCACCATTCATTCGATTCAGCCTCACTATCCCTCCGTTTGTTTTTCTACGCTCTCTGATATACCTATAAAAGGTTTTATCCCCCTTCTTAACTGAGTTGGCTATCTTTTCCTCAGTTTGGGCCTTTGTTATTCTGACTTCCCTCCCTGCTTCCTTCTGCCTTAACTGGTACAGCTCTCTGTCCTGCTCCTTCTGTGTTTCCTTATACTTCCTGAATGCTATTTTTTTTCTCCCTGACTTTCCCAGCCACCTTTTTTGAGAACCATAGTGGCTTTTTCTTTCATTTTGATTTGTTTATTTGCTTCAGACAAAGGCATGTTGCCTCTGTGATGGCAGTTTTGATGATTCCCCATTGTTGCTCCACCCCTCCTTCTATCCTGTTTGCTAGTGCTTTTCTGAGGCACTCTCCCATCTTGCCAAAGTCAGTCTTCCTGAAGCCCAGTACCCTCACTTTTGTATGGCTTGACTCTGTAGCTGAGTTTAACATGAACCACACTGTTTGATGGTCACTTGTTCCCAGATGGCAACCCACTTCTAGATCTGAGATTCTCTCACTGCACCATTTGAGAGTACAAGGTCTAAGATTGCTCCCATACGAGTGGGTTCTGAAACTAGCTGTCTGAGGCCTGTCACCTGTAGGGCATTGAGAATGGCCCTGCTCTTGGATGTGGCTGCAGCAAATGTGTTCCAGTTAACATCTGACATATTCAGGTCTCCCATCAACAGTATCTTCCCTTTCTCTGCCATTCTAAGAATGCCTTCTATCATATTCTTGTCCATTCCCTCCCCTTGACATGGGGGTCTGTACACAACCTCTGTGCAGATTTTGGTGCCCTTTCCAGTCTCCAAGGTGACCCACAGTGCCTCCTCTCCTCCCTATTTACTCTTTTGTTCAGTTGCTTTTATCTCTTCCTTTACATAGAGATCTACTCCTCCCCTTCTTTTCTCTTTCATGTCTCTCCTGTAGGTTATATACCCAGGTATGTTAACATCCCAGTTATGGTTCTCTGTGTACCATGTTTCTGTGACTGCTACGATATCCAGGCAACCCTCTTCCATCAAGGCCACCATCTCAGGGAGCTTGTTTCCCAGACTACAGGCATTGGTACTCATTACCCTTCATTTCTTGATGGCCTTACTCCTTTTTGCCCCATCCCTGTCCTTCTTGCCTTAGTCACTTTCCTCATTTACCCCTGCCCTTCTCCCTATCACCACCTCTGTATTATTGGTGTTTACCGTACCTACCGTGATTTTTGGAGGCTAGGATTTCCCTGCTCCTTCCAGTGCCTCCCCCCTTGGCTAGTTTAATTGCTTGCCAATGAAGCATTTAAACCTATCACCTAGGATCCTGCTTCCTCTCCTGGACAGATGCAGCCCATCATGCCAGTATAGACTTGCATCATTCCAGGTGGACCCCCAGTCCCCAATGATGCCAAATCCCTGAGCTCTACACCAGTTTTTCAACCACTGATTGAATCCCATGGTGCAGAACACCCTAGCCTCTCATACGTCATAGATGGGCAGCACCTCCGAGAAGGTTACCGTGCATGCTACTTGTCTAAGGCCCTTCCCCAATTCCACAAACTCTTCCTGCAGTGCTCTAATCCCTTTCTTAGCCAGGTCATTTGTTCCTAGGTGGACAATGACATCCAGCTCCCTCCCTTGTGCAGCTGCTCCAGCAATCCTGAGGATTCGCTCCCTGTCCCTCCAAGCCATGGCTCCAGGCAGGCACCTTACCTCCATCTCCCCTTTCTCCCCCAGTTCTACTTTCCTAACAATGGAGTCCCCACCAGGAGATGTTTCCTTCCCCTGTGGGGTCCCATGCTACCCTCCTGTGGGTCTCTGTTGTGGAGGTTCACAGCATCCTCCTTGGTCTCCACTGCAGGTGCCTCCATAGAGGAACCACACTTTGCCATAATGGCATAGGAATTGTGGAGAGGTACAACTGGAGGGATGCATCTCTGTTCCACCACCCTCACCCTCCCTGATCCCACTGTGGTCCAACCACTCCTCTTTCTTGGCAACCTCTGAGGCAACGGCAGTGGCACTGGTGGTCTCTGGATGGAGGAGGAGGTCCCACAAATCCTGGACAACTCAGCCTGGAGATGAGCAACCTCTTCCCTCATCCCAGAGAGGTGCCTGCAGATGGGACAACACCGCATTCTCCAGAACATCTCCCCGAAGACTGCTGCTCCACAGCCACTGCACTGCACCACTCCCATCATGTCTTATTTCTGGCCCCTTAACTGTTGTTTGGAATCCTTACTCTTTCCTCTGTTTTTTTCTTTCTCTTCTCTCTCTACTTACTTTCTGCCTCTGTGCCCTTTAAGCTCCTGATTGTCCTGTTCTGTGACAAGAATATCCTATATTTCTCAGTAGACCCCTTACTTGCTCAGAGGCAGGCCTCCAGCAGCTAGTGGGGGCAAGAGAGCTACTCTTTCCCTTCTAGGATGGTGGGTCTTTGGTGGATCTGTGATCACTCACTTCCTGCTCCCAAACAGGAAGTTCCTGTTGTCAGTCAAATCCTGTGCCTATAAAAGTAGAACTACCTTTGGGTGGGCAATTAAAGGTCCAAGTACAAGAGTTCTACTTCTTTAGTCCCAGTAGAGAAGTCCAGTCACACAGCACTCCTTCCTCCTGGTGTCTTCTGCCAAGCTCAAATATACATATTTATTGGAAAAAAACCTTGTTAATGCATCAGATAGTGTTGAAGTGACAAAGGTATGGAAATGAGGCATTAGGGCTGAGAATCTAACACCCCCCACCCTACCACACCACCCCACCCCCACCCTCCACAGACCAACAGATGATGAGGTGTGCCTTGGTCATCGGTCCTAACTCTCACCCCATTTCATGTGCAAGAAAGCTGACATGGTACAGTATAGGAGAATGGGGTGAGAGTTAGGTCTGATGGAACCAATGAAACGTTTTACACCAAACCACCATAAGTCACATCAAGCCAAAACTCCTAATGGTTTCTTTGCAGTGAACTGGCAAAGAAACAGCAACCTTTAAAAATCCCTGTTTGTGAGCTGTGAAAATCCCTGTTCACAAGCTGAATCCCTGTTCAAGAGGTGTCAAAATCCCTGTTCATGAGAAATCCCTATTCATGAGATAGAGCCATCTGGTCATCATGATACAAACAGGGATTTTGACACCTCACAAACAGGGATAGGAAGTGAGTCATGAGCAGGGATTTTCAAATTTACATACAGACTTTTTTTGACTAAACTAAATGGAACCAAAGCCATGGGTCTGTAGAGGGCATCACCCTAAAAAAAAAACATATTTCAATCTCTACAGAAGACATCCTTGGTGCAAGTTACAAGGTTGTTTTTTTTTTGAAGAAAATTGAAAACAAGATGGCAGCTCATGAACAGGGATTGTTTTCATACGAATAGGGATTTTGTGAGCTATCAAAATCCCTGTTTGTGATATCAAATCCTTGTTTGAAGCTGTGCAGCTATCCAAAAGATGGAACTGACGATGCTCAGAACTTGAAATTCAAAATTGAATAATGTTGGAATGGATTAATATCATTTCACCATACCAACACTGGCTTGTTCTTTGGAGAATGATCCTTCTATCCTGAAAATGTCAGGCCACAATTCCAAACAGTGTGGCTGCAGCATGATGAGGAAAAATCTGCAAAAATGGTCAAAAAAGTGACTTTTCCACTTTTTCTACTATGCACTGCACTCCAATCCACACAAAACTTGGCACATCAAAATAGCTACACCACAAGACAGTGCATAGCAAGTTTTGTGCAAATCCGTTGTACAGTTTCAAAGTTATTAAAGTGCAAAATTTGGGGTTTCACATTAAACTGCCTACTCAACCCTAACTATTGTGGCACTACTGTGCCACTTTAATACATATATAGATATATATATATACAGTACAACCTCGATTAACTGACCCCCGTTTAACTGAATCTCCAGATTAACCGAACCCAAATCATGTCCACCTTTCTACATACGTTTACCTGATTTGCAATGTTCTATCTGAGGAAAATGAGAGTTTACAACTGGCTGATGTCATTAAAAAAGTATCAATAAAGGACATTTGTTGCCTCCTTTCAGAATCATGGGCAGAGGTATGAGTGGACACCATCCAGAAATGCTGGAGCCGCTCGCAAGTGCTTTCACCCACGGATGAGCTCATTGAAGTTTCACAGCAGGACAAAGCTATGAATCAGGTAATTCAGCTGGCAGACCATTTACAGATTCCCAAGGGAAACATCGCAGAGTGGATAGAAGCAGACATGGATGACGAAGGCTATGGGGAACTAACAGATGCTGACATAATTGCAATAGCATCATAGGAGCAGTCCAAATAGGTGCCGCTAGAGGACGATGATCCAGACAATGGCGATTTGACTGTTATCCCCACAGCAACAGAAGATGTTTCAGGGTTCGAAACTTGTATCATGTGGTTAGAGACTCAACAAGAGTGTGACTACCTACACACTCTTCTGTTATGCCAATTGAAACATAAGGCTTTAAAGAAACGAAACAAAGCCGCAAAACAGAAAGCAATAACTGAATATTTAAAAACAAAATTAAAGTTTTTTATGCTTCTTTAAACTTTTTTCATTTCAACTAATTTCATATAAATGAATTACAACAAAATAAACTAATTTATGCTTACCATAAATGTTTTGTTTTTATGTGACCGCAAATTAGTTTCACTGTTAAAATCAATACAAACTTGCTTATCCGAACGTCTCGCTTATCCAACCAAATCCAGTGTCTCCCATTTGATTTGGTTCAGATAATCGAGATTCTACTGTATATATATGTGTGTGTATATATATATATATATATATATATATATATTAAAGTGGCACTTTAGTATATTATAATATATACATATATATATATATATATATATATATATATATATATATATATATATATATATATATATATATATATAGATAGATAGATTTATACAATGGAGGTGAGACATATTCCAGTGAGATAAAACAAGTTATTTTCACTGCAGTCAAATAAATCCTGATGACATCAGCAGAGTTAAAATAAATGCCATTTATTACACCCTTGGAAACCCATGCAAAACCCGTGTAAAGCCATGCAAATTGTACATTTTGCAACAATGAGGCCCCTATTGTGTAAATAGGATACATGATGTGCACTCATGTGATATGAGAAATATGTTCAGTCATGTACAGTGACCTCTGAAACCTGATTCGTCCAATTTTTGTTTGAAAAGATCTAAGCTGTTACTTTCAATAATCTGTTTTGCAGAGTATTTCATTTGTAATAACTCTTTGAGTATAAAATGTACTCCTTTTAACTGTAACTATGTGCTCGCCTATTAATATTTGTGTGTGGGAGCTAGTACAGTCCCTACCCAAGTATTTTATCAGTCCTATTATCCCTAAGGCATAAGGACAATTAATAAACTTATAGATGAGGCAACATTCTCCCCTGGTACATCTATATTGTGTTGAAAATAAGTTTAGTCTTTGAAGTCTGTTTTTGTAGCTCAAGTGATTCATTGAGCTTATTTATTATTATTTTTTTTTGTTATGCTTCTTTGGAACTTCTCCACTAATGTCTGAGTTATTTTATTCTGTGGTGCACAAAATTGAGTGCAGTATTCCAAGTGGGGGTTGACCAAGCTGGTATAAAGTGATATTATAACCTCACTATCTCTGCTCTTGATATTATTCAGAATGCAGCCTGTTAACTTCTGGCATTTATTAATTGTTTCTTGATTGTGCCTACTAGATGATAAATCATATGTAATTAAAACTCCCAAATCTCATTCTTCCTTTATTTCTAGTAGTAGAATATTGTTTATGTTGTATCTGTACATAGGGTTGTTTTTCCCCATGTGCATCACCTTACACTGTCCTATATTAAACTGCATTTTATTGGTTTCTGCCCATGATACTAAGTTGTCAAGGCTATTTTGAAACATTTTAGCTGCAGAATCAGATTGTACATAGCCTCCTACTTTACATTCATTTACATATTTGAAAACCCATGTATTTCCAGATGTTTGCAGGGATGGAACCATGATGTTAAACAAGGTGGGTCCCAAAACAGAACCCTGTGGGACTCCACTAGCCACTTGTCCTTGACTGGACAAATGTCCCTTTTTTGATACTCTCTGAGTTCTGATCTTCAACCAAGAATCTATCAACTTAATTATATTATAGAGTAATTTTAATTTCCATAGGTGTTCTAGTAATAATGAGTGGGAGACTTTATCAAAGGCCTTCACATAGTCCAAAAACATTACATCCACAGGGCATCCCTGTCTAATGCTGTGCTCACAGATTCAAAGAAGTGCAGTAAATTTGTTAGACAAGACCTACCGGAAATAAACCCATGTTGTGTACTGTCAACAGTGCCTGTTTCTTGCACATGACTTAATATATGTTTTAGTAATGATCTTTCCATCGGTTTTTCTATTACCAGAGTAAGACTGATGGGCCTATAATTTGTGACATCTGCCTACTACCAGATTTATATATTGGGGTGACTGTAGCTTCCCTCCATTCTTTTAATATTGTCCCTTCTTGTATAGATGTGTTAAACAGTATTGTGAGTGGTCCAGCCAGTTCTGTAACTAATTTATTTGTGAAAAAAGTAGTAATACTATCTGGTCCTGGTGCGCTAGTTGATTTTAAGTCATCAACAAGTTTTCTAGCTTCCTCTATGGTGAAGGCTGGACAGTCTGTGGGTGTTAGCAGGACCTGAAGTAATGTAGTATCGCTATTGATATATACACTCAGGAAGTAATTGTTAAACTCATTTGTCATATCTGTCTCTTCCTCCACAAAACCTGAAGTGGTTTGTAGTGGACCAGTTGTCAGTTGTTTCCCTTCGAGGGAACTCAGATAACTATAAAACTGTTTTTTTGCTATCTTTTACTCTTTTGATTAACTCTAATTCAGTGTTTGATTTAGCAGTTTTAATACTGTGTTTTGTTTTCTTGGCTAGTTGCTTGAATCTCTGCCAATTATTACTTGATGGAGTCTTGATGGAGTCCTTTTGTATTTATTGTAGTATTTCTTTCTTTTTGATTAGTCTAGATATTTTTATAGTCCACCATAGAGGAATCCTTTTGGATTTGCAGTATTTTGCTCTTGTTGGGTCACAGGGGTTTACACAGTACTGGATCTGCTTCTGAAATATTTTCCAAACAGTTTCTAAGTCTTTGTCTTTTAGTTCCTTGGACCATTTCCAGTTGTTTCAGTAATTTTTGATGCTATAATAATCTGATTTTCTATAGTTCTTAATTACAGTTTTTCTTTGGTACCTGTGTATTTAATTCTATATTCAAAATACACTATATTGTGGTCACTGTCTCCGAGAGTTGGTAGTATTCTAATGATATCTGTATTTTCAGGAGTGTTGGTGAGTACTAGGTCCAGTATGTTATTTCCCCTGGTGGGTTTAATAATTATCAGATCTAGATTCTGAAGGGTTGTTATAGCTAGAAATTTATTTTCCACTTGGATCAGTCCCTTATATGTTTTCCAGTTTATTTTTGGAAAATTAAAATCACCCATCAAGATGCAGTCTCCTGTCATATCTTTGTCCTCCATGACTGACAGTAGCATATCATTTTCTATTGTAGTGAGATGAGGGGGACGGTAGAGTAGTCCTATGTTTAATCATTTTGGTGGGATCTTAAGTTGTACCCATATGGTTTCAATTTCTGATCCCATATTTTTATTGACTTTAAGTACCTTAATGGTGTTTTTAATATATAGTACAATTCCTCCACCAATATTCTTTATATTTTTGTTAATTTTGCAATACTCTGTAATATCAGTATTCCTGTCCTCATCTTTAAACCATGTCTCAGTTACACCACAGATGTCAATGTTGTATTCTTGTAGTGTATGTTCCAGTTCCTCTATTTTGTTTTTCAGGCTTCTAGCAAAAAGGAGTAATATATTGAGCCCAATTGTATTTATTATATTGGTTCCTTTATGGGAGTGGTTAGGTTTATTGTATTCCGGTTTACCTAAATCTTTACTGTCATTTGTTCCAGGGTCATGTAATGTCTTCTGAAATGATTTGGTGTTAGATTCTTCCCCCAGTTCAGCAGTTTAAATTATGTTGTATACATGTAGTAATATGCTCTCCTAGGAAACTGTTTCCTCTTCTGCTGAGGTGTAATCCATCCCAGCAGAACAGTTATATCTTGTTTACAAATGATTCCCAGTGCTTTATAAAGTAGATTTCCTGTCTCAAGCTCCATTCTCTTAACCAGTTGTTTATTTCCTTCACTTTTCTTTGTTGCTCACTTGTGGCCTTGGGTATAGGGAGGATCTCTGATATTATTGGGACACATCCATGATGGATTATTTTATTGGTAAGTGCAACATAGTGATGTTTAATTTTTGGTACTGGTTGCCTGAAAACATTATTAACACCTACATGTGCTATAAGCAAGGAGTCAGTTTCTGTGTATTTTAATATATTGTCCAATATGTGAGTAACGTCTTCAATCCTGGCACCTCCAACGCTTGACAAAGTCCTAGTAGATTTATTACATTTACAGATTGTTTGATCCAGGTGTTTTATTGTTGAGTCTCCAAGTACCAGGATTTCTTTTCTTCTAACCATATCATTTTCCATGTTATTCGCCATGTTTTATAAATTGAATCATATCAGGGGTTGACCAGTATTCTCATTATGTGTGGGCTCACTTATTCCACAAGGGAGGACTTAGTGGCTCTTATCTCAATACAGTCATTTACCTCTTGATTTAGGACCCTAGAAGAGGGCTGGAGTAAATTTTCAGTTAGAGTCATTAATGGGTTAACATGATTTAATGATAAAATCTGGTAATGTATGTGTGTATATGTGTATACATATATATATATATATTCTCTATGCAAAAAACTTCATTAATGCATCAGTTAGGGTTATTCTAAAGTGAAAAAAGTGAGAAAATTCGACATTAGGGTTACACAGTGACAAAAGAGGGGAAATTCATGTTAGGGTTGAATCCCTTGCACCCTTATCGCCCCCTAACCAGCATCGGGTGTGCGTGGGGATCATCAGTCCTAACTCTCACCCCATTCCATGTGTAAACAAGCTGAGGTGATGAAGTATAGGTGAATGGGGTGACAGGACCGGCGAGAGTTAGGACTCAATGCACACTCCGAAGACAGTTGGTGGGGTGGGTTGGGGGTGCAAGGGGGGCTTTCAACTATAACATCAAATTTCCTCACTTTAGTCACTGTGGACCAACCCTAACTGATGCATTAAATGGATTTTTTTGCCATGAATTTCCCTTCTTTTTGAGAATGAGGACTATAAATAGGGAATGGAATGTGGTGGTGGGATCGTGGGCCCTTTGGGCCCCGCATGCCCACCACATGATTTTTTGTCACATAGTAATGGTAAGTGCAATGCAAATGTAAGAGCAAATGGTTACGCACATGGTGACGCAAACGTAAATGATAATGCAAACAGTAATAGAAACGCAAGCACAAAGTGACGCCAAAGTGAACAGTGATGCAAATGGAGATGCAAACGCAAGTGTGTATGGAAACACAACTGGTAATGGTAACAGCGAAAACCTCGCCAAAGAAAACAGAAACACAAATGCAAGCACATATGGAAATGTAAATCATAATGTGCACAGCCATGGCACCGCAACTGTAAATGCAAATGGTAATGGTAACAGCAACAATAACACCAAAGGAAGCAGAAATGGAAACACAAATGCAAGCATGTATGGAAACGCAAACCATAATGCGCACAGTGACAATACCACAATTGTAAATGCAAATGATAATAGTAACAGCAACAGTATTGCCAAAGGAAACAGAAACACAAGCACGTACAGAAATGCAAACCGTAATGCGCATGGCCACAGTACTGCAATTGGAAATGCAAATGGTAATGGTAACAGCAACGATGACGCAAAACGAAAGACAAACACAAACTGAAGGGCGGCTGCAAATGCAAATGGTAATGTGCACAGTGACACAAATCAAAACACAAACAGAAACAGTAGTGGAGATGCAAACAGTAATGCACACACATGCGCAAACGAAAATGCAAAGAGTAAAGCACATGGTGGCATACACGGGAACACTAATGCAAACGAGTACAGAAATGCAAGTGGAAACATAATGTGTAACAGTAAGTGGAGCACACACCCTGGTTTTTCCCAACAGCTGCAAAGAGAAACATGGTAACTACAAAGAATGTATGCATAATAATGGGCCTCGGATCAGAAAATGAGCACTTGGAATACCAAATTGCTTATATCTCAGGAACTGTATGACATATGACTTTCCTGGCTAGTTTTGCACTTAGCCCCCTAGCAGAGGGCTTAACCTTTTTCTGACAAAAAGTCTGTATCTCACACCATTTCCGAGATAAGGGCCCCGAAAGGCACTGCGGACGCCACAATGCTAGTCTATGAGAAAACGTGTCAACTTTGGAGTATCGTATCTTTGCATCCCTGCAATATTTTTTCACCAAACCACCAAAAGGGACAACTGTGGAATGTTGGCTTTCTTCCCTCCAAAGTTCAGCCCAAAAGACCTAACCGTTCTTTTGCAGAAGGGTGACAAACAATTCCTGTTATTTTGGCCATAGTGTTGCAAAATAGGGTCATGATTTGTGACACTTTCACAAAAAAAATCAAGAAAGTGTTGCAAGTGCGACATTACTTCGTGGCACTACAGATTAAAACAATTGAAAAACATATTTCTGGGGTGTTTAACCCCCCAAAAAAGACATGGCTAGAATCCTCAGGGCTTGACTAGGTGAACACAAAAAGAAGTGCGTCCCTAGAGGGTCCCAAATTTAAATGCCAAGCATTTCTGTGACCAGTAACTAAAAAAACAAGCATTTGTCAATGCCGAACGTTCACTTGCAGGTATTTGCAGTGGTATTTGGCACTTGGACATGGCTTAAAAAAATCAGTGACAAAGAAGTACAAGCATTTGTCAGTGCCGAATGTTGCTTGCTTCTATGTGCTGTTTAGGTATTTAGAAGTCATTGGAGTGCAAATATTGAAAATTCACGAACTTACTAGCGTGCGTAGGAACTGCGCAACTGCACTCTCATAAAACAGTCATTTTTAGGAATTTTTTCACCAAATTTTCAACATAGCCATTTTAAGACCTCTACTCATGAACAGTGTCACTGTGATTTTCTTAATATGTCCCATATTGTGCTCATGATGACCGACTGCGCCATTGAAGCGGCAGCGGTGGAAACACGTTTTGGGCAGGATATGAAAACAAAAGCTGTACTGCTACAAGGAGGTGTGGTAAAATGGCAATGTTGAAAATCTGGAGTGAAATATTGAAAATTCACAAACCTACGAGCATGTGTAGGAACTGTACAACACTGTAAAACAGTCATTTTAATTATTCACAATTAACCAACACAGCCATTTTAGACCTCTGCTCATGAGCAGTGTCACTGTGATTTCTTAATGTGTCCCATACATTGAGTTTGCACACTGACTGCGCCATTGTGCACTATCATGGGCGGAAACACGTTTGGGCAGGATGTGAAAATGACAGATGTACTGCTCATGAGGAGGTGTGTAAAATGGCAATATTGAAAATCTGGAGTGAAAATATTGAAAATTCGCAAACTTACGAGTGTGCATAGGAACTGCACAACACACGCTCATAAAACAGTCATTTTTAGGAATATTTCCACCAAATTTTCAAAATAGGCTTTTTTGAGAGCCCACCTTATGAATGCTGGCACTGTCATTTCATTAATCGGGCCCAAAAGGTGATTTCACACAGTGATTGTAAAATCACCCTTTGGGCCTGAATAATGCCATGACAGTGACAGAATTCATGAGAAGGGGTCCCAAAAACCCCATGTTGAAAATTTGGTGCAAAAATTCCAAAAAATGCCTGAGATATGCAACAAAGTTGAAAAACCCCATCTAGCCCATTATACAGCTTACGGCATTTCCTCAGTTCGCGGTCGGCTTTGAAGAGTGCAGGCGTGTTCCCGTCCAGCGATGATCGTAATCGCCTGAGCTCCGGAGGTAAGTATGGGGTGAGGGTGTGTGTGGAAGTCAGGATGCACAGTGGGTGGGTGTGGGTTGTGGGAGGAGGGTGGGAGCACAGCGGTGGAGCGTTTTCTTTTTACAGGTTTTTTTTTACTCAGGCGACACGGGGCGTTTGTCACACTGGGGTGGGCTCCCAGCATGGCAGCAGGGAAAGCTGTTTGGGGGGACATGGAGCCGACGGGGGATTGGGCACCCCATTGGCAGACGACGTGGGACATTTGCCATGCTGCGGTGGGCTCCCAGCGTGGCAGCAGGGAAAGCTGTTTGGGGGAGGTGGAGCTGATGGGAGATTGGGCACCCCCATCGGCAGATGACACAGGATGTTTGCCACAATGGGGTGGGCTCTCAGCGTGGCATCAAAGATTTGGGGGGGCACATGACGCACTGCCAGCACACAGCGGTGGTTTTCTTTGAAGAGAAGACCACCGCTGTCATACACAGCACCGCATCGATTGGTGCAGGACCGCCACGCATGCTCAATGGAGCAGGGGATTGCACAGGGCATGCACACCTCCAAAGTGTCCCATTCTCCTAAGGCGTTCCTTGCGCATGCATGCAAGCGAAAGTAAAAATTACTGACTCATGACACTACGGGGTCATTTGCGACACTAAAAATTGCATTTGCGATACTGTCAAACTTTTTGTCAACTTTTCCCATTGACTATAATGGGAAACTTGTTTTATGAATAACTTTTGAACCATTTAATAATTTTTCATGAAATCTTCGAAAGACTCATCGGGGCTGCATGTTCCCTGAAGTTTTTGGACCGGTCATGCAAACCATGTGACCTGTAGGTGCAAGCAAAGAATGCACAAAAAAGCATAAATGTGCTACAGAATATCGCATAATAACTCCACAACCATATATCCTACTGATACGGATCCCAAGATCTATGCTACCGCTCCATGCCTGCCAAATTTCAGGCAAATCTGTCATACAGTGGTAAAGTTATTAAGGTGCAAAATTTCACCATTTAACCTTAAATAGGGTACTCCACCCTAACTATAGTGGCACTACTGTGCCATTATAATAAAATATATATATATATATATATATATATATATATATTAGAGGCAAAAAACTCCATTTAATGCATTATTTGGGTTGTTCCACGACAGAAGCAAAAGAAATTTGGTGTTAGGGTTGAAAGCCTCCTTAGCCCCCTGCCCACCTCCCAACTGGCATCGGTGCACATTATGGTTGTTGGCCATAACTCTCACCCCATCACATGTGTAAAGAAGCATAGGTGTAGGAGAATGGGGTGATAGTTAGGACCGACAACCCTAATGCACACCCTGATGCCGGTTGAGGGTGTGGGTGGGGAGGCCAAGGGGGGCTTTCAACCCTAACACCGAATTTCCTCACTTTTGTCGGTGTGGAACAACCCTAACTCACCCACCTGGTGATCAAGGAATTTGCAGCCTCACAGTTCAAGAATCTTTGTCCCCAAGGATTTTCAAAATTCTTTGATCGCGAGGTCTATCATCTTGTTTTGAAATTTCTGATCGGCATTAAACAGAGTTTTTTGTGTCTAATTTGACTTCTTTTTGAGAATTATAACGAGAAATAGTGAATGTAATGCGGCGGCGGGTTGTGCCCGCAAACGCAAATAGTAATGCGCATGGTGATGCAAAGTAAAACAGAAAGAGAAACAGTAGTGTAGACAGAAATGTTAACAACAATGCAAAGCAAGTGCAAATGAAAGCATAAAGGTAGCATGGTGGCGTGAGCGTGAGCGGTAAGTGAAATAGGACGAACCACAAGCAAAAGCGGTAACAGTAATGTAAGCGCACAGGCTGGTTTTCCACAAAAGCTGCATAAAGAAAGACAGTGAGTACAAAGAATGTATGCATAATAATGGTTCTCAGAACAGAAAATGAGGAGTTGGAATACTAAATTGCTTATATCTCAGGAACCGTATGACGTAGAAAAAAAATTTAAAAGTCATATGATTTATGACTTTCCTGGCTAGTTTTGTACTTATCCGCTATATGGGGGCTAAGCATTTTTCTGACAAAAAGACAGTATCTCACACCGTTTCTGAAATACAGGCCCTGAAAGGCGCGGCGAACGCCGTAATGTTATCCTATGGGAAAAAAGAGAAGTTTGGAGTGCCATAACTTTGGCTCCCTGTAATATTTTTTCACCAAACCACAAAACAGCACATCTGTGTGATGCTGGCTGTGTTCTCTCCAAATTTCAGCCCAAAAGACCAAACAGTTATTTTGCAGCAGGGCGCCAAATTATTCCTGTAATGTGTCGGACGCCGTAATATTGTCCTATGGGAAAAAGCATCAACTTTGGAGTACCGTAACTTTTCTTCCATGTAATATTTTTTCAATGAATCACTGAAAGGCACATCTGTGAGATGTCGATTGCTTTCCTTCCAAATTTCAGGCCAAAACACCAAACTGTTCTTTTGCAGCATGGTGTCAAAGAATTGCTGTCATTTTCCCACAGCCTAGAAAAGTACTGTCGAAGTTTACGAAAGCTTTCGCAAATTCATTCAACAGTGTCGCAAGTGCGACAGTACTTTGTGAAAGTACTTTCTCCAGAAATTTGAAAAACATATTTCTGGGGTGTTTTACCCCAAAATAAAGACATGGCTAGCATCCTCAGTGTCCGACTAGGTGGATACAAAAAGAATTAGGTTGCTAGAGGGTCCCAGTTTTAAATGCCAAGCATTTTTATGATCGTTAACTGGAAACAAAATGGTGGATTTGCGACAGTAAAATTGCCATTTGCGAAAGTAAAAATTGCATTTGCGACACTGTCAAACTTTTTGTTAACTTTTCCCATTGACTTATAATGGGATCTTGTTTTTTGAATAACTTTTGAACCGTTTAATATTTTTTCATGAAATCTTCAAAAGGCACATCGGGAACCCTGGGCGCATGTTCCCTGAAGATTTTGGACTGGTCATGCAAACCGTGTGACCTGTAGAGATGACAGTAAAAATCCAGAATCGTGTGCACAGATCATGCTTAATAACTCTGCAGCTGTATATGCGACTAGTACAAAACTTGGCAGATCCCAAGGTGAATGGGTCTTGATTAAGTATTCCACATTTCAGGCAAATCCGTCAAATGGTTGCAAAGTTATTAAGGTGCAAACTTTTGGGTTTAACATGTAAATGGCTCCTCAACCCTAACTATACTGGCACTATATATATATATATATATATATATATATATATATATATATATATATAGATAGATATTATAGTGGTGCAGTCACACTATAGTTAGGGTTCAGTGGTCACTTACATACTGAAGTTAAACATTTGGGCATTAATAACTTTGGACCCATTCAATGGATATGCCTGAAATTAGGTATACACAGTGGGGCATAGTAGATCTCTTGATCTGCCAAATTGTGTTTCAGTTGGACTTATGGGCTTTGCATATGAAAGCACTGAAAAATACAAAATTCTCCATTTTTGGAGGCAGCTTTTAGGATTTTTGGATGTGGCCCTGCACGGCCATAATGTGGTATGCCTCTCTGTGAGATGGCTCTTTTGAAAGAGCTTTCATGGCCAAACATGTCGCGTTTCATTTGGTGAAAAAATATTAAGGCATTTAAAAGTTATGCCACTTTTAATCTCCCATTATAAGTCAATGGGAAAAATTATTTGTCTGTTTTGCGAACAAAGAATGGGGTTTTGGCCATCTGGTCCCACCTGGTGATCAAAGAATTTGCAGCCTCACAGTTCAAGAATCTTTGTCCCCAAGGATTTTCAAAATTCTTTGATCGCGAGGTCTATCATCTTGTTTTGAAATTTCTGATCGGTAAAACACAAATATCTCGGCTCAGGGGTCACTTCTGAAGTAAAACTTGGATGGGTTTACTCAGGGGACCCTGATCTATTGAGCCATGCCTTTGGTTGCATCCAAATTGGTAAAAAAATAGAGTTCTGCGCTTTAAAAATCTTTATTCGTGGCTTGCTAACGATCTTTGATAGTGAGCCTGCAAATTCTTTGATTGTGAGATTCTTTGATTGCGATCATGCATTGTGAGTGAGGAACAAGATGGCCAGATTTTAAAACACATTTTTCCTAGACCAGGGATGCCCTATAAAGATATATAAGGGGGGGGGGTTGCTCAGAGGGCTTTGTTCTGCCCCATCTGAATAAAAAAAATACTTTTCAATATCCCTGGTAGTCTAGCATCCCCCTCCCCATCATGATAATGTACATAATGATCCCCATATCCCTGGTAGTCTAGTGGCCCCCCCAATGAGTATTTTATTAATATGTCTTTTTTTATCCCTGGTAGTCTAGTGCCCCCCATGTGTATTTATTTATATTTCTTTTTCATATCCCTGGTAGTCTAGTGCCCCCCGATCTGTATTTCATTATTATTATTATTCATATCCCTGGTAGTCTATTAGCCCCCCATCATAATGAAATAAATAAGCATTTGCTATGTCCTGGTAGTCTAGTGCCCCCACCCAGCACCCCACCCTTCCCCAGCTGGTGACTGGCACAGCCCACCTCTCACCTCCATGGCCAGCCGCTGACTGTGTGTATTACCAGCGCTAATTCAAACAGGTGCTCTGAAATTATTTCTGAGCGCTTGTTTGAATTAACGCTGTTGAAAAGTACCAAAGTTATGCGTGTGCATAGAATAAATTTAATGGATGCATGTAACTTGGGCATTTTTATGAATTTTTTCATCAAATTTTCAACATAGCCTTTTTGGGACACCACCTCATGGATGCTGGCACTGTCATTTCATTATTCAGTCCCTAAAGATGATTTCACTCAGCAAACATGTCATTCCATGCAACTGGTGTGAAAAAACATTTCAGGCAGGATGTAAAAAAATGACAGCTGTACTGTTTGTGAGGGGGTTGAAAAATGGCTATGTTGAAAATTTGGAGTAAAAATATTAAAATTTGATGAAGTTATGAGAGTGCATATCAAAAATTTCAATGACTGGGTGTGCACTAAATTTTTAACATTGGCTTTTTGGGACCCCACCTCATAAACACTGGTAATGTCATTTTCTTAATTGGTCCTGAAAGGTGATTCCACCCAGTGACTGTGAAATCACCTTTCAGGTCTGTGTAATGAAACGACAGTAACAGTTTTCATGAGTTAGGGTCCCAAAAATATCATGTTGAAATTTGGTGAAAAAAATACTGTAAAATGGCTGAGATATCAACATAAGTTTAAAACACCATTGACAGCCATTATATAGCACTTACCTTGATTCTTCAGTTTGTGGTTCAGCTTCGAAGAGTGCAGATGTGTTCCAGTCCTCAGAAGATTGCAGCCTATGGTCTCCTGTGGTAAGTATAGGGCAAGGGGTGTGTGGAAGGGTTGGGATGGGGAGGGGGACAGGGAAGATGATGAGGGACTGTTTTCTTTTTTTCAAGGTTTAAAACAAAAAAGTTGTTGGCATACTATTTTTTATTTTTCACAGATATGATTGCATTAATAGTTTGGGGCACTGGTGAGGGGAATGTTCTAGTCCTGACATAGGAATTGGGCACCCTGATGTAGGCAAAAACAGTTCTTTAAAAATAAATATTTCAGGACACTGGAAGTGGGCTCCCCAGTGTCCAACACTAGCAGGCTGGGTGGGGGATTTCTATCTTCGACATGGTGATTGAGCATCTCAGTGTCAGCAGAAATAGTTTAGGATATAAAGGATTTTTAAATTAAAAATAAGCATTCTGAGACCACATAAAACTAAGACAAAGGCACAGAACAATAAAGGATGTCCATATGAACAAAAAACATACTTGGATGTCTCCAGAAGACATCCCTGGGCAAAGTTATAACATTTTGTTTGGGCTTAAAAAAACAACAACATGGCAGCTGATGAAAAGGGATTTTTTTCCTGATGAAAAGGGATTCTAAGGATCACTTTTTGTGTGCTGCCAAAATCCCTTTTTGTACCATGCAGCTATCCAAATGACTGAACTGAGCATGCACAGAACCCCAAAATTCAAAACTGAATAACTTTAGAATGGATTAATATGTTTTCAGTAAACCAATGCTGACATGTTTTTTTTTTTTGGGGGGGGCAAGCTTTTTCTACCCTGAAAATTTCACACCAAAATTCCAAATGGTGTGGACGCATTGTGATGTGGAAAAAAAACCACAAAAAAATTGTGAATTTTAGTGTTTTTTTCACTATATGTAGCACAAAATCCACAAATCTGATCAAAATAAAACTTAGTACATCAAGTGATCTACCCCATGGGACAGCACATACCAAATTTTGTGCAAATTTGTTGAACGGTTGCAAAATTATTATAGTGCAAAATTTGAGGTTTAACATTAAACTGCCTAACTATAGTGGTACTGTGCTGGTATAATGAAGATATATATATATATATATATATATATATATATTTATTTATTTATATGTGAAATGTACAGATATGACAATTCATGCATTAAATGACAAAAGTTCATTTAAAGCAAAAACCTCATTGGTCCATTTTTTTAGCACAAGCAGATATGGAGTGAGCTGTCAACATACAGAGTGTGTTATTCAATGGTCATGGTATTTATGCCTGAATATTATATTTCTTCATTCTATTCCAGAGGATCAAATTTCTCGATGCCTTTGTTAGGTGGCTCAATAAGTAATTGCATATGTTTCAGTTGCAAGTTTTAAGGCTATGGGAGGAGTAATCCCAGTACAATATTAAAGGCCCATAAACTTTTCATATTAGGCCATTTAGTCTGGTTTGGATAATGCTGAGTACTTATTTGGAAGGGGAGGAGTGTAACAGTGGTAGTGTGGTTAAGAATTGCTACCAGCAGGTGAAGTCAGTGCCAAAAAGGAAAGAAAGGGATCCCATACCTTAAGGTACATCAACAAGGTGTGTGTGACCGTGTGTGAAATGTTCAGATTCTGCCAGTTTAGTAAGGGCAATGACAAGGACTACTTGGGTGGGCAGTATGGTTGTAAACCTCAGAAGAATCTGTCTCTTGACTTTTAATGTGTAGTGCTGTGCGATATGCAGAATACCACCAGTCAAATTAGTGCAGAATGATCATTCCGCTGGTGGAATTTCTGCCAGAATTTTGCTGGTTCTTCTGTGGCATTCTGCCTACTGTGATCCCTGGAATAATATTCTGTAGAACAGCACTTTTCCATGGAAAATCATTCCACGATCATTTACGCAGAAAATATTGAGATTCACGATGCAGCATTTTTCCATGGAAAATCATTCTGCAACCATTTTCTGCTGCGGAATTCCACCATTCCATTTCTGGCAGAATTTTGTCTGAATTTTGAAAATTCTGCAAAATTTCATTCCACCGGAATCTGAAAATTGCACACTACACTATTAATGCAGCAATTGAAAACCAGGTCTTTGTAGACTTGCCAATTGCAGGGATCATGAAATTATCTCCCAGCAATCATAACCTAGGGTCCCTTGGTAATGGGAGATTCATGACTGTCCCACAGAAGTCTACCTTCTTATAACCAGTAATCTCTGAGATCAGGACAGTATCATAGAATATGTTCTAGGGTGCCTGGCCCTACATGGCATTGCCAACAGTCCATCAAGCTGATAAGACCCATTTTGTGCAGAACCACAGGAGTGAAAAACCACCTGTGCAATATTTTTTTCTGTGTAAGCTGTTATCTGTGGTCTTCACATGCTGTACATGCTTTATGTAGGAGCTTGACTCTAGTTGCATCTGATGAGCAGAAAGTTAGGGCCATTTCCCAATCGATTTTTGTTTGTGCAGCAGAGGACAGTGGGGGCTAGGAGGTATTATTAACCTTTGTTTGGCACCAGTTAACCTTTAGTTCAAAAATCTGACTGAACTCAGTTAGCAAATTTAAGGTGTGGGAGAGAGGTTGTGGTTTTTGAGATAGCAAGGAGCAAGTCATTAGCATAGGCCAGCATCTTATGGTTGGTACTCCCTGTAATTATTCCTTTTATGTCCTGCACATGTCAGGTCTTGTGGAGCAATAGTTCCATAACAATTAAATAGAGCATGGGTGAGATTGGACATCCTTGTCTCATTCTTCACTGAGTGGTTTGTTTGGGGAAATGAGGCCACTGGTCAATATGGAGGCTGTAGGATTAGCATACAGTAGCTTAATCCATTTCATAAAAGACATGCTGAAACCCATTGTCTCCATACATTGATATAGGTATTGCCATTCCACAGAATCAAAGTCTTTTTCTGTGTCCATGCAGACCAAACATTGTGGTATCATTTTGTCTGGCCACTGTCCACATTACATTTATAACAGCCCAGAGATTGTCTGCAGCCATCCTCCCTTCAGTAAAGCCTGTTTTGTGATGATCCACTTGTGAACGGGTGTGGGAAGTGATAAGCCAGACACAGACGTTCTTTGTGTGAAATTTATTTACAAAAAAAAAACTCAAAATAAACTTTTCAGAAATTAACTGTAAAGAAAATAAAGCCAAAAACATGAAAAAAATGGCTTTCTCTCAACTTGAGACTATCAGTACTTTTAACAGCTTGAGTACTGCCACAGAGTAGATGAGCTTAGCCCCAGCACATCTACTATCCTCTGTGCTCCTATACTATCTGCTCTCTTGCACAAATCTCCACCTTATATAGGTGAACACTCTGACATCATTGATCAGCTGATCCACCCCTATTCTAATACATTTAATCTCTACCCTAATACATTAGTAGGGGATCAGCCTGACCATAAAAAAATACATTGATTGGGCTTGATTATACCCAGAATGAACCACCTCTTAATTAGTTTCACAAGATAGAAACAAAGCGTAATTAAAACTCAAGGGTTTAACCCTTCCCTTCTGGTGCTGACTTGCCACACCTGTACCCTATAAATATGTGTTAGGAGCTGCCACTGGCTCCTTAGAGTGCAGTACCTGCAGCAAGTGAGACAGCAAGTGGACCAGGTAAGGGCTTCATTTCTTACATAAACACGCAAGGAAAAAAACTATTTAACCTTATATTTCTTGTAAGGTACCTCATTTTATTATTAAACTACAGCATAACTATATTATTAAACTACAGCATAACTATGTACTGTGATACTTGTTTGTTTTGGAACCTAACTGGGGCTGCTTCTTATTTTATCACCATGCCTGTTTACAATGGTAACCTTACTTTTCAAAACACAGGCACCACAGGGACAACAGAGAATATTAGAGGGGTAGAAAAGAAGAGATACCATGATGGGAGGCCACCCCTTCATAGTAGAAATGTGAAATAAGACAGAGGCCAGTGGAGAAATTACTACTGCAGTAGATTTGAGAGAATACAAGGGTAAAGAGGAGAGGAATGTCCCGTGGCGCTGGGGGGGGGGTTACAACTATCACACACCCCCAATGTTAAGCGAAAACCACCATTTATTTCAATAAATCCCAGAGTTTTCAAGACAACCTACCCAATCCCTGAGGGTAGGATGGAGCTTCACCACCCTCTCTTTGAAAGCTCCACCCCAGGGCACCATTTCAAACATTAGAATTATCTTTACAGATAGATGTGAATCGTCAAAAGCATAAACGTCCACATTTATTAAATAGCCCTGGGGTGTCATGACTGTATTTCTTAACCTTCTTTCCTATATGTCAAAATTGATACAGATTTTCAATTATCTATTTTAGGCTGGTGGTACTACTTCCGCCCCATGTCTGGACAAAAAATCTGCATTCATATGAGCTGAGCCTGCTTTGTGTTGTACTGTAAAACTATAAGGTTGCAGGGCCAGGTACCATCTCATGATTCTATTATTTTTGTCCTTCATTTGTGATAGGAAGCAGAGAGGATTGTGATCGGTTATTAAAGTAAATGGGGCACCCCATAAATAAAATTTCAAGGGCTCAATGGCCCACTTGGCTGCCAGACATTCTTGCTCGATGGTAGCATACTTTTGTTCCTATCGTGGAGTTTCCTTGAAATATATATTACAGGATGTTCCTCTCCATCTATCGTTGGCTCAACACTGCCCTATACCTGATCCTGAGGCATCTGTATGTACCTCAGATGGGTGTCACGAAGTCAGGACTACATGGGACTGAGGGAGGAGCATAGGAACACCTTAATTTTATTAAATGCTTCCTCATATTCAGGAGTCCATTTATCTGATTCCCAAACTTTTTTAGTTAAATCTGTCAATGGAGAAGCAACAGAAGCAAAGTTGGAATGAATCTTCTGTAATACTCGGCAAGACCCAAGAAAGACCGTACATGTTTCTTGGTGCTTGGTATGGGACACCGCTAGTTTCTGCTTCCACCTTCGATATCTCTGGCTTAATCATTATTTCCCAGTATGAAACCAAGATATCTTGTCTCTTTCATGGCAATAGTACATTTTGTGGGTCGATAGTTAGTCCTGCCTGTTGGATAGAAGAGAAAACTGCTTGAAGATTTTGTAAATGAGTTTCCCAGGATGAACTAAAGACAGCCACATCATCCAGGTATGCTGCACAATAGGTGTTATGAGGTGCCAGTACCTGGTCCATAAACCGCTGGAAGGTAGCCGGGGCCCCATGTAGCCCAAACGGCATGGTTCAAAACTGGAAAAGACCCATGGGAGTACTAAAAGCAGTTTTCTCCTTGGCGGATTCTTCTAAGGGGATCTGCCAATAGCCTTTTGTGAGGTCTAGTGTAGAGATATAAGTGGCTTTGCCAATTCTATCCACTATATCGTCTACACGTGGCATAGGATAAGCATCAAACTGTGCCACCTGATTTAAGCCCTAGAAGTCCAAGCACAGTCTAATTTCTCCTTCCTTTTTTTGGGACAATTACCTATGGGGGAACCCCATGGACTCTTAGAAGGTTCTATAATCTGTAATGATCTTAGTTTCTGTATCTCCTTTTTTACCTCCTCTCTAAGGCATTCTGGGAGTCTGTATGCCTTTTTCCTTATAGGTTTAGCATCAGTACATATGTGGTGTTCTACACCTTTAGCCATGCCCGGGGTATTAGTGAATGTTTTGCTAAACTCATTCAACAAGGACCTTACTGCCTGTGTTTGTTGTACATTAAGTTCTGGGTTTATAATAACATCATCTACTCCTGTTTTCTTTTCCAGTCTGCCATATGCCAACTCTATTTCAGTTTCTCTGGGTTCTGGAATTATGGAGAGACTCACCCCTGTAGGTGCTTTTTCGTGCCAACGTTTCAATAGATTGGCATGGTAAATTTTCTTTTTTTTTGTCTTTTGTCCGGGGTTTCAATTTCATAAGTAACAGGCCCTGCTTGTCTAATTATTTTGTAGGGTCCTTGCCATTTCATTAAAAGCTTATGTGTAGAAGTGGGCAAAAGTAACAATACCTGTTCCCCAGGAGAGAAGGATTTATTTTTGGCCGTACCTTGATCATAGTATTGTTTTTGCTGGATTTGTCCCTTAACTCCCATTTCTTGAGCCTTTTCAGTATATAGCACCAATCATTGTCTTAATTGCTTCAAATACTTTGCTATTCCTAGAGATTTTAGTTCTGTGTTGTCCTCCCAGCACTCTTTAACTACATCCAGGGGTCCCCTAGGGTTTCTTCCAAATAAAAGTTCAAAGGTGAAAACCTGTGGATGTTTGGGAACCTCCAGTAGGCAAAGAGAAGGAAGGAAGATATAAATCCCAATCATGCCCCTCTTCATGTATGAATTTCTTTATCATACACTTAAGGGTTTGATTAAACCTTTCAACTAAACCATCTGTCTGGGATGATAGGAGAGGTTCTTATAGCTACTATCCCCAGAAGGTGGTATAGTTCCCTTAGTAGTTCAGCGTTAAAGTTAGCCTCTCTATCAGTGAGAATCTCTTTAGGCATTCCAACTCTGCTAAAGAGTTTCACCAGTTCCTCTGCGATTCTTTTGGTCGTGACCGTTCTCATGGGTATAGCTTCAGGATACTTGGTGGCATAATCACACACCACCAAGATGAATTTGTTTCCCTTTTTACTTTTATCAACAGGGCCCACAATGTCCATTCCAATTCTCTCAAAAGGTGTAGTCACTAGTGGCAAGGGATTAAGTGGCATTACCTCCTTTCTAGTGGCTTGGGCAGTGATTTGACATTTAGGGCATTCCTGACAGTATCGAGCTACATCCCCATGTATCCCAGGCCAAAAGAATCTTTGCAGTATTCTACTGGAGGTTTTGTCTCTCCCTGTATGCCCAGCCCAAGGAACATCATGCCCCAGTTCTAAAATATCCTGTCTGTAACATTGGGGTACTAATAATTGGTCCACTGCTTCTTGAGAAGTTGGGTTGGTACAAACTCTATATAATAACCCATTTTTCTCCTGTATTTCAGGGGTACCTGCTTTCTCTCTTTTCCCCACCTGTAAAAAAAAATGGTTGCAGAGAGACATCCTTTTTCTGTTGCTCTTTCATTTCTGCCTTAACAAATACAGGATTATTTTCTACCTTCACTCCCTGTTGTTCCTGTTGCCACTTGTGTTTTAATAATTTCTTTGCTTTACGGGTTTTCCTATCCTTCCCAGGGGGGTTGACTACTTCTCCTTCAAAGGGAAACACTTTTTACCACAATTCTTCTTTTCTCTGGGCTTTAGAGTTACAGCTGAGACAGCTTCTTGTTCCAGTAGTAATGAGGCAAACCCAGGATAGTCATGCCCAATCACTACGGGGACAGGGAGATGTGGGATTACACCAGCAGAAATGTCAGATGTTACCCCCCGTATTCCCATAGACAGTCATAAAGTAGGGTATTGGTGTGAATCACCGTGCACACAAATGACATGCATAGAAGCCCCTCTTTGCATTGTAGATACTAAATCTTTCCTAATCAGAGTATTCTTACTACCAGAATCCAAGAGTCCCATGACATTTTTCCCTTTTATAATAATATCAGAAAACATATACCCAGAATTTAGTAAAGCTAAGTGTGCCATATCTGTTTTCTTTGATGGACAAAAATGGGCAATATGTCATAGTCCTTTACAATTGTGACATACAATGTTGGATGGAACAGTTCTCATTCTTTGTCCACTCCTCCCTCTTCTCTCCCACTCTTCCTTTTTAGGATAGGCATTCTGAACATTTCTTACCAGACCAGTCTGTGGTTTCATTGGAGATTCCACCACTATGTTGGGAATACCTTTTTCCAGTCACAGTTTTAATTCTTTGGTGATGATTTTTGCATCAACATGTAAGAGTGAGCTAGGCTAGTAATTAGTTAGGAGAATGGGATCCTTGCAATGCTTTAGGATGAAAGTTATAGGGGCTTGGGAAATAGATGGAGAGTGGTTGCCTTGGTGAGTCACAGAGATATACATATATTTTGTGCAGTCTAGTGTCTAGAACTGACAGGAACGTTTGGTAAAACTCTGCAGGAAGACCATCCATTCCTGGAGTTTTTCTGTTGGAGAACTTCATCACAGCTGTTTAGATCTTGTTCTGTAAAAGAAGCCTCCAAGAACTGTGCCTGGTCTTGGGATAGATTCAAGAGAGGTGTTTCTCCCAAGAAGGTTTTAAGGTCTGGTGCAGACAGCCCTCTATGCAACCTGTAATGTTAAGAGTAAAACTGAATAGTTTGCTGATGTCAGCCTGTTTAGTAACTACCTGTCCTGAAATGTTTTTAGACTGGGGATGTGTTTGGCTGCTTGTAGAAGCTTAGTGCAATAGGTCAACAGTCTCCTAGCTATTTCGCACGATTCCCAACATTTATGGGACATTCTCTAAGTTGCTTTGTTAGCAGTGAGGTTGTATGTTAATTTTGTGTTTAGTCTGTGGGATATCCCAGATAAACTCTTGTGAAGTAATTTGCAGAGCTTTTCTAAGAATTTTCCTTCTGCTTAAGCTCAACTTCTAGTTTGCTAATGCTGGCCAGTCTCAGCTTTTTAGCTTGTGCTGAGTAGCTTATGATTCTACCCCATACATATGCTCTGAGCACATCCTAGAGAATGGACCAGGAGATTTTCTGAGTATCACTAAGAACAAAATATTCTTTGATTTCCTTCTCTGTAAACTATCTTGAAATAGGAAGCTGCCAAGTCTCCACTCTGGTATAACAATAGAGCTGCTGTCTATGAATATTGTTAAATGAACACAGGCATGGTCAGAGACAATTATTCGCTTTTTTAAGGAATCCTGGATCATGGAGGTCATCTGATCAAGGATGAGGAAGTAATAAGTTTTACAATTGGTGTTATGTCTGGCAGAATGGAATGTGAAATCACTACCCATGGAATGTGTAACTCTCCTTGAGTCAGCCAAATAGAATTCCTGGGCAAGTAAGTGCAGAGATTGTCTAGATTTGGTGAGACTGCACTGAATCATCTATGTTTTTTTCCATAAGATGGTCCCATGCCTCATTAAAGTCTCCTCCCAATGAGGGTATCCCCAATTGTTACCATGTTTCTCAGCTTGTGCCACCTCTGGAAAGAAGGAACTGCTGTCCTCACTGGAGGCATAAAAATCACACAACAAAGTCTGCACATCCAGCTTGAGTCTCAGCATCACCTATCTACCATCTTTGCCTTGAGAAGAGTCTAAGAGTTGTATGTGAAGACAAATGCAGCACACCTGGTGAACTCACATTGCCTATAGTAATTAAGAGCAAAAATGTAGCAGATACACATGAGAAACACCAGCACTCTCAGAGCTTACCATGCAAATGACTTAAACTTATATTTTTTATTTTTCCGTACAAAACACCCAGGGGTACTAGCTGGCTATCCCAGTGCCTCTTTGTCAGGAGTGGTAAGCTTTGACTGCGATGCATTTTCCTGTGTCTCTCCTAAGAGTTGTAGGTGTCGTTTTTTATGAATAAGTATTGCAACCCCTTTTACTTTGGAGTTGAATGAACTACCTTCCAAATGCCCAACCCATTCCCTGTTATGTTTTTGTGTCTCTGAGGGTATAAGGTGTGTCTCCTGATGAAATACAATATCACAGTGTTCTTTCTTTAGACAGGAGACCACTTGCTTACACATTATGGGACAGAGTAGACCCTGAATATTCCATGAGATGAGTTTCAAATGCACTATTGCTTGACTACCTATTTGACTGAGTTTATGGTGGGTGTAAGTTCTGTCAGGTAACTACTGTAAACATGAGAAATACTGTATGGTAAGATGTGGAATCAAATCTAGGTGGTAAAAGCAATGTTTGAAGTATCATGTTCCCACTAGAGGGTCCTACAGGAATCATTCCCTGAAGTATCCCTATATGCCTTAAGGAAGACAACAAGTAGGCCCACCCCTACAGAGATGGTCCAGTATCGCCCTTTAAGGGGACTTACCCCAGAAGGTCTATCAGCGGTGCTAGACAAATCGGGTTTATCGAGTGAAAGCATGAGTCCTGATGGTATTGTACTGGATTATAATAAGGTGGTGGGAGACACTCTGGACTCATTAGCTCCTGTTCATCTTTGCCCACTCACTCTGCATCCAAGGAACCCCTGGTTTGATGGATGCTTGAAGGAGCCGAGTAGAGTGGGTTGAAGGCTAGAGAGAGCTTGGCAGAAATCTGGCCTTGATGCTGACAGGCTTAGATTGATGGAACATTGTAAGTTCTATCAATCAGAAATCACCTGTAAGAAGGCAAAATTCCTGTTGAGGGAGATTTCTGCTGCACAGAATCGACCAGCTCAGCTCTTTCAGACTGTGGACAGACTGTGCAATCAAGTTTGTTTCCAGTCTGGAAGAGATTTTTCACAAATAAAGTGTGATGTGCTTGCTCAGTTTTTTGCAGATAAGGTTGCCAGCATGCCAGCATCAGGTCAGGGATCAGCCCAGCTCCCTCTATGAGGGATTGCAGAGATCATTGGGAGGTTGCCTGCACCTGTTCTGTCTGGGCTGACTTCAGCAGCCAGAATTCTTGGACATTGTGAGAATTATCCAGACCTTGCGACCAACCAGTTGTAGTTTGGATCTGGGTCCTACGCCGCTATTGGTATGTTGCATAGATATCATCTGCCCGATCCTTTCTGAAATTGTCTGGTGTTCCTTGGAAAAGGGGGTCTTTCCTGACCCCTTAAAAGAGGCGGTCATCTGACCACTCCTTAAAAAACTTTCCTTGGATTCAGACTGTCTAGCAAACTACATACCTGGCTCTAACCTACCCTTTTTTGGTAAGGTTATTAAAAAGGTGGTTGCGTTACAGCTGGATGATCATCTCACAACCTGCAATGTCTTTGAAGCTCTCCAATCAGGGTTTAGGAAGAGACAAAGCACCGAGACTGCCCTTGTTCAGGTGTTAAATGATCTCCTAATTGCAAGAGATCAAAAGGCTTGTACTATCTTGTCCTTCTTGGTCTCTTGGTGGCATTTGACACTGTGGACTATGATTTGCTTTTGGAGTGCCTGCGGCAATTCTGCAGACTGTCTGCTACAGTCCTAAGTTGGTTTCGATCCTTCCTCGGGGCAGATCATAGAGAGTTGTGAACGGAATTTATTCCTCTGATGCCTTCTCTCTGTCCTGTGGGGTGCCACAGGGCTCCATATTGGCACCCATGTTCTTTTTAGTGTACATGCTGCCATTAGGTGATTTAATTAGGCAATACAGTTTGAGTTTTCACTGTTATGCAGATGATATTCAACTGTATATGTCCTTTACACCCGGACAGGATGATGCAGTCTCTGTGCTTAACAACTGTCTTGCTGAGATCAAGAATTGGATGAGCACTAGCTGGCTGAGGTTAAATCCAGAAAAGACTAAGGTGTTGATTGTGGACCTGGGTCCTCCGGGGGCGGGTCTTGGGGCTGGACATCTTTTGGGTCTGTGGCTTGATAATGTCCAGCTCTTGACCTCAGACCAGGTGCGTAACCTGGTTGTTATTTTCGACAGCGGTTTAACCTTAAGATCTCAGGTATCTGCTGTCGTTAAGTCTTACTTTTACCATCTAAGGAATATCACATGGGTGAAACAACTGGTCCCTCCAGCTGACCTTCCTATACTGGTCCACGCCTTCATAACCACCTGCCTTGATTACTGTAATGCCCTCTACCTAGGGCTTCCAGGGGTTGATATCCGCCACTTGCAGCCAGTGAAGAATGCAGCAGCCAGGCTTTTTACTGGTACATCCAGGACTAGTCATATTAAGCCTGTGCTGTGTGAACTGCACTGGCTGCCATTTCAGTGGCAGATCACCTTTAAGTTTGGCTTGCTGACCTATAAAGCCCTACATGAGCAGGGACCCCGATATCTGCAAGAGCTCCTTATTTCCTATTGCCTCTGCCCCCTACTCCGATCCACTGACAAGGGATTGCTAGACACTCCCAGGGTTCATTTAGAAACATCTGGTGCACATGCTTTTTCTTATGCTGCACCCACCCTGTGGAATTCTCTACCTCGGTGGTTAAGAGAATGCCTGACCATCACGAATTTTAAATCAGAATTTAAAACCTACCTGTTTTGTCAAGATTTTTCTGCACATTGTTAAATGTTATTATTAAATTTGGTTATACTGTATTTTATTGTACAGCGCCTTAATAACCTGAAAGGCACTTAACAAATACATTTTCACTTGCTTACTTACTAACATAATGGCACATTCTATAGCAATACAACAAGATCAGTTAAAATTGTACATTCAGTATAGTAACCAAAATTAAATGATACACCATCAGGCTCATAATGCAGTATTTCCAAAACTAGAAATTATTTTTTCTGTTTACATTCATCTGTAACCTCGTAATTCTACCTAACAGACTGTATAAACAAATGTATGAAACCATTAGTGAGAGTACTAATAGCAATATAATCTTCAGAGAAGTAATTGTTTCCAAAAAGCTTCTATCAGGAGCAAAAGGGACAGCCATAGCAATTAAGTATAAGAAATATGTGGCTTCCTTCCTTGGGCAAAGAAAGAACAAATACTTTCTGCAGTGATAGTCATAACAGGATGTGTCTGCCTTGCATAGCTGCATGAGGGTGGCGGTGCCCTAATTACCATGGCTAAATGTCATTTCTTCAGCCTGTGTGGTGGTGGTGGGGGGGGTCATAATTACTTGATTCAGAGGAAGGGACATGTCTGAAGGGGTAATGAAAAGTCCGAAATATATATAAAAAATGTCTCAGTGCCTCCATGGAAAGAGGAGGCTATTAGTTAGTGTCTGCAGAGAAGAAAGAGCAGGTAGGAATGCAAAGACCAAGGACGAGTAAGTGGAGTAGGGCATGAGAAGCAAAGTCCTTGCTAAAGTGGATTTACTGCACCCAGTTGTTAATCTTTATATTAAGGTGAACTCCTTGTGTAATCTTATTGCCTGTAAGTCCCATAGGGTTCCATACTCAATGCACAGCTTTGGTTCGATTATGAGGAAGGGGGTCTTTCCAAGACTATCTCTAGCAATAAGATTTCATGGCAGCACCACCACCCTCATGAATTTATGGCTGCTTAATGCAAAGGAGGATGCAACTGTGAAACTAGCCAGGTTCCCCAGACTTCATTCATGGAGCAGAACCAATTTATATGGGAATTAGAGAGCACTGGGTGCATAAGATAATGTTACACCCTTGTGCTGTCTACTTTCTTTTCCCATATACTGCATGTTTTGCGATGTCTGATGACCACCCATGCAGTTTGGCAGGCAGTATCATTGCCAGTAATTAAAAAAACATGCCTTTCATCTTGCATTTTTGATTACCCATATTTAGGGGTCCTCAACAGAACATCTTTGCTGCATTTGCAACAGACAGAGAGAAACATAAAGGAAAGAAAAGTAGCCTGTGATGTTGGCGCCTGAAGTAAGGCACGTCTGAAACAGTGATGCGTTGTGGATGAAAGCCTGAATGGCAGTGGGGGGTGGGGTGACCAGATGTGGTGGGGTGGGCGACTGCAGTGACAGGATGTTGCTACATGTACATGCGCATGGGGGGAGCGAGCGCAGTGAGAGTGGGCTGGGAGGGGGCAGAGGGAATGTAGGAGCTGGCGCTGTGGTCAGCTGCTGAGCTGCACTGTGGCATCAGGGGTTGGCCTCCACTTGCAGTGCAGAAGGTGCTGGGTTCAGGTCTGGGTCCGGGCACTACTGCAATTTTGCTGTGCCAGGCCGGAAACTTGCTTTTTATGCTTTTGCCCCGACATGCACTCCCCTGGAGTTGAGAATGCTTTAGTAGGGGTGTGTGGGGAGCAAAGCCCCCCATGTGGGGAGGGGTGTTGGGGGGTGCAGACCCCCACAGAAAGCAAAACAAGTAAGTCCCTAGTGCCGTTCTTCCATGCACCAAGGACGTCAGGGTGGCAGTTGCCGTTATCAGATAGAACCGAAAAAAAAAAGAATCAGGTTGAAGGAGAGAGACTGGGGGGAGTTAAGAAGAAAATGTAGAGGGAGGAGTGGATAATTGACAGGATATACATATATATATATATATATATATATATATATATATAAGGGGTGTGGTCGCACCCCTATAGTTAGGGCTGAGTGGGCACTTCAATGTTTAACTCAGAATTTTGCAGTTTAATAACTTTGCAACTGTTCAATGGATTTGGAAGGCACTTTCCTGTGATGTAGATCTCCTGACATGGCAAGTTATGTTCCAGTTGGATATGTGGTCTCTGAGTTATGGACAGGTGAAAAAAACATGTTTTCACTCTTTGACTTTGCTGTGATTTTTCTTTGAACTTGCCTACAGTTCAGATAATTTGGTTTTTGGTCTGAAATTTTCAGGTCAGAAAGGGACTACCCCACAGATGTGCCTTTTGTTAGTCTGGTAAAAAAATAATAAGCAGTTTTTAAGCTATTGCCATTTAAAAAATTGAAAAAATCATTTCTGAGCATGCTCAGTAAGCATTATAATTTAGCTATATGAAACGAAGTAGAAATCCTGCATTGTATGGGAAAATTAATACAGTACTTTGTATGGCCATCATCTTGTTTTCAGTACTGCCCGCAAAATTCAAATTTGGAAACCTCCCAAAATGATATTCTGAGGAGGAACCAACACAAGTAGCTTGCTTACTGAGACCCCATAGATGTATTCTTCACTTTACTGCTTGAAATATGCCCTTAAAATATGGCTGATTTAACATTTAAATTCATTGTTCTTATCAGCATCATATGAAGTAAGATCCTAGTTCATATGATGAGATATGAACTTGGATACTGTTTTGTGAGCCAAAACTCCTGGAAAATATATTTATTTTTATTGTTTTTATTTTTTTTTAAAGAAAACCTGTTTCTGCTGACACTGGGGTCCCCATCTCGGCAATATATGTCAGTATCCCCAATACTCTCCCACATTAACAACATCAGGATGCCCAATCCCCATGTTGGCAGTAGCCCTCTCAATGCGGGACACTGGGGAGCCCACTCCCATTGTCCCCAGTTATTATGTTTTATACCCACCAATACCACCAGTACTGTCACACACTGGGAAGCCCACCCCCAGTGTCCCTTAATGTTTCTTTCCATACCTGAAACAAAGAAAACAGTCCCCCAATGTTTTTTAACCCTGTAAAAAAAGAAAATGGGCCCTCATTGGCTCCTCATCCCCCTCCACCATCCTGACCTTCCCACTGAGCAACCCACCACCCCACACACACACCCCTTGCACTATACTTACCACCAGATGTCTTCTTCTGTTATCTTCTGTGGCTGAGGCAAGTCTGCACTCCTCAAAGCGGAACTGCAAACTGAAAAATCAAGGTAGGTGCAGCATAATGATGTTTTGAACTTATGTTGATATCTCAACCATTTTTTGGGTTGTTTTCACCAAATTTTCAACATAGCCTTTTTGGGACCCCACCTCATGAACACTGTCACTGAGGTTTCAATAATCAGACCTGTGAAGTGATGTCATGGTCACTGTGTGAAATCACATATCAGGACCAATTAATGAAATGACAATGCCAGTGTTCATGAGGAGAGCTCTCAAAAAGCCAATGTTGAAAATTTGGTGAAAATTTCCCAGAAATGGCTGCATTGAAAGCGTGCATTGCACAGTTTCTACACAGGACCATAACTTTGGTAATTTACAATATTTTAATTAAAAATATTCAACTTTCCCATTTTTACACACCACCTCATAAACAGTACAGCTGTCATTTTTCACATCCTGACCGAAATGTGTTTTTGCGACTGTGACGCAGATTGACGTGTACATTCTGCAAAATCATCTTTTGGGGCTGATTAATGAAATTACAGAGACATTGTTCATGAGGTGTGGTTCCCCAAAAACCCATGTTGACAATATGGTGCAAAAATTCCTCAAAATGACTGAAATACATACGTCCATTGAATTAATTCTACATGTGCGCATAACTTTGGTACTTTTCCATATTTTGCTGCCCAATTTTCTACATAGCCATTTTTTTACACCACCTCATGAACATTACAGCTGTCATTTCCCACATCCTGCCCAAAATGTTGTTTATACACCTGTGGCATGGAATGGCACTGCAGTTGCGCATAATTACATTTTGCCTTGTATTCCACAAGTACTCTGTAATAAGATGGCTGTGCTGACAGTTTGGTCACTGTTGTTCAACACATGGAAGCATGGGGTCCAGAGAGCTCTGCGCTTCCACACCTACATACATATGCACATCTACAGTGGGACTGTAGCTCAGGGTCCTTAGGACCTTGCACTCCCCTAGTCAAATAAGGATGCTATAATACTATCTCAAAAAGAAGAGAAATTCATTGCAAAAAACTCCATTAATGCATCAGATAGGGTTCCTGTTACAGCGACAAAAGTATGGAAATTTGGCATTAGAGTTACCAACACTACCACTCCATCCCCCACCATCCACACACCAACAGGCATCTGATGCACCTTGGGGTCATCGGGTCTAACTATCACCCCATTCTCCTCTACTGTACCATCTCATCTTCTTACACATGGAATGGGGTGAGAGTTAGGCTGATGACAGGCACTGTGAATGCCTAATGTGAGGGTAGTGGGGGCGAGAACTCTAACACTGACTTCCATGCTTTTGTCACTGTAATAGGAACTCTGATGCATTTATGTATATATATATATATATATATATATATATTATAAAGACAAAAAACCTCTGTGCGCAAACACTGAGGCAAGGGTTACCCCAAAGGGCATTTGGCTGGGAAGCCAAGTTTCAGAAAATACAAAATCACACATGCACCCACAATGCAAAGCATCATGGGCTGCATATGCAAATCACCACAGAATGTTATGCTGGTCCAACCATGCAATTCTGCTTAAAGTTGGACCAGCATAACATTCTATGGTGAATTGCATATGCAGCCCATGATGCTTTGCATTGTGGGGGCATGTGTGATTTTGTATTTTAAATATATTATAGTGACATGGTAGTTCCACTATAGTTAGGGTTGAGGAGCCATTTGCATGTTAAACCCAAAATTTTGCACCTTAATAACTCTGCAACCGTTCAATGGATTTGCCTGAAATTTGGAATACACGATCAAGACCCATACGCCTTGGGATCTGCCAAGTTTTGTATTGGTCAGATACACAGCTGCAGAGTTATTAAGCATGATCTGTGTGTGCATTTATGCTTTTTCTGGAATTCTATGGTCACGCCTACAGGTTGCACGCTTTTCGCGACCGGTCCAAAATCTTCAGGGAACATGTGGCAGGGGTCCCCAATGTACCTTTTGAAGATTTCATGAAAAATAGTAAACAGTTCAAAAGTTATTCAAAAACAATTTCCCATTATAAGTCAAGGGAAAAGTTAACAAAAAGTTCGACAGTGTCGCAAATGCAGTTTTTACTTTCGCAAATGGCCCTTTTACTGTCGCAAATCTGCCATTTTGTTTTCAGTTAGTGATCAGAAAAATGATTGGCATTTAAAATTGG